>OY756358.1:12269688-13469688 GCA_963576895.1 Ceraclea dissimilis | reverse complement strand
CTTTACGCATTCATACCTAAAAATTGTTCCAAAGCCATTAGGGCGGTAACTCACGGAGGGGCTCAAAGTTTGGTAGGGTCACGGAGACACATTTTTTGCTGGAAAAAATGTGTCCCTAAAATACCGTGTAACGCCACAGTTGCATTTCACCAGCAACACTACCAATAGTCCTACTCCTAGCGTCCACGAGTGGCCTCTTAAGCCCCGCGAGCCCTGGGCAATGTGGTCACTTGCATATTAACATCAGTGCCATAGCAGATAGGAGAGGATGAATGGCGAGTCTCCGGCGCCACAAAACCGGAACCCCCCAGCTAAGGGATGGAAACCCCGACAGAAAACCCTGGTCCTCCTGGTAGGGGGTTGGCGTGAGGCCAACAACCTCACCTAGAAAACTTCAACGTTACGAAACCTACAAGAAAAGAAGCCGGACTGATACCCAATACTAGACCCAGCAAACGATTGAAGGAAATACGATTAGGAACTTGGAACACACTCTCACTTTACCGCCCAGGAGCGCTAAGATTACTTCTGGAACAGCTTAAGAAGTACAAATGTGACATCACAGCCATACAGGAGATCAGATGGACAGGAGATGGAGTAATGGAGAGACGGGACCACACAATTCTATATAGCTGCCACCAAAGAGAACATCACCTGGGAACTGGATTCATAGTTGGAAAACATGCAAAACATCTCATCATGGGGTATGAGGCAGTAAGCCCCAGAATCATGAGGCTACGAATTAGGGGCAAACTCTTCAACTATAGCCTCATAAGCGTACACGCCCCAACCGAAGACAAATCGGATGATGAGAAAGAAGAATTCTACGATATACTAGAAACCACATACAACCGCTGTCCAAAGCACGATATCAAAATTATCCTGGGAGACCTCAATGCAAAGATCGGGAAGGAGGCCATCTACAGGCCAACAATAGGTAAATACAGCCTCCACGACAACAGCAATGATAACGGGGTACGCCTGGTGAACTTCGCAGCCTCACTCAACATGATCATAGGAAGCACTTACTTTCAACGAAAAGATATCCATAAACACACCTGGAAAGCACCAGATGGCCACACAAGGAACCAAATAGACCATATCCTTATCGACGGACGGCACAGATCAGATATTATGAACGTACGGACATACAGGGGAGCAAACATCGACTCGGACCACTTTTTGGTATGCGCACAGGTTAGAGCAAGAGTTTCAAATGCAGAAAGAACACGAGGCACAAAGATAAAAAAGTTTGACACAGAAAAACTAAAGCTGAACACCATAACAGAACAGTATCAGGAAAAAGTCAGCAACCATCTGCCCAACATGGAGGCGGAAACCCCACCAGACATCAACACCTACTGGGAATCCTGTAAAGCTGCAATAACTACTGGGGCAGCTGAAACCATCGGATATAAAATACCAACACCTAGAGCCCAATGGTTTGATGAAGATTGCCAACAAGCAACCAACAAGAAGAACGACGCTTACAGAAAAATGATCCAAAGGAGCAGGACCAGAGGTTCGGAGGAGGAATATAAGAAGCTGCGACGGGAGGAAAAGAAACTCCACAGAAGTAAGAAGCGGGAATATATGAAGCACGAAACCATCCAACTTCAGGAAAGCTATGAGAAAAATGAGAGTCGGCAATTCTACAGGAAAGCCAATGACATGAGAAAGGAGTTTAAACCGCGCCTTACTATGTGCAAAGACAAATCGGGAATAGTGCTAACCGATAAGCCGAGCATTCTCAACCGCTGGATGGAACATTTCGACGAACTGCTAAACCACGATAATACCCCAAGCTCGCAGGACGTAACACTATCCGAGCCCGAGGTCACTGCCCCACCAGAAGAACAGGAACCACCCACACTTGCAGAGGTACGCTTAGCCATCAAGAGCCTAAAGAACAACAAGTCCCCTGGGAGTGACAACATACAGAGCGAATTACTAAAATGTGGAGGAGACCCCTTACACTCATGTATACATAAATTAATAGCAGAAGTATGGAACTCACAGACATTACCAACTGACTGGAATGAAGGCCTCATATGTCCACTCCACAAAAAGGGAGACCAACTACTCTGTAGTAACTATAGGGGAATCACGCTGTTGAACACAGCATATAAAATCCTCTCTACGATTCTGTTTAGGAGGCTGGAACCCTATGTGGAGAAAATACTCGGACCGTACCAGGGTGGCTTTCGCCGCGGAAGATCATGCTCTGACCAAATATTCACTCTGCGACAGATCCTTCAAAAAACTATTGAATATAATATAGACACTTTCCATCTTTTTATTGATTTTCGAGCAGCATATGATAGTATAAATAGGGAGCAATTGTACATAGCAATGCAGGAGTTTAATATACCACCTAAACTTGTCGAAATGGTGAAACTAACAATGGCAAGTGTACAGTGTCGTGTGAAGGTACAGAACGACACATCCTCACAATTCCAAACACTAAATGGACTACGACAGGGGGACGCCCTGGCATGCTTACTATTTAACATTGCTCTAGAGAAAGTCATCCGGGATGCTAAAATAGAAACAAATGGCATAATATTCCATAAGTCAGTACAAATATTGGGATATGCCGATGACTTGGATATCATTGCAAGATCGGAAGATGTCCTAAGGGAGACCTTTATAGCCTTGGAAGCCGCCGCGAAGAAAATGGGTCTTGTAATCAATGAAAGTAAAACGAAATACATGCCTGTTGTAACCACACCGAGTTCTTTCCCTCCGATGATAGTTGGTGCCTATACATTCGAGGTCGTGGAAAGCTTCACATACCTCGGGTCACAAATTAATAATAAAAATAACACATCGGAAGAGATAAGTAAACGAATAGTGGCAGCCAACAGGTGCTACTTTGGACTGATAAGCCAACTTAAATCCAGGCTACTCTCACGGAAGACAAAAGTCACTCTCTACAAGACCCTGATCAGACCTGTCCTCCTGTATGCGTCAGAAACATGGAATCTAACCAAACAGGATGAAAAAGCATTAGATATATTTGAGAGGCGTATCCTGCGACGCATATATGGAGCGGTCTGCGAGAATGGTGTCTGGAGACGGAGACACAATGCTGAGCTCTATCAGCTGTACGGTGACATAAGCGCAGTTCGAGCTGCTAAAATCGCCCGACTTCGATGGCTCGGTCACGTGCAGCGGATGGAGGACAGGGAACCAGCAAAGAGATCAATGATTGTCAATCCAGTGGGAAGAAGACGAGTAGGAAGGCCAAAGCTTCGCTGGCTCGACGGGGTGACGGCTGACTGCAGAGCGCTGGGTGTGAACTGGAGGACCGCTGCTCTGGATAGGAGAGGATGGCGACGGATTTTGGAGGCAGCCAAGACCCACCAAGGGTTGTAGAGCTATAGAGAAGAAGAATATCATTTGAAAGAGCATAAATTAGAGAAGTTTTTTCCAAATTTCTGAATCTTTAGACATTTTTTTTCTTATCGAAAATCCCCTCCAAAGTCTCAACTCGTTTTCGAAATATCTCTTTCTCGAAACTTTAATGCGATATTATGTACCATTATTGTTTCTTCAGATTAAAACCAATGGCTAAAATAGGCTAAACACATATTCTAGTAACAAAAAAGAATGATAGAACCAAGTAGGTACCTTTGCTTACGAAGCTATCGGCGTTAAACTTGAGTAATTCGGGGTTTTTCGATAAAAAGTTAAAATCTCGAATAACTCGAGAACCATGCGACTTAGGACTGAGCTTAGTTTGGCTAAAAGATCCTAAATTACCTCTGCTATCACGCCTGAAGATATCTGTATCTATCTATCAAACACCCTGTATAGTATTAGTGATGGGCCGCATTTAGTCAGCCGACTAAAATAGTCGGCATTTTCGCCAGATAGCCGGCTTTCCCGACTAGTCGGTACATCCCTAATATATGAATGTAAATGAGACAAATCGTGTAGATATGAGGTGTCTAAAATAGTATAAATAGTCTTCAAAACGTTGATGTTTGTTTTATTGATTAGTCACACAAATCATACAATGTCCGTATAGTGTCATGTCGTTAGAATGATAATAGTTGATAGTTATACACTTACCTAAATAAGTGTACACTCTGTATCAAATAATACTTACCTACCTGTGGCAATTACCTTATAGGTGTAGTGAATATCATACGTACGTATGTTATTTCATATTCGTAAGGATGCCATCCTACACAGTGCTGAGTGTCGACACTCGACACATATGATTGCCGACATTCGTGTATTATGATTCTAAAGAAGGACGAATCAATCATATATGCTGTAGAAAATAATAGTCCGAGAGCCCGCTGCTTAATTTATGACGTATCTGTTTTTTGATCGAAATGTGGTATAAATGATAGCTTACCAATAGGGTATTACATCGCACTAGGGTTGCCTATCAAAATCTTGCCGCAACCCCCCCTGCCCCCCCCGAAAAGGTCCCTCTTTGCGGTTTGTCGCATTTTATAGGAATATGGTAAGAGATAGGAGAAAGTAGTCAATGACAAAAATAATCCTTGCTAAATTCTCTACAAAAAACGTTAAGCCAATTTTTTGATAGGACTAGTAGTTTACCCGTAATGGCCTGTCAAAAAACAGGATATTTTTTGAAAAAATAAAAAAAAAAGTTTGATTTTTTTTCTTTCACATTCTTCCACCCATTATTACTAACATTTTATGGAAAAAAAAATTTGGCCTGCGGCGCTATATCACTGGTTATTTTATAAAAAACTAAATTTTAAGAATTTTCGTCACTGAGTTTTGTTATATTAACTCCGAAATTATTAGATGTATGAACATAAGTTATAGCTCGTTTTGTAGCTAAGACTATGGTTATTAATTCGTTCTTTGACTATTTTCCTGGAGCTCTTATAAATTTTCAACCAATTTAGTTTAAATACATTTTTTTTGTATTTTAAATAAATTTCGGTTTTGGACCGGCCATTGCGGGTAAACTGCTAGTTCTATGAAAAAATTTACTTAACATTTTTTGTAGAGAATTTAGCAAGGATTATTTTTGTCATTGACTAATTTCTCCTATCTCTTACCATATTCTTATAAAATGCGAAAAACCGCGAAGAGGGACCTTTTCGGGGGGGGCAGGGGGGGTTGCGGCAAGATTTTGATAGGCAACCCTAGTGCGATGTAATACCCTATTGGTAAGCTATCATTTAAACCACATTTCGATCAAAAAACAGATACGTCATAAATTAAGCAGCGGGCTCTTGGACTATAATACATAGTCATTGAAGAGTAGGTACGTATGAAATAACTTACTCTATAGATATCGAATAAAACGATGTTTATGGCATACATTACATTATACAATAAGAATCAAGTCGTAAAAACTCTATTCCGATTTCCGAATCTGTTTAAAACTAGGAAAATGTAGCATAAAGATTGCCCGCGGTAAATAGCTACGGCAACGGATTTTAAAAAATGGGTCGCAGAAAGCTGGAAATTATAAACGTTGTAATACTTTTTCTTAAGAGTAGGCATGTTGACATTTCAAAAATTTCTAAAAATGAGAGACCTTAGATCTCGACAACCTTACTGAAAATGCTTTGAAAAAAATAGGGAACCTTTATTTAAGGGATGACCGTAAAAGATTTTTTTACATCTCGTAAGATTTCTCAAAAAAAATGTGTCACACACCTCTGATCTTTTTTCCGAAAGACAACTCATTTCCCGAAAGTTGCGGAGACAATTTTTTTTTGTGTTGATAATATGCATTAAAATCTAGGGAATGACCGTAAAACTTTTTTGATTTAAGCAAAATAGACCCCAAAAAATTAAAAAAAAAAACACTTTTTTTACCATTTTTTCATGCGATTTTGAACCTTAATGCCCTGGGAAACGACCGTGACGTCATAGTTGGGTCGCGAGCTTTAAACCTTCGCAACTTCAACCTTAAACCTAGAACAACTTTTATGAAAAGTACTAAGACTGGTATTTACTCGATTCCAATTTTTCTCTCACTCCGGGGAGTCCCATAATGAACTGAAACCAATCATTTATTTATTGTCACGTCAGTAAGTATTTAAATATTCTGTATCCGTAGTTGGTAGATATATTGTTTCGTCAGTATAAAACGACTAATTATTAATTTCATGTTTATTAATTACAGCATTCGCAATTACACATTACTTCAATGGTAATTTAAGGAGACGAAACTGGTTTTTAAAAAAAGTAACTTACATTGGACGTCGGTTTTGAAATTCGATACATTTGCAATTTGCTGGCAGAGGCTTTATCTGTTTTATTATTTTTACTCGTAAATGTGACTTCAATATTTTGTCTCAAGCCATAAATTATGAATGCTAGGCATATTATTACTATTGATAGAACATGTATAACACTCAAAATTAAGGAAGATACGTGGCTCCTTCGTTTCGGAATTATAACAGAGCCATGGAGAGTATGGGGTTACTGTATTTTATAAGTAGAAATATGGGAAATTATCCGTGGCACAGAAAATGGTTCAACGCGCATTCTACTATATGTTATACGCACTTATACCTACGTAGTACGTACATAAATTTATCAAAAGTTTATGGTCATATAGCCAGACTATTTCTACTATTTTTGCTGCCACACGTAAAGAGGAAGTATCTTTATGAACTGATATCAATAAAAACATTATGAGTATTTTGTGGCGAGTGGGAAGAGGAACAGACATTATGGTGACAAAAGAAAATTAAAAATTCTATACGCAGTCTCGCTAAACAAATGTTTCATTCAAGGATTTATTCACTTCGTGTCGTCAAGATGGTCTGTCGTATTATTTATGTGTCGATAAACTTACATTACTTTGTATTTTGTAATGTCATATTGTCATATACGAGTATGCCTACATATCTCTAGTCTTTAATGAACATTATGATTAATGACCTCAAGGATGTATCGTAGGGAACTGAGGTACACAAGTAGACCACAATTTTCACACCCTTTATGAAAGTAAAAACGTTTACTATTTAGATGGGAAAAACAAATAATTTAAATTGTAGGGACTTCCCAATACAAACTTCAAACATCGTAATGAAAAATCTGAACAAAGAGAACCGGGAATATAGGAAACTAAGTCGGTGAAAGAGAAAGTGGTGGTTGAGGGGTGAAGTGTTTTTCGTAGTTTCTTTTCTGTACTCTCAAATAAGAAGAGCCGGCCTCCAAATAAATATGGGAAGAGGGAGATGAGAAAGAAGAAGAAGTTGGTAACAACGGTAACATTAGTTAATATAATTGTTTTTTTATGAAAATCAAAATTGAGGAACCAATTATCGTGCAACAGAGAACGATTAACATTATTACAAGAGGTGTTTGGGTTGTTTGTTGATGTGTAACAATATCTTCGTTTGAATTTTCAAAATCATCCGGCAGAACAACTTTGAATGATAGAATGGATGTGGAATCTATGGTGTGATTTGTTGCTTCTGTGTTGCCATTAGTCTTTTTATCTTCAATGTCGCCATGTTTTTTGTCTTCTGTTCCTCCGTATTTGAATTTCACTTGTCTTTTATTGCGGATAGATCCTCCCTGGATACACTTGGGTGATCTGCAATCTACTGGATCTAAACAAGCGACCATTCTGACACTAAGTCGGACCTCCTCTCCACTCTTCATACCTTCGAACATCGCTGCTCTGAAATGAAGCAAATAGTATAATTTTATTACAAGATCGGTTCTCCGTCTGGGAGGTAGCACATGGTGAGAGTACCTAGGTAGGTGTATTGTAGATTTATAAATATTATGTATACGGTATAATTCTATACATTCACCTACTATGCAACTCTTACACATATAATTTATATCACGAGACTCGGCTAATGTTTGGTAAATTAATAGATAAATAAATAACAATCGACACTAGACGATAGAATAATGTCATTGGTTACGGAAGCGACTTATACCGAGACTCAAGTACGAGTATAATAATAGAGAATACCAATACTTAGGTATGTAACTTCTCTTACTGGAAGGTGTGAAAGGCTATTTGAAATATTTTTATTTACCTCATGAAAAGAGTATGCCCCAATGGTCCGATAGACTGAACGTCTCTTGGACACAGAGCCCTAGCTCTTAAGTCCCTGCAGCCATTAGCTCCAAGTAATGTCATTGTCGCTCCATTGGGTCCAGTCAATGAAACTGTACTCATTCGGGATGCTAGCCAACCTGAAAAATGTAAAGAAATGTATTTTTTTGGGCGAATTAATTAATTCGTACGAGAGAGTCCATGTCACTACATTAACATTCCATTTTTTAATAAATATTTTTAATAAAAATGCAATAGGTATTTAACATTTTATATGGATAGATTGATAAATATGCATATTTTTTCATTAAGTAGTTGTAATACCTATTTGAAAACTATCATATCAATGTGAAATAATTTCCAGCAGCAGCATAGTATATATACAATTTCCAAAAATTACACGATTGGAATGTTTTTCCAAAAATTACACGATGAAATTTACACGGTGGAATGGGCGAACGTTGCCCTGGGCATAAAGTGATCACTTAAGCCACCCAAAGCCGACTCTTAAGCGTCGGAACACCCATCCTGCTTCCTACCCAAGGGAGTTCACATAACGCTACATTATGTGAATGAAGATGCCTCTTGTCTCTGTTGAGGAAAAAAAACTGTAAAACTGTACGTTTACCTACCATCTCGTGCTTCTATTTGAGCCTTCAGCATTAGCATTTCTCCAAGAGGCACTCTGGCCCCCCTAGGCAGGGGTTCACTGTGGTCTCCCCGGCTACCCCTCCTCAACAAGGTAACGTGAGACCTCAAGCCCCCTCTTGTCCCGCCTTTGGCGATTTCACTTGATCTGGCTGATCTGAAAACAAAATTTAACATCTTCCTACAAACTATTATAATCTTTTTCTGCTGTGCCCCGCACCTATGCTATAGCTGTGGCTGTGATCCTAGATAATAAATAGTACCTAGGCAGAGTGCATTATAGAGAGTGCAGAACGATCGCAGGTATCTAATTAATTGATGAAGACATTAAGTATTCCAAGGCAGTGTCTCACAATATTTCTTATTGTTATACCTATAACTAGATATTATGTATGTAGTGTCACCCATCTAGGTATACGTCATAATACTCGTATTATTAAGATAAACATTATTTGCGAATTTGACATTTCAATTTACTACCTAGTTTGTACAATATTAGCGTAGCATTATTTATAGTACGTATAGAAGAACAGGTTTTCTTTTTATATAATACACATTGTTCTCACGTGTATATGACTTATTATTCTTATTAACTTATTTTATTACTTTCTCAGACTCATACCAATATATTGCGTTTTATATTCGTTCTCTCGACGAAAACCGTGGCAGATTTCCATATGCTTTTTTTATAAAATAATTTAATTAACATTTGCCTAAAGAAGCGTAAAATTTAAACAATCAGCTACCTATTTGTATGTTGGTTCAGTCAGGAATATAGAAATGATGGGGCAGTAATAAAGCAGTCAATGTCAAAGGTTGAGAAATTAGACATTAAAGAGTAGATATGTATTGCAATAATCAGTACTCTCTCTACCTTTCCCGACTAGCCGTGCCTTTTGCCAGGTGAACAAGTAAGCTGTGTTTAGATTCGTAGATAGCTGCTAAGGCCTGCTAAGGTATACCTACCCTATCAAACCAAGCCATGCGTAAATTTAACCAATCAACGTACATAATACCGTGAGTTATAATAGGTAGGTACTAACGTTTTTCTGGTCGGTGATGAGCAGTGCGTTTCTTTCAGGAACTACTTCGGGGGGGATTTACCCCTAGAGTAGCCCTGGCGCCTCCCCGGAGAAAAAGGTTTGTTATGTAATTTTAAATAATAATGATTAATGACTAATTGTCAGGGCGTTGCCCCCTCCCCCCAACGTAGGGGGCAGTTGTCCATTGCCCCCCTACGTTGGTTTTCAGGCTACCCTGTATAGACGTGTATGAGGTATTACATACTGGTATCACTGTTTCAGTTTATACATTACTTAATATATTATGTCGCTGGTTTATGCAGACCCTAGAATATATTGTAATTAGGTATTTAACTGCTTTACTAAGCAATGTGTATTATCTAGAGCTAGACCTAGAGTCTACACCTAATAAATAATAATAAACCTTGATCATTTTATATTGAGTTAACCGTGACATGTAACTTTATACATAAGTATGTACCTACCACAGTTATAGTAATACATAATCTATGTACATATGTAATCGTATTACAAAAGTACACATATATTATAATTATGTATTTATTTACACTACTTATGGCAATCAACCGGTAAATATGTAGTTATGCAAAAAGTCTAAAATGATATTTTTCAATAATGTGTAACAGTACTGTTATACTGTTAAAAATTAAAAAATAATATTTTTTTATTGCTTTTCATTCTTTCCATACACACTTCTTTGGTATATTAGTAAAAGTATGTAAAAACTGGTAGATATTCGCGACACTTTTCTAGGACTTCAAGGCTCCAAAATTTGCAACCCTGTTTTTTCTTGACGTCCATAGCATATCTTTAACAACATCCAGATTTTTGTTTTACATAAAAAAAATAGCTACAGTTTTACACGTAATTATTTATCCACGTTATATTACTATGATTATACTTTTATGACTTCCATTTGTATTGAGATTTTATACAAGTTTATTATTATGTGTCCTTTGTAAATTATTACACCCGCACACCTGTCATTAGATAACTCACGCTAAGGGAAACTTCGTGGATGGACGTAGTTATAGCAAATACTTTATAACAATAGTTATAAAGTATTTGGTTATTTGGTTATAGCACTAAGTACAATGATTCATGTTTTAAATAATGTATTCCGTATTATTAGTATTTCCCAAGCAAGCAATAAGATCGAAATTAATTGTCTATAAAGTTAGTCACAATGTAGGAAAATTTACAAGTTAGCGGATACCAGATGTTACATTGTTAGAAATAAGATAACTAACTCATAAAACTAACGTAATAAATTAAGTTTTCCTCATTGATCTTTCAGTTCCATATAATAAACTCGTAAACGTGATGTTTTATAAGACAAGCCAATGATAAGTCTAGTAGTAAAGCAATGGTTATTCAATCAGAGTCACAATACTGCGAAATACTTTAATCGACTATTTTAATCATTCAGAGATAACGAACGTAGCCGGTAACATTGTTATGTTATTGATTAATCTTTGATTTATACAAATATGTACCTATTTCAATTCTAATCAACCGTCGTATGTTTGCGGATCGCAAAATAGTGAGATAAATTCAAATCGAATTCGATTATTTCCTCGTGTGGCTAAGAAGATGTTGTAATGTCAAGATTAGTGTGTTACGGTTGTATTCAAATATCATAAAATGAACTCCAAACTTACATTGAATTATCAATATTAACTGCCAAGTGTTTGGTGTGTGCTGCGATCCTATCCTGAGTCCTGCACTGTAATGTCAGTACAGTATCATCTGCCAATTTCATCCTGGATATTGTAGGAAATCTCAGTCGGACACATAAATGCACCACATCTTTGGAAACTGAACAATCTCTCACAGCGCACTCTCGGAATTTTGATTTTGGTATGTTGATCTTAAACCTAGTATTCACTCTCGGTTGTATCACATCACTCTTCACAATACACGACGATGCATCCGCTTGGAGAACATCTTCAAATACGGGAAGATTTTCATTCGATGTTCTAACTGTTATCGTTGACTGAAATTTGCCATCGTTAGGAGTATCGTAGCAGTGCATATCAGTAACTTCGATGTTTAACGGATTTCGCTGCCTGGGAAAGCCTTCGTCCGAATCACCATAGTTATTATTGGGATTTCCTCCTCTTGTCCCGTAATAAGGCGCATCGTATAAACCATTTGGTGGAGGCGGAGCCACTGGGAGATATTGCGGTGATGGAGGTAGGGGAATAGGTTCATCTTGACCAAATGGAGGTAAAAGTCCATCCAAAGGAACCTCAGGAATATCGTAATGATATTCGTTTGATGGAACATCTTGAGGGATGTCGTTGTTTGGTCTGTTGATGAACTCTTCATCTGTAGGTTTAGAAGTAGCGGAATCTGGATAGTGATCTAGTGGAGGCGGGAGGTATTGTGGCGGCGGAGGAGGTTCGTAATAATAAAACGTGCTTGGATACTGAGAAAACTTTGGACTTCTTGATTGAGATATATTACTGTTGTTTTGAAAGTTATCACTAAGTGTAGATGAGTTATCATTAGTGCTTCGAAATCCATTTGGTGCATTAATCACTACGGATTCACTGTTTACAACTTGTCTATCATCATTGGGAGTGGGAGCATACGGTGCCCACAAATCTTCATTCTTAGACAACTGAATAACTTTACTATCGCGTGGTACAAAACCATAAGACGTATCCTTTGGGAGGAGAAGATCACCGAGCACAGACGTTGATTTAACTAATAACAAGAGACACAAACACACAACACAAATCATTGCTCTAGTTCTAATATTCTAGTATAGCTAAACAGTTTCCTCTGGTCAAGTGACCTTATGAATGAAGTGAAATGATGACAAAGAAACGCTTTTATAAAAAGTTGTCTCAAATATATGTCAGGATTGTCACCCAGTGGCCCGCTTCGTGATACTAACACCTCGCATTACATTACTCCACACTGGGTCATTAATGGCTTGTTTTCTCATCCAACAGAACTGACATAAATCCGGTGTCCATTGTAATTCGTGATCGATATGATCTCCTTTTTTTAACCGTAATGTTGATAATCACTAACAATGTTATTAATGACTATTCATGAGTTTTTGATAATAAGAATTCATGTGTCGTTTAAACGATTTCATGTCACGCGTCATATTTCACTTTTAGGTAGATTTCCAAAAGGAACTCTACCTATTCGTTTCTCCCGTGATGTCGCAGAATTGAAAAATTTCTACTCAGTATCACTAATTAGGACCAGGAGAACCCGAATCCGACCTTGGTTTAAAAGTTTATATATATAAGCCATATATATGTCCCTTTTCTTGTGCGCACGTTTGCGGCCAACCTATGCGTCGCAGAAACGTGAAACTTGGGTGGTAGATTTTTGGTAAGTGGTAGATGAACTGATAGGAGATTGGGTGAAATCCATTAAGAGGAAGGTTCACTTTTTAAGGCTTTAAATTAAAAAACAATCATTCTGAGGGGATCCAATGATTGTGAGGGTCTGTGTCTGGTATCGCATGAAAGGGCATTAAATAAGGAATGCAGACCAAAAGTTAGATTTTGTCTAGCTCAATTCCTCGGACTACACTGATCGATCGAAAGATCTAGTTAAGTAGTTACCGCATAGGTACTAGCGTGTTTGTTGTATTAGAAAAGTGCTTCACGATACGAGTAGAACTCACATCTTTTTTCAAATTTCTAGTGCTTAGGTACCGGTACCAATCCATATTATGTGTGGAATGAAAATAATTTGATTATTGGATTAGGTACTTCCTTTGATTATTGAAGTACTTAATCAAATATTTTTTCGTCATACGGTACTTCGATAATCAAAGAATAAACTACATTCATACTACTTCATCACTTCGCTGGTTTATTTGCTGATAATATTGTGATTGTTTATATTGTACAGATGTACTCTTAAAATTAATAAAATTAATAAATCACTTGAAATCTACCTATGCCTGTGGCGTGCCAAAGGAATTTTTTTATTTGAAAGCAACAAGACACATGTCAAGTAAGCAAATAAAATCATGCGACATTGTTCTGAACCAAAAAAATACTTTCCCAAAGTGATCTGTGTCGGGAATTTTCTCAACGAAGGCAGCAGATATCAACATTCACATAATAACTACTGCGAACTCCCTTGGGGAGGGGAGCAGGATGGATGTTCGACGCTTACGAGTCCATCCATCCTGCTCCCCTCCCCAAGCTTAGCGCTTTCCTTCAATTCCAATATCGAAGCAGCTGCAGCACAATCAAGTAGCCCGTAGTTCAGTACCTACTCGTATGTATACTGTGCTGAAATGATACAGAGATAAGAAAATCAAATACTGGCCTATCGTATGATAAGACTTGTCGAGACAAACAAAATGATTTACCTAATTACTATAGCTATTAGAATAGGTAGCTTCTATACCTAATAGGTGTAATTTATAATTACTGAAAATAGTATTTTAAATAATGAGATACACATATACTTTGTTGATTATAATATCTTGTTACTTCTCCATTGATTCTTCAATTAAATCTGTATTACCAGAACCTCGATCGCAGACAAATTGTACCTGTACAGGACCGGCTATTGTGGCCTTTGTAGATGTGGTCAGCAGGCAGCATCGAACATGTACATTGTAGGTACTCGAAAGGCTAATTCTCTAATTAATCAAGTGCGTTCTATGGAAATAATTATTTTAGCTCCAAAAGTTACAGAATTGGACCCATAGCGGAGAGTTCTTGAGGAAATCTACAAGAACACTAGAACTAGAGTTCAGAAAAATACTGACGTGGAGTTAATGACTTATAGATAACTCTTTAGTTCCAATGGGTCGTGCGAATACGAAAGGAGAGGAAGATGAAACACATATAAGTATTTACATTCGTGTGTTTGTAATTATTAATTTAACACTTTACATGACACTTTCGTCACAAAATTAGGTATACTACGGACTACCTACTGTTTACCATTAATAATTACAAGAAAGAGAAATCACTTGTAATTAAGATTAATATTATTCATTCACTGTCAAGGATTACCTGTAATCATTAATCGTCGTGACAAAGGTGAAGTTAATAAAACACATAATAATTATTAATTAATGACATTCAAGTACTTAGGTGTTAAGTGTTTCACAGCGACGTGTTAACTCGTGAGAGTGGCTGATGTATTCATACATTTCCTTTTTTCCTTTTTTATAATTGATTATTTCGAAGATCTTGGTAGTAAGATGTGACTACATTTTTATGTGCGTCCAACTCGCTTGCACGATGGATACTCGTTGCGCGCCTTACAGAATGTAATGTAGATCAAACATTTTAAGGGGTTATTGGGATTCCAAAATGGTAGAATCAGAAAAAAAAATACTAAAAATAGTAAAAACATTGTGGTCACAAGTTGGAAGTCCCAAGTATTTTTACAATTTTTCACCGAACCCGAATAAATAAAAATGTAGCACAGCAGGAAATTTTTACTGTACCTACAAAAATATATATTCTGTATGCTCATTTTGCAACAATTCCAGGGGCTACAGAGCTCCCTAATGGGCCTTGTTTGACAACAATAATATAACGAACCAAAAAAAAACTGACTTCTGATATTCGTTAAAACCTATTTTTCGTTCCAGTGTTTGCCATCCTAAGACAATGAGTGGTGATTTATCTGAAAACGTGAGTAGTCGCCGTTTGAGTGTCCCTGCACAAGGAGCTTCCCGGCGATTTAGTACCATCACACCTCTGGCATCTCCATCAGGATTCTCAGGAGCTCGCAGACTGAGTGCCTATGTACCAGAGGCTGTATCGAGAAGATTTTCTAATGTATCCATATCTTTAGGACTCGGTAGACCACAGCAACCGGAAACTGTCGTGGAACAAGGTACCTACACATGATATACCTTGCTAATGTAATTCAATCAATAGGTACCTAATTTTACTTAAATCCTTTTCAAGAGTCCCCTTAGACAATCAACTGCGTTTCTAAACAACCTATAAAGATCAGGTGCTTTTTTTTACTTCTAGTACAGACCAACAGATCGATTAATTTATTTAATCTCTCATGATGTATTCCATCGAACTCTTCCTTTTATCTCTTTACAGGAAAAGCACTTTGTGCACTATACATGCGCAGCCGCATCAGGGTAGCTGGTCCCTTCGGAATTGGAGTCAACTCCCGAGTACAGACATCTGCCAACTTAGTGACACCATGGTCTGGATCTAGAGTAGTTTTCCCACGCCTTTCCCAACTGGGAAAGTATCTGGAAAGAGCCCGCCCTCGCCTTTATGCAGCTATAGGACGTCATGGAGCGCCTTCGGCCAATGGAGTCCCGCCGGGAAAGGATCCTGCAGATATTGTTTATGAGATCGGGAAAGAACTATTTAAAAATGATATTACATGGGGAAAGGTAATACAATTGAATGTGTAATTCCGTCAAGTTGATAAAGCATCCCACATAAATATTTTAGTTCGTTCGTTTATTAATATCAGCACTCCCCATTTCACATCATTTCTCTCATGGGTTTCCATGGATACAATTTTTTTCCATAGAATTACGACTAATCCAGCGTACAACATATTTGAAACAGAGAGTACTTTGTGTCCAATTTCCACAATTTCCAGTTAATTCATTCCGGGGTAATCTTTTATATGAAATGGTTTTGTGCATTCATTAATTGAGTGCATTTAGTAAACATTCTCAAAATACACTTAGGATATAAAAAGTTTAATAATTTGTAGTCTTGAATGAGATATTTCTTTAGACAAAACATCAAAATTCAAGGTTTTTCAAGAAAATCTCCACCAATAGTCCAAATGTCACTTTTTAAAATGATAAGTTGTTTTTAAACTAATGAGAGGTGGTATTATCATTATTTGCAATGTAAAAGGTAAAATAGGCTTTTATTTACGTTTTGTAAATAAAATTTTGCCATTTGCCAAATTAAAATTTACGACAAGAGCAAAATATTCATATTGTCTTTTTGTCATACCAATATTTCATATATTTTCTCTGTTGCACAGATGTCATATTCTCTAGATGGGTGCAGTATTATTTCTTTATCTGACATAGATTACATTGCTTCCGAATATTTGTTAGTCGATGTTCTACAATGATTCAAATCTTATGCAAACATAAAAGTTGCCATACCACAGAAAATAAATATTGTAAGTAGGTACCTGCTTCCAAGTGAGATAATCCCACATAAATATTTTAGTTCGTACCAATGTTTCTAACATTTTCACCATATCCTTTATAGACTCTAAACCGTTCATCCGATTGAGATGAAACTTTGGGAAATTGTTGTGCTTGCCCCAAGGAGTGTTCTAATGGGGGCAGGGGGTACGAGGAGGGGGGCACAAAGGGGGGGCAAGAAAAAAAAAACTTTTTTTTTCAAATCCATATAATTTTTAGTGTCAAAAAGATGAATGGTAACCCTTCCGACATCCGGAGGAATAAAGAGGGGGGGGGTTGGGGGGCTGGGGGGGTCTGAATTAAAAAAGTGATATTAGTGTCGAATCCATAGTTTTCCACCTCAATAAGATGAATAGTCACCCTCCCGACATCCGCAGGAATAAGGGGAGGGAGTTAGGGGGGCTAGGGGGGGGGGGTCGTAATGAAAAAGTGATATTAGTGTCGAATTCATAGTTTTCCGCCTCAATAAGATGAATAGTCACCCTCCCGACATCCGCAAGAATAAGGGGAGGGAGTTAGGGGGCTGAGGGGGGGGGGGGGTCAAATTGAAAAAAAAAAAAAATTATGCAGACCCCCCAAAACTGTTGTGAGTTTTAGAGGCTCTGCAGTACTTTAACTAAACATGATTGTACCACTGATTTTGGGTTCCACTGCCGACCTACTTCACCATCCATACACAAATTCTGCCGTTGCGAAGCACGGGTAATACAGCTAGTTTATAATATACAGGGTGAAACACAACCCGTGGAACAATCGATGCAGAATGATAGAGGACCTCAATAGGTATCGATTTAACCCCATGTGTGTTCACCGATTTTTTGTTGTTTTCGAGTTATGTTTTTTTTTCACATTTGTTCGCTAAACCCCGACTTGCAAGACATTATTGGTGACAGAGACACCAATTATTGAGATACATACTTGTTTTTTTTTCTAGAATTAAGGTGAATATACCTTGTAGATACTAATTTTGGTGACTAATTTTCATATTTTACATTTTTTATGGAGGATAGTATCAGATACGCCCGTGATTTTTTTTGTGTCTACAAGGTATATTATTTACCTATTCTAGAAAAAAAATCAAGTATGTATCTCAATAATTGGTGTCTCTGTGACTAATAACGTCTTGCAAGTCGGGGTTTGGGGAAAAAATGTCCTGTATCATTGTGCTTCAGTTGATCCACGGGCTGTGATACACCGTGTATGTATGTATTGGTAACTAAATTGACTCAATTTCACTTAAGATTGTGTAATAATAATAAAGTTTCCCCCTTTTCAGATAGTATCCCTGATGGCTGTGTGTGGTGCATTAGCTAGCGAGCCTCGAGGTAACCCTGATCTAGTGAGTATTATAGATGCTGTGGCAGGCCTAATCAAAGGTCCTCTAACGCCGTGGTTGGATGAAAATGGAGGATGGGTAAACAATATCTTTTTTGTACTATGGAATAATTTTCAAAGATTTAAAGAGAAATGTTGTATTAACAAAGTCGTTTCTTTAACAGTATGGCTTGATGGAGCATTGCCAGCCACAGGATACAGTTTCTGCAGAAGAATCACCTTATAAAGCTTCACATAAGACGTTAATGTTTCTCACCCTGCCTCTGATCCTGTTTATCATCTGGTTTTTCGTAATGCCATTCAAATACACATGACATATACACAGAATTAAATGACAGTAATGGAGTAATAATATAATACAGGGTCAAAGAATGCCCCTATTTTAAAATGGAATAACTTAGGAACCACTTACGATAAATGAGTGATTATTTCATTGTATGATAACTAATGAATGTAAATTTTGTTTGAGGTATGACATAATGCGTTAGCGCATACGCAGAATCCACTGACGGTTGACAAAGTCCACTGACGCTTTTCATCTACCGGCGCCTTCCAGTGTAATGTTGATCGTGAACAGTAATGCCCTTATTTTGAAAAGGTATAACTTTGGAACCATTTATGTTAAATGAGTAATTCTTTCACTGTATGGTAACTAATGAATGTATTTTTTTGTTTAAAGTCCGATAGAGTGGTTAGCGCATGCGCAAAATAGCTGCTCAGTGGAGAAAGTCAACCGGGGTTAACTATCTACTTCTTCCAGTATTCCATATCACCGTGCAACGCAAAGCACAGTGCGTTGGTTTTTTTTTGCAATTTCGAACTCTTGTTTTTGTAATTTAGTTAAGAAATTGATTTTTGTGGGTCCTTAACACTAGAATTCCGGATACATTAAACATTTTCTTCTGACGCTCGTAGTCGGCCAGTTGAATGTTTTTTTTCCACGCGGCCTGTTTCTCTATTAGGTACAGTTTCAGCTGAATTTGTTTCTACAAAGAGTCGCTGTACACTGAAAATTGACTCTGACTTGGGTAATCCAATAACGCAAGGCTTACAGTTGCACGATCACCATTATATTGCGACGCGGGAGATAAAAAGTGTCTTTTGAGTTTGTCGATTGCGCAGCCATTCTGCGCATGCGTTAACGCATTGTTTCATACGTCAAACAAAATTTACATTTATTTGTTATCATACAGTGAAAGAATCACTTATTTATCGTAAATGGTTCCAAAGTTATTCCATTTTATAGTACGGGCATTCTTTTTCGATGACCCTGTATTAGTTATACATTCCTTTTAGCCGTATATAACATTTAATTAACCAATGTACTGCCGTATAAGATATTGCGGTGATTTTTAAAGGTTTAATGTGAGATTGGATGTCTACTTCAGTATTACCTACACAAGTTACACGGAAGAGGCGATCGATTTATTACTTTTTTACTTTTAATATAAAGCTTTAAAAAAAATCTTGAGCTCTTTCGCAGTGTGATGAATATATAATGGATCTTCGAAATCGACGTCGAAAGTAGAGTATAGGTACTTCCAAAAATAGACTCAACAGAAAAGTCGAAAAAAAAATGCAAATGAGATTATCAATTTCTCCCTTTGCTGTTGTCACTACGAAGGCTTCTGCTATATGACTGGTTGTAAATTTCCACTTTTCTGTCCCGTAAATGGTGGCTATCTACACGTAGAATAAAAGATCTCTGGTACCGTACTACCTAAGTAACGATGTACAGCTGCAGATGCTGCAGTGATTCCAATTTTAAGTCCAAGTTGGGTTGAGTTTTTCGTTTTATCCCTTAATTAAATAAGAAAGTATTTGAGATTGAACTGATATTCCAAAGTATTATAAGTAAGTAGAAATTATTATTATGGTAGATAAGTTTACTTCGTTATTTGTAATTAATTTAATTTATATTTAGTCAATTCTTAATTAATTAATATTAACTTACTAGATGTGAATATAAACAGAATTATAAAATGTAAAATAATCTGTCATTTTATTTTTCGCCTTATTTCTATTGTAAACTGAAAGGTCTACTTATTACCCAATTTTCCAGCTGGCCATCATATTCATAGCATAGGGAATATTCTCCGAGCTCAATCAATGACACGAATATGTTTCTGATATTAGTCCAGTAAACAGGGATAACTTACAAAAGGTCTTGTAGTTCTGCCTGGTGTGTTGTAGAGGTCTTGTAGTTCTGCCTGGTGTGTTGTAGAAGTTCGAAGTTTCCTTAGTAGTCCTGTCCCATCTGCACCAAGACCACATCTCGACTCAATTAAAAATTTTTTTTCAAGCTTTCTGTGAAATATATACAAAGATGTAGGTATTTGGGTTTATTTCGATAAACCCAGATTAAATAAAAAAATAATAAGTAGGTAAATCTGCGTATAATAGCAAATAGATAGCGGGTGAACTTATCGCCAAATACACATGTGAATAGATAGTAAAGGTGCATAGGTGCATACATTTGTGTTATCATACCTAACGTTATCATTGTTATCACTTTATCACGTTTATTATTTTAGTTTAATTCAGGTTGGCAATGTATAAGTGTAGAGACTGATATAATAATTGAACACAAAGACAAAAATGGTCAAAGAGAAATTCTGTATATGGGACGGGAACATAGTAGATACCAGCTAGCCTACCGCCCCTCCCTACACAGGCGACAATACCTACTGCTCCATTCAATAATTTCGTCTTTATCTAGTTACAGTTACATAATTATTTGACAGGGCCTTAAAGGCAAAATAAATGCCTAATTAATTGAAACTGTATAAAATTTCAAAATTCACCAAGTCACTAACATTTTGAAACAAAAATTAGGGCATTACGTACCTAATTATGTTATACATTAAGGGGACATATGCACTGAGCAAAAATCGTTATATTTTTGCTTCAAGTTTTTCAAATTTTGTAATCTAAAACAGCCGATTTGTTAACATTATAATTACCAGTAATTTGGCTAAATTATACTTTTATATCTGAAAAACTGAACGGAAAATCTTCAGATCCCGTAAATTACAGGGGTACTTAAGGAATATTTTTTTATTCTTGGAATTTTCAAATCCTGTAATTCTAAAACAGCCGATCTGTAGTCCATACTTTCATCTATCACTGTCTTCAGTTTCAAGACGATTGCCTCAGTATTGGCTGGGAAGGTACAATTCAGGGCGCCGAAGCCCAATGACAGTATATAAAACCTTAAGTATTGATCTTCATTGTGTTATTATTATGTTTTCAATTTTAATCTAGTCCTGATACCTATCATAAAAGAAACTGGTTGAATTCATATCGAATTATATAATATGTTACACCTATACCTACTCGTAATTTGTATTTAATAAAAAAATATTAGAATCTATAATTATTTTATTTTTCCTCCCACATCATGCCCTGTATTTAGTACAAGCGATTTTCCGCTTGTGCTAAATACACTTACTTTATTTTATAAAAGGAAAACATTTTCCTAGAATGCATCGTTTAGAAGTTATTAGTGAAAAACTGAAAAAAACTTTTTTTTTCAGTTTTTGGGTCACCCTCTACTTAGCACAAAGGAAAATTGGTGCAAACTTAAAGAAACACTTCTTAAGGCGAAGATACACATGAGAGATTTTGGCCTCCCGGATACCAAAATGACAGGTCTCTTGTGTGTAAACACATCGGAGACGCGAGATATCTCTCGATACCGCGCGCCTCCTGAGACGGTCTGCGCACGCAAGTCTCGCGTCGTGTATTTTACATATTTTCGTCTCAGGGGACGCGTCTCCGGTCTTTTGACATGTTCAATTTTAATCTGAGGTCTCTTGGAGATGTTTGCAACTGAATTGGATTGGCGCGCGTGGGCACGTGGTTTTTGTATTGACATATAATTTTAAACATTCCTGCGATTGTGACGATATTAGTACATTGTTAATAATAAAATTGTTTGTTGATTATAATTATAATATTATTTTTAAATAATGGCGGATTAATAACAGAGTTGCATTTGCATTTGAAATACGAATACAGTTGTGAAAAATACATTAACATTACGTGTTTTGTTATTCCCTTAATGTCCTACAACATTTATAGCAAACTATGTAGTTACCATTTCACCCTTTAATATTCATCGAAAGAACATAAGGAGGAAACAAAATTTCGCTACTCACAACGGTTTCGGGTATGTAGTGCATACCGATACTTGCTTTGGCTTATGTCACTGATGTCATAGGAATGGTGTACATTAAAAGAAGGTCTAATTAAGTATTCTATTTAATTTACTAACGTAGAAAAGGAAATATATACACATACGCATGTAAGTTAAGTACTGACCGACATATGTACATTACTGAATCGATAAATAATTTCAAAGCGGTATATAATTCAATTTTTTAATCACAATACTCGTAAATACATGACACTAGAGTATGTACACAAAACCAAACGGCATTATGGCGCCAAAGAATGAATGCAGCAACAGACCAAAGTCTCGCGTCTCGAGATAGTCCCGTGTATTTTAGAATTTGATGACAGGAGGCGATTGTCGGCCATTTTTACTAGAGATGCCGTCTCTAGAGACGAAAATCTCCCGTCGTGTATTTCACTGAAGAGGCTGACGCCATTTTGTCAGTGCCTGGAGGCGCGTCTCCTGAGACCCCGTATATCCACACCTTTAAGGCGAAGATACACACGAGAGATTTTGGCCTCCCGGATACCAAAATGACAGGTCTCTTGTGTGTAAACACATCGGAGACGCGAGATATCTCTCGATACCGCGCGCCTCCTGAGACGGTCTGCGCACGCAAGTCTCGCGTCGTGTATTTTACATATTTTCGTCTCAGGGGATGCGTCTCCGGTCTTTTGACATGTTCAATTTTAATCTGAGGTCTCTTGGAGATGTTTGCAACTGAATTGGATTGGCGCGCGTGGGCACGTGGTTTTTGTATTGATATATAATTTTAAACATTCCTGCGATTGTGACGATATTAGTACATTGTTAATAATAAAATTGTTAGTTGATTATAATTATAATATTATTTTTAAATAATGGCGGATTAATAACAGAATTGCATTTGCATTTGAAATATGAATACAGTTGTGAGAAATACATTAACATTGCGTGTTTTGTTATTCCCTTCATGTCCTACAACATTTATAGCAAACTATGTAGTTACCATTTCACCCTTTAATATTCATCGAAGGAACATAAGGAGGAAACAAAATTTCGCTACTCACAACGGTTTCGGGTATGTAGTGCATACCGATACTTGCTTTGGCTTATGTCACTGATGTCATAGGAATGGTGTACATTAAAAGAAGGTCTAATTAAGTATTCTATTTCATTTACTAACGCAGAAAAGGAAATATACACATACGCATATGTAAGTAAAGTACCGACCGACATATGTACATTACTGAATCGATAAATAATTTCAAAGCGGTATATAATTATATTTTTTAATCACAATACTCGTAAATAGGTACATGACACTAGAGTATGTACACAAAACCAAACGCCATTATGGCGCCAAAAATACTAATAGAATGAATGCAGCAACAGACCAAAGTCTCGCGTCTCGAGATAGTCCCGTGTATTTTAGAATTTGATGACAGGAGGCGATTGTCGGCCATTTTTACTAGAGATGCCGTCTCTAGAGACGAAAATCTCCCGTCGTGTATTTCACTGAAGAGACTGACGCCATTTTGTCAGTGCCTGGAGGCGCGTCTCCTGAGACCCCGTATATCCACACCTTTACATGCTAATGAAGAGATTAAAACCGTTTCCAGCTTTCCGAGCATTATTTACGCTACAGCCCCTTATTTGTGTTGACAGCCCTTTATGTTGCCTGGCCTAATTAGGCAAATACGAGAAAATGTTAACTACCCGACCTAAATTAATGCTCTATCATCAATGTCAACCAATGTCCCTGTTAAATTTAGAAAAAATGATTTTACTCTTTAATAGATGCAGTCTGTCAAGAAAGATACGGTTTTTGATAAGGGCACTAGTTGTAGCTTTTTGACAAGCATAGTGTCAAAACTTGTAGAATTTCAGTAGAAATGTCGTTACTGCAAGCTAACGAAATTGTAGTTTTCAATTAATCTCCGAGATTATTTCTTTTTTGACAGACTGTACCCATCTATTTTATTGATTTTTTAAAATTCGCGGTATTTTTTAATATCCCATCACTAACCACAGAAATCGTTGCATTGACAACACGACATGATTTTTTCTCTATGGCCACCATAGAAGAAACCATAGACGACAGGATACGGGTGAATGGCCTTTGAATTTGTGAAAGAAAAAGAAGAAGAGTCGCTGATGGAAACAAATTTGTGGAAGAATGTGATATTTTATTAAAAGAATATCGTATTTGTCGCAATATTTTACCGTTTTTTAGTAAATCATTGGCATGGATTGAGTTTCTGAATCTCGTAAAGTGTTCGCATTATATTTTATTTACGCTGGAAATGGTGATTGTTTCTCATATTGATGGCCGTCATTAGTGATGTCTGTTTTTGACTCACTTGTCACTATCTCGAATAATGAAATAATTTCGATAAAATCATTGCTTTATATAACAATGTATCCTTTGTGCTATCTATTTATTTAACTATTTTCAGATATACATTCAAAGATGCTGTGCTTAACCAAAAGCTATTAACTTATGAGCAAGATTTAGGATAACATTGTGCCTGTGTTCCCCTGGACCTTTCCAAGGCATATATATTAGGAAGGAAAGATAGCAATGATGAAGAGTACTAATCCTAGAAAAGAATTGAAAATGAGGATTCGGGCGTTCCCGGTAAGATATTCCTTGCTTGACATATAAATAAGTGGGAAAATAAACAATCTTATGAATCTTGCAGTCATGGTCAGGTTAGGCTGATATTTTCAAAACAAATCATGGGTTTGGGAGTGTCTTTAGGCATCTGATAATATTTTAACGAATGTGAACCTAATCATGTGAATTTATATTAGCACAATACTTCTTTAAGCAAACTGTACATAAGTAATTTATATTGACCTTGATGTTTGGCAAATGAATCTTTTTAAATTGTGTATTGTATTTATTATAATGAGTTATAAGATATATTATGTAGCGGTGTGATATTATTGAATATGTTCATGTGTTAACATTCTTTAATTCCTCATACGAAAAGGATACATTGACAATATCTATGAGACAAGATAAAAATTCGAGTTAGAAAGGAAGTCATTACAGTGATGATTTGATTGTTCATGCGTGTTGAGGAAGTGTATGTTGACAGGATGACTAAATAAAAAGATACATGAGGCATTTGAAATTGATCTCAATCTATCATGTTGACAAGATCCTCAAGTATGCGCACGTTTTTAGTAATAAAAATAAAGATGTATGGCAAATTGCATGAATATGACAGAAGAGAGGAGTGTGAGTAAGGATAGGACGGTCTGATGCAGGCTTACACATCTTAGAGGGAATTGCTCGCCTAGAAATGAGCTTGTTATAAAAATACTTTTTTACCTTCCATATAATAAGCAATTTGTATGAAAGATGAACATGAAATCTTAATCACTGCTTTGTTTTTTCACTCTCCTTTAAAATTACATTTTTTGAGATAGGTTAGTCCAGCTGTGAGGTACGGATTTATTTCTACTTCTTTGTCTATGACATCCCTATTCCAATTTTAAAAAAAAATATCCAATGGAAACTGTTTTCGTTCATAGAAATAAACAAAGAAATGATTAATTGATTTGACAATAGGTGTGTTATATTATAATCGACCTAAATTAATTGTGATCCTAGAACATTAAACAAAATGAATAGATTAAAGTTGTGACAATTAAAGAAACATGATCATGCAATAAAGAAACCTAATGTAAGGACGTATTCGTCCATATAATATTTAGCTTTTTATACGATTAATTTTTTTTAGTTTTAAGTATGTATATTTTAAGAAAAGAAGTAGAGAAACATGATACTTGAGAAACTATAAAGTGTTGCTAAAGTCTATTTTGACTATAACAAATGTTTTATTTAAAAGTACTAAAATTTCTAGTTTCATCCATAAAAAGTCGATATTTTTTCTTAAAACAAGTTGGTTAATTTACCATGCAAATAATATATAATGACTGCTCCCCCTCTATGCAAGCCTTTTTATTACATAATAATTGGAACAATGTGGGAAGATACTATACAGATTGCGTAGAATTATTTGTGTAAAACTCTCGAAAGACAACTGAATGTAGTAGTTGTAGTGCACAAGCATTGTAGAAAGCAAATACCGGAATTCAGTATGTAAATGAGTTATTAATTACAATGTTGTACTTATTTGATTATATATTTCCAGATGACTATGGATGAGAAGTATGTGGAGAACATATGGTGTATTCTTAAATATGCCATCCAAGAAATACAAAAGAAAAACAATTCTGGACTCTCATTCGAAGAGCTGTACCGTAATGCATACACTATGGTATTACACAAACACGGTGAAAGATTGTATACTGGATTAAAGGAAGTAGTCACACAACACTTGGAACATAAAGTAAGACTTAGTGTATTGGTAACTCACCAGTTATAAGCTCTTATAATATAATATACTGATGCCCTTTAGGGTTGTTCTGTTTCCATCTTCTAAAGACTTGGGGTATCATGTTGATGTATCTTAATACAGGCATTGCCCAGTGTTTGATACAATCGGTTAGAGCGCAGCTCTCTCAAGCAGGAGTGATAATGTGCTAATAATGTTTTTCGCACTTCTTGACACGAGCTTGCAGCTTATTGTGTATACAATTGTAAAAAAGGATTCGGTATGGTTTACTACAGTGGGTTGATAATTTACAGGTAAGGGAAGATGTTCTCCGATCTCTACATAACAATTTCCTCCAGACTCTGAATGCAGCGTGGACTGATCATCAGACTAGTATGGTCATGATCCGAGACATTCTCATGTACATGGATAGAGTCTATGTTCAGCAGAATGAGGTTGACAATGTTTATGATCTCGGCCTTATCATATTTAGGGATCAGGTTCGTACATATTCCTCTTCCCATGCTCAATTTTAATTATTACTATGGTTAAGCATCCATCTTTCTAGTTTCCGTGTAAAACAGCAGGTTGTTGTATTTCTTCTGCATTGTGCAATAATCACATTTGTTTACCACAACACGTACTGGAACAACGTACACCTCTAGATCATGAATATAAATATATATTATTGATTTCTTTTCTCTATGTTTGCATTCGTAAATGTTCTAGGTGGTTCGCTATGGTTGCATCCGTGATCATTTGCGGCAAACTCTTCTGGAACAGGTGGCGAGAGAGAGGAGGGGAGAGGTGGCAGACAGATTGGCGGTGCTATGCGCCTGTCGAATGCTCATGTTACTGGGCATTAAGTCCAGGCAGGTGTATGAGGAGGATTTTGAAAAACCATTTCTAGCACAGTCGGCGGAATTCTATAGAGTAAGAGAAACTTCACTTTTTTCCTGTTAAAAAATCCCTTTGAACGAACAATGGAAGTGGTTATGTATTAATACATATGTTGCGATTTCAGATGGAGTCACAGAAATTTCTAGCTGAGAACAGTGCGGCGGTGTATATAGCTCGAGTGGAGGCGAGGATAGAGGAAGAAGCCGAGAGAGCTAGATTATATCTGGATGACAGTACAGAGCCTGAGGTGGTGAAGGTATTGGAATGTGAACTTATCAAGAATCACATGAAAACTATCGTAGAGGTAGGTCCAATACAATAATGTAGTGTTATACCTTCTAGTTAAGTTATATAGTTACATATATTCTTCCTCAATGTAGTTAAGTTACATTGAGAAAGA
The DNA here is from genome assembly GCA_963576895.1 of Ceraclea dissimilis. NCBI lineage: Eukaryota > Metazoa > Arthropoda > Insecta > Trichoptera > Leptoceridae > Ceraclea > Ceraclea dissimilis. The sequence goes on along the minus strand of OY756358.1, from coordinate 13,441,666 downwards.
ATGCCCCCATTTTAAAATGGAATAACTTTTGAACCATTTACGTTACATGAGTGCACAATAGAATGGTAAGCATGTGCACAGGATAGCTGCGCAGTGGACAAATCCAACTGGCATTAACTATCTACGTCATTCAATATTTCAAATTGATCGTAAAACATAAATTACAGTGAGTTGTTTTGGAATTTGGTCAATCATTTGATTTTTGTGGAATGGCAGATTCATTCAAATATTCAAAAATTTTATATACGTTCTTGTTCAGCCAGTCGAATGTTTTTTCTATGCTACGTATTTCTCTATCAGATGCGGTTTCAGCTGGATAAGTTCCTACAAAGAGCCGCTGTACACTTGACAATCGACTTTGACTTTGCGAACCAAATAATGCACTGCTTACTGTAGCATGATATTGGAAGGCGGTAGATGAAAAGTGTTGGTTGGCTTTGTGGGCAGCCATTCTGCGCATGCACTAGCGCATTGTATCATGCATCAAATAAAATTTACATCAACTAGTTACCATGCAGCGAACGAAACACTCATTTAACTATGCAAAGTTATTCCATTTGAAAAATATTACTATTGCTAAAGGGCGAGCGGCTTACATCTGATGTGCTCATATCTATATCTAGCTTACACAATCAATTGTCTCTCAAATATGTATCCAACACATTAACACTTGAAGCATTAACAATATCACCAGGCAGTCTGTAGGGGCATTCTTTTTCATGGCCCTGTATTGCACAGTAATGACATTTGTTTGTCGGCGTTTAGATGGAGAACAGTGGTGTGGTCCACATGCTCCGTAACACTAAGACGTCGGAGTTGAATTGTATGTACCGCCTGCTGGGGAGAGTGGTGGGAGGATTACGTGCAATCTCGGAAGCCGTGTCAGCTCACTTGAGAGAGCGAGGTAGAGCTCTGGTACAGGATCATCAAGATGGAGCCAATGCTATAACATATGTACAGGTAACTTGTAACATACATGTGTACTACCTATCGGTGTAATATATCAGTGTAACCTATACACTTCACTTTACCTTAAACGTACTATACAGACCTTATCCTTGAGATCTCCACGGCAAAGGTTTCAGGTTCTTAACGGCATGAGCTCTGGATCTCGAGGGTGAAAAGCCGTGGGAATGGCCCACATTGATAGCTTTTGCTTTGGCTGCCACAACTCACTTGTCTTTCTTAGGTCAACCTCTTTTTTTATACCAAAGATATTTTACTAACTGACAAATGAGAACCCAGGTTTATGATAATACTTTTATTGAATTGAATAGCAACACAAGTTACGTTTAAACAAAAGGGGAAAATATAATTATTCACTCATACAACAAAAGGAGGAGAACATGAATGTTACAACTTTTCCATACCTTGTAGCCATGGCCTGCTCCGAGGGGTGGAAGTCCTGGTTTCCTTTGAGGAAACTTATTTAAAACTGGATAGCTGGTACGTTGTCTGCAAGAACGTACTTGTCACAAAAGTCTGGAGGCTCGGGGTTGTTCGGGAACCTCAACTCGTACCGAGGAGGCAAGATACTGGAAGGGGCTCCGCAAGCTGGAAACTTGTGAGTTTTGGAAAGACTACGTATCTGGTTCGTTGCTCTTTACTGAACCGAAACTGATTGTCAGATAATTGTTTGAGATGATTGCGGTCACATTTATAGAAAAACCGTTATGCCTTTTTTATATGCCGACATCAAATCAGGCATCATCGAAGTTTTTAAACACAAAAGTTTACCGTACTAACACATGTACGAAGGCGGTGAAGCACAAACAATAGTTTTTAACCCATATTTTCTGAGTTTTGTAACTACATTATTTTAATTTTATACCGGCAATTTTCGGAGCGCGACAAAACGCGTGTATCTCACTTGGGAGCGATTGTCAAAGAGGAACGGAAAAGGACGCCATCCTTCAAAAATGGCTGAGAATTACTTCCGGAGTCAAATTAAAGACTGCCGAAGTCGAATTTGTGTCATCTATGGATATCAACTTAATGATATTTTCAGAGAGATTTTTGAAAGGCGGGAATATTTGAATTTATCTCCTGGGAGGAAGGTTTTTTATGTCAAGGTGAGAATACACCTTGACACATTCCCCTTCCTCGGGATGAGAAAAGAAGAAAAATCAGTACCACTGATTTTTGGGCGGGACTCGGCAGGCAAAACATGGTCTACATGGCGGATTACAAATACACATTTCAACAATGAGTTTGTAGCATGACACAAGTTACTTAAATCTATTACAATATAATGTCAATGGTCAGAGAGAAAATTGATCCATTGACAACCATATGAATAACATATAATGTTTTTTTTTTTGGACAACTTAAATTTTCCAGTGATGTATCACAATTTTACATAACAAGGTGGTATATATTTTTCAGTCTTAAAACAGTCAATTATACCTTTTACAACATATAATACTTACAATTATGAAACATTTATATAAACATTTGCATTTTTTTTTTAACATAACCTTACATAGTTATAACATGGTATTGGTATATTTGGTTGTTATTGTTTTTATTATGCCCACTGATTGACTTTCACTGCCTAGTATGTGGCAAACATCTAGGTCTTTTTCACTGTAATGTTTATTTTGTACGATTTTTGTTTTTTTTTTAATAAAAAATTGTATATAATTCGTAGTCTTCTTTTTAATTCTTGAGGCAAAAAATATTTTTTTATTTTTGAGTGAGTGGTTCTTTTTACAATTTCAAAGTTCACATACTTATCTAGTACATTAAATATTCTGTATCAAGTTGCCAAGATTTGGCACAAAGTTTCTACACGCTAGGTTCTCTTTACTCTATTCAATACTAAATGATACATGAATTTTATAGCTAATGAAATATATGCTAGGGGTTACATTTTTCTAAAATTGCACATACCTATTACTAAAGAATCACGCAACTTATTTCTAAGGAACGTTCCTATCCAGTTACTTATCAAAGGATATAAGCTAACAATGTACATAATTATATTTGTCATAGTACTAGGCTAATGACAATTTTCCTCCTCCCCGGAAAACAAACAGAACAAGAAAAATTTTGCTATGGCCACTACGACTGGACAGCAGGACGAAACCTTGCCGACAGCTCGCACCAAAAGGCCGTAACAGGACATAATTACAAAAAAATTTAACTTTGAGATGACAGTTGGGCGAAACCATACTATGCCATTCAACAGATAAGGAAAATTGGACATACAACAATTTACTTCTTTAGTGATGTAAGAGTATGCATACCTCTCGGGTATGTACCAGACACACAATAATTACATCTATAATTTAATATAGTGTTGACCTTACTCGCACAGGGGTGCTGAGGTTCAACGCGAGCAAAAATTATCTTAAAATAAATACAGTCTTATCATTAGCAAAAGTGTATACCCGTAAGAAAGGGTTATACTGACAATGCTCAATACAATGAAAAGATTATGTAAAAGAGTAAATATAGCAACTTTATGTTTATCAGCCCTACCTGACTTACAAAAACCTACTAAACTACAAGTACATATTTCTTGAAATCAATTCCTATCTCATGGGTGAACGCCACTTGTTTTTTCTTTCTGGCTTAAAACAAGAAACCATTCTTACATTTGTTTGAGAAAAAATTTTGAGTTTGCAAGGTTGAATTTTCATGAATTTTCCAAAACTTTTCATGTAAAGTACAAAAAATTAAAAAACCGTGTGCGTAAGTGTATCCTTAATTACCCTGGGCCTTAATACGTGATATTCTTTGGCGAGGTAGCTAATCTCGCCTTGGAACACACATAGAATGACGAAATATGGTGATGTAACTGTCACTAGTAAACGGTCACATCCCACAAGTAGGAAAAAAAAATCAACGTTACGACAAAGATACGGAGAAAAATATGTGTAAAAGAGTTATTTTTTGGATTTCACCAGGTCCTTGACGTGGTATCTCCCGACCGGTTTGTTATCCATGTTGGTTACTACATATACGGTACTTGAGATTTTATTTTTTATTTTGCTCTTGACGAATCTAGGTGCTAATTTTGCCGAAAAATAGCATCCTGCATTGGATTGAACAAAGTTTCTACGCCACACGACATCTCCTATTTTATATTCGACTTCCTTGCGCCCTTTGTTGTATCTTTCCGCATTTTTTTTGAAGGCTTTTAGTAATGACACAGAAACGGTCTCATACACTGCAGCTAGTTCCTTTAAACGTTCTGCGTGTAAGACATGGGGGTCTGTTTGTGGGTTGACGTTAGGTTGGGCCAGATGCTCTGTACCTATTACTGTTTGCTCGAAGCCATGGAGCAAATAAAAGGGGGTAAAACCTGTGGAAACATTGACGGTGTTATTAATACTGGCTTGGACTTGTGGTAGGGTTTTGCACCACGCCCGGTGATCATTATCGACGAGGATAGCTATGGACGTGTTAATTGTCTGATTGTAGCGTTCCACTACATTGTTCATAGGGGTATAAACGGTGTTATAATAACGGTCAGCGACATGGTGTTTGTCTAAGAAAGCGTTGAATTTTTTCGAAATGAACTGGGATCCGTTATCCATGATAACGGTACGGGGTATTCCTAGTGGGATGAAGATGTGGTCTTCCAACAGTTGGATGATAGCGGTGGCAGTGGCTCTCCGAAGGGGAAAGGTCCAACAAAATTTTGTGAACACATCTACAACACTAAGGATGTGTATGAATCCTTTGTAACTCTTAGGGTATGGTCCTATAAGGTCGATGCTCAGGGATTGAAGCGGTTTGTTGACGTTCTTTGGGACAGACATGTGTCCAAGAGGAGGGGCGGTAGAAATTTTATATGCCTTGCATATATCGCAGTTAGAAATGAAATGTTTCACGTCTTTATGTAGCCCAGGCCAATAAAAACGAGAGGCTAAGAATTTGTACGTTTTGTACGTGCCGGGATGACATGAATTCGGGCCTGAATGATAATTTTGCAGAATTTGTTGCCGATTTTCCTGCGGAATGACGAGTCTCCAGTTACAATTCGGACTCTGATTGTCCTGATCTTTATCATGACGCAAAAGGCAATCGTTTTGAATTAAATAATTTGGAAATCTCTGGGGGTTCTTTAACCAACCTGAATAAATTCTTTTGTACCACTTATCCTGTGTATCGGGTACAGTGGCGAGGGTAGAAATTTCGCTGATTTCAATACGTGAAAGAACGTCGGGTACGATGTTTTGAGACCCCTTTCGGTGTAATATTGAAAAATTATATTGTGAAAGTCTGGTAGCCCAACGAGCGAGTCTACCGGATGGGTTTTCGAGAGAGTGTATCCACTGTAAACTACTGTGGTCCGTAATGATGGTGAAGTGGGCTCCTTCTACGTACGCTCTGTAGTTCTGAACTGAATCTAAAACTGCTAGAAGCTCTCTTTCCGTCACACTGTAGTTACGTTCGTGCTTATTCAGCGTACGTGAGAAAAAGGCAATCGGATGTTCCCCGTCCTCAAAGATTTGAGTGAGGACTCCGCCGACGGCAACGTTGCTAGCGTCGCAATGGATTGTGAATTCCTTTTGGAAGTCGGGACATCTTAGTACCGGGGCTTGCAGCATTGCTTCTTTCAAAGTTTCGAACGCGGAGTCGGCCTCAGGCGACCAAACGAATTTCGATTTACCCTTGGAAGTACCCGTTAATTTTGAAAGAGGTGCCGAAATGGTTGAAAAAGAATTGATAAATCGCCGGTAGTAGCTGCAAAGACCTATGAATGATTTTACCTGTTTTGCTGTTTTTGGTTTTGGGAAATTGCGAATAGCGCTAAGTTTTGCTGGGTCAGTTTGGAGACCATCCTTATTGACGATGAAACCAAGGTATTTTAATTCGGGCTTTAAAAATTCGCACTTAGAGAAGTTTACGGTGAGTCCAGCGGCTTTAAGGCGGCTGTATACGGTCTTTAAAAGGCTTACGTGGTGATTGAAGTCTGACGAGATTACGACTAAATCGTCAAGATAGCAAAAAACATTTTCCTCTAGTTCTGGACCGAAGATCTTGTCTACCAAACGTTGCAGTTCTCCGGGCGCGTTTTTAATGCCGAAGGGTAGGCGATTGAAGGCGAACATTCCTCGACCTGGGCAGACAAAAGCAGTCTTTTCAATGCTGTCTGGGGCCAGTGGAATCTGCCAGAACGCTTTTGACAAATCAACGGAGGAAAGAAACTTGGCGTCACGCAAACGGTCTAAGATTCTGTGGACAAACGGCAAGGGGTATGCGTCGGCCTTTGTTACTTTATTGAGTTTCCTTGAATCTAAACACAGTCGAGCCGTGCCATCCTTTTTTTGAACTAGTACGATTGGATTGCTCCAGCCCGATTTTACCGGGCTTACCACATTTAGTTTTAACATTTCGTTGAGCTCGTCTTCGAACTGTTTTTGACGTGCAGGTGATAATGGGTAATACCGTTGCTTAATGGGGGAACCCTCCGTTACAATGTGGTGTTCGACTAAATGTGTTAAACCTAAACCACATTTTTCGTAAGAAATTGAAGAAAAAAGAGATTTGATTTCTTCCAAAACGGAAGTTTGAGAAGGGCTGAGACTATGAGCATCCACAACCGAAAGTTTATCTGAGGCTGGATGGACAGAAGTGGTGGCTATGCTGACGATGTCAGGCGCCAAATGGAATGCCTTCCAAAAATCGACACCCAACACCAAACTGGGCTTGAAAGAGGGTACGATGATGAAATCAATTTTTCTGGTCATGTTGTTGAAAGTAACCGGTAGACGAAGTTGGCCCATGGGAGGGTGAACTTTCTCATCCATAGTGGCAACAAGAACATGAGAATTGGCAATTGGGAAACCAAGGGATCTGAAAGTCTGGTACCAGTCTCCACCGAGAATTGAGACTGCGGCACCAGTATCCAGTAATGCAACAAACTTCTGGTTCACAATTCGGACGGTAGCGTAGGGGCGACCGTCTTTGGCTTGGGTACACGACGCCTCCGCCAAAGGCACGGTTGAGAAAAAAAACCTAACTTGCTCCAACCATCTTTCCCATTCTCGGATCTTCTCGGCGTCCGAGGGCGGTGATATCTGGAAAAAACGGCCGGAATCTAGTTTTTTGAATTGAGCAGACGTGGTGGAGGACGGGAGGTGTCGGGCACCGATGAAGAAAGTTTTTCAGGTTTCTTAAACCTAGGACTACGTCTTGGGACTACGTTCGATTGCCTAGTTGGACAATTACGGGCGATATGACCCAATTGTTTGCAGCTGAAGCAAGTGACGTTACATTTGGAAATCGTGGTTGGTTCGGGAGGTATGCGCGATACCTCGCTACATCTTGATAACAGGCGATGCGAAGAGGAGGTGGAAGAAGTAAAAGTTTTTGACTCGTGGCAGAACCGGCGTTCCATGTGGCGAGCCTTGTCTAAGAGTTCGCCTACCGTTAGAGACGACGCACAAGAGACAGTATCCGTAGCCCTATTGTTGAACCCGCTACAAAGACAAGAGATAAGCTCCTTATCATCTAAAGGGTTGTTCAACTTGGTATTGAGGTCTCGGCCGCGGCGAACGTAAGAAGTTGGCAGTTCATCTCGGCCTTGTGAGATACATAGAAGCTCCTTCTTTTGAGTGAGCTGTCCAAGGGGGTCAAGAAATTCAGACGTCATTATTTCCTTTAACTTTTCCCATGAAGTGAAACGCGACTTCTCCTTCCGGTACCAAGGATAGCAGCTCTCATCTAACAAGTCTATAAAGCATCTCATGACGTCCGTCAAGGGGACGCTACGCGCCTCTGACAGTTCCTCCACGCGCGTGAGGAAATCTGTGATGTCCGCTTTACTATCGTACCGCAGTTTCCACGATTGTAAGCCTTGCAAAGGGCGGGGATCCTTGATAAAATATTTAATTGAATTTCCCCTTGAAGAAGAAGGAGACACGATGATGGTTGGTTGCGGTCGCGTGGCGTGTGGTAGTTCAATTACTTTACTGACGTCATGAGACGAGAGCACGGGCAAGGGGGCCGGAGAAGAAGAAGAAGAAGGAGAAACCTGGGCGACTGCACGCCTCAGAGGGCTAGCAGTGGCCAGAGAGGTTTCGATGTCAATGAGAACGTTGAACGATTCTAAATTCTCTACCGGATACTTTTGGAGTTTTTCCTGTAGTTCAGGGCGCAATCCTAAACGAATGATTTCCACAAGCTCGTGAATGTCTAAAGGGGTTGAAAGTGCGTCATTCTTTTCCTTCATAAATTTTAGAAAATCGTTGACAGAGTGGAGGCCTTGCTGTGCGGAGTACAGGATTCTACGCAACTTAATGTCATTCGTATTTGACGACGAGGATAAGCTCGTAAGCCTAGCCAAAAGTATGTTGTTGAAATCTGTTGCCTGTTTGCGCAAGGACTGCAAGGCGCGTTTTGGTTGAATCTCTCTTAACGAGAGTTCCCTCCGCAAGGTGGTTGCATTTGCAGAATCTATGTTTTCTATTGGTGTTGAATCCATGGTAGATTAGGGTGTAAAGACATAAAAGTAAGATGAGGTGTCAAATGTGTAAAATGTGAGAAAAAATGGTGCGTGAGAAATAATTCACATTATTTCTCTGTGTGTGTTACAGTGTACAGAAAAGTGTAAACAAACACAAGAAAAAGTGTTGAAGAGGTGTGCGGAAAATGTAGTGTGAGAGATAATTTTTATTATTTCTCTGTGTGTTACAGTGTATAGAAAAGTGTAAACAAACACAAGAAAAGAAATGAAAGACAAACTTTCAAAAAAAAATTTTCTTTTGGGCACTGCCTAAAATGTCGAAACAATGAACCGCCTCTGGTGATATTACTCGTTTTCCTAGTTTAGGAAAACAAAATGGCCGCTCACGTTACTTTTTCCTGCCACGGCGGCGTTCGTGTCGTCCATAGGTATATCGAAGATTACACAAATATTTCCGTTGCGTGAAAAAATATGATGATACTATTTGAGGTTATGAATACACAACAAATTATTCATGAACAATATTCAACCTTACAAAATGACTTAGTACAAAAATAAAAATACCTAACTATTTTGCAAGATAAAATAATAATTTTTGTGACTTACAGAGAAGGGAGCTGTGTCAACCTAGCAAAGCCATCACGCTGGAGCGCCAGTGTAACATACATGTGTACTACCTATCGGTGTAATATATCAGTGTAACCTATACACTTCACTTTACCTTAAACGTACTATACAGACCTTATCCTTGAGATCTCCACGGCAAAGGTTTCAGGTTCTTAACGGCATGAGCTCTGGATCTCGAGGGTGAAAAGCCGTGGGAATGGCCCACATTGATAGCTTTTGCTTTGGCTGCCACAACTCACTTGTCTTTCTTAGGTCAACCTCTTTTTTTATACCAAAGATATTTTACTAACTGACAAATGAGAACCCAGGTTTATGATAATACTTTTATTGAATTGAATAGCAACACAAGTTACGTTTAAACAAAAGGGGAAAATATAATTATTCACTCATACAACAAAAGGAGGAGAACATGAATGTTACAACTTTTCCATACCTTGTAGCCATGGCCTGCTCCGAGGGGTGGAAGTCCTGGTTTCCTTTGAGGAAACTTATTTAAAACTGGATAGCTGGTACGTTGTCTGCAAGAACGTACTTGTCACAAAAGTCTGGAGGCTCGGGGTTGTTCGGGAACCTCAACTCGTACCGAGGAGGCAAGATACTGGAAGGGGCTCCGCAAGCTGGAAACTTGTGAGTTTTGGAAAGACTACGTATCTGGTTCGTTGCTCTTTACTGAACCGAAACTGATTGTCAGATAATTGTTTGAGATGATTGCGGTCACATTTATAGAAAAACCGTTATGCCTTTTTTATATGCCGACATCAAATCAGGCATCATCGAAGTTTTTAAACACAAAAGTTTACCGTACTAACACATGTACGAAGGCGGTGAAGCACAAACAATAGTTTTTAACCCATATTTTCTGAGTTTTGTAACTACATTATTTTAATTTTATACCGGCAATTTTCGGAGCGCGACAAAACGCGTGTATCTCACTTGGGAGCGATTGTCAAAGAGGAACGGAAAAGGACGCCATCCTTCAAAAATGGCTGAGAATTACTTCCGGAGTCAAATTAAAGACTGCCGAAGTCGAATTTGTGTCATCTATGGATATCAACTTAATGATATTTTCAGAGAGATTTTTGAAAGGCGGGAATATTTGAATTTATCTCCTGGGAGGAAGGTTTTTTATGTCAAGGTGAGAATACACCTTGACAAACTCACTACTAATATCTCCACACTACTAACTATACTACTAACCATATTATATAGTACTTATTATTATGTATGTGTTTCAGAATCTCCTGGAATTAAAGGATATATTTGACCACTTCCTACACAACTCATTTAACAATGACAAATTATTCAAGCATATGATTGCGTCAGATTTTGAATATTTCCTCAACTTGAATCCCAAGAGTCCCGAGTATCTCTCATTATTTATTGATGACAAACTAAAGAAGGGAGTAAAAGGGGTATGTGTAATGTGTACTACATGTTGTTAACTTTATCTTGTGTGAAATAATAACATTGAAACAAATGTCTATTATATTTCTGTATGTAGTACAGTGTTGTCTGATTGTATTACAGATGAGTGAACAAGAAATAGAAGCCGTATTGGACAAGACAATGGTCCTATTCCGTTTCTTGCAGGAGAAGGATGTATTTGAGAGATATTACAAACAGCATTTAGCAAAGAGACTACTGCTTAATAAATCAGTCTCCGACGATAGTGAAAAGAATATGATTTCTAAGTTAAAGGTAAATTACATAATATGTATTACTATTTAGAGTAATTTATTGCAATACGTATATACCTAGGACGTGTGATGAGTATAACAGTATATATCTAGGCTGTATGATAAATAATATCCAACAACATTTAAAATTTATTTCTCGACATAGTAACTACTATATCGTGTGGAGTTATCCCAGTGGGAAGGTTCCTTATCATACAGCCATCCTATAATAATTGATATCTGATTTGCAGACTGAGTGCGGATGTCAGTTCACATCCAAGTTAGAAGGAATGTTTAAGGATATGACTGTGTCTAACACTATTATGGAAGAATTCAAAGAACACGTCTCAACATCAGGGGTAAGTTGTTGCAACTTATAAGTAGGTACTTAGCTGGTACATATTACAGAAAAACTTATATGTTAAGATTTTTATTTTTATTTCCACCGTGAAGATCTGAATTACCTACCAAAAATTTAATAAAATGTGGATTTTACAACAGTTGGCACGGCACTCATGTCTACTTTTAATACGATAAAATTATTTCCTACTCATAATATGTAGTATTAATAACTACAGTAAAACCTGCCTAAACCGGAACCTGTATAAAGCGGAAACCTGCCATTCCGGAAAAAAATCTTCGGAACGGTCATGTTTTCCATACAAAATGACCTGTGTAAAGCGGAAACCTGTATAACGCGGAAACGGAACGTATTTTACAGAACAAAATTATCAATTTGTACGGAAAGTAACCTGTCTAAAGCGGAAGAAAAATTTAAAAAATATATACATAAACCAAGTTAATGTATTGTAACTGTACCTACTAGGGGTTATAATAAAACAAAAGGGGACCCAGTTCCAGGTAAATCGTGTATTTCGGAATCCACTAGCAACTACTATTGATATGCGGCCACATTGTTCTATTGTTTACAAAAAAAACCCAACTGTAATCATATCGTAATGTCTGTCCAAACATAATTCCAAGAATGTATGTACGGCTAGGTATGAATGTACGTACTTTCACTGGTTACACACCCAGTCACACACATAGGGTAGGTGGGTAGGTACCTACCATTTTATGCGTTGTTATTGGTTATCTACCGTTATCTTGAAGGATGGGGGTGGGATGGAGGATTTACCTGTTCTTGAATACATTGCAATTACGATCAATTCAAACTAGGGGGCTTTTGAGTGCATTTATTTCGCGACGATTTTAGAAGTTTAGAATTTTTACGTTTATTGTGCGCTATGTCGGGAAAAAAACACGAGTGAGAAGTGATTGAATTAAATACGTACTTACTTAATAATTTAATGGTTTTTGTGTAAATACATACGTAATACAATTAATATTGAGTGGGTTTTAACTTAATACATAATAAATACATATAATCCACAATAAGAGTACCTATAAAGAGTGTAAAATGTGTAACAAGTATAATACACGTAACAAATACGTAATTTGTAGTATTACAATGTAGGTACACGTATTCACTATTGATATTGCTGAAAATTGCCTAAGAACATACGATTTAAACGCCGCATCCTGTATTATGACTCATCTTATGAGTATGGAACCACCTGTATAGGTAAGTGCTTGTAAAAATTGTCAACCTGTATAAACAGGAAACCTGCCAAAACGGAAAAAATATTAGGGAACCGAGCGATTCCGGTTTAGACAGTTTTTACTGTATTTGTATTGATTTAGTATAATTTCTAATCTTCCAGACGAGTCTGCATGGAGTGGACCTTTCGGTCAGAGTTCTAACAACAGGCTTCTGGCCAACACAATCAGCCACTCCTAACTGCACCATACCTGCTGCACCAAGGAATGCTTTTGATGCCTTTAGAAGGTAGGAAGTGTAATATGAAGTAAATCACTGTAATGTGTGCTATCATGTGTGCTATTATACGTATGCATCTTGTACAATTTTATTTCAGATTTTACTTAGCCAAGCACTCTGGCAGACAACTATCACTTCAGCCCCAGCTGGGTAATTCAGATCTCAATGCTATTTTCCGAGGACCAGTGAGTGCCAGCTCTAGTACATCAAACACCTGCAAAGACAGTAGCAATGGAGCCGGACCCTCCAGCAGCACAAGTGCGGGAGGGACGCCCCCCCCTACTAGTTCATCTTCACAGCCCACTCCCAGGAAACACATCATACAGGTCTCCACTTTCCAGATGTGCATCTTGATGCTGTTTAACAATAGAGACAAGTTAACATACGAAGAGATTCAGAGTGAGACTGATATTCCGGAGAAGGAATTAGTTCGGGCTCTGCAGTCTCTGGCACTGGGTAAACCTGCCCAGAGGGTTCTATTGAAACATCCCAAGACCAAGGATATAGAGCCAGCCCATTTGTTTTATGTTAACGATTCATTTACATCTAAGTTACACAGGTTAGTCAAATTATTTTATTATTTTATTGAATTGCAATTATGTATGTTGTCAGATTTATATTATTGATATTAAAATTGATTATTTTCTGTTTAGAGTAAAGATTCAGACGGTGGCTGCCAAGGGAGAGTCGGAGCCAGAGAGACGTGAGACAAGAAACAAAGTAGATGAAGATAGGAAACATGAAATAGAAGCTGCTATTGTCCGCATAATGAAGGCACGGAAGAAAATGCCTGTAAGTATATACAGAGAGATTAAATACCAACTGCAATATGTATCTATACTTGTGTAGTGTGTAATGTTGTGTACACTGTGCTGTACTGTACTGTACTGTACTTATTAATATTATAATGTTGTCATGTTCCAGCATAATGTATTAGTGGCTGAAGTAACAGAACAACTGAAGAGTAGGTTCCTTCCTCATCCGGTCATCATAAAGAAGAGAATTGAAGGTCTCATTGAGAGAGAATATTTGGCACGTACGCCGGAAGACAGAAAACTTTACACATACGTCGCTTAGATTAAATTATTATAGTATCTATAAATATTATTATTATATAATTAATATGAATGATTGCCTGTAAGTCTGACTATTGATTCTGATACATCAGCAACACTCACATAGAGGACCCAGTGAAACACTTCATAGTCCTATAAGATAATCCCCATCCACAATTGCCTACACTATGCACTCCACTGTAAGAACGTGTAAAAGGAATGTTCTAAAACACTCATTCCATTATTTCAATAAGTGTTTCTTATACAGTGAAACTCGGATTTTAAGTTCCCGCATTTTACGTTTTCCCGGATTTAAAGTTTTTTTTTGTCGGTCCCGTTTCACCCCCATACATTCCAGAACAAAAATTTCCCAAATTTTACGTCAGGCGCCCAAACAATTCCCGGATTATACGTTTTTTTCTCCGCCGTAAAGTTGTACACATAAAATTTAATTGTTTGTCAAAAAGTTGGACAAAAAATATTACGCAAAGAAAGTGTGTAAAGTCACATTGCTACCTTTTTACTTAATGCCAACACTTCCACGTGGTGGGCGGTGTTATCTTATCTCCCCCTCATAACACCTCAGTACATCGCTACATCGATGCGATGCGTGGGGTGATTTACAGAGAATGTCAACATGTGCAGCGCATAGTAACATGTTAATTTTAATCGCCGGAAGTGTTTAGTATAACTTTAAAGTTTCAGTTTTTTATCCAGTTCATTGTAGTGCAACATACACATTACTCGTTTTGTTTAGGTATTTAATATACACCCCTACACGTGCGTATTATTCCAAACAGTGCTTTGTGATTTACTTCTCGCGAAATTTTTGGACACCAATTTTGTTGAATTTGAAAAAAAAACGATTCCTTTTTAATTTACATTAAGTTTGGTTGTTATTCCAATTTATATTTCCACAAATACAAATGTGTATTGTCAGCCTTAATAGGTGTTCAGAAGTAACTCGGGAAGGGCCCGACACACCATTTGATATTTGCAAAAGTTTTAACTAGGTCATTGGACATGTACCTAATGATAAACTCTGTCAAAATAAAAACCAACAACTAAAGTAAGTGACTTTTTGAAATCTAAAAGTAATAAATAGTTGTTTCAATGTTTACTCCGATATAAATTGTGTTGTGTACGAAGTGCTATTATTAGGTAATGTGAAATGCGCGGACCTACGTCATGTCGTGCGCATTAAATTACGTACTTATCCCGAGAATCAAATTTGTGACAAATATTCGACATCCACCTGGGTTGCTTCCGAAAAATCGCAAGTTTTCCTTATAAAATTATTCAGTTTATTTTAAAATTAAAAATTGGCGCGAAATTCAAATGTTCGTGTCGCGTAATTCTATTTTTTTCCTGTTTTCAGTTCTTTGGAATTTGAATTAACGGACTTTTATTGTATGGGGTATTTTCTGAAAATTCAATTCCTTCAATTTAGTTTTTTAGTGATATAATTCACTTTTGTTTCTTGTAAACATAATTACTGCCAAGAAATCACTCCTACTACATGACAATGAAGTTAACAGTGAAAAGTAACTACGTTTTTATAGGACATACTAAAATATCATTTCCCACATTTTAAGTTTTCCCCTATTTTACGTTTTTTTCCGGTGGTCCCCAGAAAAACGTAAAATCCGAGTTTCACTGTAAATGGCAGTGGCGTATTTGGATAAAGAAACACTGGAATTAATATATAATACTTATTTGTATGCATACTGTAGTGTGTTACTCTGGATTAAATTACATACATGCTTATAAAGTATTGTTCTGTGTGAATTGAGAGATCTTGCATTATATTAATGTCCATACATAATACATATAAATTAAGTATAATAGGTATTATTGTAATATGGGTAACAAATTTCATTAGCTACTTAGGACATTTTGCAATAATATGGTGACTTGGTCCATACGTATTATAAAAAAATATTGTCTCTTTTGTTTCTATACTCCATATAATACAAATGAATTGTTTATGCTTTTTAGAAAATGCCGATGATTTACCCACACATAAACATGGATAAGAGGAATGGTATGAAAGAGAATGTTTGATTTCTGAAAAAGAGGAAGTAAGGACGAATTGTGTGATCAAGGTGGGTGTTTGGAGCAAGTGAGTGAGTACCTTTGTAAATTCTTCTTTCCACTACAGTCCTATCAGTAATCTGGCATTTTGATGCAAGTGGCTGCCGAGAGGGTAGCTCAGTAAGTGAATTGTGAATTTCCATCGTTTAAATGCGTCATTATTAGTGATTTCCAATAATTTGTTAGGAATCTGGCAGATATCAGACCATAAATCTGTCGGAAAGACCATTGTGCTATTGAATACAATAACTACTCCCTCTATATACCATACTCTACTATATAATATGTCTGAGATGATTTTTTGTTTCTTTAATTGTATGATTTTCCCTCATTGTGAATTAGGAGTCGTTCTGCCAATCCTGAAATTTGTTTTGTTGAAAATATTTATATTTAATCTCATGCTGTTGTTATAATGCATACATTTAATATTTATTATTACATTGATGTTGCGAAATATTGGCTTCCGAATTGGTAGTGATACAATGGTGTCCCGTCTATTTGTACACAAAAGAAAAATATATAAGTAAAAACAATGTGTAATATACTTAATACATTACGATATAAAAAATATATATAGTATAATGCGTGTCAATAGAAGTATTAAAACATTTTGAGTGTTTTATCTGTGGCTTGCAATGTTAATTTGTTTTTTATATTATACATACATATTACTACTATTATTGTATTATAAAATATGAAATGTTTTAAATTCTTTTCTTTCGTGACTTGTCCACATGGGAGCGCACCAATCTCCTAGAGGGGGTGTACAGTTTTATTCTTATTCAGTTTCACTTGTACTATTTTGATCAACAATTCTTTATTACTACTACCTCCCAGTGGCCCGCTTGGTTTCTCAAGTCCTAACTTGGTATTGTGAGAATATACTGAAAGACTTAAATGTGCTTGTTTGTATAGGAAATATCATTTCTTTGGGTGAGTTAGACTTGTATTAAAGGTATGCCACTAATTCATCTACAATTTCGAGATGTCTCATTGTGGTGAAACGTGAATATAGCAAAATATAAAGAAAATGTAATTAATATTTGTATAATGTATTCCTCGATTGATTCCTATTAAAATTATATACGGCGTTATTATTCTATAATGAAATGTCTTATACAAAAACATGAATCATATGAAATGTGGATTAGTTGCTAGAGTGTATTGTGAATAAACTCATCCATTACTGTATCATTGTAGAAATACTTACATATAAAATAGTACCAATCTTGAGGTGAGTTGTAGATGACTGTATTGGATGACAATATAAGATGTTTACTACTCACCATCAACTATTCAGATATGTATTTAGGTATGTTTATTTCAATATTCCTCTTTTGTAATGCAGAAAAGTTGATTTCAAGTTTTGATTTTTATGTTTTTAACTAAAAATTATGTTTTAAAATCTATCCAGGAGTCTTCATTGGAATAACATGTATTGTATAGTAGGTAGACTGTTGGAATGAGAATATTTATCTGTCGATGCATCTCTGACAAAGTTTCATCTTCCATTATTTGATTGATCTCAGACTTCATCCTACATATATTATGTATGTATTGTTTTTGTATAATGCATATATCATGAGTGATGTACGAATTCCCTACACACATCCAATGTACCCTATACTACCTATAATATTATATAAATACTGCATATGTACGTACGTAGTAATGTGTTAAATAATATTAATTAATTAATTATTGCCAACCAACTGTGTAAATTTTGTTTTTGGATAACATCAATACTTTGAAACTACTGACAAATCTTACTCAATAAATATTTTTAAATAATTTAATACTTTACCTACTTATTATCCTGTCCCGATATCGTATGGACTCAATGATTCACGGGCCATTTAATTATCAGAATTTTACCTCCTTATTTGAATATACTGGTGGGCGTGGTAAGAGGTAGGTACTCAAAATAAAATCACTCCCAATTTACTGAGTACAGGTTAAAATAACTTGATGAAGA
The DNA here is from genome assembly GCA_963576895.1 of Ceraclea dissimilis. NCBI lineage: Eukaryota > Metazoa > Arthropoda > Insecta > Trichoptera > Leptoceridae > Ceraclea > Ceraclea dissimilis. The sequence goes on along the minus strand of OY756358.1, from coordinate 13,423,977 downwards.
GGCCATGAATTCATATATGTCATTACTATTTTGTTGCCTACAGTGTGCCGAAAAAAGAGTGGAAAACAACTTGAGAGTGCCGCATATAGTGGTAACACTTGTATCTGTTGCCAATAAATAAAATTGCAAGTAATTCCAAAATAACCTGCAATCAACTCTTTCTTTCTCAGCACCCTGTTCTCTTGTAATTATATGAACAAGGAGGATGAGACAATATACCTATTCAATTTTATCTCTAATGCAAAAGTCCATAGAATAGGTAGACCAATACATACATATTACAGGTGATCTTGTCATAATACATCAACATACTCCGCTAATGTTATCCTTGTTTGAGCTGGACTACCTAAGACTGGAATTGGGGAGGGGAACACTGCTCTAACTCAGGGTCACTGGACTAGCACTGGGGGGATATCATGAGTAATAGTGTAGTAAATTCTATACCCCACCTATAAAACGAATTATTCCTCTTTCTGATTTCATTGTGACCAGATCATGTTGAGAGAATGCTTTATATTTTAATCTTCACCATGCAAATGAGATTATCCTACTTCTTATTGAGGCTTTGTACTTTTAAGAGAGACCTTACAACTTAGAAAAGAAAGTCCTTAAAATATGAAATTACTTCATAATTAGGCATGATAATTATGCACCTGGATAAAAAGAACTATATAATGTGTGAATTGTATAGTTATTTATAAATAAAACATACTCATTATACCTACAATCAATTTCCAATGTTCAGTAACATCTACATATATGTATCTAAAAAAAAGAATAGTAATAAGTAAATCAAAGTAAGTAAATGTATTAGTACTTGAAGGGTAAAACTTTAAATAGACTACAAACCTCTCGTCCTACAAACTAAAGTTAAAAGTACCCCATAAAACTCTTCGGAAAGTTTACTTTGTTTTGAATGTTGCTTTTTCGCGATTTTCCTTCGAGTTTTCCATGAACCAGAGATATGGAGTGATTGAAGATTCAAAACAAGTAAGCATGATGTCCTAAATTATTTAGAGCACTCGAAGTTAGTTGCAAATATCGCAGCAACCGCTAGGGTTGTGACGCGTAGGTTAGTTTTTACGGAACCTATATAAAGGTTCCTTAGTTTTTACTTAACTCTTTTTTATAACATCATTTTTCTTGTTCTTAAATATCTTTTATTCCATTTTACTCAACCGTTTGTCCAGAAAATGTACAAAATATTGTGTAATATTATAAAATATTAATTTCGTGTGTACCATCACCAAACTCCATATTATATTTGCAGTCAGTCATTCAGTCCATTCATGAAAAATTACTGTGTCTATAGGGTGAAGAGTGTACACTGTACACATATTCTGAGGGCTTTTTGTCTCATTCCCACTGGCCACTGCGCCCACACTCGTAAATATGCAGAATAAATCGTGTCGTTGAGATTTTTTGTCCATTTGACCATTTCATTACTGTTGATTTTAGTAAAAGGTTAGAGAGTATATGTGTTCTGTGAGTAAAAGGGTAAAAAGCGATACTGGGTGGATGTTCTGTTGCATTTATTGCTTTTATTTTGAGAAATAATTTACCTGTAACGGTAAACATTTTAATAAACCATTCCGTACTAATCCGTGATATTCTACCAATTTTCATTTACAGGCCCACCGCTTAATTAATTGGCTTGTATGGGCTGACATAATTTTCCAGAAAGTAAGTTAGATTTTTCCGAAATCTGCGTTTATTATTCACTATTTACGTGTATATTATAATGTCAATGTCCAAATACTCAAGTAGATTAGGAATTGTTATTTTGATAAGTCACGCTGATAATAACAAAAATGTCATTACGAATATGAAGATAATAATAATTAATATAGATACATAACACAGCACTTCATAACCGCTGGCAGAATTGTATTGTGTGGAAAATGTATTAGTACTTAAATGATTGATAAAGGTGAATAAATTAACATCTTATTCATAATTTTAGGTGTAAGTCCATCTATAAATAAATGTTATAGTACTAAAAGAAACTATTGATGCCTATTTCACCGACTCACCGATTTCTTACAATGCATAGGACCATTAGGACTTTGGCATTATATTTCCATTTTTCTCGGTATAGGCACTCACTGAGTTTTCGCCGCCCTCCCCCTACCACGAAAATTTTACCCTATAAAAACCCACCAAGAAGTTAGCGCCGCAGGCGAAATTTTTTAGAGTCTAAAGAAGGCATTAATATTGGTAATGCTCAGATTCCGCAGTGGCAAGTAGTGGAACTTATTCAAGGAAAGAATCCAAATCGCCGATGTATAGTGATAATTATAAAGTTTTTATTAATTATTCTTTAGGGCCCTCTCAATATTCGCTCGCGGCCCACTGGTGGGTCGCGACTCATAGTTTGGGAAATACTGGTCTAATGTGTACAATCACTGCCACCTAGATAGTCTTTCTCTAGCCGTGCTGTAAAAATTTAGGACCACCTCTCGTTGCGGCGTTGCCATTTTCGTTGCTAAGGATATATCATAATGACAGAAAATAACAACTGCTTAACAACGTATAAAAAAGTCGTAATGTCGTGCAATTTGAATCTGCCGTGTTATTTTACAATAATTAAAATAAGTGTATATTGTATATTAAAATAAATATATTTTACAATATATAAAATAAATGTAATTTCTACATTTCCCAATCGAGTTAAGATAAAGGTAAGATATCTATTAAGGTATTTATTCGTATACTATATGTTATGATGTGTAGCTGAAGTCTTAACTGGTTTGACTGAATTATTAACTATTATAATTATAAAAAAATATATACATAAATAGGGATATAACTGAAGAAAGGCAGGGTTTTTAACCATCTTATCTTTTTCTCTACCTTACCAAAATCTACCAAATGACATTTTGTTCTAGTTGATTGAACATTGTGGATCAGTGAATTCAACCTCCGGTCCGCGGCCGGATATTTTCATTTTATTTACTGTGGTGTTCTTCTCTCGGGTTTGTGCGACTTTCCAGAGCACGGTTATTATGTACATTGCGAAATTAATGTTTTTTTCAATAAATATCAGAATATTCAAGGTCAATCGAAATCACCTATACCTACTTATCATATCCACTCCACAATTAATAAGCAATATGTATATATTTTTCCAGATGTCAGATGGTGGTGGCAATCAAATCATGACGATAAAATGTAACTTTCAATCCCAATGACAATTGATATTGTGAAGCCAGTGTCACATGGTTTTACAGCTTACACGACTGAGAGACAAGGAATATATCCTGAAGCTACATTCCTTCACCAATAGCAAATTAATAGGCTGGTTAAAAAGTATATCCCTTCTTCTTGCGTATATGAAATACCTACATAGCATAATTTGTGCATTTTTCTATTTTAGTAATTCCTTTGTTAAACATTCTTCTTTACTTATTACGGCTTTGTACCCGATTTACGGGTGATGCTGCACGCTTTGTTAAACATTATGAGTTCAATAAATAAATATGATTCTTTTACTTGGAAAAACCTTTGTTTTTAATTATAGCTTTGTTGGAGTTCAATTTGATGAGAATTTCTTTATATTCTGTGACTATATTTGCACCGGCGCAGATTATATATGTACCTACCTATTACCTACTCTGTTGCGTTACGAGGTTTGACAGAACTGCTTACACTTGCAGTTCACTTGCGACTTCATTACTTATTATCACAGGACCACGCATTACATATATTCTATTATGAAATTTGACAGGAGAGGTGGTCCGATTTGATAATTTTGCTATGTTGCCAACGGTTACAGCATGGCTAGAGTACCTACTCTAGGAGGCGTTGGTACAATGTACATAGCTGAATAACAAAATTGTCAAACCATGTGGTACATACATAGTATTTGTACATCCATACATCGATGTTGTACATAGGTACCTAAAATAATGACAGTTTTACGAATCTTCCTATGTTGAACTTTTCCTTAGTTCTTAGTTCATTTTTGCAGTGAAATTACTTTGAAGCGCGGTTGTTTTTTTTGTGTTCTAATTGGGGTCTAGGTTTTTGTTTCCCTTACATTTAAGTTTAGTGAAAGCGCTTTAAGATTTACTTGCTTAAACTTATTTAACTATTACAATTACTCACTGTGTGAACAAGTATTTCCCTGGTTCCTATGTATCGCACCCTTGTATAAATTCCTTACTTTCAGGTCACCTTCACTTGCACTGAAATATGTTGTATGTGAACAACAATGCTTCATAAATTTTGTTTAAATTTATTCAAGAGTTTGCCCCTGTCCTCCTATACATTAATGTATGAGGTGTAAGTACAATATACTTACTTGTATATCTACAATATTAATTGAAGGAGTATCACACACCTACCATACACATGACATGATAATAATATTATATTAGGAGACAATATGAATACAAGGGGTTTAGTTGCTCGTGCATTCTCTACTGCATCCAACATGGTGAAGGCCAGGAAATATGTGTTTGTTAAACATTTCAAAGGGGAACCCAAACGGAGTGACTTTGAAATTGTAGAAGAGGAACTCCCGGCATTGCAGGATGGAGGTAAATATCATTTGCTGTAAAGTGGTCGTCGGTAGCCTGGTTGGTAACGCGCTCGACTGTTAATTCAGTGGGCGCGGGTTCAATCCCTGACCTACTCCACTTCACAACACAAGCTTTTAAGCTTTCTGTGAAGTGTGCGAAGATGTATTTGGGTTTATTTCGATAAACCCAGATTCATTTTTATAAGTTTAAAAAAAAAAAAAAAAAAAGTTTAGAACTAATTATTATTTCATATTTTATCAGTAGGTATCGTTCATCAAAGAAAGAAGATCATTTAGAATGTAAATTGAATGAAACATTTTAACCAATAATTACGCAAATCCACCCATATGAAACTTTCTGTCACTACTTCTAAGGGACTCTGAAATTCACACTTCAATTTTTAACTACATCTTTTGTTTCCATCATATTCACTCCATTTGGAACACATGCTCTGTAGTTTCTCTTGTTCAACACGAGTCTGTCTCCAAAACAAATGACACATAATTAAAATGGAAGAGTTATGCATGTTTACGTATGGTTTTTCCAGAATATTTGTGTAAAGCGGAATTTTGGAGTGTTGATCCTTACATGAGGCCATATATGATCAGATATCCTACAAATACAGACATGATTGGTACCCAAGTGGCAAGGTACTATAATATATTCTAAATATATCAATTATGAGGATTACAAATATTTCATTGAACTCAAACAAGATTTGAATGCTTACAGAATAGTAGAGAGTAAAAATCCCAAGTTCCCAGTTGGTAAGTTAGTAGTGTCTAGTTTTGGTTGGAGAGATTATACCATCGCTGGAGGTCCTAACGAGAGTGCCGCTTTGACGTTTGGTAAAACGGCTTTAATACCTGATCTAGGTAACCTGTCGCCCTCGTTGGCCCTCGGGGTGCTTGGAATGCCTGGGTAAGAACTGTTACACATGGTGTACCTACATAATTATATGTTATTTAAGATTTTTTTTCTTTTATTAAATTATATTGTACCGAGGTTAAAAAGTAATAAATATAAATTTGTATATCGGTTGATATGTCTAAGAATTAATTATTGCAAAACTAATTTATTTACAAACTCATATGCAGAGTAGAGTCACATTGATCATTTAACTCCAATGACAACCACATTGCTTGTATAAACATTTAGGCTGGCCACACACGTCCCGAAGTTCAGTTCCGGAATCGACCGTTTTGCAAAAAAGTTCCGATCAAAACCTCTCTCTGAATTCAGCGTCACCCCGATTTTAAATTCAGAAAGAGGTTTTGGTCAGAACCTTTTTGCAAAACGGTCGATTCCGGAACTGAACTTCGGGACGTTTGTGGCCAGCCATACACGAGTTGACTTCTAACAATATTAAAGTATTGTTGTTTCAGTAACACAGCTTACTTCGGTTTCCTAGAACTATGCCAACCCAAAGAAGGTGAGACTGTTGTTGTAACTGGTGCTGCTGGCGCTGTAGGCTCTCATGTGGGACAAATTGCAAAGATCAAAGGTACGGAAACTATATTACTTTCTGGAAATTAAAACTGTAATTTAAACTTAATCAATTCATTCGTTCAAATAATCAATTGCATATTTAATTTTTTTTTTTTTAAGAAAAATGAATCCGTGTTTGTTGAAATAAACCCAAAAACATCTTTGTACTTCATAATAAGCTTGAAAAGTTTGTGTCGTGAATTGGAGTAAGTCGGCTTCAGTGATCGAACCAGTGCCCATTGGTTTAAGGGATAAGCCCGTAACTAACCCAGCTACCGACCACTTCAATAGATGTCAGAACCTAGTGTTATCTCAAATAAACTTTAGAAAATCTTTTCAACAGTACTAGACTTGTTATAGGAACCTACTTGTAGATTTTACCTTGGGTATTCATATATTTTTTATCTAATCTTGTGTAATGGGAAATTTAATCATTGAACATGTTGGTGTTTGTATATATCTGTATGTGTGTGTGTAATCTTGATTGATAATAAAAATAGCATTCTGAGTGGTGTATAGGATTATACAATGATATCTAAAATCAGGATATTTGTTGATAAGAAATATGTACATATTTTGATTCCATCACAAGCATAGTTAATTATTTTTGTGCACTGTGCAGTATATCTGTCTAGGTAGGTACTATATGACTAGCGTAGAAGAAATGATCATAATAACATTGTAATTAATTATCTAGCTTTACGGACGATATTGCATATTATCCACCTAGTAGTAGATAGGATTGTTCCACTTGTGTATTATTCATTTTTTAAAACATATGTTTTTAAATATTAAATAAAGGATCTGTTTGTATGCACAAACCCTAATTACACACATAACGCATTTCGAAGACCTGCCACTACACCTGTCGACTGTATTACATACATTATTATACAATGTAAAATTATATACAATATTATTAAATGATCATGTTTGTTTGTAGGTTGTAAAGTAATTGGATTTGCTGGATCAGACAGTAAGTGTAAATGGTTAAAGAATGAACTTGGATTTGACTATGCGTTCAATTACAAAACTGTGAATCCAAAACAAGCTCTCAAAGAAGCTGCACCAAATGGCGTTGACTGCTACTTTGATAATGTGAGTTGCCTTTCTTCATTTCTGAGACTTTTAATATCTTATATTATAAATTGTTAACAATATTATTGGCTATATTTCTTGGAAAATAATTGCGCTGCGTAAAACAGCTTATGTATGGTTCCATATCCTTGGAGGAATTGAGATAAACTATTGAATACATTACTTGTTGTTAATAATGTATTTATGTATTATTTCAGGTTGGTGGTGAATTGAGTTCCACAATTATAAATCAAATGAATCAGTTTGGAAGAATATCTGTTTGCGGTTCAATCTCTGCATATAATGATGATATATCACAATTACCTAAAGGTAAAATATATTGTTTATAATCAATAGAGTTACAAATTACCTTCATTTAACATTATTTATTGTGTAGTTATTTTGATTTTCATTGTGAAAGTTTTTTTATTGTTTTAATTTCGCAGTTCCAATTCTTCAGCCTAAATTTGTTTTTGACGAGCTTAAGATGGAGGGCTTTATTGTGAGTAGGTGGGCCGCTCGTTGGAACGAAGGCATCCAACAGAACATGAAGTGGATCAAGGAAGGGAAACTAAAGTATGAAGAGACTGTGACAGTTGGGTTTAACAACATGTTTGATGCATTCCTGGGAATGTTGAGAGGAGAAAATACAGGAAAAGCTGTTATTAAAGCATAGATTTATTCATCACTTTCTGTTATTGTAATGAGAATAATATATGTACATAAGTAAATATATTTTCATATTTTGTTTGATCGTGTTTTTTATTACCTATATTTAGAAAATTTACTACATTTTACAATACATATTGGTATCAGCACTTACTAAAAATATTTTTGTTTGAGTATATGACATGACAATTTGTTAGTCGTAATATTTATTTATTTATCGTATGGTCAAAATAAGTATATCACATCCCTCAAAGGAAAAAGTTTGAAGGTTGGGCATTGGGCAATGATAAATTTCGCAAGCAAGCTTGGTCGTCAGAAACTAAACTGAACGTTATTTATATAATCAGTCGCTGGCTCATTCAGGTATAGGAAGTCTTCGTAGCTCCCTTCGTATGCTCGGAGGCCGCACTCAGTCACAATGTGGCCCACAGTCTGCCTCTCCGCCCCACAGTCGCAATAATAATTATGAGAATAATTACATAACGTGTCAGGAGAACCACGAGTGAAATTTTAACAATTTGATAATACTCAGGTATCGGAAATTTTCTATAAAGGCTTGCTTAGGTACTATATATTATTATTCTATGGGCTTGCTTTGCTCTGATTGTCCCAGCGACATAATATATTAAGTACTATTGTCCTAAGGACATTGTATATCGGATTGTCCACCAATATTTCTTTTAAATATGCCGCCCTTTTTGATTATTGTTTGTGGTGAACTAATGTTGCCACATACTCGAAATTTATTACAAATAAATTTCTGTTGATATTATAAAATATGCTTAAAATACTTACCTATTTCTTGCAAAAACAGTACCTACCTACTAGGTTTCTAGTACTGAGCCTGTAATGTAAATACAAATCAAATTTGTGACCGCTGTCACTTGCGGCTCCTTTGGTGACGAGAAAAGTCAAAATGTTTGGTTACCTACTTAGGTATAGGTATATGGTATCTCTATGACTTAGGTACGTTTCTTTTGTGGAGATGAGCATGAGATGAGGTACTTCGCTAGGCAAAAAATCAATATAGGTACCTACTTAATTGGTCGTAACGCAATTGTGTAATGATTTCACAAAATATAAACGGGGACTAAATAAGACGCTAAAAGAAAATTAAGTATTTCCTCCCATCACCAGAAAGTCAGTTTGCACTTGTACAAAACTGTTCCTATTTATTACATGGACAGTGCGCACATTTCATCGAGATTGTTACTGTGAAATCATTGTAAAATCGGAACAGGCGTTTGTTTGCAGTTTAATTTTAGCCATATTTTAACTTCTCGTCCAATCGGATGGAGGCCGCCAATTTAACAAATTGAGGTATGGCAACATTGAATTTCACAGCTGTCTAGTGGTGGTCTAGTGTCAACTGTCAAGTTAAGTGATTTGCTGTCAGCCGAGACGACGAAAATTATACGAAAATTGCGAAAATGGAAATGTCTGGCGCCAAGTTTGATAAACCCAATAAGCCAACTGCTGGTCAAATTTTGGAAGATTTGCAGAATCCATTATTTAGCGCACCTCTTCGCAAGTTAATCGATTCAAGTCAAGGAACTCAGTGGGCAAACTCCAACAATTTACTTGTCTACAAGGAGCAAATAGTTGAATCCATGAAGCAGTTAGCAGAATCTGAAGAAATCCTGTCACGCCTCGATGAAGAATTACAGTTGAGGACCAGTGAAATGAAGGAAAAATTAAAGGAGTGCCAGAGATAGTGTTAAAGAAACTTTTAATACATTTTACATCTTGAGAGTTGTTTTTTGAGCTAGGATGTTTTTTAAGATATAGCTAAAAAGAAATACTACTTGTGCGGGACCTTCTGCCACCTCGACCCAGGAGGCAGTCTGGAACTATTGTCGAAGCGCGGCCCCACTTTTTGTTAAAAATATTTTTTTTATTAAAAAAAGCGCTAAAAACGATATTATTTCGCTTGGCTAAACTGCGGGTGGGGCCGGACGAGGGCACAGAAAGTCAGAATGTGTGTTTTTTAAAATGAATTTAATAAATTTACGATGTTTTGGACTTGAAATGTCACTCCTGTCAAAAGTCTATCGTGTTTTAAAAAGGCACTTTTTTAACACAAAATAAGCATGTAAATGAATGGGGCCGTGCTTCAACAATAGTTCCGGCAGTCTACCCTAGAGCGCCTCATTAAATAACTATACATTTAATAACACCACTGGCAGTGATGGATCTTGGTTGTCTTGTCTGAGGGATTATACGTAACATTATCAAAAACAGATATTCTTGTCGTCCCTCTAGCTATTATATATTCATTTTAAAGCCTTTTTAATTAACATGAACTTCTTGTACCATTCCAGGTGTTAATTTAAATAATTTTGCAGTTTTATAAGAATTAAATTGTTAAATAGTGTTAATATTATATTTTATTATTTAAGAATAAGTAATTTGTACAGAAATGTATTATGAATATTTGTGTATTTAACAATAATAAATATCTGATGGAACTATTGTCATAATAAACTACCATTCTTCTTCATTTCATCTTGATTAAGTATTCCCAGGGAACATAAACATGCCAACGCAGCTCCCTGTTCAGCATATTTCTTATTTTTCTCCCAAAACGTTGATGCATATTTCTTTCCTTCAAATGTTATAATTGTTCTGAATAATTTCTCCTCATGGTCTGTGTGATAAGTTGGTAGTTTAAGTCCTTTCTTTCCAGCCCAAACATGGAGAACAGTTTTTGGGAGATCAAGATCGCTAGGAAAGTTTGCACGGATAAAACATACCTGAAATGAGAACAAGAACAAGAGAATTTTTAGATCTACAATAACCACAACAAATAGCATTCTACTAAAATATAAATGATTAGATCAATCAATTAAAAATACAAAACATGAGATATTATGTGCAGATATTCTGCTGTTGTATTAACCTTAAGTTGTGTGACTCCATCTAGATTGTGAACTTTCAACTTCTTATTCGGGGGTCCGAGGAGTTCTGGGGTGACTTGCCATCTTCCTTGTATACCTCTTGCTTGATAATCTGCTTGGGTTGTTGTACAGTAATCACCCATGTCCCATATGTCACTACAATCGCAAATTTCATTATGTTAATTTAAACTGCCAACTCAATGAGAAAAGTAGGAATCTTATTGGATAAGATTGCACTCACCATATTTGTAATAAAGTCTGTGAATCCAGAAACTTCCTACCCCTTGGTGTGTCTTGCAGTTCCCTCAACATATTCTGCACACAGTATTTAGTATTGGATGGCGAGTTATCATAGTCCACAGCTAATTTTAGATATTCCTTGATGACATCATCCAATGGTAGGAGCCCTTCCTTCCTGAATATTGAGCAGTTCCACTCAGCAGCTCGGGCCAGCATTACACTCGTACATCCAGTACACTCTTTAAATTTTTCAATATCACTGTATTTTTCTATTTCTTTGGATCCTCCGCTACAATTAAACAATCAGTAGTCAAAATAACAATAAATAAAAATATGAATAAACATTCTAATGTGAAGGTAAGCCCAAATAAAAAGTCACACGTGCACTTACTTTGCAATAACAGGTATATCAATTTTGGAAGCAACAAATTTAATAATATCTGAATGTACATAATGTTGTGGTCTCTCATCTTTAGTCCTCCCGTGTATTGCAATACAAGATATTCCTGATGACACAAGATTCTCAACAACTTCCAAGGTTTTTTCTTTTGTTGGATATATTCTGATTTTACATGATACAGGTATTTTTAAATTATCTACTAAAGTTTTCAATATCTTTTTGGATTTTTCACTTTGTGACAACAACGCAACTCCCATTCCTCCTTTGATGGAAAACTCTTTGGGGCATCCCATATTAATGTCAATAGCTGCAACATCACTTTCACTAAAACATCATTAATAGACAATTTGTTAGTATTCCTATATGCGTGTGACTATCTGTTCCAATTTAAAGTACTTTATTGCTGTAAAATTAGAGTGTACAAGAATATTGAATGAAGATCGTCCTCTGCATGGCATACAATCTGTGCCAAACGGTAAAGTCTAATTTACTTACACCATTTTCCCAACTTTTAATGCCCGTTCCGGATCACATGTTCCAATTTGTATGACAACTTTTGAACTTTCAAGAGCACAAGTTCTAAAAACAATTGTTCCATCTGTTTGATCAATGTAATCTACAGTGTTGAGAATATCTGAAACATAGGCACCACACATACTGCATACATGAGCTGCTATTTACTACTATATTTAATTAGTTGAATACACAAAAAACTTGTAGTTTACTTACCATTAACTTTTCTTATAGATCTGAGGAATTTCCAGTCAATTAGTTCTTCAGTATAAACAATATCAGCTCCATATTTCAAAGCAAGAAGTCTCATAGGCAGAGTGCCAACTCGGACCATTGGCGCCAATATATTCTTACCTCTATAGTCCATTTGAAATTTATTGCTGCATTCGGCCATGACAAACACAATTTTTAAAATAAAATCACGAGATTTACATAAAACCTACAACTAAAAGGAAACAGAACCATCCTTCCAAGACACACATGCGAGCTGTCAGCGAAACGTCATTTAAACCAGAGATCTTCATTCTTCCACACTTTCAAGAACATGAAGTAGCCACCCGCAAATACTAGCACAACCGAAGTTAGCAGCAAATGATACTGTGCATTTTTATAAGTTGACATCCGGCGGAGGTTAGCAGCAAGTGGAGTTCAGGATTGTATTGTTGGTAGACCTGACCTTGCTCGCCTAAGGCTGGCCCAGCGACATAATATATTAAGTACTACCTAGACAGAGTACTCAATGCTAGAAGTGTAACAAAACTGGTGCCCACAAACTGTCAAATCGTATGGAAAATTTTGACAGTTTGTGGGCAACGGTTTCGAAATTTTGCTCTCATAATTAAAAACTGTATTAGTTTTAACGTTATTTAGGTCTAAAACGATAGTTTTAAAGATGTTTTAGTTTTTATTATTGATATCTTGTTAATAGTGTGAGCTTTGCGACTCTAAAATACCAAAAAGTGCCGAGCGTGAAATTGCGTCACTTCCGTTCTATTGAAAGTACATAGAATCAGACCTCTAGTACTTAATATGTAATCTCTTTGGGCTGGCCACACACGTCCCGAAGTTCAGTTCCGGAATCGACCGTTTTGCAAAAAAGTTCCGATCAAAACCTCTCTCTGAATTCAGCGTCACCCCGATTTTAAATTCAGAAAGAGGTTTTGGTCGGAACCTTTTTGCAAAACGGTCGATTCCGGAACTGAACTTCGGGACGTTTGTGGCCAGCCAAAGAGCTGTCAAAGGTCGGCAATATTCTCACATTGTCGACATCAGTGTTGCCATATATACAGATTTATCTGTATTTATACAGATTTTCGGCAACGGGCAAATACAGATAACAAATTTTAATCTGTTTTATACAGATTTTTGGGATTTTGGAAATTTCTATGATAAATCAGAAGAATAAAGTAAAAAGAAACAGATTCGATCACAATTGTCATTTGATAATTAGTAAATAGATGAAAATCTCATTTATAGAATGAGTAAAAATATGTACAAAAAGAAATTAGCATATTTTATGTAAGCACGAGTACTGTTATTTTCTCAAAAAGGCACCATAAAGGTTAGTTTTTCAATAAACTACAATATTTTGTTTGTTTTGAAAATTTCATTTATACAGATTTTTTGGCTATTTATGCCTTTTTATACAGATTTTGGCTTATTATAATCTCATACAGATTTAAACAGATTTCTAGACTTTGAAATACAGATTTAGATTTTAAAAGTGTGGCAACACTGGTCGACATTGTGATCAGTGTTGCCATATATACAGATTTATCTGTATTTATACAGATTTTCGGCAACGGGAACAGACAAATACAGATAATAAATTTTACTCTGTTTTATACAGATTTTTGGGATTTTGGAAATTTCCTATGATAAATCAGAAGAATAAAGTAAAAAGAAACAGATTCGATCACAATTGTCATTTGATAATTAGTAAATAATATATATGAAAATCTTATTTGTAGAATGAGTAAAAATGTGTACAAAAAGAAATTATTATATTTTATCTAAGCACGAGTACTGTTATTTTCTCAAAAAGGTACCACAAAGGTTACTTTTTCAATAAACTACAATATTTTGTTTGTTTTAAAATTTAATTTATACAGATTTTTTGGCTTTTTATGCCTTTTTATACAGATTTTGGCTTATTATAATCTAATACAGATTTATACAGATTTCTAGACTTTGAAATACAGATTTGGATTTTAAAAGTGTGGCAACACTGATTGTGATTGTTTATTTTAAAAGTAACCTACGATGCCGAAAAAATTACAGAGCGGCACTAGAGAAATCATTTATATATATCATGTCGCTGGAAATATCAAAGACATTAGCAGTACTTAATATATAATGTCGTCGTGAAATAAAATTGGAAAGTAGCGAAAAAATGTTACTATATCTTATTTTCACATCAAGCAATACTAAACCAAGTTTGCCCATACGACTTCTGAAAAAAAAATGGAATGGACCGTAGGGGTGTGCACTGGGGATGGCGCTGCCATCTCTAAAAATTAGAAAGCCGGACTTCTGGGTCCCAGGGCCGGACACCAAATAAAAAAACTTTTTTTGACAAAAAAATCGAATTCAACACATTTTGTAACAGTTTTAATCGTATCATTTACATTTATAAAATTTACGTAAGTATATATCTTTAGTAATTTTATCAAATAAGTTTATGCAAATTCAACAATTAACATTATTGCAATAGTTTAAGCAAAATAAAAAGTCAGACAGGCCAGACGCAGTCAAATTTGGCCGGACAAGAGGTCAAAAAGCCTAACACTGTCCGCCTAAAGCCGGACGGATGGCAACGCTTACTTAAAAATAATTTATTCAAATTCATTTTTCCCAACGTTTGTGGATATTTAAGAGTATAAATAATATTTATAATAAATTTATTTATGTCATTAAGTATTTGTTTGACTTTTATTTTGGTATTAGTTTTCCAGGGGCCATCACCTCAATACTTATTGTAAATGTCATGTGACTCCATTATTTCATATTATAAGCAGACATTTCTGCTCAGGTAGCATAAAGTCCCATCCGAATCCTGCGATAATATAGTACAATACATCCTCGAATTCCATCACCACCATGATTGGTGATGTCACCTTGTATCGGTGACAAACACTTGAACTACGGAATATTTTTTCCCATACATTTTTCATGGTGTAATCATCGTGAAATGTCAGTTGGGCATGGCCTCTATGAACAATATGGCGTCGGCCTCGTCCCATCTAATCTTAGCCCCCTCCCCAGCCCCGAGAGTTCATATTCTTCGAGTCACAAGGATTTTGCACCCCTGGAGGAAGACAATTCCTACAAATTAATAAAATATCTCAAGGATTTCATTGATCTGCTTTACTTTGTGAGTGAAAAAACAGAACATAAACAATTCCGTGTTCGCAATATAATTTTATTATAAAAGTATAAACTTATACAAAATATTTAATTACAATGGAACTATGACAACTTTATATATAATAATATAAAAACTGTAAACATATGTCAATAGTACATAGTATCATAGAGTTAGGAATCCTATATTAGTATGAATAGAAAGTGTATAACATTTAAAACCAAGGAATAGTCCTGTGGCCAAACATACGTGTGGGTTTTGATAGGAAAAATAGTTTAGAGAGGGGGACGCTGTTGAGTATGGGAGATTACTACGTTCCATACTAATTCTATGTATGTGCCGTCCAGCCACGTTAAATTACTAACGTATGGATGACTACCAATTATTTATAACACAAAGGTTCCTAACTTTATGATACTAATAATATTTGAGCGTTTTTACAGCAAATATATTAAAGAAACACATTCCTACAACAAAAAGACAGTCAATGGGTGCCATGAAATTATCTTGAAATATGTTTAAAAAGAAATGATTTACAATTTGACACACGGCGAGGCCCATACCCCAAACATTACCAAACAAATATGAAACATAAATGAGGGATAAAATATTTACAGCCAACATATAGTCAGTGATGGGAGTTATAATGAATCCTTTCTTGAGAATATAAAGCATTACAGGAACAGCAGCCATTACTAGATGAACATAAGCAATATCGGGAGAATATCCCAACATTAAGTATAAATATGTGACGACGCATGGGAGTGCTAAGTTACGAGTGAGTATGTGACAGATTGCAAGGAATCTGCTCACACGTACATTGTTGTGCATTGCGGGGATGGCTGAAAATAATAATAAACAAATATTCAAATAATAAGGGGTGACAAAACATAAAGAACTTCACTGTAATGTGATACAAAGCGCAGAACCAGGAAAATGATAATTCATGTGAGTGGAGTAGGGAGTGTAGCAAAATAAAAAATAATGAGTTTATGTTTTTTAATTACCTTATGTTAGCAGGTCATCAAGGATTGTTGTAAAATAAGTCTCATGATACTATCTAAGGAAGTTGACATTACTAACATGACAAGCTCTGGGATCAATCACAGAATTTTGATAACAAGCAAAAATAAAGTGTCTATCAGAAAACCAGTAGGTATCTGAGTTTAGTTCACATACAATCAAAATCACAAAACCATATAAATACCATAGCACCTACCATATCGAATAAATCCAACTATCCCATATAGAAGAATATTTCCGAATGTTCCATAAGATATAGTCCCACAAGAGGGAGAATATTTTAAAGCCAATACAGATGATCCAGAAAGTAATAAATGTGCAATACTCAGCTGTGGACTATCTTTATTCATTGTACTATGTTTTAAAATGAGACAGACCAAACGATATAATCACTGGACAACAAATGAAGTGTAACGCTTACACTAATGGGAATGAATTATTATTTTATATAACTAGGTATTGTGCTCTCAACAATTTAATCTAAAAACAAAACAATATTACGTCCGATTATATCCCTTGACATTTCGCCTTCACGACGACCTTGTTGATTGTTTTGTTATTTGTTTTACATTTTTTGGTTACCCGGTACACACGATATAATAACAGATTTAAATAATTTGAACTGTTTAGACTATTATGAGCGGTAAGAACATCTTAATTAAGACCTAAATTTGAATATTATTATTCATGCATATAGCTATATTTGCGACCATTATTTTGCATTTCAATTCAACTTGACACATTGACACATTGTCTTGTTAGGTTGGTTATTCTGATACGCCACATTTTAAAACGGTTAGAGAATCAAATCAAAATAATAGCACAGTGATTATTTTTATTGATGTTTAAAATAACGATGTTTTTAATAAGGAGAGACAATAATTACTAATGCTGACGTCCTGATTGAAAATCTTTAGGTACACACGGGCAGGGCCTGATTTACTTTAATCATAGGAATAGGCCCTGGCTTTTTGCCCCCCCCCCCCCCCCCTTCGCTCCCCAGTTTTTTTTATTCAATAAAGAATGCACCTTTTGGAATGAGTACTGGGAATTTGGGACTTGTGTCAAATGAGATTTAACATTTCATAGATAGGAAACCAATAGGTAACTCTATTTTATCTAACAGTGACTTGTTTGTTATATCGAGCGAGTGAACGCCGCCCCCCGAGGGCTGCCGCCCATAGTCCCCGGCCTACTCAGCCTTTTGACAAAACCGGCCTATAATACACCATTATTATGTTTTATGCATTGACATTTTATACCTATACAGAGTGAAAGGATTACACCTTTTTACAATTCTTTTGTTGTAAGTTATAATGGTTGCATAATATCAGGAGTGTCTCCGTTGACTACAAATTGTGTTTGTGCATTACCTACATTTGGTTCCCTGTAAAATGTTGTCCAATCCACATTTCATCCCATCTCGTTACAGTCTATGCACGGTGCATCATATATGTATATACTCTAACCAACCAGCCACCAACCAACTGAGCCAACTGGACTATGTACCTAGGTAACCTAGGTTAGGCACTAACTAATATCGGTTAACATAAGGGGTTAACTGCTCTCTGCTGCAGTAAAATTATATTCTCCGTAGTTTTCTAAACAAAATTGACCGTTTTGCAAAAAAGTTCCGACCAAAGCCTCTTTCTGAATTTAAAATCGGGGTTACGCTGAATTCAGAGAGAGGTTTTGATCGGAACTTTTTTGCAAAATGGTCGATTCCGGAACTGAACTTCGGGACGTGTGTGGAGAGCCTAAGCCTGGCCACACACGTCCCGAAGTTCAGTTCCGGAATCGACCATTTTGCAAAAAAGTTCCGATCAAAACCTCTCTCTAACTTCAGCGTCACCCCGATTTTAAATTCAGAAAGAGGTTTTGGTCGGAACCTTTTTGCAAAACGGTCGATTCCGGAACTGAACTTCGGGACGTTTGTGGCCAGCCCAAAAGTTAGTAAGTACCCACTTACCTACATCATTTTCTCACAAAATGTGGCTTACGTCCGATCAGCCCCATGCCCCACGTAAAGAACTACATTGTTACAACATGTTACAACGAAAATAATAAATTATTACAACTTAATAGATACCACCTATGTGTCAACGTACATACAATTCTGAATTCGTACAGTAGGTACCTACCTATTGTTTGGTACGTTTTGTATATTGTAGAAATCATTTAAAAAAATGCTTATTATACTAAAGTTATAAAACATACTACAATATAAAATACTACATATATATAAATTTTTACTCAAAGAAATTGAACCAAACTACATACATCACAACCTTATTCATACTGTCTCACGAATAAAAATTCGCCTGCGGCGCTAATCTAATTAGAGTTAGGGTTTGTTCAGGAAAAAAAAAAACTTCTAAACGATTTATTTTTTATCTACAATCTCATGTTTCATGTCAAAATTTGCGCCTGCGGTACTAGACGTATATCAATTGTTTTAACTCGGAAAAAGATCCAAATGCATTAGGTACTATTAAAAGACAACCAGGTTTATCAATACACCCATTTTTGGAAGCTGTTTACTAGTTTTTATTCCATTTGACAATATCAAAATTTTAGTTGTCCCTCCTAGCTTTGACCGAAGCCTGCGATAGTAGAGTACAAGCCTACATCCTCGAATTCCATCACCGCCACGAGTGGTGACGTCACCTTGTATCGGTGACAAACACCTTGTCTCGGTGACAAACACTTGAACTACGGAATATTTTTTCCCATACAATTTAGATGGCGTAATCATCGTCAAATGTCAAACGGCCCTGCCCACCTATAGGTATATTCGTTTAGGTATATGTTGTCCAACAAACACGAAGAATGCATTTTATCTTATGTTGTGGTTAACCAAGAATTTTTATTTCGTTTAATTTCAATACACCCAAGTGTCTACCAGTGTGTACCAATTTAGCTAACACGTTAACTTTTTTATAGTTTAAAATAGTGACGGATTTTTTTATATTTTGTGAAAATATCACACCTGATCACACCTAGTTGTACCTACTTTGTTAAGTTAGCAGTTCCTATTATTATCCTAGGTATATCGAACATTCAACGGGGGCATATGCACTGAGCAAAAATCGTTCTATTTATGCTTCAACTTTTTCAAATTGTGTATGAGAATGTTAGCGCTCAAAAAGAATAACGTAAGCGATAAAGTGAATTACACCGTTTTAAAAGAAACCTGGGAAGAAGAAAAAATCTAAAACAGCTGATTTGTTAAGATTATAATTACCAGTATTTTGGCTAAATTATACTTTTATATCTGAAAAACTGAACGAAAAATCTTTAGATCCCTAGTCCATACTTTCATCTATCACTTTTTTTCGTTTCAAGATAATTCCCTTAGTATTGTCTGAGTTTGTACTGAGTTCAGGGTGCCGAAGCCCAATGACAGCATATAGGACCTTTATAAGGTTTGAACTTTTTTTAAATAAATCTGAGCTCAACGAACCTAAATCACAATCGAAGGCTATTCCCAAAAATACTACAAATTACACAAAAAAATCAAGGCCGTGTCCAAGGGTGGGGGGTCTGGATCGCCTCTGAAATGAAATAGTTTTCCACTAGTAAAAATAACTCCCCGAACACATCCTAAACACGAACTTAATTTTGACTTGGCTGAACCCCCCTTCCGGAAAATTCCTGGGCACGGCCTTGCAAAAAATCGATCATAAGTATTACTGGGACACATATCAAAAAATTATAAAGTATCATAACTCCATTGTGAGGTTACGAATATGATGAGATTCATCGGATGAATAATGACATCCAGTAGAATAAGAAAAAGAATACCTACACGACGACCTGTAGGTTGCCAGGTTGCCTTTAATACCTTCCATCTTGCAACATTGTTGTCTATATAGTTTTCATATTAATATACCTACATAATGTTCAATGGCAACATAATGGGTTCATTCTCAGTGTTTGCGGTTTTAATTTTATTTTAAAACTTATCTATCCTGTCTTAACCACATTCATAAAAATATAATTGTTTTCTTTTGCTTCGGAGAGATGTTGGTTTCTATGGTACATACGTACAATAATAATTATTATATCCATTATATTACCTGTGTATTGTATTGTAGGTAGGTACAATGTAGTGACAAAACATTTTTCCTCTATGTATTTTATTCCAGAGAGATTAACTTGGATTAACTCATGTAGTTCATCATCATTCATCACTCATTGTTTGCAAGCCTACGCTGGTATCAACTCTTAACTCGATTCCAAAGGCAACCCGTAGCGGCCGTTGCATACCTTTTAAATATCTAATAATCTAATGCATTTACTATAACTTATGTCTCACAGGTGCCAAGTTATAATAAACGCACCGTAGAATACGAGCGCTGCTGGTTTCTGCCCAGTTTTGCCCTATCGTTCCCTACTGATAATATTATGGTGAGAAGATTCTTATAATTTTTCTTAAAATCAGTTACCAAATCACTGTATCACAGTGACACGCGATATGTCGAAATGTAGGTACCACTTAAGAGGGCTACAGTAGCAAACATGGCGATTTTAGTGATTTTTCAATCGATATACCTGCGTTATTTAGTGTCGGATTTCGATGAAAAAAATATATTATATAGATTGAACTTTAACGAAGCGCATTATAGAGTAATATAATTGATATACTATATAGTTTCATGTAAAAAATAAAAATTGTAAACGTCGTTTTCCATCATTTTTTTGATATTCCAAGTGATTCGTCCGTCGGAATTAAATAATTCTTTTTTTGTCTTAAAGAACACTAAAATATCTAGCGCATTATAGAAAGAAACGTAAATATTTTTTGTTTGCTTCGCGTCAAAACCCAAAAAACCTCAATTTCATAAAAAGTCTCCGTACTAATATACTCTATCGGTTTTAGCGTGCATGCGAATATGACACTTATAACACGGGAATTACAAGGAACGCACTGTTTTTCGTTTCGCCAAGGATTCAGACACCCACAAGACTGTGGACTGGTAAGACGTGGATTCTGTGCTAATTGAATTGTCGTTCCATACTTTATTCTAATTCACGAATGTTCGTATATTACAGAGGACGGCAAACATTGGCAACTGATTTATATTTTAAATTATTTTCACATAATATTACGAGTACGTAGTTCCCACATGTTTTAGTGATTTTTAGATTCTTTAGATACTTATTACTTAAATGTGAGCGCCTATTAATTATATTATCCCGGACTAAACTAAACTATTTTTTCCAAAAATAGGTAGATTAGCTTTTTTGTGTTTTTTTTTTACTCTCAGCTATTATCTCATCAGACTATAATCGTATATAATAACATGATAATATATACTTTTATATATATATACAACCATGAGCGTCGCCAAGGAGGGGAAGGGGGGGGGGGGGGCAGCTGCCCCCTAGAGATGAAATAGGTATATATTTTTCATACTAAATGATAAAACCTCATATCATAAATTTTCTAAAATTAGTATGTACATCCACCAGTTTCATAAAAAAAATTGCCTGCGACGCTATTCTTTATTACTTTTTTATATAAAACATTTTTCGTACATATTATTGTCCAAAGCTTTATATGTATACATTTTCAAATAAACAAACTACATCATGACCTCATGCACCATGTCTCACAAAAAAATCGTCTGCGGCGCTATTTACACCTTTTATGCTATATTAACTTTCATAATTATTGTTGTCCCCCCCCCCCCCCCTAGCTCCGAGGCTGGCGACGTCCATGTATACAACTTCTTTACCTAAGAGAACAGATTGGAATGATTTGAGTAAAAGTAAGGAAGAAGATGTATATTTCAGAATTTTTATAAAGCGACAATTTTAATCCAGTATACCAAATGAAATAAACACATGTATATCACCCACCCGTTGTAGATTGCAAACACATGTTGGCTATTGCAGTGAAAACAACTTTGATGGTTTTGAATAGGCCATTATAACGAAAAATGGCCTCGAAGACAATGACCCTAATAAAACTATAAGATTTTTCGGGAAGTTGGTACTAAGATAGCTACATATATAAAATATGGAACTGTAATGCAACTGATGTTGGAATCTACCTATGGGTCTATATCTCATGGCCAAAAATTCTTTATTAAACAACTAACTGTAGTGTAAATATTACGATGCATTCCACTGGTTATTGACTCCTAACTCTACAAGTCCATGCGTACAAACATTGTAGAAGCGGGGCAGGGGAGAGAGCCAGCCCAATTTTTTACGCTCCGCCCAAAATTGACCTTGAATTCAGAACTGTAGCACTCTTAAGTAAATACTACATATGATAATAAATGGTTAAAGGAGAATGCTCAAAAAAACCCAGGCCCGGCGCAAACGAAATATAACTCATATGATAGGTAAAAATAAGTAATTAAATACTGCATGGGTGGCATCATCGAAATCAATGGCTTAATGGGTGAAATACCTATTCGAAGTTTTACATTGGTCACACGAATATATAAGAAAAGGAGCCTTAGACAGTTACAATTGCGGTCTAAAAGGGTATAATTTGATGAGTATAAGGTAGCCCGTCCTCTTCGTCCTCTTCTTTATCAGCCTTGGTCCCTCCACAGCTCGATATAAGCCGAAAGGAAAATGCTCATGAAATATGTAAAAAAAAAATCAGGTCCGGCGCAAACGAAACCTAACTCAAATGATAGGTAAAAATGAGTAATTAAGTACTGCATAAGAGGAATCATCGAAATCGATGGCTAAATGTGTGAAATACCTATTCGTTGTATAGGGGAAACTTTGAATAGGTATTTCACATATTTAGCCATTGATTTCAATGATGCCACCTATGCAGTATTTAATTACTCATTTTTACCTATCATTTGAGTCACGTTGCGTTTGCGCCGGACATGTTTATTTTTTACATAATTCATGAGCATTTACTTTAAGGCTTACATCCGGCAGTGGAGGGACCAAGGCTGATGAAGATGAAGAAAAATCAGCCAGGCTACCTTACACTTGTCATATTATATACTTTTGAATCGCAATTGTAACTGTTTAATGCTCCTTTTCTTATATATTCGTGTGACCAATGTGAAACTTCGAATAGGTATTTCACCCATTAAGCCATTTATTTCGATGATGCCCCCTATGCAGTATTTAATTACTAATTGTTACCTATCATTTGAGGTACATTTCGTTTGCGCCGGGCCTGGGTTTTTTTCCCATACAAAATGAGCATTCTCCTTTGTGATGGAATTCATTCCTTCGTCTATTTATTCAGAAAAATCGCTGACTACTCAGTCATTGTAAAATATGTTTTCAGTATTAGTAGAGGCAACTGTAAGTTTTTTAAAAGGATTATTATAGTTAGTTAAGCACTTTATCAACATTAAACGATACTGATTTATTATTTTTTTATCCTGTTATTATAAAAATCTAAAGTAAACATTAGGTACGAGTAGGTAGAATATTTTATTATTTATTCTCCTATAGATCCACGTGCAAGGTACGCATTATGTGTTGCCTTTATTCATGGAGTTGATTATTATTTATTATTCATCCCTTTTAGATTATAAATTTGTTTGAATTTGTTCGACATTTAAAAACTGGGTGCCTACTTTTTGTTTGGTAAGTAATTCGATTTGGGATGTTGCGGAACAAAAATCAAATTCTACAATACGGGCCTAGGAACACGAATCTGAATTTGGTTGCCCGTCCTCATATTATTATGTGTGCTCGATTCCTTAAGAACCTGGGCCCTATCTATAAATTGGAATACGTATTAGGAATGAAATTTTATAATAATATGTAGATGCGTATCTAATGATGTTGTTTTTGGTCATCACATAATTTTATCTCCTCCTAAAGATTTATTTATTTATTTAAGTAGGAACCTAAACGAATATTAAATTTACCCATACATACATATCCACGACCGCTCCCTATGTGGAGCATGTGGTCGTCACCCAGTTTATCCAGGATTTTCTGTCCTGGGCCAACTCCGTTGCCTGTTCCCATGTTGTTCCAGCCCGGCGCATACAGCTCTGATGTGTACAGCCTCTGGATGTTCATTGCAGGCCTGCCCAGATATTAAATTTACCTATACTCCTATACAATAAATACCCTTACATATATTATTAATACGTATGTAAAGATGTAAGTTAATACATTTAGGTAAATCGTCATTATTACAAACGCAGTTAAAGCTATAGGTAAGTGCTTACGTATATTTTATACATCTCTAATTATATAAGAACATAGGTATACCTATATGCCTATTAATATATCTATAAATCTATACTTACCAGTGGCATATACAGCTTTTCATTTCGGGTGGGGGATCCAGTATTTTTGGAATTTGGAGGGCAGCTACAGGCGTCATCAGCTTAGGACCTAGGGGGAAAAGGGGGGGGGGCAAAAATTTGATAGATCACGAAAAACGCGTAGGTAAATACCGCCGCAGCCGATTTTTTTGTGACAAACAGTATAAAAATGTTTCGCATAAAAATGTACCAAAAAAGGGTCGCAGGCGAATTCCTTATTTATTAGAGCTTTCGAGTGATTTTTTAACTGTCGAAAGTAAATCTTACTGCTGTTAGAGTTAATAGATACGCATGATGAATGTTTTGAAATAGCATTTCATAAATAATAGTTTTACATTTTGGGGAGAGCGGTATGGGGGGCCTCTTAGATACGCCCTTGATGCTTACCTACCTCTAATACTTAATAATATGTATGTACTACCTATAGTAGGTATGATGAAAGCTTAACGAGCGACTGAGATGTATTTTGATGTCTTGTTGTATGGCAGGATCATTAAACACAATGAGATATTTTACTTGGATGTCACACTTAATAACTTAAATGAACAATAATTCCATGCATTTAATGTGTCTTCATTGTCTAATGTCTACCAATGCAATGTATTGTAGCAGTGGCGTAACTAGGGGGGCGGGGGGGGGGGGGGGCGGGGGGGGCGGTCCGCCCCGGGCGGCGCATTTCAAGGGGCGGCAAAATGGCACAACATGTAAAAAAACATCGTGATAAAACACACAAATTAAAAAAAATCTCTGAATTTTCTAAAATTATTATGAAAATCTATTGAATGACTATAATTTTCATAAAAAAATTTGCCTGCGGCGCTAATTAATCATGTTCGCGTTTAAGGTACATATTATTTATAGGTGCTCAAATAAGATAGATTTTCGATATCTCAAGGCTAAAATTTTGTTACTTCTTGTATGGTCGCTTCCCCTATACAATACCTGTAACCACATGTGTTACCTACTACAAAAAGATAACCAGGTTCATCATTTCACCTTTTGTCCAAAAAATTTCGCCTGCGGCGCTCATTTTATAATATTTTTTATATCTTTTTTTTGATGTGTACTTACTTATTTTTATTTAAAGAAAGTAAACAAAACTACAACGTGACCTTCATTTGCATTTAGTTTTATGCAACAAATTTCGCCTGCGGCGCTATTTACGTGCTTTATTGTGCCACATCTATATTGAAATTTTAGTTGCTCTCGTCTAGCTTCAAAACTGCAGACACCAATAGGTAGGCAATGTAGGTATATACTTGTATAGTTACTTAAGGCAGTAGGATAGCCCAACTTCGTATTTTTGGTACTTTTTGGAGGGCGTTTCCGCCGTTCTCTTAAGAGCTGCCTCTTTGAAAAAAATATATATTATTCTTTAATTCTTTATCTAGGGAATGACCCATACAGTTTTTTTATATTTTGGATAGTTATTCCGTAATAAATTTTTTAAAATGAGGTATTTTTTTCTTTTCATTCGCGATTTCTCATAACAAACATGATTCTTTTTTTAAATGAAAGGTATTTTATAATTCTAGGGAATGACCCAAAACGTTTTTTCGTAATGGTTTTACTTTTTATGTAAAATCAAATAAACCGTATTTTACGTAATTCTAAAGAGCATTGTTTCAAATACACTAGACTCAGCTGCACCGGATTGTATTCCTTATGAACATACATTCTCATAGAATAGTTTCAAAGCTTCCATTTACATCTACAGAACCGCCCTCATTCTCGGGTATGTTCTCGAGCCGATCAGACGTGTGACTGCAACATGTTTTTTTCTGTATTTTAGAGAAAAAAATCTCAAAATAATATCGTATTTTTTATATACTTAATTTGATTAGTCGTCTACCGAAGTTTATGAAAGGTGCAATTGGTTAGAAATAAATGACTGATTTCATTATACATTATAATATAAAATCTAATTCTGGACATTAAAAATAATAAGTATCTTACCTACCTATAAGTATCATAGCATGTAAACTCGACATAATAGATATTTTGAAAGATGAAATATTTTTATTTGTTTGGTCATTAAAATCTTCTTTATGAATAAGGATTATGGATTATGGACTGTCAACGAAATTTTTATTTCTTTATTTTTTATTATTTTTTTTATAATACAAAATATACCTATTAATTACCTAACCCACTTTTCTTTTAAAAAGTCCACTCTTCGCTGTATATCTGTTTAGATAAATACTTTTCATTCACCCACATCATTCAGAAAATCCGTTGTTCTCAGAAAAAGTACATTATGACATTCTGTGTTGTGACATCACGACTAATGAAGTTCTTGGAATAAAATCTCCTTCATAGATAAATATGATGTATTATGGACTTTCAAAGATTTTTTTATTTATTTCACGCAGTAGGTACATAGGTATGGTAGGTATACATTATATGGTATAATTACTAATTAGGAATTAGCAAGTAGGTAGGTAGTGTAGGTACCTATTGTGAGTAGGTAGGCACCTCTAACGGACCTACCTGCCTGTAATGGATTTAGGGAAATAATTATTATTTGAAATTTTCTTTCATTTTCAAAAGTAAAGAAGGCCAATTACTAGATAAATATCGCGTCATTCGACTTAGTAATGTATCTACACTCAAGATTCAACTAAACACATTATTGTTATGGGGTTTAAAATATTGTTAGGTTCAATATATTTTATTCTATCCATCTGTATCACCACGGCCTTCTCAATTGGGAGTAACCAGCTACGGATGTATGGATGTATATGTGTAAAAGTTTCCTGATGAACCATACAAAAGTAAATCGTGTTATATGTAGGGACTGGAAAAAATCGGTGTTATTTTTCGAGAAATGTGGTGTTATTTTTTGCAAAAAGGGGTGTTATTTTTCATAGTTTTGGCAAAATGTGGTGTTATTTTTCATACATTTATGTCATTAAAGTGGTCAATTTTGCAGGTTTTAATACAAGAATATAAAAAAAGTTGGTCGTAAACAATATTTCATACAAAAATCCCTGTAACAATAAAATAAAACAACAATATTTGAATAAAACAAAAAAATCCCCTTTTGCAAGATTTTTTCAAAGCCACATTCCTTTTGATAATGTTTCAATCACGATGTTTTCCAAAATGAAGGTCAAAATTCGCGTCAAGTATGCGAAAATTCGCGTTATTCCTGTAAAAGAACACGAAATTCGCGTTATTCGCGTAAAAAGCACGAAATTCGCGAATAAATTCGTTTTATCGCGATCGTGAAATTTTCCAGTCTCTAGTTATATGTATATCTGACTGACTCAGCAGGTATATTATTAGAGTTATATTTATATGTAGGTAAATTGTGTACCTACCTAGTCATAGTAGGTATCTAGTATTTTTGTAGTATACATAATAGTATTAGGAACTGTAAAATATTCTTATTGTTATTGCTAGCTATGTGATTTATGGATGGTAAAATACTTCAGAGGTGTTGCAAATCCTATTCTTATATTACCAATTATCTCCTTTGTTGTGTTATATCCATTTATTGCCTATAGTTGTAAATACTTTTTGTTGTTTTCTAATCTAGGTAATAATACTTTCTATAGGGTAGATAATAAAATAATAATAATAGGTCCTTTAATTTGGTAAATACTATTATGAATTCATTATTTTAGCTTATAATTAATAATAATTATTATTTTGGAGATGTCTATATTCATTATGAGACGTGCAGATCATTAAGTGATAGCCTATCATACCTATCACTGATAGGTATGTTCTATTTTCACATTGTACTTACACTTATCTCTTAGCAAACTGAGTGATATGATAAGTATTATTTTTACTAATTAATACCTAGGTTTTGAGCTGGGCATCTTGTAACTGAAGTACTAATTACATATCTAAATACATACTCTCTCTCTCTCTCTTCGGACAAAGCACCCGAGCTCGAGTGATACATGAAATTAGGTATTCCAAGCGACTAATAAAAATAGATACCTAGGTATGCAGGTAATAGGTATTGTGATTCGATACCTAATAATTTCTATCCTGTAAAATATAATTATCTATTAGTACCTAGTATTCTAAAAATTCATAGTGTGAACTGTGAAGTAGTTCAGCACGAATATTATAAAATTAAAAAAATGTGACTTGTTATTTATTTCCGAATTTTGTAAAAATTCTACATTACCTGACCGCTGCGCTGCAGTGTCTACAGATCTATTGTCTACAATATTATCTATTGTCAGAATACCGACAACACTTACTAAGCACAGGTAGTTTCTATACAAAAAAAAACTCAGGACCGTAGACAATAGAAAAGGGGCGTTCCTTTGGTGCGGTGTGAAGGGGTTCGAGGGGAATTTTTGTCATAGCCCCACCCATTTGCGAATTTTGTTTTACTTTTCCAAGAGCCTTAAGGGGTCGGGTGGGGCGGCATTTTCAGAGTCCGCCCCGGGCGGCACTTATGCTAGTTACGCCACTGTATTGTAGGACTAGGAACTGTCGACAAGAATCAGCAATTATCAATTATCATAATTTGGTATAAAACTATGCTGTATAGACATTGACAGTAGGAATGGCTGTATATTTACACATTTTTGGCATACTTGGTAGTACCTACGAAGTACGTGCTTTGTACACAATGGTTTAAGACACCCGGGGGCCTTATATACGCACCGCAGATTTTTGGCCCCATACCTTAACGTTTGAAAAAAATATGCATCAGAATAAACAAAGTGAATAGCGCCGCATGCGATTTTTTTTTATATTTGCGTTATTATTGAACATGTGTGAATTTTTATGCACATTATATACTCACTATATTATTGTAGGTGTATTGTAAGTCTGGCCGAATTTTGGGCCCTACAAATTTCATACGCAGTTGCGTACTTTGCGTGCCGCATAATCCGCCACTGGGTTAGTCTGTCAAGAAAGAGATGGCCTTGTTGGTTTGATTTGGAACTAGAATTTTGTTTGATGGCAATAATGACATTTCTGTAGTTACTTATTGCCAGTATGGTTGCCAAAGAGCTATATAGGTACTCCTCGAGAACTACTGTTTTTGCCATCAGACTGTAGGTACCTAATGACACATTTTGGCATGCACCGGCTTTAACATTTTGTTAAATTGGGCATCAATTCTTTTTTCATTTTTCTCGCATCTTCAGTCATCATGACTGATACCAAAGTTTTATTCGTCAAGTTAGTCAATTAGCATCCATACGATATGTAAAGGGAAGATGTATGAAGGGGAGACTGCGCTAATATATGTACATAGGTAGAGGTAGAGGTACATCTTAAGAATTAGGCATTCATGATGGAACACATTTTCATTGCATTCTAACAAGGATTTTAAAACTGTTGCATATTAAGTATAATACACATTTTATTTGAAATAAAATAGCGTACTAACCTAGATTATGCTTGCGTAGGTAGCAGGCGCGAAGCTACCTAAGAACACGATTCCCATGTAGTTACCTTCTGGAGAAAATGATAGGTATAATAGTGTTAAATTTGACGTAATCCCATAAGAAATGTTAGCCCCGGCTTCCCTTCTGTAGAAATCTACCCTTCGCCACTGGAGGTAGGTACATCAGGTACATGCAATTAATGTCGGACTCAGTCGTCAAGAGAAGAAGTTTGCCCCATTTTTCCAGATTTGTTTTATGTATCGACACTTAAGTTTGTATCCTATAGTTTGAGGATTCCTGATTCTTTCTTTCTTGTAGGTAGGTTACCTACCGAATTGTTAAAATGCCGGCAAGTTTAATGAAATAACATTATTTATGTTTATGTGACTGAGAATATGTAAACAAACATAAACAGTATAAACATACAGATAGATATATAGTCTAACTACTCAGTATTTTTATTTTAACGTGTCCCGTGTGTCTGTCTGATTGGTTGGTAGATAGAAATTAAAATAACTTTGAAGGAGGAGTTACAGCCGCTACAAGATGAGTATTCTAGTAGATAATAAGTACATAAAGTGTCTGTTATACAAGTAAGTACCTACTGTAATTAAGTTTATAGTGATTAAGAGTATGCAATATGCATACCGACATTTCAAAAATTTCTAAAAACGGGAGACCTTATATCTCGACAACCGTATATGCTTTGGAACAAAATAGGGTAGATGCATTGAAAATTTTCTAGGGAATAACCGTGAAAGATTTTTATTTATCTCGTATAGATTTCTCAAAAAAAAATGTGAAAAACACCTCTGATCTTTTTTCCGAAAGACGGAAACTCGTTTCCCGAAAGTCGCGGAGTTATTTTTTTGTACTGATAATATGCATAAAAATCTAGGGAATAACCGTAAAAGTTTTTTATAGACGCAAAATTAACCTCAAAAAATGGAAAAAACGCTATTTTTACCATTTTATCTTGCGATTGTTCACGCGATTTTGAACCTTAATGCCGTGGGAAATGACTGTGACCTGTGACGTCATTCTTGGTATTAAGCCCTTAAGAGTTCTAAATCAAAGAGTGTGTTGCACAATGCACAACCCTCTGTACAGACTGTCAGAAAAGAGTTGGTGTCGGATTAAATTAGAACTACAATTTGGTTTGCTGGCAATGAGGCCGCTTGTATGGAAATTATACCAGTGTTGCCATTGTGGTTGCCAAAAAGCTACATGTGGCGCCCTCATCGAACACCAACTCTTTTTTGGCAGACTGTACGTCTCTGTGTTTCTCTAAGATTGGCATATCCAGCCCATTCTCATTATCGTCAGATTACATTTCGTATACACAGAGAGAATAAAAATCTACACCGACACAATGTTAGATCCTTTTAAATTTCATTATTTTTATTTTACGCTTTTTCGTGTTACCGTTTAGTAACAATAAAACATAACATTAATAACCTATGCCACGCACTTTACACATAACTACATAACAAAAAAAACTTAATGAGTCATCTCATATGTCGACAACTGACGATTTATGAGTAGCTCTAATTAAATTTAATTATTAGTTAGATACCTACCACCTACCTACATAGACTAAGCGTCTCCACACACGTCCACGAATCGACCGTTTGCAAAAAAGTTGCGACCAAAACCTCTTTCTGAATTCAAAATCGGGGTGATGCTGAATTCAGAGAGAGGTTTTGGTCGGAACTTTTTTGCAAACGGTCGATTCCGTTAACTGAACTTCGGGACGTGTGTGGAGACGCTTAAGGTAAATCCAGTGTCATTCAGTATTGCAACCAAATAATATTTCTTAAAATTTACAAAAAGGGCATCGATTTTGATTTTAATGTCACGGGAGAATTTCGTCGATTAAAATGTACGAGCTTTCGATTCTTTGATCTCGTCAAAATAGTCGTATGAACGTCGTTATAAACTGCGCAATAATCGTACGTTTGTCAATTGAAATACAGTATCGAGACAAGTTACAGAATTTTATAAGTATAAAAATGTTGTCGACACATAGTTTCTATCCCTAACCCTTCCTATTGGGGAGGAGCACACCGTTACTGATCGGCATGATAAATGTTGCCAGACTGATGACTAGTTATTTCCTACATCTGTTGCCAGCAAGGATACTATTAGGTGTTCTCATCTCTCACAAGTTATTAGGTAGAGGGTACCTACTTTAGTAAAGGGTATGAAATATCAGATACATACCTGCAATGATTTTGAATTTAGAAGGAATTCAGGTTTTCAAAATTTAACAGACAATTTTTCGACTTTTCTATTCCGCATCGGTCATATCATAATAAGAATCATCATAAGATATTGGTCCATGGGATGCGCGGACGAAGCGTTCCTCTTCAGTACCATATTTCAGAAGATTCCTATTATATTGTGGGTTGTAGGTAATATCCTAAAATTTAGATATCTATGGGTAATTTGGGTAACAGTAACATATCAAACGTAATCGATATTTTTATATTATGATTATAGTTTGATTTGATTTAATGATGGGGCATGGGGCTACTCGTTTTTTTCAATTATCTTGATGATTGCAAGGAACAGTAATATTATTATGATATATAGAAACCAATCCCATTACCAGAGACCTGGTATTATCTGGTATTATCGCTTAGAACAGAAGATTGTTTTGCGGTTAACAGTGATACATTGCTATAATGCTACTGGTGCAGGTTGCTCGATTTAGCTTCAGGCCATTTCAATTATATTTAGTTTTTTTTTTAACATTATTTTCTACCTACACAATCAGCATCAGTCTCCGTAGTTTGGAATAATAGTGTGTTGATCCCTCAATCATTTTCCTTTTATTTGCCTTTCACTTGTAGCGAGGTTCAACAGATCCATAATGTCCAGTTGTGTAAGAGAAGGCGCTATATACATACACTGGCGAAGGGTGGATTTCTGCAGAAGGGAAGTCGGGGCTAACATTTCTTATGGGATTACGTCAGATTAGACACAATTAAACCTATATTTTTTTCCAAAAGGTAACTCGATGAGAATCGTGATCTTACTCGTACATACAGTAAATATACGAGTAAAGTCAGAGCCAGGACGAGCGCAAAACCACGCATTCAAGTCTTGTTGAGAGTCTAGATGTAATTAATATCACTGTTAATATCATCTTTAGATAAAGTGAAATCAACTACCAATCAATGAGATTTTATCTGGCTTACGAAGAACATCCATTTGAAGACATTGCGATAAGTTCACCTTATAGTTTTAATTGTAATTCTTTTGTCTGTTGTTGCTGTGTATTGCTTGGCTACGTACCACGATTGTATTGATATTATATTTTATTATTTGTATTGTAAATTTTCCAAAGGCTTGAAGCCGTTTAAACAATAAATAAACAAATAATTATCATCTGTTTTATTAGATCGTATTATTGATGTGTACGAATAAGATATAATTGTCCTGGTTGTCCCGATCCATGATATGGCAAATATTGTGATGGTGTGGATGGATTAGAATATTACCATATAAGTAAATTATGGATCCATTACCAAGGTGGTCAACATACATCGTAACATAATCATGACTATTCCATATAATATAATATAATATATACGAGTAGGTACCTAAATCAAAAGCAATCAAGCTGAACATATCGAAATCTATTTAGTTTTATGATAATTCTACAATATCATGCTTTATTAATACTTATAAATAAATATAAATACAATAAAATGATATTATTATATTGGTAACAATTGATTTAAATCAACAATAACTAAGTATTTTCCGTACTATATGCTCGCTCATACATACAAGACAGGGACCACCGTGGAGATATTACTTCAGTTTTCATGCTTACTTTAATATTTGTAACAACAATAAATAATATTGTAAGTACATATGTATACATTATATTATTACATTATAATACGAGAAGGTACCCTGCCAACTAACAATCCCTCGTTGAAACTAATGTTTTAAAATACATCCATCTCTTAAATGCTTCAACTATTTAACTGATGGTCGACCAGTCAAAATTTACCGAACAAGAATGAAAATAATTAAATGATAATATTGATAATTGAGTGCATCTACCAATAATGCAGTTATGTATAGTATTGTGTAAGACGACTGTCTTGGCTGGGCCATACTGATCTCTGTAGTCTATATTTTGAATTGGTCACAATTTTAATAAAATGCATAGGTTTTTCAACCCACAGGATTTCCGATAGCCATTTTTAGACGGCATTCTTCGTTATAACAAGATCAAACTGTTAAGAATGGTTCGGAATTACTTCTTTACATAAGTAGGTATATTTGCACTGCACGAAATCGTTCTGAATGGCAAAATCTCATTCCTGTTTTCTTCTCTGTCTTTCCAGTAGAAATGTTAACAGGCATTGTACGTATACATTTAGTAAAGTTATTATTTTAATAATGCCATTTTTATAGTGTTGTGTATTTTATTAAGCACGATCAGTATCACTGTTGGTGGTTGAGGAGTATAGTTTACGTTATACAAGGATTATTTTAAATAATATACAGATTCCATCATAAAATATAAATTTAAAGTTCTCCATTGACTAGGGTGAATGTGAATACAGAAATCTATTTATTCTAAGCTTACGCTCGAAGTAATCTCGAAATATGTTTTGTGTATGCCCCAATAGACATGTGTGAGATTCTCTCAACAATGTAAAGATTCCTTTCTATAATCTATGTATTCTATGCCCATAAATTATTGAAGAATGGAATCCACGCATGCAATTTGTTTGAGTACCTACTCGAATCGTTATGATATCTTTTACTGCCTTTTAGTTGAGGGTGATGCCGACCTTATTTTAACTCAAATTGTCCGGCAAATGGATATCGAATATCAAAGAAAACATCCGAGTATCAATAAAAACATTGAAACTGAGTCAATGTTTTATTATTATTTCAAATATTAGGTATTCTTCCACATTCCTGTAAAATTACGCACGTATTTAAATCTGACAGATGTTATCTTGGAATTCCAATTCGATTGAGTATCTATAGGTAAAATAAAAAGTTGCATTTTACATACCTACACTGCTAAGTATCTATGCCTGGCCACACACGTCCCGAAGTTCAGTTCCGGAATCGACCGTTTTGCAAAAAAGTTCCGATCAAAACCACTCTCTGAATTCAGCGTCACCCCGATTTTAAATTCAGAAAGAGGAACCGGAACCTTTTTGCAAAACGGTCGATTCCGGAACTGAACTTCGGGACGTTTGTGGCCAGCCTAAGTACTTAAGTTATGTTAATGTTTTGAAACTTAAATGTAGTGCATTATGTATTTAAAACTAAGTACTATTATTGTCGTCGCAATGGACATGTTTTGGAATTTATTGTCACATATTCTTGACGTCGACAAAATGTCTGCGTCTCAACAAATCCAAATTCAGCGAATAATTTACAACGGCGGGAAAATGTTGAAGATGGAATTTCCGGAAAATTTAATAATGGTGGAATGTCAAGAACATTAAATATTGTTCTGTTTTCAAAGTTTAATTATGCCTGTGAATATAAACACATCAAGGTATTATCTACTGTTAGTGTTATGGAATATTATAAGTAGAGAAATGTATAGGTAGATGCTATAGAGATATTATTCACTCTGGCAATATGTATATTTTGTATGCATCAGAACTATTGTAGTTGTGCTCTCAATAACGCCCATCACTAGGCGAAAAAACAGTATATATAGGTATTTTTTTACGATATTCAATTAGATATCTTAAATACGATTGAATGATGATAAGTATCATGAATTTATCTACATAAAGGGTAGGTATCTCGACTTAAAAGTATACAAGCTTGACGTGCCTATTGTTCAGACACGCGTATTATTTAACAGTGAATAGGAATAGTGTACCTCATATAGCTTTATTTGAAAATATTTTCATTATTATGTTGATGTGATGCTGACGATTGTCATTGAAAATGTCTTAGAGACACGATGGGGTCGCCATTATTATAAAACAATGAAGCGCACGTATGTTTCCATTAGTTTAATTAACGAGACTGGATTCGAAATTCAAATCAAAAGGGAAATACTCATTGTCTATAGTTTAATTTTAGTCGAAGCCGTCCTGAATCTATTGTGAGCCGTGACACTCAAATAACATTACCATGGAAACCACCCACTATCGTGACGTCACCTTATTGTCCTGATGAACGACTGAATATTTTCCCCATACATTTCCTATCATCTTATGTGACGTCATCAGCTTCCAATGCCACTTAGACCCGGCCTGGTATAACATTTCTAGGTAGCCAGCGGCCAAGTTATAATAAATGCACTTTAGTAACAGTGCGCCATAACTGCCATAGTGTTCCGTTCCTTATCTGACTCCTCTTGCCGTCTCTTCTCAAAGAAAGAAGAAAAGCCAAAATATAGTGACAAAATATCGGACGGTCACATTTCCTATTTCATAATCAGTAGTCCAATTCCCTCCATGAATAGGAACAAATCTTTTCAGCATAAGTCCATCCAAATCATCCTTGTTCTTGCATTTTTGTGGTTTTTCTCGCCCTTGCAAACGTTTTATTGTGAAACAGAGCCCATTAATATCATTAGGTAACACATTACATATTTCAAAAATGTACTCGACTATGCAAACGGTCCATTTATGTTTTAATTTTGTCCGTCCTATTATCGTATAATATTTTCTACCTGAATATTTTCTTCCTACGAGGATGGATTACATTTTAACCCTTATTATTCCCCGTCAGTGATAAAAATGATACATTTTCTACACATGTTACCGATTTCATTAAATCCCTTTTTTCTAGTTCTAGTAGTTAGTAAATTAACGCCAAGGTATAAAAATAATAAAATAACAATATAAATGTGCTTCTGTCACTTGATGTTATAATAAAATGCACAAAAAGGGGATAATGGAGCATAATAGACATTTCAAACACACTTCGAGGAGGGGAGTTCCGCAGGGATCTGACATTTGGCCCCTGTGTTGCAGCATTTGAAGAAAAGGTTTGTTTGGGGCGCGAAATTTATTGTTGAATAGTAAAGGGTGCAGTGATCAATGATCGTTGAAATCTTAGAAATATAATTTCAGTTATTATTTTGATTAACGAAAATAAAATGATCGTAATCTGTCGTAAACATCCTTGAAAGTGAAAATCTGGATAACTGTATATGGAGAAATAGCTGCAATTGTGAATACATATATTATTGCAAAAAATAAATTACTCGGTGGGACAGTGGTCGAATACTCGCATTCGTGAGATTCCGGTTTCGAATTCTCTGCTGTATCATGAACCCGTTTTTATGTAATTGTTTCATACTCAGGGATGGTACCCTAGTTGAAATTTAAGAAATGTTTAAGTATGTATATAACATCTACTTAGTGTAGAAAAGTTCAATTAAGATTGAAATAGAATGCATTGAGTAAGGGCGTTGAAATATCCGAATAATATCTATGATATTATACTGCTGCATTTTGGGGGCATCGGTAAACAAAAATAAATACGTAGAAAGTACCCACCAACAAAAAACAGAACACCAAACACATTTTGAATATCACATTTCGTGTTGCACTATTGACAAATGATATTGTACAAATTCCATATTCAAAATATTTTCAAGTATGCTCGAATGTGTTCTTTAAACCCTCTCTGCGCGGCACGCGAGTACAATGGTGAAAATAATGATGATTGTCATTCAAATAAAAATATTTAAAAATCTAACAAAACAATTTCATTCTGTAACTCTTTTTATGACGTGTTGAGAGTATCATCAAACTATCATCGGAATAAAATATTACATTGTTATTATCCATAGATTTAAAAGGATACGTGAATATTTATAAGTATAGTATTGTTCCATGTTTATAAGTTTGGTTTGACGGGCTTTCAATTTCAATTATATTCTGATATCCATATTTCAAACACATACTTTAAATGTACCTACTAACATAGTTTAATCCAGTAAACAGTCCAGAACGAACAGTCGGACGACTGGCATGGTTGTGTGTACCTTTTTTAGATCTTTGTGACTTCTTTTCATTTATACTATCACGACCGCCTCGATTGAGACCAAAAACATTCTGCAAAACAAAATTGTGCAGCAGCAGATTGAAGTTAATCCGGGATCTTAGAGTTGACTACTGAGAAGTCATGGGGATCCAGGAATCAAATCATGGAGAGCTTTCAGAACAGGAATCTACTCGATTCTGAGGGGAAAATTTCTACTTAGGAGTGTTTTGACTTTCATCATACACAAATAATTATGATTATGAGAGTGAAAATGAGCAACCTATTGAACAACCTAAACTAAGCAAGTGTCAAGGTTCATTCATGTCCGAAGTCTATCCTCCTGCATGAGAGAGTTTCGCGCCAGTTTTTGGACTTTTTGTGTTGCATTGTTAGAACTATTAAAATAATAAATGAGGGAAAATAGTTTGTCGGAACCCTGAGAGTGATTGTGTAGTGCGGAGTGAAATTAGTTATTAAAACTGTGAAACAATAAACAAGATTTTAAAAAAGCCTTGCACAATAAAGCAAGGCAGTGCAGTGAACTCAACCAAAAAAAAAAAAAAAAAAAGGTTCATTAAAAGCTTAAGCTATTTGAGAGACACTTTACATTTTACGGAACACGCGTCTATGTTTTTTTCAAAGATTTTTTGTGTTTGTAATTTGATCCTACTGATATGCTTCATCAGAGTGATGTATGATGTATGGATATCCTAATAATAAAAATATTACTGTCCGTTGACAAAACTAATCGTTTAAGGAAGTTGTTAAATCAATTGACAGATTGGACAACTATTGGATCGATTTAGTTTTATCCATCTGGTGCCCAGGTGGACGATAAGGCATGCTGAAGATGTGTATTCTGAAAAATTATATATGTTTGTTTTGCAACGTCGAATCTGTAGTTTACAGAAAATAATTTACTGTAATAGTAAATTCAAAAATCTGCATATCAATCAATTAAAATATTGGATACATATTATTACAATATTTCATACATCTCAATTAGATTTTTTGTATTACCATTAGCGTTAATAATGTTACAAATATTTTTATTAGGTCATTTATATTCCGCATGTAGCAATTCGCTTATTGTTGTTACATAATACATTAATGCAATAAAGAGACAGCCGGTAAAACTGTAACCCTTTTTATCATTTTTGAATTACTTACATTGTTTTTATTAATATGGTTATCGATGTCGCAACGTCTGTTATTGTCACAATGTCGCCCCCTTCTTGGACATTATTTTTTTATCAATGGAATATGAAAAGTCATATAGGTACAAATATACTGTGTCCGATTTTAAGCGCGTTTCGGTTATTTGGTGAAATTTAGTGGCAATCCAGGGAAAAAATAAAGAAGACGTTCTTTCCACGGCTCCAGCATTTTGCTCGTTACCAGCGCAATAAAGACAATTTTTTGGTGCGGCAGGCGAAATTACAAAAATGTCTTTCATTGATCTGAAATTCATTATAAATAAAAATAATAAAAATTTTATTTCATTAAATGTACACATTAAGGATATAAATGTTTCACTACTTAAATATAATTAAGTTCATTATGGATATGAGTGGTGCCTCACTAGACTTGGGTCTGTATTGAGGCTAGATTGTTTTACTGTTGATAAGAGATATTTTACAAATAGATGAAGAATTATCAAATAATTTAGCTTTGTCTCGTGGCTTTGCTTCTCATAAAACGCAAAAAGTCTTATTTTGATTCACTGGCTACTTTCACAGCTTAGAGTTGTAACTGTATCACTCCCATAGATTGTCTTGTTAGTATTAATATTGAGTGAATTATAATGGAGCAATGAATGAATAATTTAATCTAACCCATTGATCCCCGACTCTCTTTCAAATCCCATATCCATGAATAATTTTATTGGTTTGGACTGAGCTATACTCGGTTTCAATTACAAACAATTTTCATGGTTGTAAAATATAAAACAGTTTGACGTGGATATATTGTGAGATAAAAAAAACTAAAAAAAGACATCAAGTTTCAGTAACCCTTCACTATACAATTATTGTATTTTATTATTTTCTTTTCTACGTGGCAATCCACCCGTATGAGAGAGAATTGTACGATTTGTTACGTATATCGTTTGGTCGGTAACTGTGACGGTATAGAAAAACTAGTTATTTTGTACGATTTATACCTAATCTAGTGTAGTGCTATGGAGAAATACAGAACATATGAGTAATATGTCCTCAAAACTATGCATTATATTATAAAAAAAATACATTTTTTACCAAGAGTTTTTAAAAGACCTAATGACGATATAAAATTGCTAGTTAAAGCCATTCGCAGTTTTATAATTAGGTGCCTATGTTCCTCTAAATGCTGACTCGTTCTGATAACCCTGAATTTTCGAAATAATTTCACACTAATGTACCAATATGTCCTATATTGTATACTACTGTGACTGTATCTGTTCATTCAATAAATAATTAAGTAATAATATATTCCAAGAGACGGAAATATAATTTTGGGCAAGAAGACAAAAATATCGCTTAGTTTGGAAAGGCTACTGCACAGCCTATGCCTAACGAATATCATAATGATACAATTCCACACAAAACAATTTTTTTATAAAAATATCGCATGAGTTACCTAATCTTGATCAATCCTTTATGTTTCGCCTCTAACCCTCATGTAACCGTGCAAACAATATTCACCCCACGCCACTAGTTATCAATAACGTTGTTTTTTAAACGTCTTTTATAATGTAATTTATCATCAATTTTGATGTAATATACTCGTCGCTACACAAAAGTAATGGCGCAATGTCATGCCCTAAATGGATTAAATAATCCAACAAGATAAGAACTGTTCCCTTATCGGGGGAGTGTGGCGTTAATAAGATCTAAGAATAAAAAATGAACCTTATGCAAGTCCATTTTGTTTACATACAATGTGTTTTTTTTTGCAAAAACGTTTATAAAATTTATCATGATTATCAAA
Organism: Ceraclea dissimilis; assembly: GCA_963576895.1. Lineage (NCBI taxonomy): Eukaryota > Metazoa > Arthropoda > Insecta > Trichoptera > Leptoceridae > Ceraclea > Ceraclea dissimilis. The sequence goes on along the minus strand of OY756358.1, from coordinate 13,383,167 downwards.
TTCTAAAACAGGGCCATGTTTTAGTACAAGTAATCAAATCGGTTTTAGTAAACGCAAATTATTATTTTGTATGTAGAAAATATACTGTTTATAAATATGTATACTCTTTTTTTCCCAATCTAGTAGTGTTTGGTATTTTTAATAAAATAATAAAAAAATGTTACATTTATAATACAATAGAGTTTATTTTTTAAACATCATTACTCGTGTGACGTTTTGTGACAAAAATGTCATCTCACCTTTCAAAAAATCGCCCACCCATAAGTGACATGACAATATGTGTACGTTGGTACAAATAACAATATCTTAAACACGTTTATAACCATTAAAATGTTAGTTGAATCATCACACGTCATGCATTTCAAATAAATCAAGAATTAAATATTTAATATTCACCCCTTCTGGTTCGACATAGCTCAGCATACAAAGGGTTACACAAAGAGGAGATACAGTGAACGAACAACATCCGATATTTTCATACACATTTTCGAAAGGGATCAAGAAAATCTGCATATTTTTTTTTGTAGCTTGATAATAACTTTGCTCCTTTTTGCGTAGATGCTTGTATTATGTCGTGGATATTTTTTGTACATATATTTGCACACGATTTCACGCAATCTAGTAGCGATTTTCTTACATAATCCTGAATGTAAATATCTTTTATACGTGAAATTGGTTTTAGTCCGTATGATAATAAGAGGAAATAAAATAGAATAAATAAATAATACTGTGATGTATCAATTTACAGAGAGGGTGACTAGACTGAAGTAGGTATAGGAAGGTACATTACTCTCCCTGGTCAATGGAAGGATCAACTCTTTAGAAATGTTATTATTTTTTGTTCTTTTCATTATGGATTGCTACCTCTGAACGGGATTTTTAAATCGTATGCAAATAAAAAGAGCAACGCAATAATTCACACTACAACAAATGGGTTCATTTCGTACCCCAGTTTGTATTAATATTTTAAATAAATACACTCGTCAATTTAGTGTTAAATTTTTATTTTAGATATTTATGAACACGACTCAAAGACGGCTGTTCTGACTGAAACGAAAGTCTTATGTTGAGTTGAGAGGATGAATACATGGCTGAAAAACAGCTGTTTTGAAACATGGCCATTGGCGTCAATCATGTCGGGCAGATTCTCATTAAAAAAGTGGCTGACAAAAGAACGTGATCACAGATTATAAGAATGTTACAAAAGCAAGAAATTTGTGCCGAGGTTGCAATTCGGTCTGGCTTCTAGTATACTCGTATACATTGAGATATTCCTCCTTGCTCGTATAATGCTTTGAAGGGAGTAAACAGGGGATCATGCAATACAAACTCGTGTATTGTGAATTACTAAAATATGTAATTAAGAAATCTGATGCATGGTATACAAATTAAGCTATTGTCTAATATCATAATCCTAGAATAGAAATGGAACGATTATTTTAGTTTTAAGAAATGGATTATCTTCCTGCTCCTGTAACCTGTAAGTAAGTACCTACTATAAACCCTTTATTGGTTGTGAGGATCTCTGTAGTCTGTACAAATCCTCGCTTCGGTATGGGTGGACACGAACTCAGTAAAGTATACTCTGTGTAAAGGAGTTAACACAAAGGAGTTTATTATATGTAGGTATCTATTATCTAGACAAAATAATTATACTTACTTTATTATACAACATAACAAAATAAGGATTTAGATACTGGTAGAATTTTATTCATATTCATTCTTTTTTTATGTAAATCCTAATCACAGACGCCGCTAAATCAAAGAAATACGAGTCGAAATCAAATATGGGAATTAGGAATGACATGGAAAATAAGAGACACAAAAATGATTCATATGTCGATAGATCAGTGATCTCGTGCGATAACATTTAAAGGCAAAGTTAATCATTTCAGTGTTGCCATTTATCAACTACGTCTGTTAAATATCTCTCTTCCTCTTCAGCTATTTATTAGTCCACTGCTGGATGTAGGCCTTTTTTGTATTTTTCCATTCTTCTATTTTTTGGGTTGAGCTTTCCAAAGGCTGCGCAATTTAGTCTAATTCTTTTGAGTATTTCTGCCGTTCGTTTATCCCCTAATTTTATTTTATGTACAAGACATATGCAGGTATTTCTCAACTGCTTTGATGATTACAGATAATATTAATTCTTAGACTGAGGATAGCGTCATGGATTTATTTTATCACGATACGAAGTTCTGTCCAATACTATCACTTTGCCAGTCTAATATTTTGAGGATGTTTGTAAGTAATTTTGTCGTGATTGTATCGCCTTGTATGTAATCTCAATTTTGTTTGTTTTCTTCATCAAGTAAGTATATCTATCTTCATGTATCACTCGACAACGGCTGTTTTGCCTCAAAAAAAAGGATAGAATCTAGGGAATTCAATAATTAAAACGTTTTTTTCCCCAATATCTATTAACAAAAGCGAAATATTGGCACATACCTCTTACCTACGAGTATGTATGGAATTTATTTACATAGCAAAACTGTATTATACCTACATGTGTACCTACAGTACTGAGTACATACATACTACACACGTGTTCACCTCTCAGAGTAGCTATACCTACGCAACCTATATATTGCACAACTTAAATATTATTTGAAATAAATATTTCATTACCATAGACAGGGGAGTGTGTACTGTGTAGGTCGGCATTATAGTGTATTAGGGAGGCGCGTGCCACGGATTCGGAAACACTTGAAATACTTTAAGAGGGTGTAGAAGCTTTGTAGAAGGTATATACCTAATGCACCTTCTCCAATATCATGTAGGTATCTTAAAACACAGAAAGAAATAGGTAGGTAAGTTCTAAGAATAGGTGACCGACTCTCGATTGGATCACTAAAATCACGTGAAAATTCCATTGTTTTTCTATGTTATGTTTGTTGTTCGGGTACCTAATCCATGTTTTGCATTTTTGTTGTTTAGCTTGCATGTGAGCGTCCTGGGTGTCTGATAAAATCCACTCAAGGCTTATTTTAAACCGATGAATCATCTGTATTTTTTTATATAATGGTTAACGTTTAAGATGTAGAATTAGTAGATGCGACTATAATAGCCATTACATTTTAATCACAATTAAGAATCAATTAGTGTTAAAATATCACCATATGGATTGTCCTATTGTTAACTTTCCAACACAATACAGACCAACCTTACTTTACGTCATGTCCGAAATACAACAATTCACTATTTACAATACGATTTTACCCCAGGTTTGTTTATATGACTATTGAGTTTGTACTTGTTATTGACAACACTGCAGTCTAATAACTTACTCATACTATCATGTGTGATTGACACAAATTACCTATAATTATTTGAGTTTTAAATACACGTCAAATCGATATAACTACAAAAACGGATATTAATTGCAACAGTGAAATGTAACTGAACTTTACAAACACCCTTTATTATTTTTCTACACATACCTAACTATGTGATTGTTTGCTGTTTCCTCATCGTCCTCACCAATGCTCATATTTCCAAATATGTAGGATGTGGTTATTAAAAATATCAAAATGTGTTTGTACGGCCAAACTAAAATCAATCATTTTTCATCATCGACAATCTTTGTCGTTAGCGCTTAAACAATTATCTACAGATTTTGCTTTTTGTTTTTTTGGTACACCTCTCCTATTTACACACGTTTTAAGATTAATTGATTTGTGCAGGAACGACGCGTAATTTTTGAAGATGTATATTTTAAAGTTACGACGTGTTTGATTGAAATGCGGGGGTGTGTTATACCCCCATATAATTGATCTGCCCATCAATGAATGGGAATACATGATAGAGGGTTTGAACTTTGTTTACCTATACACAGAACCATATATACATACATTCATTTAAACCTTTACCAGTCACCGATTGAGCAATAACAAATCGCAGCTAACAAATAAACATTAGTGATTTGAAATGCGTTATTGTTTTGTACGATCCCTATGTTCCCGCGATGAACAGAAAGCATCAAATACTATTAATATGATATAGGTACTAGTATTAGTTTAACAAATCCTGTCAATTTTGTAAACGTAAACTCGGCTTAACTTTATAACCTAAACAGAGATTAACAGCTTTTCTATTCTGAGATGATTTCCAAACGTTTGACTGTAATCCTGTCTCGTGTAGAGATTAATACTAACAAGCAACAATATTTTCTATGCAGATATTTATAAGATCGAAATATTTACGACGTACGTGCAGTTAGGTACATGTTATATTTGTGGGTAAAAAGGGCAAATCATTCTCTAAATGGAGTGGCGAAGGCTAGTGAGATGCAAATGACCCTCCTGCAGATTCTTTGAAGAACGTTAGAAAAACAAGATAGCAGCGAAGAGACGCAGAAACCTTTTGCAAAATAATCCTGTGAGCAGAAGACTTCTGGGAAAACCGGAGCAGCAGACACTGTTTGGTGCACAATTTCATTGGAAAGATGATTTTATTTATTTATTTATTTATTTATTAATTCATAAACGGCCGAAGCCTTTAACAGAAATACAAAACGACAATCACTAACAACATATTCTACACAATCCACAAATAAAAATACAATACCAAAACTCTGGTTTTATCCATATAAAACTACCTAAATTTCCACAAATATAGGTTTAATAGAAATAATTTCGGAAATTACATGAAGCTGGTCCTCTCAATCATTTTAAAACAGCAAAAATACAAAAAATCTAAACAAATCAAACAATAAAATAATGTAATATATAATGTATGATGAGGAATCTGTTGCAAGAGACATAGGATAATATTATTAGTTTTGATGCATTAATAATATTCTAATTAATTAAATAAATTCCTAGGCAAATAAAAATTCAATTGTATTAGTCGCACAATAAAAAAAATAAGAAATGCAAGGCATTGTACATTATATTGTTCTGTATGGGACTAGGTCCGATATAATTTGGATTGTGAATTGAATGTACAAGGGGTGAACGTGGATTCCTTTCATCCCCAGCACAGAACAAAGGAGGGAGGGGTTCTTTTTTATTTCTACATTATTAGTAATAAGTAATAACTGATGTAGTAGAATGGATGCTGGATACGAGGAATTTAATGTATTTCAATATTGAGTTCTGGAAGAGAAAGTGTCAGGAGGTGCAGGTGGCAAGGAAAATTACTTACTTCAAGATCTTCAGCTTTACTAAATCTTCGAACATCTAATAATTAACCCACGTAAGTACTTGATGAGCGTAAAAACTCACCCGAAATGTTTGTTGGTATTTTTTATTAATCTAGTCTAATTTAAGTAAACCCAAACACATCCTTTAAGTTGTAGAAAAATATGTCTGTGACCTGTTGATAATAATGGAGAAATATATGGAAGTAGAAGGACTCTATACGTGGCCTCCTACTCCCGTCTTCGAATGTTTTAAACTGACTAATATTGGAACTTGATGTCAATCACCTCAAAAATTGCTATTGAAATCTGAAGCTTTAACTACAGACGAGACGGTCAGATTTGTGACACGTTTTCTGGCGAATATTATGTAGGTACGCGATATCACTGTCCGCGGGATCGTAGGCTCTCGTCTTCTTTCCAAATCGTATTGTTTAGAGTAATATTCGTTCTATTTTAGTTCAACATACAATTACTATTTTGACATTGTAATCCCCTATGTCAGATGACACAAATCACACAATACTCTAACGACGGTTCAAAAACAGCGACAATTTCAACAATACACACGTAGGTACATTTCAGTGTTATCTATATACCTTTTTATTAAAACTGGTATGGATACTCGGATCTGTATATCGTGTGGATTGATAAAGTTTACAAATCATTTATTTTATTTTATTCGATCGTCACTTTAAGTCTGATTGACAAGTTCTAACGAGATGTTCAGAATTAATGTCTGTATATACCTAATAGTACTTCTATATAAATCTGCCTCTAATATAATCCTTAGTAAATACTAAAAGGTTGATACGCGCAGTTGAGGCTGTTTTATTACTTATTACAGACGGGCATCGAGTGTTAAGGTCATTTTTTTCAGTAATTATAACATAAATTATTTACAGATATCATGTAAAAATGGACCCCGAATTTCGCCACTCATTATAATTAGACATCCGGACTTTATAATTCTATGAAATTGAGGAAACGAAAAATAGGAAAGCTGCGTTGAAGTTTGTGAGTTCAGGAATAAGTAATCGTAATTTTCCGTTTATTTCATTCAAAGAGATTGTGAGAATACTCTTACATTTGTATCATAATACAACATTCACAACTAGGAAGTATGGGGAAGGTATAATTATGTAATTTTGATGTCAGTTTGTAACATTTTATATTCTCAGCGTGACTTCTCATATTATTAGTACATACTTTATTGTAGTTTAATTTAAGGGAACATTACTATACAATGTTTCATACTAAAGTTTATATAAACGGTGAGTTTATGTTCATCAGAGTTAGATTGGAGCATGAATGAAAAAGTTGCAGTATAAAATAATATCATTGTTATTCTAGTTCAGTATGGAGCTTACTTGTTTGTTATTCCACAATTCTGAAATTTATTGCCAGGAAATCATTTGAGGTAAGAATAGCTGATATCTCTAGCGAAATTATAGATAGATAACAAGTCAAATACATTACAGTTTTAATAAAGATACTAGACAATTAGATATAGACATTATTTTATTGATATATCCGAGTAATAGTCGGACTTATTTTATACCTTGCACTTGACGTCGTGACTATAGGGTTGCCAGACGTCCCGGTTTACCGATCGTGACGTGGAATCTGGCAACCCTAGTCGTGACGGCATTTTTAAACAAAGAATTTTTACTAAGATATTTTTTCTCTTGTTCCTACTTCTGTCCTGCAATAAAAAAGGTATGAAATTGAATCAACGTAACTAAAAATATCTAACACCTTCATTATACACTGATTTCGATTTATATTCAAATGTGTAAAAAAATCTATCAATAGAAAAAATAATTATTTGCACATATCCATCCCCTGATGGAAGCAGTGGCACTCCAGGATATCGAAAAGGGCGTTAGCTCCCCGGGGGGAAATTCTCCAGAAGGGGTCCCTGATTAATACAAACATCAAATATGTTACGATTGTCCAAGAGCGTTGAGGAAATAGTGCGTGACTTATTGAGTTCTAACCCTTTTGTTCAGGTAATAAGGTTAGGAATAAACATTATGGTCCAGTGAGCATACGACCCTTCGCTTTGCCCTCTTGTTGCGCCCCTGACCACCGGGGGGTCTCTTCAAAATTATAAAAAAATGAAAATATTTTGCAATAGCGCTGCTCATGTGAGTAAATTGTTAATTTCACTTAAAATCATTTGTCAGGAAACCTACTTGCAGTAATTAGTTTTGTCTGATGCTTTTCAGTTAAACAATAATTGGACATGAAGGATCATCTGAGGTTTGCAGCCAGATGATTATCTTTGTTCGGGTTGACTGTAAGATATTGCTTTTGCAATAAGTCCGCCTTTTGGCACACTGTATTGTCTTGTTTTTGTTGTTTCATATATTTACTGGCCAATAGAGTTTTATTTATTTATTTATTTATTTATCTTGGGATTCTGTTCCGCCTATATTATCATTCTCAGCATATTTTGGAATATTTTCGCTGTCTCTTGTTACGATTCTTATTTCGGTCAGTGTCCAAGGTACCTAATATAAAATTCTCAACAATGACTTATTTTACGGTTTTCAACAAACAAAATGATTGATAGTCTCCATTGATTCACTCCGAAAAAAATTGACACTATTATAAAAGGTTAAAAATATCTTTTCATATAAACAAACTGAGCGTAAATTGGGAACATAATCATAAACATAATAATAAATGTTCTCGTTAACAATTTGACAATGACAATCATGTCAAATCTCTGTACTTCAAAAGTCAAAAAATTCGTCATACCTGTTGAGAAAAAAATGTTACAATAGCATGACTGCAGGACTTGCATGACTGCGTTATTCGTTTTTGTACGAAGCCCGTGGTTATAGCGCTAGGAATAAAACCTAAAAATATTGCAAAAAATCGGAAGAATGATGGTTCAATGGTTGAAACACCATGCTGTGACCTCAGTGTTCCTGAGGTGAACATTAAAGCACTAAGTTTTCATATTCCAGATTCAAAGTTATTTTACTCATCTCGGTTATTTTTTTTAATGGATCTGCGGTTGGAGATGTGCAAAAGAGAGTTTGCGGTCGATCCATAAGTACAAATTCTGAGCAGTTCTCATGCAAGTTTGTACGGATAAGTGTAGTATCTACCAGTGCAAGACAAGCACTGTCAAATAATTTATACCGAATATACTTCGATTTATGTAGATGCTGATTTATGGATTTGCATCATATTTCTTCTTTTTCTGTTACTCGGAATTCTTTACATTTACATTATACACTACATTCTCATTCACATATCAAACAATAATAAAAAAATATACATCTTTATCTACCTACCTGCCCTTTTTTGCCAAATGTCAAACAGTATACAAAGAAAGGCATCGATATCAGACCTACACGAGTAAAAAATATTCGGATATTATTGTCAATACAATATCCATGTTGACATATCATAGTACGTATTAATATTTTTGTTAAGGATTCCAACACCTTATTCATGTTTATACAATTTATTTATCCCATTGATATTTCAAGATTAACTATTATTAGGTTTAGTTCACTAAAATCTGCAAATACGTACCAAAATCAGTTCACGATTTTCGATTGTTCGACATTCGTCTGTTGCATTCATTCTCATGTGTTAGACAGTGATCTGTGAGATCACAGGGGTCTTCTAGGACATTGAACTCCAGCTGTTTCGCCACCTATTTGCTGGTCTTCCTTGTTGGTGGCTATCTTCTAGTATTTTATGTTATTAGCTACCACCTGTGGAAGCCTGCTGTTGTAAATTCTCTCCCCATGGTCGCGCCAGAATCTTCCTCTTTTCCTGCCCCATCTTACGATGTAGAAAGTATTTGTGTTCTGTGTGAGGTACTTACAATACCTACAATCCGCAAATAGTGATGTGCACCAGCGACTAAATTACTAAACTACTAAAATTTTATTCCAATTAACAGAAGATGAATTCTTTCAAAAATTGTTATACTGATTACTTACCTTAGAAATAAAAATGAACGTTGTGAAATAAATGTCATATTCTCCGTTTATTATTGGTAGCACTGCATTCCGTTATTCGCCATCTGTTGAACTTTTAGGAACTAGCCTAGGACAAAAGCGAGGATTGTGTGTACAAAACAAAGGTGTCAATACAAATAATATAGCAGAATATTTGCCTCTTTGGAAAAAAAATATTTTAGGGATCAATTGGCATAATAATAATAGATTCTCCTACTCGCGTGAACCTCTGACTACTGAAGTCAAATAACTGGAAACAGCAAACAAAAATATAGTCACAGAGAAGTGTGTAAGACGCTCGTCATACGAGTGACCAAGTTTTTGAGTAGGTACTAATACTAAGTAGTGTCAAACAAAAGTATGAAGAAAGGAAACAACATTATTGCTACTTAGTTGTGGCATAAAAATATCATAATTTCCTTCGATTATAATATTTTTATCAGATTAAACAGTTGAAAATTCTATTGTATTCTGTTCTACGACCTAGATTCATCTACGAATGATGCAGAAATAGTTTAAAAGTGTCAGATAATAATTTAAATATTTGGAATGAGATCTTAAGTAAAGAAATCACAACAAAAAAGGTATAAACACGACCTTTCAATTGTGACTGACGGAAAATAATTTGATTAGGTACTTCAATAAAATCTAAGATTGTGATATTGCTATTTTTATCACTCGCTATCGGGTGCCTTGCCAAAAGAGAGAAAAAAGTAAATATACTGTGATAAAAGGTGGATCATTTTGAAAACCAGTTTATTATATTCGCCTTTCAAATTTACAAAAGTGAATGATATCTTATTGATATCTGATAGCCTTTTCGAGAAAACTCCTAGCAAGTTCGAATCTCGGTTGGGACCTGATTTGCACTTCATGGCTGCTGTGAAATATTCATCAAAGTATTGCCTACATGTGCTGATATTTTCTTTTTATTATTGATCTTATACTCTCAGCTACCCTACATAATATTATTAGGTGCCAGGTAGTCTGATGTCTACTGATCTTTTATAAAATGCTTTATATCTCAATTTATCAATTGATGCCAAATATTGCATTGTACTCACACAATACATTAAATAAAATAACAAACATATCCTAACACTCACAATAATACCTAATATCTTTACGTTTCTGTACAATGCTTTTACTTCTTCCTACATTGTTGACGGGTCGGCACATCATTGTAAAATCCAATGCCTGTAGTTACGGGACTTCAATACATTGCAATGTAACTTTGCTTTGATGTCTTTTGCTTCTAGAGTTTTTCTATCCATTATTAGATGTGGCTAATGCCATATGATAGATTTAGACAGTCAAATACAGTCCAAAATCCAGTGAGCTTATCGCCAATAGGTAATGCAAAGTCGACATACAAAAAAATGCTCACGAAAATCGGCCAAAAATGAGTATTCTGCTCGGCCATTGTCACCCACAGTCCCGAAATCCCGACTTGTTCCATAGAAGACTTTCTATGGATCAGGTTGATATTTGAATCGAGTTGAGTGTTGAGTTACTAGCACTTTCTTATACGGACTATCGTTATCTGCCTAAACTTCAAAAGCATTCCCGAATCTGTGTGAAAAGTGGCTCATGTATGGTGCAAGAAGTTAATTTGTTTCTTACTGGATTCGTTTCGATATTCGATATGATCGTTGATCAATAATAAAAAGTTCTCGCTATGTGGATCTATGATCTATCTATTTCAGTTTAGATGTAGGTACCATTATTTATAAGAATTGAATACAAACTCGCAGACAATTTAACACGAAGGCATCTAAAATAATAATAAATGTTTCCTTTTCCGACGTTATATTTTCCATTTTATTCTTCTAATATTCAATTGTTCTCAAACTGTCCATTGTTGCCTAATGTTCGTCTCTTTATTGTTTGTTATAAAGATGACTTTATTAGTAAACTTGACAACTACCCGTGAAAATTGTAGGCAAAAGTGTACAAATATTGAACATAAAAGAATGATAAATTGTATAAATTATTCTAATAATAGTTCTCTATACATACTTGAAGATAATGCATTTTATTGTTACCTGACAACACTGTTCGCTTTCTTATGTAACAATTCAAAATATAAGTAGATATCTACCCACCTGTTTACTATAATTTCCTGAGAACTTTGTGTTTGGTTCGGAGGTTAAGTACACCATGAAGACTACCAGAGAAAATTTAGACTTTAACAGTATATTTCAGTAAATTCAGCCATGTATGTCAGAAAAGAGAAGTATGTTTGTATCTGGATTGAAATACTCGAAGAATTGGTAGAAAATACATGGTTCGTTCGGTTTGTGTTTTTGTTATTCCCTTCCATTTTTTGGTACCTCCTGACTCCTCGGTTAAGTGTCACCACTGTCACCATATAAATAGTACGTACAGGTAGATAGAATTGACACTACTTTGACATTTTAATGTATGATTCAGCACTTATAACATTATTTTGCGTTATCGGCGTAAAGGAAATTCCTTTTATATTATTCACAGTATAAATATAGGTGGATACACAATAAACTAATTTGCATACTATTACGTACATATGTTTTATTATCTTTCCTTGTGCAGAGGAATATACGTCGCTTTAAAAAAAATTGTAACTGAAGTGTGCAACGTTGCTGTAGACTTTAGGGTTAGCTGGCAGAGATCGCATAAGCTCGCCCTAGTGAACAAATGTTATGATTTATATTAGTAATGTAAACATATCTCTGTATCTTGTTCACCAAAAGTGTAAATAAAATAAGAATAAAAAAGTTTACTTCAAAATTATTTTAAAAAGCATGCATTTTTGCATAATGTACATACTCGTATATTATGCCTAATGAAACGATTGTGCAATGAAGAATCTCTATTTGATAGGTTCTGTGGATTGTCATTTCAAACCAGAATAACCACCAGTCCACCAATCCATGGTTTCAAGGTTTTGCTGTCTGTTGAGTTTACTCAAATGACATAAGTAATGATTCAACTTGCTGGATGCTCAAAGAATCCGGGATCTCGTGTAAAGAAATCCAGTTAGATCTATACACCTAAATAATATTACCTATAAGACTCAGTATTGTCGCAGTGATGTAAATTAAAGATCAGTATATTTATCCTTGATCAAAAATGATTCACACCTAATATTACAAGTCAGGTAAGTAGGTACTGTATAATCTATTAATCATCGATACACACTGCAGGTACATAGGTACCATACTACCAACATACTCAGTATAATAAAATATTATTATTTAAATAATTATGGATGGATAGACCCAAATCTTGAAGGTTAACTTGTATACCAACATTATGAATATTATGATGCGAGGCACTGACGAAAAATATCAAAACATTCAAACAATAATACAAATTATATGAATACAATTAATATATTTTTTTATACCGTGGTTTAATATTACCTGCTCTTATGTCGTGACTCTACTGATGTGTATCATAATATTTTATTATTAATGTTTCTTTGTATTTGACAGTGGGTCATTTTTATGATTTTCTTTGAATTAATTCGCATTCCTAATATGTGTAGTTCAACGAATTAGTTGAAGACTTTTGTCGTGAGTAGAATAATACCTGTCCTGTAGTATTGCACCACAAACTCTAGCTAGATCATAGAATCAAGTTAACCGATCATTTTCACAAGTTTCAACAAATTAGTAAATCTAAAAGACAGAAGGCACACCTTTAAATATTTGTCTACTAAATCTAAAGTAATCTAATGTCTCAGTTCTATCTGCATTATTCATTTTTATTACTGTTAATGAGTGAGTTGCTGTGAGTGTGGTGCTTTAGAGGATCACACTCACCTGTTTTCATGTCCCCAAATAGGAGTGACATGTATATCCGAGGATACGCTAATGGTGAATGACAGGGCTATCTATAAAGATAGAATGAACTGGATGAGTTATCTAGTCTTATCATTTATCAGTGCAACAGTTTACAATTCCTTGAGAGAGAGACATGCAACAAGAGACGAAAGAACTCTCCTCAAATTTTTAACTTAACCTTTGTGTTTGATCTTTGACAAAAATTGTAATAAAATTAAAAGTAATTTTAGACTTTACGTGCATACCAATAAATCATCTTCTTGTATAAATAAAGATATATTTGATTAAATACATAAATAAACAACTGATGATAATTTAGTATCAGGAAGAACAACTGTTTTATAGGATAATTAAATACGGTCTGACATCTTTATAATGGGAAGCATCCTTACAAATTACCAACTGGTGTTTATAAACAGGCACCTATGTCTATCTAAACAATTAGGATCCTATAAGATATTAAATTTATATTACAAACACATTGTATGCATTGCATAGATAATTAAATGCATATGGTGTAAATATACTCGTACTATAAAAAAATACTTTCTTATTGTGTAATGCCGACATTTTACTGACACGAACAACCAACTTTGAATTTGAGCACAAATATTTTTTTCACTCAAACTAGTTTTCAGAAAAACACTACAATATTCAACATAAATTTGCGCTCGACCTCGATTAAGACTACCTAAAACAACTGTAATTATCATAGGCACATAAAATTTTAGGTACTTTCTTCTTAACTTTTTAGTTGCTGTATCGATTTGTTCTTGGTACGATCTGGACAAGAACAAACATAAAAAGAAGATCAGAGCCTAACAACGGACTGCAGCTTCAGAAGGACTTACAACAACCTGCTTCTATTTGGCTTCGAGAGGTTTGGTCGGTTTGGACTTTTGGAGGACATAAAAACCGATGCTTTTGAAACGTCTAGGGATGGATGTCGGTTTACTCTTTAAACACTGAAGAAGGAGGGAACGGAAGAAGTGATGTAGAGCGTGTTAACATGAGAGCTTGTCATCAGAACTGTATTTATGATTATGAATATCTTAATTGAATATTGGTATTCCAATATAAAATTAAGATATTCAGGTTTCGTGCCCAAAAGTCTATACCTACACCATTGTATGCAGATGCGTCAATTGCCACTGTTATATTATATTATAATGTAATAATAGGAATGGAGCTATTGTTTTATACAAAACCATCTGCAGTCGGCACGACAATCAAACAAGAATTTCATGCTATTGTCAACAAGCAACATCCTTTTGAGCAATTCCTATAATTATGTTGTAAATATTTACAACATTGTAAAAATTTGGGTCATTTACGACACTGTAAAATTATATAACGTATTGTTTTCTTACGATGAAGGTTGTTTTACTTTTGTTCACAAAAATTCTTTTCTCCTAATGGAGCCCGCGTGAATAGAGAAATTTCTATTTGAAGAAACTGAAATAGCTATACTGTAAATTATATGGGGCAACAATAAATACTTTGGAATATAAAAAATACCTTAAACCTAAAAGTCTGTTGGTGTTTCTAATGTACCAGAATTGGTCACTTTACTTCTGTATTGTTCAGTTTACCCGTGAACAACAACTGTGAACAGCTCCTACGATAAACATTATTGATATTTTTATTTTATTATTTCTCAATGTACCTAATTTTAGCCCAGTAAATGAATACATATGCTATGCCAAAGGTCCGGTAGTCCTGAATTTTTGGTATGTTGTAAGAGCCGGGTCTATAATGTTATGTTCAAAAATGGGACCTTCTAGGGCAGCCGCGCTCCGATTGGTAGCAAAAAAACAATTTATTTTCTGTTTTCAATTAATCTATAATAAATTTTCCACAGAGTGAGTAATAAACTGATTATGTGACTCGAATGGTTTCCTGAATTATGAGCCTAAAAAATTTGCGTTTTTTAACAAATCATTTACCAAGGTTTTGTTTTTATTGGTTGGATACTTGAATAACTTCTAAACTGGTGGTTTCTATAAAATGTGTAAATAAAAAACTTTTTAGCAAGAAAATAATATGCTAGTTTCTGTTTTAATGCAGGTATCGTCTTGTTGGTTTTGTTTTCTTCTTTTGAAAAACTCAAATTAACGAAGTTGTTGCGCCACTGTGTGCTAGTTGGTATTGAAAACCAGAACTATTTTTCCGTTTCATGATTTTTTCAAAATATTTTCTAAACGATCAGATTGGCAGAAAAAAAATCGTCACAAATATAAAGTGTATTAAATTTACTACAATTTGAGGTCAAAATGCATTCCGTAAGCGCGTTGGGAAGGCCAAAATCCATCCATTCAAAGGCATCCTGCAACATTCGCCTCCAACTCTTCCTGTCCTCAGCGGCTGACTTCCAATTGGCTGCCTGGAGAAGCTGGGCTGCTCTGCGGATTATGTTCTCAGGAGAGCGTAAAAAACACAGCATATATCCCTAATAGATTCCTAAATAGGTAGAGATGTTCAATAAATAATGTCTATAGTCTAGAATAAAATATGGTCACTTTATAATTTAGTGATGGGAACACATCATCGGATTATTTATAGTCGTTATTGTTAGTAGAAGAAGATTCCTACCCACGCAATTTGATGCCCTTTTTTCACCTGGCAACATTGATGGCGAGTATAAAGCTTCGTTTACAATAGGCGACTACAACAATATCATAATATTAAAAATAATTATTTTTAATCCTATGTTGGGTTTAGACATGAGCGCCGCGCCGGCGCGCCGCCGCTGCTCATGGTCGGCGCGCCGCCGCCGACAAAACGCTCACGCCGGCGGCGTGGGATCCGTGTGACCAAAAGTATTTATCTTGTGTTTCTTGAGACAGAAATCGAAATAAGTACTTTTCCTGGTAATAAAATTGAAGCATTCAGCTGTGGGAACGCTAGGGTTCAGTAATTATATAAAATATCGAGTAATAACTAATGCATTGTTAACCCATTCCGGCGTCTCACATATTTCCTTCATTTGGTTTTGCATTAAACAAAATTGGGGAATTTTCTGTCTTATTTATTCCATTGTAAAACAAGAAATAGGATGGGATTTATTTATTTATTTATAGTTTTGACTGCCACAAGGCATTAATAATTTGGTGCTTCATGGTGGAAATTAAATGAAAAACAAACGTTAGGTATTTTATGTAACTAGGAATCATAAGAAAAAATCAGAATTTATGGTTTATTGATCGATTTTATCATACCACGCTGAAATTTTTAAACCACGTGAATTTTGGCAGAATATCTGACCAAAATATGCGGCCTTTTGTCTTTTCGGTCAACCGTCCTCCCTTTTCATTAGTTTAGCCTTTGATTATCGAAGTACCTAATCAAAATTATTGTCATTCCACTTGACTATATTCGCTATATTTCATTTGTTTCGATACAACACTGTGGAAATGATAATGACTCCTTTTCCCTTGACAAAAAACGATATATATTTATTTGGTCATTTTTGACGTTTACGATCCTCAAAGTGTCAAAATGTGATTGAAATTAGATATTGTAACGTTAAAATCCAATTATTTCGCTCACCTGAGGCTGCGTTATAATAAAATAAGAAATTACTATCCCCTAACGTGGTTTCTCGAACTGTGATTACAGACTACTCTCAAATTGTAATTTATCTTTCCACCGGTAAGCATTACGTATTTTGGTTGATATCATTAAATTTATCCACCTTTCGACTTAAAAACACCACAATTTATAATTATTTCATAATTACCCTTATTTTTACGCCTAAATTCGCAAATAAGATAGTTTTATTAAATTACATAATTTTATTAAATTACCCTTCCACTCCAAACAACAACACATACAACACATATGTTTTTACAGCTTATGCTCAACCGTAGTTCTTAGCTACATTATAATAAAATAAGAAATTACTATCCCCTACTTACTTACTTTCCGTGTCCATAATCATCTATACTCTGTCCCTCCAGTAGTTCGCAGCCAAAATGGCATTGTCATTAGCTCGCCATAGATCTTCCTCAGAGCACCCCTTCACTATCCCCTAACGTGGTTTCTCGAACTGTGATTACAGACTACTCTCAAATTGTAATTTATCTTTCCACCGGTAAGCATTACGTATTTTGGTTGATGTCAATATTAATTTATGCACCTTTCAACTAAAAACACCACAATTTATCTTTATTTACTTATTTTCCTTATTTTTACACCTAAAATAACATCCAAAATAAGTTTTTTTTTAATAAAATGAATCTGGGTTTATCGAAATAAACCCACATACATCTTTGTACACTTCAGAGAAAGCTTAAAAGCTTGTGTTGTGAAGTGGAGTAGGTCGGGGATTGAACCCGCGCCCACTGGATTAACAGTCGAGCGCGTTACCAACCAGGCTACCGACCACCTCAAAACTTAAATTAGATACGTCGGAACACCCATCCTGCTTCCCCCCTAAGGGAGTTCACATGATGCTGCATTATGTGAATGAAGATTATACTCGTCTCTGTTGAGGGGAAAAACTTAAATTAAATTAGATAATTTTATTAAATTACCCTTCCATTCTAAGCAACAGCACATATAACACATATGTTTTTACAGCTTATGCTGAACCGTAGTTCTTGGTTACATAGGAATTTTGCATTTTGTGGAAGGTCGACCTCGTCATCGCAATTCTGGACTTCATTTCAGAGTTTGAATTCCACTCACCGTTTAGCTACCAGCCCAAATATTGCCAAATGAGAAACCTGTTCGACTGCACCACTGCCCATAGTGAGGCTCATTCTGATGCGTTTGACTTTGATTTGTTTTTTTTTTGACCTGCCCTGACTTTGATTTGTTTTTTTTTTGACCTGCCCTCCAGCACCATAAAAAAGCAATAATGAATTTTTCCATTATTTTTCAAATATGAGCTTTTATTTCACTTTATTATTGAAATAATCATAGTTTTTCAAAATAAATAAATCGATTTTATCATTATCATTTTCGCATATACGTATTTCATCATTTAAAACAATATTGCAAAAAAATCCAATGCTTCCCCCCACTTTGGATCCACGCCGCCGGCGTGGCGCCGCCGCCGGCAATTTTAGACATGGGCGCCGCCGCCGGCTTTTTTGCAGCCGGCGCACATGTCTAGTTGGGTTATTCAAACAATTTTTTAGTCAACTTAACAAACTTATTGAAGGATTATGTTTTATTTATAAAACATTAAAAAAAATACAATTCGACAGGTAGGAATAGGTACTTAGGTATACGATTATGAAAAATGGTAAAGCATCTGTGTGACTTTGCAAAGATCCCATCCTCTCCAGGAGACATATGTAGGTTGGCAGGACATGTACAAAGAATAGAAGACAGATATCCCAAAATAGTTATGAATGGCATCCCAGAATGAAAAAGGAGAGCTGAAAACTCGAAGCTTTGTTAGCTGGGCGGAGTAACAAGGAGGCACGCAACATCTGCAAGTGCATACACTGCATAGGTGTCCAGAAATGTGCGATGTGCGTCAAACCCACAGTCACGGAAGCGAACTCTACAGGAGGCTAAACCTCGCCCTCTGGGTTATAGAGACATGGTGTGTAGTAGTATATGTACGATGATGAATGAAGTTTTCTATTACTGGTCAGAAAAATGTACCTGCGTAAATAAAACAATGTCGAACAAAAAACAGCAAGAAACATAAAAAGTATTCAATTCAATTCAATTCAATTTATTTTCAAAGAATATGGCTTACAAAGTATGTGTATCATTAGAACATTATTTATATTTTATTACTTCAAATTAAATTTAAAGCCCCCAGACAGTATAAGTTTACTGGTATAAGGGGGTCAATCATAAAACACATTAAATATCAATTGTAAAATAAGTCCATCAATAACATAAACACATATACAACAACTTGATCACTATTTATTGTCTTTTATTCAGGATTAGCTTCCTTAGACTCCTGGCGAAAGGCTTTGGTTGTGTTATCCTCTTCAGCTCATCCGGCAAGGAATTATACACCAAAGAGGCAGTGTAAAGAAATCCATACCTGATCCTATTTGTCCTAGGACTTCCTTTCCTGATGTGATTTCTTTGTCTCGTGTATCTGGAGTGCACGCCACTATTGTGCAGCAAGGATATTTGTGTTTTGATTTGGCTGTTTTTAATCTTATGCAACATCTTAATTTTCTCTATACCTATTATGTCATCCAAATTTAATGAGTTTGTCATCTTATAGAGTTCTGTGGTCCTGGTGAACCTATTTAGACTATAAACTATTTTCAGTGCCTTGTTCATTACTCTCCTTATTAAATCCTTCAATTCAACACTACATTGGGACCACACCGTTAATCCATATGTTATGTGAGGTAGAATGAAGGCATTGTAAATCATAATC
Source organism: Ceraclea dissimilis (assembly GCA_963576895.1). Taxonomy (NCBI): domain Eukaryota; kingdom Metazoa; phylum Arthropoda; class Insecta; order Trichoptera; family Leptoceridae; genus Ceraclea; species Ceraclea dissimilis. Next base: position 13,363,847 of record OY756358.1, on the reverse strand, counting down.
TTTGTTTTCATATCAAACACATCAATTCTCCTCAGTACTCCTATCATAGGTCCCAATTTGTCCAATATTGAGTTTACATGTTCAGACCATGTCAATCTTTCGTCCATCATCAATCCCAAATATTTGACACACTCTGTCCGTTTGATCTGATAATTGTTAACTTCAATTTCAAGATTAATATCCGGTTTATTTTTTTGTTTCATCATCATATATTTTGTTTTTTCTGCGTTAATAGTCAACGAGTTTTTGTAAAGCCAAGAAACAAAAATCTTCATATCATCGTTGATCATTCTCTGCAGAGAGTCACCAGATTTATCACTAAATATTATTACGGTATCGTCTGCATACACAAAATATTTGCCCTTTAGGTCACAATACCTCATGTTATCGATGTATAATAAGTACAAAAGAGGGCCCAGGATTGATCCCTGCGAAGTACGGGAGAGTATTTCAAAATTAAAATTAAAATAGGTAAATAAAATAACCGTTTTTGCGGATTGTGACAGATTTATTAAAATACAAAATTTAGAAAGAACACTGAAAATAATTACAAGTTCATATACTAAAAAACAATGAAGTAAAGAAATACGAAAAACAAAAATATTTGTATGAAGTAATAATAATAAAAAATAATACCCATACAATACCTACTCGTGTGTGTTTATGAATAAATGAAGGAGCAGCCCAATTCAATAACAGATATGAAATACGAGTACTATACAGACTACATGTTGTTCATCTGTTGAATAACGTTATTTTTAAGTATTGCAGAATCCTCCATACCGACACCAAATCCAGGATCACACATAAGACCATCATGATATTTCATTCCAGCCAAAGCATAATGAGTCTTTGCTTCATTTAGTTTCGCTTTCATTGCATTTAGATCATTTAAACGACTCAACATTTTTGCTTCAATCTCTGATTTCTTTCCTAATTTCAGTGAAGAGTTTGCGTCTAATATTAAATCAATGCAATGTACCATATTTTTCAATGAAGTTTCGTCACTTTTGATAACCAGTGCCTCAAGAGCCATTTTCTTTGCTTCTATAAACTTAGCTTCACCCACTGCAGAACTATAACCCTCACTCCAAGCTTCTTCAGTATGTTGTTTCGATATTTTGATTGAGGTCTTCACTTTCAAATCAGAAAGTGATTTTCTAATGCTTTCTCCTTTGGCGATATTAAGAGCTTCATTAATTACAGCCAGAGCATCCTTATATTGACCTTCTATATAAAGGTCTTTTGCGTCCGCGAGTAATTTTTCTGCCGAAGATGTAGATGGGGTAACAGGTGTAGTTGTTTGAGGACCGGTTGGTTGAAGTCCTGGTGCCTGTGGTCTATCCCTTATAAGCAGAGTTAGGGTCCTTTCGTGTCTTGATACTGAAATATTACGTTGTCCTTGATGTTCCTCAATGTTGGAAGGGAATGGATCAGTACAACCTTGCGAAAACCTGAATACTTCTTGAGAACCATCATCAAATGATAGTTTCATATTAAAGTGTACGTGTCCTTGTTTTTTAAGTATTTCCAAATGTTCTTGTTTTTCCCCGCCGCTTGTGATACGAGATCCAGCTATTTTTTTATCTGGCCTCAAATCAGGATGCCACTCCGACGAATTCACATTGTATATTTGTATATCAGTGATATTATGTCGGCTTTCATTTTTTACTTTAAACGCGAATTGACCCATTGTCCTAATATTCCAATGTCTCCAAGTATTCGTGATATAACTGACGTGATGTAATGATTCCAATCTATTGATATTTTCTCCTTTTATAGTGGACTGAATTTGTTGACAAACTTTGTATTGCAGTTTCTTTATCGAAAAAATTGCCACAAGAAGCTATATATTAAATTTTGTGGTTATATTTTGAAGAAAAAAGAAAATCGATATAATTAATTAGTAATTATAAATTATTCATCATATTTTATTATTAATTGATATTTTATTATTGCTCATCATGGTGGTTTTGTCGTCATTTGGCAACAAGTTTAGACTTGGAAAACAGAAGATTTTTGGTAGCCAGTAGCCACTCACTATGGCAACAGTCCAGTGTTGTTCCAAGTAATCGTATATCGATGTGTCTGATCGATCAAACGTTTTGGGAAAACAGTGCGTGCAGGTCATCAGGTGTGTAATGCAATGCAATCAAGGGATAATGCCACAGGACATGAATATTCATCAATTATATTCAGGTCTCTCTTGCTTGACCCACAGCTCACCACACGTATTCTGTTTTATCTATCATATCCTATTCTCTCTTGCCTGCTCCCTTGTAGAGTAAGCAAAGAGAAAAGTCTGCCAAATGTCTAGGTTATACCTACATATACACAGTGCAACAACGTTCTGCATATTGTTAGACAATGTCAAATCACAAAGGACAATGGGATGAAGAAGTGGTCCAGGAGCCTCCAGTGACGAGACTAGGGGGAAATGAAAGTGCACACTTTGCCTTATCATTCTGGCAAAATACTATCAAATTCCGTCCCGGGAGAGTCTCGCTATAGTAATTTTAGGCACTATAATTAAATTGGAAAGAATGAGGTGGTTGGTAACGCGCTCGTACAGCGATGACGACTTACTCCACTTCACAATACAAGCTTTTCAAGCTTTCTGTGAAGTGTACAAAGATGTATTCGGATTTATTTCGATAAACCCAAATTCATTTAATGAAGTCTATAATCACAGCATTATTCAGTGGATGTAGAACTGATGTATGATATACTCAACTCGTACTAGTCTATGAAGTACGGTGGATATGGTGGAAGGTACAATAAAAACGTATAATAAAATCATACAACTAATGTAGGTATGGAGTAATATTATTCTATCAATATTACTGTTTTTTTATTTAGTGTAAAATGTTGACTAGATAAGGTAGCGGATTACAATATAATGCAGTGTTATCAAAACATATCGCTGTAGGATTTAATGCCTACCTGCTAATATTTTTTACGCCGTCACTGATCCTATTGTAGGATAACCAATGTTTGTTGTAAATTGAATCATTCATAATTTACAACAATATTCGTATTTTTTATCTTATCTTAATAAATCAGGAATCCAGATACATATTATATTTTGTAAGGATGTAAGTAGAAAGCTAGAAAAACTTGTGTTGTGAAGTGCAGTATGTCGACGTCGGGATCAGACCAGTGTCTATCTCCTTGAAATGATTTACAGGCAAGCAATTGTTTCCATCACACACAACTAGGGTCGCCACCTTTTAAAGAGGGTAGGCCCGGAGACTTCGGAAAAAATCGTAGGCCCTGACATTGAGGAGGATAATTCCTAGGGATTTTTTTTCTGTAAGTCTACCCGTTTAGAAAATATTTTGAAATAATCATGAAACGGAAAAAAGTTCTGTTTTTCAATAGCAACTTGCGCACAGTGGCGCAACAACTTCGTTAATTCGATAACCCGGCACTAATAACAATAACGTACCAAAAATTCAGGACTACCGGATCTTTTGTACAGCGCCCATACAAAGATACTCCCCGTTTACTGCACTATTATGTTAAGTATTAACAATATTCGTCATCGAATTTGGGAGAATTAATTTCAATAATTTTATTGCTTCATTACTTCTACTATTCAATTATATTGGCTCCATGCAAAAATCAATGCAAATATACTAGCTGTCATTATTTAAGTTCATCCAGTGAAAGTTTAAATTTAAATCGCCAATATTTTTTTACGTTAATTTTAAATTAATTCTCTTCACACAATCATAGCACCTCCATAGTCCACGTAGTCCCCGGCATTTTCGGCTTCACCCTCCCCTTCGACGAATTTTTTTTTGTCGACGGGGGGGGGGGGGGGGGGGGGGGTGAGAAATTCGAAGAGAATTCCGTGAAAACCTAAAAGTGAAACGTGGCTGGCCTCCGCCCTCTACATCTCTGCCCACCACAGTCCCCGGTCTACTCAACCTTTTGGCAAATCCCAGTCTGACCCGGAGATATACGATGCTAACCCGGAGCCCGGAGAACACCACTCAAACCCACAGACTCCGGGTCAAACCCGGAGAATTCGCAGCCCTATCCATACATCATGGCATCAGAGTGCAGAGTTCAAACTACGAATAGTGCGCGAAGTTCTGCGATTACCATGAATTCCAATATCATCTGACTCCATTCACAGAAATATCCAAAATATTTCTGAAGTAGCAACTAGCAATACACACTGCAATAAATCTTCTAACCAGTGTTATTTCAGATTTACAGACAAACGAGAGGTGCGTCTTCTGTCTTAACAATATGATTGAGATATTAGTTATATTTTATTATCATAATTGAAATTTGGTGGGTCACTGATCTCAGATTCATAAAAATAATTCGTAATTAAAAATCATTGTAACTTTATATGGTCAGTCATCATCGTGACAGATCATCAAAATACGAAACAGAAAAGAACAATATCAATAATGCAATACCAAGGCGGGCATATTATTGAATATTTAAATTATTATAATCGTTCATCAAAATATTCAAAGGTGAATGACTCTATTATCATAACGCCAAATGTATAGATACGTACTAATATGATTTCGAAATTAAATATTTTTAGCAACACTAATACTGAATTCCAAACCAATATATTTACTCAGAACTTATCGCGGTTTCGTAATACATGTTTTCATCCATTATTTTATCACAAAATCTTCGAAATTGCAAATCGCAAAAAATAATAATAATATTCGCGAAATTTGTCTAAGAAAAACAATGTGGTCTTGATGTGGTTCGAGACTCAAAGATCATAAAAACAATGTTTAAAAACATGAATATGCATTATACTTTTTTCATATAATTATTATAGTAGTTGATGACTCCATAGTGATAAAATGTTTTCTATAAAATGATTAAATCTTAACGCGGGGAATTAGTTTCAGGTTGTCTCAAACTAAAATTAGTATTTTGAAACAAAGTTGTCCAGGCTCTTGTGAACTGTCCAAGATTTTCTCCCCTCTTGCTGTAAGGTCTGTTTGTGATGAAATAAAAAATAATAAAATATTATTAATATCCTTACCTAGTTCATAACAGACATTGAAATGTTGGGATATTATTATCCCGTTCCTATTTACACGGTTAAGAATTACAAGGGGATTATGCATGTCATTTTGTTAAATGTCAGAAGGTATAAAAACAATAGAATATGGGATGTATGTATCTTTGTAAAAACTAGTCTAGCGAGTTGTCCAATATTGGAACTAAATGCTCCCTAATGGATGTTCCCAGAATAAATGTAATGGCCTATGAAAGGAGGTATGCATATATTTCTATAATAGGATTTTTATATTTTGTGTTTTTAAACATTTGAAGTTAGCAACGAAACGATCCTAGCAATTCGATAGAAAAGAATTTCATAGATTGTAACAATACTAGTTCTTTCGGAGGATTTAGGCTCGCCACACACGTCCGGTAGTTCAGTTAACGGAATCGACCGTTTGCAAAAAAGTTCCGACCAAAGCCTCTCTCTGAATTCAGTGTTACCCCGATTTTGAATTCAGAAAGAGGTTTTAGTCGGAGCTTTTTTGCAAACGGTCGATTCAGCCAACTAAACTACCGGACGTGTGTGGAGAGCCTAAAATCCAGTATCAATATTTTTGACCACAACACCATTTACTAATAAGACAGCCATGACAATTAAAAATAAATATTTAGATAAAATTCTTCAAATTGAGATGATTGCCCCAACGAATTTAATTCCTCTATGGCCCATAATGTTTTTTGGTATTCTTCGTAATCATATTCCGAATACTATAATTCGTAAGTAATAACTAATAAGATTATACACAATATAATGCACTCTTTTCACTGGTTAATTAAAAAATAAAAATGTATTAAAAAAGCAAATTTTCATTGTCGAATTTGACGGGTCGAAAAGGTATAGTCATTCGTGATAATTATTGTTACAATTTTTCATTTCTACTGGTCCCTCATATAAATCACAAAAGCATTGTGTCAAATCTGTAACAGTCAACGCATCGTTTTTATGTTTTAAATTATTTACCCAAGGACAAAGGACAGAAAAAGGGTTTACTGTAATTAATTGATTAAACAATAATAATATTCTAATATTATTTGCATTGTCAAGGTATGAAATGACTGACCTAACAAATGACGTGGCATAAAAAATACGCGACAAATAGGGTGATGTTGAATTATTTCATTTTCGTTGGTCCACGGGGTATATGTACCTAGCATTGTATTATAGAGTCGTAAATGAAATAATTAATGAAAGGATTATAAAAAAATGTTAATCACAAATATTAAAGTGAATTTATAAACTAGGGTCATTAAGATGTCATACAGGTCACAGAAAGTATCATGAGTCATTTTAGATGCAGTATTTTTTCCCTAGAATCCGTATCTACACATTTCGACGGCAGAGAGAAAGAATTGATCGTCTTGAACAGTTCGAAAAAGCACGAATATATGCCACTGAATTGGCAGTGGTCAGGATTGTGACCAGTGGCGGATCCAGGATTTCATTTTGGGGGGGGGTTGAAGATTAGGGGGGGGGTGAATTGCATTCACTATACTACATTTTCAGTTTAGTACTCTAGGCACTAGAAACGTCACTCAACATTTTGGGGGGGGCTAAGGGACTGAAATCCCTACATTTGTTCTATATATACTACTGTAATCCATGGTTTTGGGGGGGGGGGCTTCAGCCCCCTAGCCCCCCCCCCCTAAATCCGCTAGTGATTGTGACCTGAGAATCTTTCCAAGTATGTCTACCAAGTACCAACATATCGGGGAAATTCTCCAGGATATAACACTATCCAAATTCAAACGTAGTGTAGGTAGGCATACTTAGTATGTAAGTCCTTAATTTAACTAGTTTCAATTCTAAAAAAAGATGAGATATAAATTCTGTCATCCCGCTTATATTATAACAAAAACACTTATATTCTGTGAATTCCAGATGGGAGGCAATTCAAAATAAATATTATAAAGGGTTCGTGTGGATATTGGCTACCTAATAAAAATTTAATCCAAATTCTCGGTGGGCTGGACGGCCCGCCCATCAAAAAACCGGACCTAGGACCAACACGGCACCTGGTGACAACTTTGCCCAGGGGATTTGCCGAATCATTGGATAAAATAATTCTATACGACTTCTGGCTACTGAACAACAAACGTACTCGTATATTTCACTCATTGATTCAGAGCTATGAGTAGTAAAGTAAGACGCAATCGATTGATAGAAATGCTGTAATATTTTCACTAAAAATGTTTTATCGATAAACACCTTCTTTACTTTTTATATCACGTCAGTCAGTATTACTTGTCGTCACTCATCACTCATCAGGGATTATTTATCCTCAGATAGTTTCTCGTACAATTTGTCGATTCTTCATTTTTTTTGCTAACTTGAGGCATAACGAGTATACCAATATTTTGCACTAAACTTAAGATGATCCAAATGAATTAACAAAAAGCTAACGGTGATAATTTAACATTTGGTTGGTGATTATAAACAAACATTTTAAAATTTGGCAAATAAACCAATTTCCAAATTCACGTTGTTTCTTGCCACCTGCTTGTTTGTAAATGACTTTATAATCTAATCAATTATAATTTGTCAATGAATGCAGATTTTTTTATTTCGTTATGAGTTAATGTGTAATCTCCTTCTCTCCTAGTACGAGTATGTTAACATTAACACCATCCATCCCTTATAATATGTAGGTAATACATAGGTGCTTATAATTTACAATACTGTGAAATGCACCCCGCTGTCTTTTTTGTTGCAAATTAAGGGGTGAATACGCCTTTATGACGTCATAAGTCCAATTTAATTTACAACCCATATTGTAGCAAAGGGCAAAGGACAGCATATCCAATACTAGTACTAGTATCTTTTTATAGCATCGACAAAATTCAAGTGTAAATATTATACCTAAATTATTTGTATTAAAATATGTCTAATATCCAGCATTGCAATAAATTTGCCAGTCTTTCTTAAAGAGCACATATAAAAATAGTACATAGAAATCAATGAATAAATTGATTTGTTAAATGAGGGAGAATACTTATAGTGATTTTCACGACCTTATTCAGCTAACTCTTATAAAGAGTTATAGTGTTTTGTAAAATGTTAATAGTTATTGTGAAGTTGGCCATACGATAAATTAATATAAAAGTACCGAGATGATTTATTGACATGGTTGATAGAAAAGTATAATAGAGATTTAAAGAATGTCTCTTCGTCGCCCTCGCCTTTGTCCATTTACTTGGAGTCGGCTCTCCTGGTCTTCATCTTCCAAGTCCCTCTGTCCTTCGCATCCTCAAATTATAAGATTGATTCCAAAAATTCGAATAATGTACGTTTATTTATTAGGATCGCAGCTATCAAGTATCAGGGTGACATGTAGAGAGGGTAGTATACATAGGTAGTACAATAATGTATGAATGTGTATGTAGAAATAGTTATGATAGGGGATGAGGGGTTCAGGCAGAAGGCAGGTCAGGAAATTGGATGCTGCGAATATTATGTCAATCGTCACCCGCTGTGATGTGACTGTGATCTATTGTCACACAACTACTATGCTGTCGATCAGGAGACTAGAAGGGGATAGGTGTCGACAAATGTAGGTTTAAGCCCCTTTTATTTTATTTGTCAATAATACCTAAAGAAGATACGTTTTGCAATATTCTAACTTTGTTTTGGTTTACAGTGCTTGCAGTAGGTAATATGTACAATTGTACAATAGAGAATTTATGTTCAAAATTTCAGACCTTCCTTAAGACCGGACTCGGAAAGAACGATGAAAAATTGTTGGATCGGTCTAAAAATTATAAAATTAAAAACAGATTTACATATCTGATGGGACATTTACATGTTTGAGGATCAAAATAGCACCTTGATAAAACCTTGTGCCGTTCCTATCCTATCGAAGGTTGGCAACTCTCGATCCTTTGTCAGTCTCACCAGCGTTGCCCAAATTTTAGAAATAGAAACATGTACAAAGTGAGAAACTTTTTACAAACATTACAAATAGAAATACATAGTATACCTACAACAGGTAACAAATTAAAATGTACAAATAAAATCACCACAATAAGAAGATAAACGCGAGCAAACGTATGTAGATATAATATTCAAGCAGTAATGTTATAACTTATTTTTAACTAACGAAATAACTATGTTTTAAAAACATAGTCCCAAAATACTTTATCAAAACATATATGTATAAAAAAAAAACAGAAATCTTGACATGTATTAAATAGTTCAATATCTCTGCCAAAAAGAATTCTTGTCATTATTATTTTTATGTATTTTTTTGATCTTGAATACTAAGTATGCCTGCATTTATTTTTTGCGAAAACGTGTTATTGTATAATGATTCCTGCTGACTTCTGTTAGAATGTCACATTGTTACAGTGTTGCCAGTTGCAACAATAAATAATAAATAATTACAACAACACAATACCATAGAGAACAATGACATCTCCTTTAATGATCTGTGCCCCAATTTTTCATTTCAATGCATTGCCATTGTTTCTTTAATTCTACGAAATGTCTTCGTTCAATCTTTTCATCTCTATCAACATAATTTGTCAAAAACCTGTAATTATTTTAATGTTTAAAATATTGTGTCCTGCTGCTACTAATTCACATCAAACAAAAAAAATATTATTCGTGGGACAAATACATCCTCTGTGAATACTAGCCACAACCCGTCAAAAATGACGGAATTTATAAAAATACGGAATACATACTATATACTTATAATTATGTATTTTCATGAAAAATCAATTCGGTGAAACGGAGAATCCACCAGTAACAATTATGTTGTTGAGAGTTGGGGCATCTTTAGAACGCCCTTTGAGAACATAAGGAGGTCACACTGTTATGTATTCAAAGCACTAGTTAGATTAGGTATAAGAATAAAAATTTAAAAAAAAGGCTTAAAATTATGAACTACATTAATTTATTGCAATGTAAAATTAAGTTAGGTAGCTCATATCCTAAGTATAGTATTATGTAGTAGGTACATATGGATTACGAATTCAAAGTTGTATCTTCATGTATTTATTGATATGTTCCCATCATGAAAGATCAAAGGTAAAATTTTATGGGTTTTTGAACAAGCACCGATGCCGATAAAATACATCGTGTACCTACTTATGTATTTTGCACTGTTTTGTAATGTAATGATCCCAATTTCAGTAATTGGATGAGAACCAGAATAATAATAATACTATAAGGAAGGTATCTATAACTCAGTACCGCCAGTCCCTTGATATCAATTTATTATCAGAAATCGATACGATCCATTCGAAATATTGATAAAATATTCACTTTTAGTCAACTATGTTGAACTGTTTTGCTGCAATAAACTGTAGACACTTTTTCAACCCAAGTATACGGAGTTTGATACTTTTATTAGGTATATTTTTGTAATATGTATGATGTACCTGGTAGGCGCAGTTCGTTGCGGGAGGTGTCCGGTTCAAATTCCAGCGCTGACGTCGCTGACGACATAATATACCGCCCATCACGATGCAAGCTTTTAGCTTCATGCGAAGCGACCAGGGAAGTATTGGAGTTTGTTTATAGGAGCAAACCCACAAACAAGTTCAGATATAGGTCGATTCCACGGAAAATTGGACATGACAAGACTTTTTAAAAGTGTGGATAAGTTTGATTATTTTTATGTCAATATTTCAACCAGGGTCTATATTTTAGTGTGCTCAGAAATTTTTAGCCATTTTCAGACATTTTGTATACTATCCGCTATTTTGAAATCAGCTGAAAAAAAGCAAGGCGTAACGAAATAATTTAGAGATTTTTTATTATTATTTTATGAATAAGTTTACATTGATATTGGTGTTTTTGCTATTTATATCGGTACATGGGTCCTTTAATGATGTACTTGAAATAATTTTGGATATTTACATTATGGAAAAGAAAATATATAAGCCGATTAAAATTATGTGGATTTCGTGTTGCGTCAGTGACAAAATATTAGTTTTGTTTTTATATTTTTTTTTTGATGGGTACAATTGTCTCTGCATTTCTATTCCTGAAAGTATAGAAGGTAACTCATCGTTTCCCATTTTTAGGTTTTTCAAGTCTCATACAAAAATATTTGAAAAACGTTGTCACTGACGAACAACTTTTGAGTGAGTCCGTGCGTAACCATAGCCATAGTTACGTGAGTGACAGAGATTTTCAAGAGTTTTGATTAGGTTTGATGATGAATTCGTTATATTTAGACTGAAAAGTGAGAAAACATACATGGTACATTGCTACTTCTATTATATCGCCCTATAATGTTCCTCAAAAGGAACACAGAGAGGTCATAGGTGTTTGCCGTCCAGAATGATTTTTTAAAGGGCATATTTTCAATTTTTATTTCGTTTTAGCACTCTAATGGTACTGAAAATTAATTATGTACAGTATTTATGTACATCGTATGGCATTGGAGAGACCAGAGTCAGAGATTAAGGTTGTGAGAGCTCAAAGCTATGTGCAGTGAAAGAGGGTCATGCAGAGCATTCGTGACCAAAAAGGATAAAAATTGATTTTTTTTATTAACTTCAATCTGACATTGAACCTGGATTGTCGAAGGCAGTCCAAATAACAAAATTATGGTCATCCTGGAAGAATTAAGGGCGCCAACATAACTAATGAATGATTTTTAATGGATTTAATGCACATATGCCATGAGGGTTTATCGCGCCCAGTATCGCATGACTTAATTGAGTAATTCCAAAAAAATATTATCAAACACGCTAGTAGACGGTTTTTCTACCCGATAAGCTCAGTAAAGAGTTTCACCACCCACTTAGAATGTCTCATTTTGGGATGCAAAGAAACATTTGTATGGGCATATATGTATTAAAATGAGCATATCCGCACACTTGTCGTTGGTTACCCCAGACTGTGGAAAATGGCATAATGGTAGAGATGTGATGGAATAATCAGATCCTGATACCGAAAAAGGCATTCAGAGGAACAATTATAATATTTTTTTCTCACACTACTCTCATTGTTTTTGTGGCTGGATGTGGCCAATACCAAGTGATTAAATTTGGTGCTTAATATAAAATAATGCTTAAAAAGATCGAATAACCCGATCCTGTTAATAATATAGGTATATTAAGCTATTCTGATACAATTTAGACATATTTTCTCTCACACAATTCGCAGGCGTTACGTCAGTGACAAACTCATGTTGCGTCAGTGACACGATTTTTATTTTCTATTTATTTTGTTTGTAATATTTTTTGAAAATTGTTTTGACATTTCGGCAAGCAATTTAGTTGTGCTAAACATTTAATACCTCAATAAACACATATTTATTTATTTTCAGAAAAATTTTGGTTTTTCTGCGACAACCAAAATCTCATGTCTTTTTGGGCGTTACGTCAGTGACAAGCACATTTTCATATTTTTCGCCCTCAAATTTTGAGAAAATTCACGTGGATGTTTCATAATAAGTTGAATACACTCTTAATGAATCTTTATAAGAATAAATAACAACATGTTGTCTTTGAAGAAAAGCAAGAAAAATTAACATCAACATTGAATTCTGGGTCTAAATGTTGCGTCAGTGACGGTGGAACGGACCTATACGGACATCGTAGAATATTTTGTCGATCATTAGGAATAAACGTTCCTAAAGTCACAGAGTGAATTATTATGCTAGTATTATTATATTACTTATTATATTAGTGCATACTGCATAATAACTAATAAGTACTCAGGTATTTTAAACAGACGCACCTGCATTTTATCTTGTAAAATAATTTTGTGTGTATAACACAGATTACCTGCGGCCTGCACCACAAACATTGTATTTCGATCGTGGTATATGGATTTACTTATTATAATATAATAATTCACACAAAACAACGAATAATTTAAACTCAATTACAGTATTTAGAGTAAAAGGAGAAGATACTCGTATAGACACCGGCCAGGTGTCCTCTCTGATAATTCCCGATGAGACTCACTCTTTTCATTCTGTTGGATATCTCCCGATGAGACTCACTCTTTTCATTCTGTTGGATAATTCCCGATGAGACTCACTCTTTTCATTCTGTTGGATAATTCCCGATGAGACTCACTCTTTTCATTCTGTTGGATATCTCTATTTTTAAGATATTGTGTCGCCATATCTGCTCCAATTACTGTCTTCTGCAATGCCATCGTGCACCATAACGCGAAACACAGATTCAATATCGGGGTCTGCACCCCCCCACGATATAGTGTTACACTAGATAAAATTGGGAAAAAATATTTTTTCTTTAAATTTTAAAATTAAATGTGGCTGGATTTCCCCCGAAAAAAACCTGGTTCTGGGCCTTGAGGGTTGCAACTTTGCGGGATAGTTCCACAACATTGTAGGACGGACAATGGACATGATCCTTGTCCTTTTATGTGCGATTTTTGACAAGGACATTAACATTCTCCCCGAAACATCAATGTTGTTCTTACTCTAAATGGCACAATATTTGTCAGTCAGATCAGGTCTTATTTTGAATGCTCACTACTATATGCTACTGTTCTTAAGCGTTGCGGCGCCTATAGTAGGTACTAGGTAGATAGATAGGTATTTACACAATCACAAAACATTGACGAAAAAGAGTGGGAGTCTTATTATACGCTACTTCTCATGGGATACTGCGCGGACTGGAGACTATCGCTTGGTATTTCCGTTAATGTGGGAATTTCACATCATATCGCATTCTTATCAAATTAAATGTTTTAAATAGATTATGTACTTACACAATACCTCTACATATAGTGTGTAACATTTTGTAGGTATATTATATAGTTCCAGAAGCCCATAGATATAATACACCCTGTAGATAGGTAGAGTAGAAAGTATTATCGTTGTCATGAAGTTATCCCAGAGTGTTTAGTCCTATGTATGTAGGTTAGACCTCTTCCTTATCATATTTTATCATCTCGGCCTCGCGCAGCTCTCATTGTCCAGGCCCTTATTTCCAGTCATGGTGTCAGGTGTTACAGGATATCAGCAATAACCTTAGGAAATATATTGCAGAGAGTTGTAGCAAATTAATTCCATCAGAAGACATAAATGAACAACTTCTTCAACCAGGAAAATCTGTAATAATAATGGCCTGTAATAATAGTAAAAAATTAAAATACTCACACAAATGTAACCGTAAAAAATAATTAAAATACAAATAGATACCAATAATCTTCTGACTTATAAATAAAAACTTGTGGCCAAATTAAACCAAAAAACCATTATGAGTAATACTAAAATATTCATAATAATTAATATAAGATAATAAAATATCTTTAATTTAATTGTTTGTTAAGTATATTTATTTGATATTTTCTTTAAAAAAAAATAACCACAAAATTTGATATACCACCTTCTTGGGGCAATTTTTATCGATAAAAAAACTGAAAAAAAAAGTTTGTCAACAAATTCAGTGCACTATAAAAAGAAGAAACATCAATAGATTGGAATCATTACATCACGTCAGTTATATCACTTGGAGACATTGGAATATTAGGACAATGGGTCAATTCGCGTTTAAAGTAAAAAATGAAAGCCGACATAATATCACTGATATACAAATATACAATGTGGATTCGTCGGAGTGGCATCCTGATTTGAGGCCAGATAAAAAAATAGCTGGATCTCGTATCACAAGCGGCGGGGAAAAACAAGAACAATTGGAAATACTTAAAAAACAAGGACACGTATACTTTAATATGAAAATATCATTTGATGACGGTTCTCAAGAAGTATTCAGATTTTCGCAAGGTTGTACTGATCCTTTCCCTTCCAACATTGAGGAACATCAAGGACAACGTAATATTTCAGTATCAAGACACGAAAGGACTCTAACTCTGCTTATAAGGGATAGACCACAGGCATCAGGACTTCAACCAACCGGTCCTCAAACAACTACACCTGTTACCCCATCTACATCTTCGGCAGAAAAATTACTCGCGGACGCAAAAGACCTTTATATAGAAGGTCAATATAAGGATGCTCTGGCTGTAATCAACGAAGCTCTTAATATCGCCAAAGGAAAAAGCATTAGAAATGCACTTTCTGATTTGAAAGTGAAGATCTTAATCAAGATATCGAAACAACATACTGAAGAAGCTTGGAGTGAGGGTTATAGTTCTTCAGTTGGTGAAGCTAAGTTTAGAGAAGCAAAGAAAATGGCTCTTGAGGCACTGGTTATCAAAAGTGACGAAACTTCACTGAAAAATATAGTACATTGCATTGATTTAATATTAGATGCAAACTCATCACTGAAATTAGGAAAGAAATCAGAGAGTGAAGCAAAAATGTTGAGTCGTTTAAATAATCTAAATGCAATGAAAGCGAAACTAAATGAAGCAAAGACTCATTATGCTTTGGCGGCAATGAAATATCATGATGGTCTTATGTGTGATCCTGGATTTGGTGTCGGTATGGAGGATTCTGAAACACTTAAAAATAACGTCATTCGACAGATGAACAACATGTAGTCTGTATAGTATTTCATATCTGTTATTGAATTGGGCTGCTCCTTCATTTATTCATAAACACACACGAGTAGGTATTGTATGGGTATTATTTTTTATTATTATTACTTCATACAAATATTTTTGTTTTTCGTATTTCTTTACTTCATTGTTTTTTAGTATATGAACTTGTAATTATTTTCAGTGTTCTTCTTAAATTTTGTATTTTAATAAATCTGTCACAATCCGCAAAAAAACGATTATTTTATTTACCTATTTTAATTTACTTTTCGAAATGTTTTCGGACACCTACCTATTCCTACCTGCCGAATTGTATATTTTTTTACAATATTTTATAAATAAAACATAATCCTTCAATAAGTTTGTTAAGTTGACTAAAAAATTGTTTGAATAACCCAATATAGGATTAAAAATAATTATTTATAATATTATGATATTGTTGTAGTCGCCTATTGTAAACGAAGTTTTATATTCGCGATTAATGTTGCCAGGTGAAAAAAAGGCATCAAATTGCGTGGGTAGGAATAATCTTCTACTAACAATAACGACTATAAATAATCCGATGATGTGTTCCCATCACTAAATTATAAAGTGACCATATTTTTTCTGGACATTATTTATTGAACATCTCTACCTATTTAGGAATCTATTAAGAATATGTGTTGTGTTTTTTACGCTGTCCTGTGAACATAATCCGCAGAGCAGCCCAGCTTCTCCAGGCAGCCAATTGGAAGTCAGCCGCTGAGGACAGGAGGAGTTGGAGGCGAATGTTGCAGGAGACCAAGGCTCGATATGGGCTGTAGCGCCATCGGAGAGAGAGAGTGAATATAATACATAATCATAGAATTATAAGGGTCACATAATATTATGTACCTACTATAACGGGTTAGTTGGAAGAGATTTCCGAATAACGTTATAGTTTTTGTTCCCCCTAGTGAACATTTGTTATTATAATTGTGTTTTATACTGTCTAGTGTCTAATCTAACAATATTGTAATGAAATACTGATTCACATTTTAAAGAATAAGTAAATAATGAGAAATAAGAGGCCATGGACAGATAGAAGGAGCGTCGGAAGGTCAACAAAGAGATGGACCGACGACATTGACCAAATCGCTGGGGGAACCTGGATGCGGAAGGGTCAGAGCAGAGACGAGTGGAAACAGTAGGAAGAGGCCTATATCCAGAAGTGGAGGGAAGAAGGTTAATGAAGAAGAAGAAGTCTTTATAAAGAGTGTTGTGTGTGTTGGAAACAATTGCTTGCCTGTAAAGCATTTCAAGGAGATATACACTGGTCTGATCCCCGGCGTCGACATACTCCACTTCACAACACAAGTTTTTCCAGCTTTCTACTTACATCCTTACAAAATATAATATGTATCTGGATTCCTGATTTATTAAGATAAGATAAAAAATACGAATATTGTTGTAAATTATGAATGATTCAATTTACAACAAACATTGGTTACCCTACAATAGGATCAGTGACGGCGTAAAAAATATTAGCAGGTAGGCATTAAATCCTGCAGCGATATGTTTTGATAACACTGCATTATATTGTAATCCGCTACCTTATCTAGTCAACATTTTACACTAAATAAAAAAACAGTAATATTGATAGAATAAATAGTAATTTATTATATTATGTCCTTACTCCATACCTACATTAGGTATATTATTTTATTATAGAAACTAGGTCCATACCTTCCACCGTATCCACTGAACTTCATAGACTAGTACGAGATGAGTATATCATACATCAGTTGTACATCCACTGAATAATGCTGTGATTATAGACTTCATTAAATGAATTTAGGTTTATCGAAATAAATCCAAATACATCTTTGTACACTTCACAGAAAGCTTGAAAAGCTTGTATTGTGAAGTGGAGTAAGTCGGCATCGTGATACGAGCTCGTTACCAACCACCTCATTCTTTCCATTACGCATCGATCTTTCAATTTAATTATTGTAAAAATTCTATAGCGTGACTCTCCCGGGACAGAATTTGATAGAATTTTGCCAAAATGATAAGGTAAAGTGTGCACTTTCATTTCCCTCTCTAGTCTCGTCATTGGAGGCTCCTGGACCACTTCTGCCCATTGTCCTTTGTGATTTGTCATTGTCTAACAATATGCAGAACGTTGTTGAATAACCACATCCACAACTGATGACTACGACTCTGGAAGATAGGGAGGTATGTTGAAATGGTTTGGAGTTTGGGTATCAATTAATAGTGAAAAGATGATAAACCGAAAATTATTCTCATTGGTGGAAGGAGACATGTATTGAAATGGTCTGCCCGAGAACCACACAGATCAATTATGTGTAGATCAGAATGATCAGATTCTCAAGGATGGACACAGTTTAAGTATGTATGTAGCATATATGTGACGAAGACATAGTTCAGTGCAGATACCTGCATGAAACCTGAACCAGGGTATACAACCTAGAGATCTGACAGACTTTTCTTTCTCTTACTCTACGGCAAGAGAGAATAGGATATGTTAGAAATAGAACAGAATACGTGTGGTGAGCTGTGGGTCAAGCAAGAGAGACCTGGATATAATTGATGAATATTCATGTCCTGCGGCATTATCCCTTACTTACTTACTTACTTTACGTGTCCGGTCTAAAGTCTACCACTCCAATAAGCCGCGACTTTCATCGCTTTGTCGTTGGCCACAATCAGGTCCCCAGGTGTACAGCCCTTGATTGCATTTTACACCTGTTTCCTTAGCGTTAGATCGATCAGACACATCGATATACGATTAACTGGAACAGCACTGGACTGGTGATTCTATAGTGAGTAGCTACCTAAAATCTTCTGTTTTCTAAGTCTAAATTTGTAGCCAAATGACGGCAAAACCACCATGGTGAGTAATATTTAAATATCAATTAATAATAAAATAAGATTACATGCTTGTTTATAATATCTATTTACTTTTTTCTTGAAAAAATTAACCACAAAATTTAATATACCTTCTTGTGGCATATTAGGTAGATTTCCAAAAGAAATTCTACCTATTCGTTTCTCCCGTGATGTCGCAGAATTGAAAAATTTCTACTCAGGATCATTAATTAGGACCAGGAGAACCCGAATCCGACCTTGGTTTAAAAGTTTATATATATAAGCCATATATATATATGTCCCTTTTCTTGTGCGCACGTTTGCGGTCAAACTATGCGTCGCAGAAACGTGAAACTTGGGTGGTAGATTTTTGGTAAGTGGTAGATGAACTGATATGAGATTGGTTGAAATCCATTAAGAGGAAGGTTCACTTTTTAAGGCTTTAAATACAAAAACAATAATTCTGAGGGGATCCAATGATTGTGAGGGTCCCTGTCTGGTATCGTATGAAAGGGCATTAAATAAGGAATACAGATCAATTTACAGATTTTGTCTAGCTCAATTCCTTGGACGACAATGATCGATCGAAAGATCTAGTTAAGTAGTTACCGCATAGGTACTTAGCGTGTTTGTTGTCTTAGAAAAGTGCTTCACGATACGAGTAGAACTCACATCTTTTTTTCAAATTTCTAGTGCTTAGGTACCGGTACCAATCCGTATATTATATGAGTGGAATGAAAATAATTTGATTATTATTTGATTAGGTACTTCGAAAATCAAAGAATAGACTACATCCATACTACTCATCACTTCGCTGGTTTATTTGGTGATGATATTGTGATTGTTTTTATTATACATATGTACAGATGTACTCTTAAAATTAATAAGATAAATAAATCACTTGAAATCTACCTATGCCTGCGGCGTGCCAAAGGAATTTTTTTTCGATAACGAACTGCAATTCAAAGTTTTTAAACATATTCAGTGCACTATAAAAAGAGAAAATATCAATAGATTGGGATCATTACATCACATCAGTTATATCACGAATACTTGGAGACATTGGAATATTAGGACAATGGGTCAATTCGCGATTAAAGTAAAAAATGAAAGCCGACATAATATCACTGATATACAAATATACAATGTGGATTCGTCGGAGTGGCATCCTGATTTGAGGCCAGATAAAAAAATAGCTGGATTTCGTATAACGAGCGGCGGGGAAAAACAAGAACAATTGGCAATAATTAATAATCAAGGACACGTATACTTTAATATGAAAATATCATTTGATGATGGTTCTCAAGAAGTATTCAGATTTTCGCAAAGTTGTACTTATCCTTTCCAAAATTGAGGATCATCAAGGACAACGTAATATTTCAGTATCGGTTACGATACACGAATTTTCTCTAACTCTGGTTATACGGGATGGACCACAGGCACCAGGACTGCAACCTACCGGTCTTAAAATAACTACACCCGTAACCCCATCTACATCTTCGGCACAAAAATTACTCGCGGACGCAAAAGACCTTTATATAGAAAGTCAATATAAGAGTTCTCTGGCTGTAATCAATGAAGCTCTTAATATCGCCAAAGGAGAAAGAATTAGAAATGCACTTTCAGATTTGAAAGTGAAGACCTTAATCAAGATATCGAAACAACATGCTGAAGAAGCTTGGAGTGAGGGTTATAGTTCTTCAGCAGGTGAAGCTAAGTTTAGAGAAGCAAAGAAAATAGCTCTTGAGGCACTGGTTATCAAAAGTGACGAAACTTCGTCGAAAAATATGATACATTGCATTGATTTAATATTAGATGCAAACTCATCACTGAAATTAGGAAAGAAATCAGAGAGTGAAGAAAAATGTTGAGTCGTTTAAATGATCTAAATGCAATGAAAGCGAAACTAAATGAAGCAAAGACTCATTATGCTTTGGCTGGAATGAAATATCATGATGGTCGTATGTGTGATCCTGGATTTGGTGTCGGTATGGAGGATTCTGAAAGACTTAAAAATAACGTCATTCAACAGATGAACAACATGTAATCTGTAGTATTTCATATCTGTTATTGAATTGGGCTGCTCCTTCATTTATTCATAAACACATACGAGTAGGTATAATTCCTTATTATTGGATTATTATTACTTCATATAAATATAACGTATTTCTTTACTTTATTGTTTTTTAGTATATGAACTTGTAGTTATTTTCAGCGTTCTTTCTAAATTTTAATAAATCCGTCATAATCCGCAAAAAACGATTATTTATTACCTATTTTAATTTACCTTTTCAAATACTTTCTCGCACATTTTAGGTTTCTTGCTGTTTTTAGTTCGGTATTGTTTTCTATACGTAGGTACACTTTTCTGACCAGTAAAAGAACTATACACCGTGTCTCTATAACCAATAGAGGTAGAGGTTTAGCTTCCTGTAGAGTTTGCTTCCGTGACTGTGGGTTTGACGCACATCGCACATTTCTGGACACCTCTGACGCACATGGACACCTCTGGCTCTCTGACGACCAGTGCCAGTGGTGTGTCTGTGGAATGGGCGTGCAGGTAGCGGAGTTCATCAGGGAGTGCCCGCGTCTTGAAGATGCTAAGGATCGTATGCTAGAGGGTACACCCCCAGACCAATCTGGTTTGGGGAGGTGTTCTTGAACAGGATGAATATGGAATTTTTCTTGGTTTTTGTGGATGAATGGGTTTCGAGGTGGGATGAGTTGCGTCGGCCGGGCTTACCCCCGGCTGGGGTGACGACTCCTTGATGTTGGCATGGCTGGTGTCGCGTGGACGGATTTGGACCGAGAACTCTTTTGTGTTTCAGTGTCGTCTCTCTCCCCTGAGGAGAATCGATGATTTTCGTTTGTCCTTATCCGAGGACTGCCGGCGTGTGACTACTGAGCTGTTATGTAGTGCCTGTGTTTTCGTGTACATATGTTAATACTTTTCATATAATAACAATCATTGTGTGTTTGTAAATAGTTTTAGAATTAATTTGTAAACTGTAGTATTTTAGGTTAGTACATATGTAGATGTAATTAGTATTTAAGTCTCTTATTTGTAATGAATTGTAAGTAACCTTCTTGGATAAGGACACTGAAGGAATGTAATTTAGGGGTAGGGTTTGTCGGAGGGCTCCCTTAATAAGATTTGCCTAGAAGTGCGGGTAAAGAGGTCGCTCTTAATGCGCCAGGGCTACCCGGGGATGTGGAGGGCCTTAAGCCCACGGGATTTTCCTTCAATGTCTAATCTAACTACATTGAAATGAAATACTTATTCACATTTTAAAGAATAAGTAAATAATGAGAAATAAGAGGCCTTGGACAGATAGAAGGAGCGTCGGAAGGTCACCAAAGAGATGGACTAGCGACATTGTCCAAATCGCTGGGGAAACCTGGATGTTGAAGGGTCAGAGCAGAGACGAGTGGAAACAGTTGGAAGAGGCCTGTATCCAGCAGTGGAAGAAAGAAGGTTAATGAAGAAGAAGAAGTCTTTATAAAGAGTGTTGTGTGTGTTGGAAACAATTGCTTGCCTGTAAAGCATTTCAAGGAGATATACACTGGTCTGATCCCCGGCGTCGACATACTCCACTTCACAACACAAGTTTTTCCAGCTTTCTACTTACATCCTTACAAAAAATAATATGTATCTGGATTTCTGATTTATTAAGATAAGTTGAAAAATACGAATATTGTTGTAAATTATGAATGATTCAATTTACAACAAACATTGGTTACCCTACAATAGGATCAGTGACGGCGTAAAAAAATATTAGCAGGTAGGCATTAAATCCTACAGCGATATGTTTTGATAACACTGCATTATATTGTAATCCGCTACCTTATCTAGTCAACATTTTACACTAAATAAAAAAACAGTAATATTGATAGAATAATATTACTCCATACCTACATTAGGTATATTATTTTATTATAGAAACTAGGTTCATCCCTGCCACCGTATCCACCGAACTTCATAGACTAGTACGAGATTATATCATACATCAATTGTACATCCACTGAACAATGCTGTGATTATAGACTTTTTTAAATGAATCTGGGTTTATCGAAATGAATCTTAATACACTTTGTACACTTCACAGAAAGTATGAAAAGCTTTCGTCGGAGTACGAGCGCGTTACCAACCACCTATCATTCTTTCTGCTTTCTCATTCTCATATTTCAATTTAATTATTATACCTAAAAATTACTATAGCGAGACTCTCCCGGGACAGAATTTGATAGTATTTTGCCTGAATGATAAACTATGCATGGGCATCGTCAGGGGGGCGCTCCTCCCCCTAAGAGATTGGAATAGGTATATATTTTTTCATACTAAATAATAAAACCTCATAAAAATCTCATTACTACCACACATTTTCTCATTACATCATAATTTTTTTAAAATTAGTATGAAAAGCCACCAGTTTCATAAAAAAAATTAGCTGCGGCGCGCTTTTTTTATTACTTTTTTTAATAAAAAAACACTTTTATAATTTTCAAATAAACAAATCATATCACGACCTTCTTCTGCTTACTCCACAAGGGAGCCGGCAAGAGATCGTAGGACGTAGGATAGCATAGAACAGAATATGTGTGGTGATCTGTGGGTCGAGAAAAATAGATCTGGATATAATTGATGAATTCATGCCCTGGTGGATTATCCTTTGATTGCATTTTACACACCTGTTTCCTAAACGTTATTAGATCGATCAGACACATCAATGTACGATTACCCTGAACAACACTGGAGTGATGCTATAGTGACTAACTAGTAACTACCAAAAATCTTCTGTTTTCCAACTCTAAAATGACAAAAAAACCACCAAGGTGGGTAATAATGAAATATCAATTAATAATAAAATAAGAAGAATAATTTATAATTACTTGTTCATAATATTTAGGTACTTACTTTTTTCGTGAAAAAATTAACCACAAAATTTGATACACCTTCTTGTGGCAATTATTTTCGATAATGAAACTGCAATACAAAGTTTGTAAACATATTCAGTCCACTATAAAAGGAGAAAATATCAATAGATTGGGATCATTACATCACGTCAGTTATATCACGAATACTTGGAGACATTGGAATATTAGGACAATGGGTCAATTTGGGTTTAAATTAAAAAATGAAAGCCGACATAATATCACTGATATACAAGTATACAATGTGAATTCGTCTGAGTGGCATCCTAATAAGAGACCAGATAAAAAAATAGCTGGACTTCGTTTAGCAAGCGGCGGGGAAATACAGGAACGATTGCATATACGTAAAAAAAAGGGATTTGTATACTTTAATGCGAAGATACTATTTGATGATGGTTCGCAAGAAGTTTTCAGATTTTCGCAAGGTTGTACTAATCCATTCCCATCCACCATTGAGGATCATCAAGGACAACGTGATATTTCAATATCAAGACACGAAAGGACTCTAACTCTGCTTATAAGGGATAGACCACAGCCTCCGGGACATCAACCGACCAGTCCTGAAACAACTACACCTGTTACCCCATCTACGACACCTTTGGCAGAAAAATTACTCGCGGACGCAAAAGACCTTTATATAAATGGACAATATAAGGATGCTCTGGCTGTAATTAATAATGCTCTTAATATTGCCAAAGGAGAAAGCATTAGAAATGCACTTTCTGATTTGAAAGTGAAGACCTTAATCAAGATATCAAAACAATACACTGAAGAAGCTTGGAGTGAGGGTTATTGTTCTGCAGTTGGTGAAGCTAAATTTACAGAAGCAAAGAAAATGGCTCTTGAGGCACTGGTTATCAAAAGTGACGAGGCTTCATTTAAAAATATCGTACATTGCATTGATTTAATATTAGACGCAAACTCTTCACTGAAATTAGGAAAGAAATCAGAGAGTGAAGCAAAAATGTTGAGTCGTTTAAATAATCTAAATGCAATGAAAGCGAAATTAAATGAAGCAAAGACTCATTATGCTTTGGCTGGAATGAAATATCATGATGGTCTTATGTGTGATCCTGGATTTGGTGTCGGTATGGAGGATTCTGAAACACTTAAAAATAACGTTATTCAACAGATGAACAACACATAGTCTGTAAAATTTCATATCTACTTGTACGTGGACCGGACCGTTACTTTTACGGTGCTTCTACGCATTCTAGGTACATGTAAAGAACTTTCTAATCGATAGATTTTTTAAAATTATTTTATTCCATTTTTAAAAATAATAAATTTAAAAATGTACAAGTTTTTTACTATACGTAAACATGTACCTATACAAGCCATGGTAAACCCAAAACTGTCTTTTTTTTACAGGCTTTATTTTATTTTTATTTAACACGTCTGTATGTATCGATGCAATTTTTAATAACTTCCTGACTACTTGGAGACCTGAAAATTTGGAACGGTACGTAGACTGGAAGACAATACATTTTATAAAAAATTACAGAGACAAAAAAGTTGTAAGGCGTTTCAGGGGATCCAAGGGTCCTCAGGGGTCATGTGTGGAATCGTATGAAAGGGCGTTGGAAATGAAATCCAGAGTCATATTTTGTCCAGATCGACCAATCGGGAGACACTGAGGGACCGAGAGGATCCAGTCACCGCATAGTGCCGTGTTTGGTATCGTATGAAAGGGCGTTTGAAAAGATATCCAGATCGTTAGTCAAATTTGTCCAGCTCGATCAATCGGGAGACACTAGGGCTCGAGATGATCCAGTCACCGCATAGCGCCGTGTTTGGTATCGAATGAAATGGCATTGGAAAATAAATTCAGATCTCATGTCATATTTTGTCCAGCACAAGCCATCGGGAAACAACAAGGGAAATACAATATCATCTAAGCAATTAAAGCTAATAAATAGCCAACTATACTGTACAAGGGAAATGGCAAATTAAAAGTACCTAAGAGTACATTGAGAAATATACATATTATATTTTTTCTTCGTTTTTCCCTAGTGTTCTGTGTGTATTTTGACGATGTTGTCGAGCTTTCGCCTCTCTTGCTTAAGCCATATTCAGGACTGATGTGACTGTAATGAATGCCTAAAACTAAAAAGGATAAAATAAAAAAATATTAAAAAACTTTTTAAAAACCACGCTTATATTCAATGTGCTCTAAAAAGAATAAAATAATTTGAAAAAAAAGCGTGGTGGCTTCATGTATTCCCTTAGTTGCTCATTCTTCTGCAAAATAAGGTCAAATATAATATGCAGCCTGTATACTATCATTCATCTCCATAAGAAGCCCCCACGCTTTTTTCCAAATTATTTTATTATTTTTAGAGCACATTGAATATAAGCGTGGTTTTTTAAAAGTTTTTTTTAATATTTTTTTATATTTATTTTAGTGACCCTGAAATTGAATCCATTCATTTGCTTTTTTCGTGTGTTGCCAGTTGTCATTGTAAGTAAAATTTATCGTAAATGTCAAAATAGGCGAGGAATGTCGTTTATGGTTCCGAGAAATTTGAATTCAATATCTATTGTGTTTCGGAAGTTTATCGAAAATTCTTCACGCCTTTTTTAACTTTTAGTATTTAATATCGTATTATATTTGGCACCTCTTACATTGTTTCGCAAGCGAGTGGAGGGCCTTAAATAGAATAAATAAATAAATAATACATTGTTGCAGATATCTAAATACAATATTGAGGAAAATCTCAATGTATGCCATCTGCGAGATGCAGACACAAATCCAGTTAATACCTAAATAATTTAGGTATATCCCTCTTACAATATTGTAGTTACATGTTCAGTTTTCAGTTTGCTGCTAATGAAGCCGCTCATGTGATCAGTGATGGATCCACAACTGATAGATTCGACGACTCTCATTCGTTCCTGTATGGTTAAGGAATGAATATAAAAAATATGATAAGGAGAAAATACTTTTTATTGGTATAGGAAGATGTATAAAGAAACTAGTCTCTCCGAGAACCAAACAGGTACTCGCGGTAGTACTTTGTAGATCAGATTCTCAAGGTTGGAGATAGGTAGTCAGCACGGCTGTAACGGAGACAATATGAACAGGAAATCTGGTAGTCTGTTCTCTTTGCCTGCTCTACAAGCGACCCTAGAATAGGATATAACAGATTATGATTGTAATTACTTGTTGAGTCGTGAGTCAAGATGAAAGACGACTCTGGAGTCTGGATATTATGCGTAATGCCTATTCATGTCCTGCATTATCCAAATCCTTTGATTATCTTGACACGGGTGCACCTCTTTTTGTGACCGCTAGCTGTTCGGCCATATTATTGTGACTAATTCGATGAAATAGCCACACACATAGAATTGTAATAATCATTTCCCCAAAGGTTGGATCAATCAGACACATCATAATATACGCTTACCTGGAACAATACTGGACCGGTGCGGTGTTATAGTGAGAAGATTACCAATATATATTATCTTCTTTCTACAATTTCGGTCAATAAAACAAATCGGAAGAAGGTGCTATGGTAGGGTTACCAAATAAATTAATATCTACTATTAAACGTATTAAGCGTTACGTTGGTTCACAAATTAACTGAAGTTTTTTTTGTGTATTTGTTTTATTATTGTTTTTTTAGTTGTATTTTTATTGTTCTTACTTATTTTGCACTTTTATTAATTGCTTATGATGCTTGATGGACAAGAAATCATTCTAAAACTTAGGTAGGTATGTATGAAGGTTGCGATTGTTGGGATCAAGATTTCGTGATAAGTTCGCCTAGGGGACCAATTTTTTTTTTAATAAAATGAATATGTGTTTATCGAAATAAACCCAAACACATCGTTGTACACATCACTGTAAGTTTGGAATGGAGTAATCTTGATGTGGAGTAAGTCGGCATCGGGGATTGAACACCCCGCCCGCCGGATTAACAGTCGAGCGCGTTACCAACCAGGCTACCGACCACCTCAAATACATTTCTATTTAATTATATTTAAAAACATTATTTATTTATTTACACTTTTGGTGAACAAGATACAGAGACATTTTAGCATTTCAAATATAAATCACAACATTTTTTTATTAGGGCGAGCTTATCGCAGTGCTGCGATGTCAGCCAGCTGCCAGCTAACCCCAAAAAAGAACTTCGAAATACGTATATAACATATAATATGACATATGCAAATAGGTATTATTATGACATACTTACGAAAAAGAAAACACAAAAAAACAACTTAAATAGGTATATAAAGAAATACATATTATCAGTTATGTACATAGAGGAATTCCTCTAAGGTTATGTACTGCATTATCATATGAGATTTTTCTCTGAAAGAATAAATGTGTACTTAAATAAATAAATCTTAAAAAAGCTAATATATAAGCCAAAAAATCATTAAGTCAAGAATTACAAAACACGAAAATAAGGAAAAAATAAAAAAAACATATATATGCTTCTTTGAACACTATAGTTACTTAGTTAGTTTTAGTTAGTACACAGATGTATAAATGTCATTTTGATTGTACCAACCCTGTTCTCAGGTAGCACGGAACAAAGGGGGTCATCATTAATGATTATTTATTTATTTTTGATCCAAGTATCGATCAAATCGGCTCCATTGATATCAAAATAATTCCAGTAATAATAGTGGCGAGGTGAACAAACAAGACGCCGACTAATTCGCATGATTCAGATATCTACTTGTATAATTCACTGTGATTATTATGAGGTGATAATTTTACCGTTTAGTAATACTTACTACTTACTATAATACTTACTATAATATTTGAAAACTTATCAGTAGAGACTGGAAAATTTCGCGATCGCGATAGAACGAATTTATTCACGAATTTTGTGCTTTTTACGCGAATGACGCGAATTTCGTGTTTTTTTAATATGATGCGAATTTCATTATTCTTTTACAGGAATAACCCGTTTTCGCATATTTGACGCGAATTTTGATCTTTATTTTGGAAACCATCGTAATTGAAACATTATCAAAAGGAATGTAGCTTTGAAAGGAAGAAGAACCACACTGAAAAAATCTTACAAAAAGGCGTTTTTTTGGTTTTCTCAAATATTTTTGTTTTATTTTATTGTTATAGGGATTTTTGTATAAAATATTGTTCACGATCAATTTTTTTTATATCCTTGTATTAAAACCTGCAAATTGACCACTTTAATGATGTAAATGTGTGTAAATGTTTGAAAAATAACACCACATTTTGCTAAAATTGTGAAAGATAACAGCCCTTTTTGCAAAAAATAACTTTTAAGATTTTTTCCAGTCCCTATACTTATCAGTTATCTATATCGATTTACAAAATTCTGGTTTCCAGTCCGAATTGTCAGTAAGCAGTTGTAGTCAGTTGCAGGTAATGGGGGGAATGAAAATCTGTTTAAATAAAAGCAAAAAATTGGTCAAAAGATGCCGACATTGTGTAAAATGTGCAAAGAAAAAAAAAGGTATACAACTTTATCTATAAACAAGGAATACATTTTCTTATGACTATTGTTTAAAATTTAAATAAAAGAACTGTTTACATATTTATTTAATTATTTTCAGTTAAATGTGATAAAAATTTACAACTTTAGTCGCCTTTTGCAGCTAAATTTACAAACATTCTCAAACTGTGGTATTTAAAACTCAGTTTATCATACATATTTACAAAATCATATAAAAATTAATCAATCACGTCTACATTCTTAAGGCGAAGATACACACGAGAGATTTTGGCCTCCCGGATACCAAAATGACAGGTCTCTTGTGTGACTGTAAACACATCGGAGACGCGAGATATCTCTCAATACCGCGCGCCTCCTGAGACGGTCTGCGCACGCAAGTCTCGCGTCGTGTATTTTACATATTTTCGTCTCAGGGGACGCGTCTCCGGTCTTTTGACATGTTCAATTTTAATCTGAGGTCTCTTGGAGATGTTTGCAACTGAACTGGATTGGCGCGCGTGGGCACGTGGTTTTTGTATTGATATATATAATTTTAAACATTCCTGCGATTGTGACGATATTAGTACATTGTTTGTAAT
This sequence comes from Ceraclea dissimilis, assembly GCA_963576895.1. Classification (NCBI taxonomy): domain Eukaryota; kingdom Metazoa; phylum Arthropoda; class Insecta; order Trichoptera; family Leptoceridae; genus Ceraclea; species Ceraclea dissimilis. Next base: position 13,334,547 of record OY756358.1, on the reverse strand, counting down.
GAAATTGTTAGTTGATTATAATTATAATATTATTTTTAAATAATGGCGGATTAATAACAGAGTTGCATTTGCATTTGAAATATGAATACAGTTGTGAAAAATACATTAACATTACGTGTTTTGTTATTCCCTTCATGTCCTACAACATTTATAGCAAACTATGTAGTTACCATTTCACCCTTTAATATTCATCGAAGGAACATAAGGAGGAAACAAAATTTAGCTACTCACAACGGTTTCGGGTATGTAGTGCATACCGATACTTGCTTTGGCTTATGTCACTGATGTCATAGGAATGGTGTACATTAAAAAGAAGGTCTAATTAAGTATTCTATTTCATTTACTAACGCAGAAAAGGAAATATGCACATACGCATGTAAGTAAAGTACCGACCAAAATATGTACATTACTGAATCGATAAATAATTTCAAAGCGGTATATAATTATATTTTTTAATCACAATACTCGTAAATACATGACACTAGAGTATGTACACAAAACCAAACGCCATTATGGCGCCAAAAATACTAATAGAATGAATGCAGCAACAGACCAAAGTCTCGCGTCTCGAGATAGTCCCGTGTATTTTAGAATTTGATGACAGGAGGCGATTGTCGGCCATTTTTACTAGAGATGCCGTCTCTAGAGACGAAAATCTCCCGTCGTGTATTTCACTGAAGAGACTGACGCCATTTTGTCAGTGCCTGGAGGCGCGTCTCCTGAGACCCCGTATATCCACACCTTTAGATTATATATGGTATCTACATTATTTAAGATCGGGATACTGCTTTCTGCTGGAAATTCACTGTGTGAATATTTTACTAATAAGGCTTTATATTGCTGCCTTAAGAGGTACATCTGTAGACTCTAGTCGCCTGAAACCTGAAACCTGAATCTAAAATAATTGTTTACAATGTCACTACAACAAACCACAACTAAGTATCAAAACTTTCCATTGCATCGGTCAAAACACTCAAAACATTCAAAATAATATTCTTGTTAGCAAAATAAATAAATAATTAAATATTCAAATTTTATTAATTGAAGGCACGGGGATTTGAGGATATGTTTATAAAAATAAATTGATAAAACGATGATTAGAATTTCATGTAAGTGCTGTAAAAACAACGAACGTTTTGCAAAGCCATGTAGATTGAAATGATCTGTGTAAGTCTGTGTCATAGAATAAGGTCTGTGTTTAAATTCAAATAATATAGTGCTATGCTAGAAACTTGAAATGCGATATGCAACACATTGATTCCTGCTAAAGCATAAGTGTAGATATCTTCTTCTTCTTCAGCTCCACTGCTGGATATAGGATTCTTCAATGCTCCTCCATTCCTTTCTGTTTGCTGCTTGCATCCAGTTTTTTCTCCCACAGCGGCTATGTCGTCGGACCATCTCTTTCGGGGTCCTCCGACGCTTCTTTTATTCTCCTAAGGCCTCCATCTTAAGATTTTTGGGGTCCATCTTGTAGGGTCTTGTCTTGCGACGTATTGCCACTTCAGACTTGCTACGCGATCCATGACATCTGCTACTTTGGTTCTGTTCCTAAATTTCCTCATTTCTTATTTTATTTCTACCTCTTACCAAGCAAGGATCGTAGATATATGTAACTAAAATCAGCTTTTGTTGTAAATAAAATGAACGAATTGTTCTGGCACCTATTGCGTACTATAATAATAAAAAAAAGTCTCGACTGTTTTGCAATTTATCAACAGGCAACAACTTCCAAGAAAACCAAAGTTTTATTAAAGTCACAAAGTAGAATAATAAATGGTCTGGACTATGTATAGCGTAAACCAAAGTAGGGCTGTCATAAACATAATTAACATTCAACATAACGGTAGCATATTCAAATTTGTTATGAGTTCTGTACAGTTTATTGGCTTTAGACAATAGCTAAAATGTAAAAGTTTGTTCTGCTTTAAAAAAATGCCTTTTATGGCTTCCGGTCGATGCTTTGGGTCCATTAGTCCACTGTATACTATAAAGTATTCATAAAAGGAGAAAAATATTGAGCAAGAACATGGTTTGATTAATGGTAGAGTACGTTCAGTTCAGATCAAGCACATTACATTACCTATATTGTTTTGTTCATATATAATCTAAGGTTTAGTTGATAAGAATTTTGTAGAACCGATGAATAGTGCTTTATCTCAACCGGCACTGCTGCTTAGAATGAACTATTTTTAAGTATTGGGAAATCAAGAACAATATGTTTGTATTGTACCAATCTACTCAAAATACTTTAATATAGATGGTGGCAACACTAAACCTTACTTTTTTTTTGAAATTCTCTTTTGAGTTTTTTCTCCATTTTTATGTTTAATATGTTGCGCGTCGTTAAATGTTTACCTATTTAAGAGGTTTTTGTAAGTCCTCAAGTAACTATATAATTTTTGGTATGGCACAGCCCTTGTTAGTTGAATGAGACCGGATGTCACGTGCCACCCCTAATTAGGAATTTATATTAGTGTTAAGATCATTCCCATATTATTCTATCGATTTTAAAATCAACAGTCATTAATTACTATTTTGCAGATGTGATGGACATTTAAAAAAAGGTGGCTACCTGAACATACATGCGATATAACTCATGGAAGATGGCATAAGAGACACACGATACGATCAGATTGGAGGATAGTTTTATACTTAAGTAAAATAAAGTAAGGGCAAAGAATATTTCTGTGAGACTGAGTGAAGAAGGTCTGAGTGAAGAAAATCTAGTTTATTTTCTTTAACTAGAAATATAAAGAATACGTTACCAAAGTTATAGCACCATAGGTGAAGTTTTTTTTTCGACACATTATGGTCATATAGTACGAGTAAAGCAATGTGTAAGTAGCGCCGCATGCGAAAATGTCGTAGACGTGGATGTAAGTACCTACCTACCTACATATAAAAGGTCGTGATGAAAATCTAGTTCGTCCTCCCGTACCCCGTCCCTGTATATCCTGTCAACGTTCACGTCCTGGATCTTCCTCTTGTCTTCGATGAGTAAAGCAAAAAGTTTTAAAAAATCTTTGATGCCGACAAAGAAACGGCGATAAAATCTAAATAAGAAATCAGTGTATCAATTTATGTCTCCATTATTGTATAGGTAGGCAAGTACTATATCCCCTTTGTATAGATCGAAGATAAATCAATGATCAAAGATAATCAGATTATTGAAAAAGATACTAAATACATAATGACATCATTGTAATGCATTATCTGATTACTTCCTTGAGGATTGCACAAATGAAGTGAGAATCTGTATGAACATCCGGACCCCAACAAGTGTAACACCTACCATAGGTTATGTCTATCTGCCTTCTTATTAGTATCGAGTGTATCGAATGTACTCGTAACGCATTGTCCAACTCAAGAGAAGGTGGTCTTCCAAAAGAGTTGAAGGAATTGAGAGTAAATAAGTAGATATTTGTAGAAAATTCTTGATGATGGAATGACGAAGGATCTTTTCGGGAGAGAGGAGAGAGTTGACCAAAAGTTATCTGGGTTTATTATTACTGGTGTCTACGATTGTTGACCAAATGAAAAAAGGAAGTACCTCAACAAAATGAGCGTGATAGGGGCGAAGGAAATTATGATAGGATTCCGTCCTCTCTGTCTATACATTGCAGGGAACGAGCAGTGATGCCGTGAATGAAATAGATAGTCACATGCCTATAGCATAATGTACAATGTACTTACATAAATCATTTATCAAAAGATAAGTAACAAGTATAATAAAAAGGTATCCGTTTCATTTAAGTGAATAAACATTTGAATATTGTAGATACGAGTATAGGTAGAGTGGCTGTCTAGTGTTTAGTGCCTAGGTATGTAAGTGATACAGATACAGTATTATTGTTGAGAAGATAAGGATCTCCAAAAGGGCCGCCTCTGACTAAAGTGTTGGGAGTAAGCACCCCTTATTACTGGCTGAATGCCTCAATCTACCCTTATTAAATATCAAATCAGGGATGAATATCACCATAAGTGGAGTATTGACGGAAATTCATTGTTAAAATATCACATAGGCTCTAAAAGGTATACTGCTGTGATACCTACTGCACTATGTTCGCAAACGAAATGTACCAGGATTTTTTCCGTACCTCTACATAGACTGGCAATAGTGCCAATACCTAACGGATCTTGCATGATAATATACTAACGACACATTAGATGATGTATTTTGCAGATTCTCCTGATGATACATTATAATATGTAAATAGTTGTAGCTTTTTAGAAATTAATCAAGGCGACATTCGTAACCATGGCAACATCGGAATGTTTTGCTGAAAGAAAACAACTACAAGCACTATAGGAAATTCAGCAGAATTTCCAGTTCACCGTTTTTATCCAACAGTATAAAGCACTATATCTTTATCCATTGATAGAAAAGATCGCGCAGAACGTAAGATGAACATTGAAGGGTTAAGACATGTTAGGTTAATAAGCACCATATCATACAGAATACTGTGTATCAACAATGAACGGTGATAGAAAAATATAAGTTGCTATAGCCATTTTTTATTCACCTACCAGTCAATCATGCATGTATTACGAGGTTTCGTTGTTTGTTTTATCAACATTGACCATCTTAAAAAGTAGCGAATTCTTTTTCTTTGTCGGTACTCGGTACATGGTTGGGTGAGGTGCATAGACTTTCATAATAGTATCAGGTTGATGTCGAAACATAAAAATATGTGTCCACTTGACTTGAACATTCGCATCAGATAGGAATTCCTCTGATGATGCCGATGTATGATACTCGTAGTATAAAGAATCAATCAAAATTGATAACAATACGTGCCTATATAAGTGTTATTATTTTTCGCATCAGGGTTTTTTTGAGAAAAATAACGCTAGTAATTCAAAGGTAGAGTTATATTGTAGTTCCAGCTAGAGTCAAATATTGAGTTGGATTGCTCTGGAGTTTTTTATAGTTTTTTATAATATTTGTCAAAGATCTGCTTCTTCTTCAGTAGGTATATACCTAATACCTATATTGATCCCTTCACTGCTCCTAAGAAGCTCCTGTGAAAACGTACCTCGTTGATAAATCAGTTTACTCTGTCGACGAAATGCTGGAATGAACCATTTACATTCACTTCAGCATTGAACTGACTATATCATAAATTGTTTATTGTGCTTTCACTATCTTTTGTCTTGCTCATACTATGTCACTGACGAAATGCTAACAGAGCCCTTTACACTCTTTAGCATTAATATTGTGCATTATTGTTGTTATTATTGCCTTAATTGTTATATATATATAATTATGTAAAACTGACGAGTCCAAGTGCCCGACATAGGGTCTAAGGACGATAAACAACAATAAACAATAAGAAGCATACCCATCGTTTCTCTTCCTTTTTCTCATCCGCATATCTTATCTGCTGTTGAGGTTACATCGTTGGCCCATATCTTCTGTGGCCATCGATGTCACCTTTATATTACGGGTGTCCATCTACTGCTTTATCTAATTTCCCTTAGGTTTTACATACACGCACCTTAAATTTATTTATTCCTGATTCGGTCTCTGAGAGACACTCGTACAATGATGATCTCTAATTCAATGTTTGCATTTTTACTTACTTTCAGTGTAATTACTAATTAGTAACACATAGTAATGATTGTATGAGAATGAAATAGTTACAAAGTGTATGTATATGTGTTCTGTGATGTGATGTGATGTGATGAAATGAAAAGGCGAGATTCTTTCAAGAGAATAAGGCTGGTCACACACGTCCCGAAGTTCAGTTCCGGAATCGACCGTTTTGCAAAAAAGTTCCGATCAAAACCTCTCTCTGAATTCAGCGTCACCCCGATTTTAAATTCAGAAAGAGGTTTTGGTCGGAACCTTTTTGCAAAACGGTCGATTCCGGAACTGAACTTCGGGACGTTTGTGGCCAGCCTATAGGATCGGAAAATTTGGGGAACTGTTCCCCCCAACATAAAAGCTTCCACTAAGCCACACCCATAATAAGCTTCCTGACCAATCAGAACGTTAGTTCCCCTTCTATATTCATTTCTATAATATACCACGCCTTCGATCGGAAACTGCGGGACCGAGAGCAACGATAAAAAATCAGTAGTTGACTGAATATCGTGCGGTTGGGTTCTGTCGGATCGTGGAATAAATTGCGGTAGCGAACTTCGTTGCGTGAATCGGATTTTTTTTTAAATCGAATAGGTACATTTAAATTCAGATAATCAGTGTTTCTCAACAGTTCGACGAAGCGAAAAAGTTGCAGTTTTTTTGTCTTTAAATAAATGTATGATAAGTTTTATAAGAATTTTGTCACCTAATATTAGGTGTGTGAAATAAAATACGTTTTGTTTAGGAGGTTTTTGTGTGGAGGTGTCCTATTTTTAATTGTGTTTATTAAAATATTAAAAATACCGTCCTACCCAGAAGAAAGCAACATGCATTCGATGTCGGATGCCGCGGCATTAGCCGGAATGCTGCCCTTTGACTCAATGGGTCTATACGAGCAGCCTAAGCCGAGGTTTATTTTCAAAATGCCACGAGTAGTTCCAGATCAAAAGGCGAAATTCGATTCTGACGATCTCTTCAAAAGATTAAGTAGAGAAAGCGAGGTGAGTTTATAACTGAAAGAATTCCGTACCCATACCTAGATAGTATTTTTGTCGTACTGTACCAACTCCCACTACCCTTCAACATTTGCGCAACCAAGGCTTGGGTGGCCAGAAGGCCAGAAAAGAAGTAGCTGCTATGGTCAATCAGTATTTTTTAATACTGATTGACCATAGCAGCTACTTCTTTTCTGGCCTTCTCCGAGCATAGGCCCTACCACCGTAGATATTGCTGGTGTTATTGATGTAAAAAAATGAATTTATGGTCTTCAGGGGTATGATCGTGTATAAGATTATGGTTTCAGAACACAGTTTAAATCTGCGTAATACAACACATAATATTACATATTTTTCAATTAGGTATCTATTTCACTTTTATATAGGTATACTTATTATCTAAAATGACTATGACTAATTCGATTCTAATAAGTAACGTAAATTCCGTGAACTATTTCCTTTTTCATAGAACTCCCAATATAAATATATATTTTTTAAGAAAGGTGATGTAATTTATAAGATGATATTTCCTCAATACCGACATTTAAGTACCTAATTTCAGTAGCGAGGAGTGGATTTCTTTAGCCGAAAAGCCGTAGCTAACATTTTTATTGTATTATGTCAGATAAGACATTATTAGGTACCTATACCCACCTATTATTTTATCGTTTTTAATCAAAAGGTAACTCGATGGGGATCGTATTCTCAGCTACCTGAACCCCTGATGTAGTTTACCCTACTGTAGTTTTTATTAGATAGAAGTGGTGTAATTTGAAAACCACTGGTCTTATTCATGACTGTTAAACATTTTTATACAAAATTATTCTCTCTTTATTTTTTATTGTAGGTAACTGAATGCTTGCTTTTTTGAAATAAATAAATAAAGGGTATCTATAAGTAGCCAAACTTAAAATTGTTACACCTTTAGAATGCACCTACCTCTCAGACGTGAAGGGTAGATTTCTGTAGCAGGCAAGCCATTAGATTACATTAGACTACCATTTAGAACAGCCATGTCAAACTCACAGCCCGCGGGCCGCATGTGGCCCACTGAGCATTTTCCTGCGGCCCGAATCAATTTTGAAACTAGCCAGATAATGCGGCTGTTTTCAAAATTTGAATAAAGGAAACAAAACCCCCGCAAGATTGCGATTGATGGACGCACACTTGGACTCAGTTTTAAAAGTTATTTCCGCCGATAAATTCACGCTACAACTAGACAACTTAATTAAAGACAAAAGATATCAAATATCTGGCAAAAGAAGTTAATGTTTGTACTTCTTTGTAATGTCTTTTTTATTGGAAATTTAATAAATATACTTGTGCTATAAAAGTATTTTTTTTTTCGTTAATATTTTCATTAGTTTGTCTTCTTTAAAATTAGGTTTTGCGGCCCACCTAGATCATGGTCTTCATGCTTTCGGCCCACCAGTGACTTTGAGTTTGACATGGCTGATTAAGAAGAATAAACTCCAATACACCTAATTAAATGATAGCATATTGCCCTATCTCTAAGACACTACTATGTATTAACACATTTTCAATGTCCTCCAGGTGCGGTACACGGGTTACAGAGATCGGCCGTTAGAAGAACGACAGGTCCGGTTTCAGAGTGGTTGCCGAGACGGTCACACGGAGGTAGCCTTCACGGCGACTGGGACAAACCTTCAGCTCGTCTTTAACAACTCACCATACTCTGAAAGAGAATGCGATTTTAGCAAAGAAAGAGGAAAGGTAAGAAAAAACAATTTTATATTTACTTGGACTTTCTTAGAGGTTGCAACAGGGTGTCCAGGAATACACATCAGAGTTTTCCCATTGTTATTTTCCGTGTTGGTAATAGGCTAATAGGATAGGTACATATAGCTTCAAATTTGTCCAAAATCACATCAATATACTTCTACTGTATTATATCATCACGGTCCACAGAGTAATCACGTGAGTTAAAACTCGAACCCCAACTATGACGTCACGGTTATTTCCCGCGGCATTAAGGTTCAAAATCGCATGAACAATAATACGAAAAAATGATAAAATTAGCGTTTTTTTTACTTTTCGGGGTTAATTTCGCTCCATTAAAAAAACTTTTATGGCCTTTTATGATTTAAATGCATTTTATCAATACACAAAAATAAATTCTCTGCGACTTTCGGGAAACGAGTTTCTGTCTTTCGGAAAAAAGATCAGAGGTGTTTTTCCCATTTTTTTTTAGAAATCTATAAAAGATGTAAAAAAACCTTTTACGGTCATTTACTAGAAAAAGATTCAGTGAATCTACTGTATTTTTTCCAAAGCATATTTAGTAAGGTTGTCGAGATCTAAAAGTCTGCCGTTTTTCAATTTTTTTTAAATGTCGATATGCCTACAGCTCTCAATCATTTTTGCGCAAACATTAATTATATGACATTCAGAATGGGCGATAAAAAAGATGTGTTATGAAAAAAGGTTAAAAAGATTGAGGGGTAACAAATTTTGTAAGTATGCCTATATCCGAAAATTATTTTGATTTAGCAGAGTGGATATCGGTGTAGGTACATTATTGCGTAGGTAGTCTAATTATGTTACAGTGCAGTTACGTAGGTACCTACCTACCTCATAAGTATCCTTGGAGCTTCCTAGAAATATGAAAATGTGTTTTCACACGAATAACAGCGCCGTGGTCTGTAGGTATGTGTCTGTCTGTGTACCTAATATATAAATTTATGACGAAACAATAACGCTTCTTATATTTTGAATATTAATTAGTACCTACTCGTACCTTCCTAATAGGAAGGTTGCGTATAGTAAACCATTTCGTTAATTCTTCTGAACTCCTTATTAATTAGGTTACTCATCTATGACCTATTATGTATGTAGTATGTGTAACCAATATTAATATGGCCTCCCGCGCACTTGGCTGCGGCAGCCAATATATTTGAAGAAATTCTCCAGTGAGCTATCATTATGTTGAATCGGCTGCCTCAGCCTAGTTACAGCCATTGACATATTACCCTACCATCCTGCCAACGGTCACGTGACCGATCCAGTACAAACGATGTTTCCACTCTACTTTGTTCCTGTGTTAGCCCAGACTATTGGTCCATGAAGATAATAAGTCTATGGTTACAGCAGCCAGGCTGGCTAGTACGCAGGATATATCTAACCTGACATGCGCAAATCAACATCTCCTATAAGTGGTTCAACCAACAACTCAACTTTAATTCAACAAAATCTCTTAAAACTTATTATTATACTACAACATATCAATATTCAAGAAGTACGCATTTTTTCTCACACCAATATTACATAGGCAGTATAGGCACTTCATAATTAAAGAGATTTCTAACTTATTTTGAGTACATGGTTGGAGCGGCAGTCTCTAAAGCGGGAAGTGCCAGGTTCGAACCCCGTCGCTGGCGATGTATTCCACACTTTGCGTACCAGACTTTTACCCTATAGTGCAAAGTGTGCAGAAAAGTATTTGGGTTTGTGTATGCAAGCCCAGATCCTACTAAATACGCCCCATGTGAAACAATCTCGCTGACGCATGATCTAAGCGGATTTGTTTTGTTTGATCCATACGGTGGGATTTCCCAATTGATCACAGTTATCGACTCACGTATTGATCAACGAACCCATCATATTGTCGTACTACTTAAATAATACCTGTTTTATGAGCAACATCGCAAAACTACGGTATGATCCATAGATCACATTGAAACATTTCTAGTTTCAGTTCCATGTGTAACACCTATGTAATTACTACTTAACTTTTTTGTATCCCAATTAAATATCACTAAATCCTTAAATTCTACCCATTCCTACTCGTCTTCATAGCAGCGCACCGTTATTAATAATTATTGGTTTTATTCGTCAACGAGTTAATGTCGACAGTATAATAGTTATAGATTTTCATGAAGTTGAAAGGTAAGAAGTTTGATGATTAATGGATTAACGTTTTCTGATCTGCCCACTGCCTAGGTTTCCTCTTGGTTGTTGTTTACAAATTGGACTGTTTAATTATTTCGACTCGTTACAATTAAATAAGCACTTAATTTTGCATAATTAACTAAATTATAATGATATAATGAATCTCGCCTAAAAATAGTTGTATGATCTCTCTGTTCACTTTAAGGAACCCAGTCACGTTCGTGTTTAGCTGTCGATGTTGAGAATAATCAATTCAAACCTTTTTGGGAAAATCCAATATCCTAGTGTCAAGTGTCTGGAGAAAACATTATGCAATCATTTGTCTAGTCTTATGTACAGTAAACTCTGCCTTATTTAGTACTTGAACTAAAAATACTTTACTGGAACGATTCTCTGCCTATTGCACAAAGATGAAAAAGTGCATGTGTCGATTAAATCTAGTTATCTGACTAATCTGTCTAACTTGGCCGGTGCCTTCACTAACGCTAACTACCAGTTACAGTTTTTGGGGACATAAAACCCATAGCTTTAAAATTTGTTTGTGTAGCTATATCACAGTGCTGCATCCCTACTAGAAGTTGACGAAGTTGAAAGAAAGATTCTTGAATATTACCTTGCTCCTACCAGAGCCATAGCTCCCCCCTTCGTGCCATGATATTCCTTCGCAGTAAGCAAATTGCAATGTTAACCAAAATACTTTCCACGACTCTCCATTTGAGCAGACACAGTTCGCTATACAATCCAACTGAGCCAGCAACGTATTTGAATTGAAGTTTGCAGAATATTCTTTTAGCGGCATCATGCCAATCTCCCAGAGTAAGATGAGTGTTTTATTATAAAAAAAGACTTGTGAAGTTGTCTATCCAATGTTCCTGTTCACACATAAAAAGTAGAATACGTTTTTTTTTAATGAAAATAATATTATCTATTATGTCACATGAGTGGCTGCCTGGTGTTCACAATATGAAATCCTCTTAAGTAGGAACAATATTTTGATATGGTAACATTACATAAGGGTCCTTTACAATGTGAAATACTCGTATATAAATCGTCATTGAATTTTTTGATAATATTGTTTAAATAAGTATATAGCAAAAAAAGAGTAAGTATAATAAAATTATTATAATATATAATATGAAGGGTGTAATACAATATTCTGTTTAATAATACAACTAGGGGCTGATAGAATTTGTTTTATGTATAAACCCGCCCAGCCGTCTCCCTCGTATAGTTAGGTTCCTACCCACCAGCCTATTGCTTACTCGTACTGCTGAATGCATCATGAATAGTCCCCTTTATAATATTGTCTATGGGCCACCAGGAGGGGAAAATGGAGGGAAATGTAAACCGGAAAGTTCGCAACAGCCATCTTGTAGTTTCCTATTGATTTATCTTCTTTTTTCATATTCAAATTTAGAGTGAGATTAAATTCTATTTACATGTTTAAAGACATGTTCAAATTTAGATATCTAAGAAAAACTAGACAATTTATTATTAGAAACCTACCGATTTTTATTTAATTAAACACCATAGAAAACTGAAGTTCATTCACATTATTTCTGATTCTGTTCTCAAAATTTGATAGGGATACAGGACATACAGGACCAGTTTTGTTCCTTGAGGAAGGCCAAGAGATTTTTCTATAAATGTAGTAAAGATTTTCTTTTTGTTTTTATAACTATGTTTTAAGCATATAAGTTTAAATGTTTAAAAATGTACGACACAGCAACGAGGATTTTATTGTAGCGTACAATAAACACAAGCCCATAGATTGCACACAGCGATCTATAGAGAGACAAATGCTAGGATACGTCTGATAAGATAGAATCAGATATGAAGAAATCAGAGGCTGATAAAAGTTTTCGATGCCGTAGATCGTATTGCCAAATTAAAGTGCCGATGGGCAGGTCATGTTCCCAGAAAAAAAGTCGACAGAGAGGCAACAAGAGATCCGGGATGGAAACCGTGAGGCACAGAGAAAAGAGGTATAGACTGGTCTCATATTGAGGATATACCAGTGTTGGTTAAGGATACTGGCCGTAGCGCCGTTTTGTGGGTATTCCCACCTCAAGGGCGCTCTGTGTTCCTCCCTACGTTGTTGGGAAGGGTTTATTAAACAAAAATGTTTTTAATAGCCCTTTGAACCCGGTTAACGTGTTTGCCTCTCTGATATCTGCAGGAAGTCCATTCCAGGCTGAAAGACCTGTCGCAATAAATGCGCGGCTCAAATAATTAGGTTTCGCGTTGGATAAACGATCTATATACCTAACATGATCATCTCATCAGTCTGATTCATCGTTCTCGAGAGTGATAGACTTCATATTTTGTACGCATAGAGTTGATTTAATTTAATATTCATACGAGAGATAAATATACATAATGTAGTTCTTCCCTACAAATAATATTCTCTCCCTCCTATTTCAGTCTTCATTTGAACAATCCCGAACAGGCGCCCACTCAAGTGGAACTAATAGCTGCAAGTACCAATAGTGCCTGTGCCTACACTTATGTATATCTATGTGTACTTCTAAATCTAAATAGACAGACTAAGGTTGAAAACGACTAACGCAAGTCTCTTTGTAGCTATGTCCAAAATCGCATGCACATTGCACAATCGCATGATCAAATGTAAAAAATAGCGTTGTTTTTACTTTTTGGGGATACATTTGCTTTATTAAAAAAAATACGGTCATTCGCTAGATTTTAATGCATTTCGGAAAATGAGTGTCTGTCTTTGAAAAAAAAACTGAGGTATTTTTTCACATTTTTTGAGGAACCTATACAGGATATGAAAGACTGTTGTGGTCATTCATTAAGACATAATTATTTAGGTATACATATATTTTATAATACATATTCATTTACATTACATACATAATCCTGGATATTTAAGTGAATGTATTCTAATGCAAAAATCTAAATTCAGGAGTGTATAGTTATCTTGCTACTACATCTATACTCCAAATACCAAACACACACACGGTTTAAGCTTTTCCTTTTATTGAAAATTTTGAAGGGAGTGAGCTAACTAGGATATTATGTAGAAATCAATGTATGTATGTATATTATGCTCAAAAACTAGGGTTGCCAAAACCATGTATCTACTAGCTAGAGTTAGTATAAAAAACGTATTTACGTGCTCACCACCTTTGTGTTCCTCATTTCCTATTATTTATAGAAGTCAGAGAAGTGTACCTAGATAGGTATATGAACTCAATAGTGTATTTTGCTATAAAAGTCCTGAAATCTAAAGCAGATTTTAGTAAAAACAGAAAAACACACAAATAGAATTCATAATACATAGTAGGTCGGTACCTTGTCACCAAGTACCTGACCTACCAGGTGATGTTTATACCTACCGGCTTATCAGATTGTGACCTTACCTATAATACTTAAAATTTCGCAATTCCATGAGCAACATACCGAGTATTTGTATAAAATACACAACATTTCTGAAATATTGCTGTATGTTTTTCCAACATGGTGGATACAAATTCATTGTATGATTTGGATCTCTGAAATATTCTTTACGTGGCGACCCTGTGAGCAAGCAGTAACCATGGAGATGCGGGATGCCCATGATGAAAAAGGGGGATTTATGGGGTATTTGAGTGGGCTGTTTGTGGGCGTCGATCGATACTCGCGAGGCGGAGCATCATTGCGTCGGGACGCCATGCGCCATTTTGGATACATACTCCCACATTATATCTAATCTTTATAATTATTTACATACACTATTCACAGCTAACTATGTGAAACATTGTATATTTACACAATATCTTGTGTTTTATCTTTATGTTATGTATAACTACTATGCCTAATGTTATTTTGGTATTTGATGCCTATGGAGTATGGAGTATGTATATTTGACTAAATTCAATTACCTATATCATATCATTCTGCTATCACAGCATGTTCAAAATGATGAATACATATTTACAAGTACTCATGCTTACAGCTAATTCGTTTTATCCGCTCTGATCCCTAATTAAAAATAGCATAAGTATAGAAGTTTAGCATTTTGACTATCCATCCCCTTCTAGCCCACTCTTTATACATATTTTTTGGAGAAATAAGCATACAAATTTGTAAAACCAAAGATACGAAGACCATTATTACCCGTTTGGCACAAATGCTAATGTCACAAAATTTTGGTTATTATAATATCTATCCCCACCTCCACGTATGTGGTAGGTAGTCATTGACATGCCACATTCGGATGTAATTGTGTCCAATGTAATGTTTTACGATGAAATCTTCCAATACTTACGTAAACAGTAGGTAGTAGGTATAATCTATATCCAGTTTACAAGTAGCGAATTCGCGAATCGCGAAATTCCTTTCCAAATCATTCGACACCAACCTCGACATAAATACTACCACTTGTAACTTTTTGTTTGACACACGACAACTTCCAAATCTATCATTCCTTTACTTCACCTGACACATGTTGTATAACAATGTAGGATTACATACGAGTATAATATATCTTACATTATTTTAACAGACGCATTGATGAAATATTTCCTGCAGGAACAACTAATTAGAGGCACGCGCTCAGGCAGATGTCGGCGCTTAACATGCGCATTAACCTTATGCTCTCAGAACTTGTTACAAAACTACCATTTCCTTGTAATTTAGATATTGAAGGGAACATTTAAGATACTTTAAGTATCGACTATTAAAATGATTTACTTAAGTACTTGCTTAAGTAATTTTCACAATGGGAAATGCTTTGCGTTCTTCGTAGTTCCATTTTATC
Organism: Ceraclea dissimilis; assembly: GCA_963576895.1. Taxonomy (NCBI): domain Eukaryota; kingdom Metazoa; phylum Arthropoda; class Insecta; order Trichoptera; family Leptoceridae; genus Ceraclea; species Ceraclea dissimilis. Next base: position 13,319,291 of record OY756358.1, on the reverse strand, counting down.
GCTCAAGGATTCTTTACGTGACAATAAAAACTTGAATGGATAATAAAATAAGTAAGTAGGAACTATTAGCAATTATTATATGCAGTCAGTTTATTTCCGTCCGTTGCTGGACATTATTCGCACGTCTTCAATCTCTCTCCCTTATTATTGCGATTGCTTTCAAAATTATAATATCATTGCTGTGTACTATAACACTCCGTCCAGCCAAGGTTGATTCTGCGCATGCTATGTATCCTTACTATTTATTTATTGTATGAAATATCAGTGGACAGCAATACAGCGTACGTCTCAATAACGATAACAATGTTATTCATGTGATAATATTTTTTTATGTAATTTATTTAATCGACGTCTTTTCCACAGAAGTGGTTTCGTTTATTAATAATCTATAAACCACAATATCCTGTAAGTATAAAATAATGTTCCAAGAAATCAGAAGTCACTCCTACAAAACTATTATTAATAATAAATAATAATATGCTATATGTGATATGGGATCTGAGATAGACCCTTGAGGGACTCCAATACTTCACACATATTTTAATTAAAAAATGGTCTAAGATAGTTGTTACAGTTTTTAAATTATTGTACATATTATATACGTACGAGTACTAGGTATTTCAAATTCCAAGCAAAAGATTTATCGGGAAAGAGATGTCACAATTATGGCAGGATATCATTTCTAATATTCTAATTATTTCTGTCGTCTCTCTCAATTATCTCATAAAATTTCATCGTCTTATTTCCCAGCCATCTGAAAAATTATCTTTCATACATTGGCAAATTTAATATTATTAATCTCATTGTTTTATTGTCCCCAGGTACACTTGGTATCCCGCTTCATAATGAATGGCGTATGCGTCGCATGGCGTGGTTGGTTGGATCTGGAGAGATTAGATGGCGCTGGATCATTGGATCTGGATACAGAAAGAGCTGCTCAAGAAGATGCAATCCTCAGAGAACAAATAGAAAGATACAATCATCGCCTACGAGAGTTTGAAGAGAAACAAAGAGCGTACAGAGATCATGCTCATCAAGACATTGAGGTTAGTTCAATCAAAAACAATTTTAAACGAGACGACAAATATTTTGTTGTTATTAAATTAAACTAGGCACATGTTGGTTACCATACTTGGTTCCCAAACCCAAATAATCGGATTTCATTTTAACTCAGGTTCCGAAATTAGGCGAACCTATTGGCTGGCGTATTTTCCTTTTTATGTGAATCTAGCCTTGCTTTTAAATAAAGATTTTCTTTTCACAGCAACTCCGAATGTCTGGAGGTCTTCACCAACCTCGCTGTCATCAACAGAGTCCCCGCCACGTGCAGCATGGTGCTGGAATCAAACCCCATTCACAAGGAGCAATCCTCTCCTAATGCCGCGGGCAGGGACCTTCGATACATCAAGGGCAACCCTGCTAAATAACAAAACAAAAGACGCGCAATTAGACACATTGATCGAATAAAGCCATTTTAAATATAGAATTCCTATTTCGGAATAGATTCCTTGCATTCAAATTCAGAGATGTATTAATCATAAATTAACTGTTACAAAAGTAACTCTGCTACTTTAATAACTGTAGACTACATTCCTGTATATTTCAATTTTTCCCCTTACCTATTGCCTAATTAGGCACAATACAAAATGAGTGGAAATTTAATGACATTTCCCAAATCTCGATAAAGTAAAGTATGACATATTATTATAAAATATAACAACATGAAAATGTATATTTGAAGCCATACAGGTTTTAATAGCGTGTCAAAAAAATATTACAAATTTGAATTAAGTTCAAATTAAAATTTAATAATAGTACATTTCAAACTAAGTATACAACGTTTTGTGCCAGTATTTGTAACTATTTTTCTTCTTCTTTGAAAAAATGGCAATCCCTGTTTTCTCATAATAAGTCAATACGTTCTACGTTTGCCCATACTAATAGCCAATCGTAAAATTATGATCTCTGATTGTTTTAAGACTTAGATATTTGTTGTATTTTATATTTCATTTTGTATGTTTCTTATAATTCTTATAAATACTTAAATAATTGCGTCCATCTCAACCAATATCCCAAGAAATATAAAAAAATCTACAAAACATCTATTATTTAAAATACTGTGTTAAGATTAGGTTAACCTGTGATTTTTAATCGACATTTTGATTAGCATTCGCATTAAATATTATCATTCATCCCTACATGTGTGAAAAATATCTATTAATTTTAGTTATATTCATTAATAATATGATTTCTTACTTATTTGGTGCGATGATCTATTTATTTATTTTTGATCAATGTTTAGTTAGTTATCTATTATTCATTAAATTAAATTTTGTATAAAAAATGTTATTTACTTTTTAAGTTTATTAGGCATTAAAAATATTTTGTATATAAGACTAAGATTTATTTAGACTCTTTCACTTGTAATTTTAAGGGTTATTTTTTCTTTATACATTGTGTTATTTCAATGGTACTTAACGTGTTATTTCAGATAATAATGTTAATGCATCAATTGCTTTGATTTTTTCATAAAGTTCCTGAAATCTTCACAATACTGCAATCAGTTTTTCTATAATACGAGTCTAAATAAACTCTTGTCTTTATAATCTGTAGGTATATTAATTAATTATATACTTATAGGTAGATATATTATTATGCATGTATTTTATTTACTTAGATATGTACCTACATTATGTGTTGTGATAATTGTAAATATATTATACCTAATAATAATAATGCATATTACAATTTTATCATATGTGTTTTATTTCTTGATGAGCATAAAATAACGTACATATTTCATTAGTTTAATACTTCATTTTTTTATGATTGATCAGTCTCTTTGGATTTCACATTGATTTTCTATCTTACAGTGGATACGTGAACTAATTTGGGTGTAAGTAAGTGTAAGTTTGGTACACATACAAATAGACTTTGTCCAATTGCATAGAATCAACTACTCATCAGTCAGCGATATATTTAGACCTTCTTTGTAACTCACAACAGAAGATTAAGCAGTCCTTCAATTCTATTATGGAATATTTGAGTAACATGGTCATGCATTGTACAGTCGCCATTCATCAATTAGTTGCAATACAATGTTTTCAATATAAACGGGAATATTTTTATTGGACCATGACCAATCGTTAAGCTTGCGTGTGATAAAATGCGTAGATAATAACAATTAGTAGACAAATAACAGGTAATATCGTTTTGTATCGAACTTCCCCACCCTAAATCTACACACGCTATACTCTGAGGCTGATGCGGGTAATATCTACTCTATATGTATGTAGTCTATATATTTATGTAGCCATTAGTGATGTCAAGTATATTGATTCTTATTAATTTTTTATGAATACCTCTACCTGTTACTTTTCACGTACTAAATACTCGTTACATTTTTTCTAAATTGCTATTGTTACTCTTAGTTCAAGTCAATTGCGTTTCGATTGTTTACCATCAAAGTTGTGGGTTGGTCTGGATTTCTTTCATTCTAAATATTTTTTGGGGTGCTGAATCCGAATCTTGCCTATAACATGTCGTAAAATTAAAAAAATGGTAAAAATGTTCATTCCTTAAAGATTTTTTTGCTAAAACCTGAAAACTGACAACTTTTGCACATTATATTTGTGTGCAAAATAAAACTAGATATAATTTCATGCAAATCTAGCGTACAGTTTTTTTCTTCAAAGTAAGTAGCAGCGGAGTTGTCAAGTTCCAAAAACTGTCAAAATTTTCGCGGGTAGGTACTATTTTAAATTGTGAGCATCGAAAATACACGGAGAATAGTTTGCACCTAGTTGGATCCAAAGCAAACTTTAAAAAAATTTCATGATACATAACTCGTTGGAATCAGCAAACGTGACACGGTTTCTTTATAATACCTCCAAATAACATATGTATTATATAGTAAATAGTTATATTCGGCATCACTACAGAGCAGAGGGACAAAGCTAATGTTAGGTAAGTTGGGTGAGCATTTGAACGGAACAGAATAACACACTGCTTGTATCGTAATCATTCAATATAATGTAATACTATGTAATTGTTACAAATTAATTGGTGTAATTTGACATAATGCCAGTACCAGGTATTTATATAATGATGTGTTTACAAAAACTTAACAACTGGAACATAGAGGGCGTTACAATATCTGACCCTATATTATGCTAGGTACTGTATGTTACAATAATAGTACCAAGTGTTTGTCAGAACTCAGAATCCTCAGAATATGAACTTACTGTAGGTCCTGAGAGGTCCGCTGGCTATAAAGTAATTTAATTTTGTTGAACTTCAGGACCAGTGATGGATCAATGATTCATTTGGGGGAAGGGGCTGGGGGTCGGTTGATTTTCAGCCATTTCAGTAAATTTTTCTTATGGCTTATGCTTGATTTGAATTTGCATGTTACTTATGGTTTGGGAATGGGGGGGGGGGCTTCAGCTTCTTAGCCCCCCTGGATCCACCACTGCTGAAGAATAAGGGTTGTTTGGCGTAGTAGATTTATTAATTATTACACACTATTTACGACACAACATTTTTTTTTTAAATAATATGCTTTGTTCCTTATAAACAATTTCACTAGTAGGTATAGGCAATTCTAAATTATTTATTTTTGCGCAGAATTGCGTGTGTGCTACATAACGTTATACATAAATTCTGTAATAAAACGTAAAATTCAAAATACTTTGGCAAAATACCTGAAGGGATCGGTGTCCTTTTGTAAATTATTAAAAAAAATGTAAAGGTTCTAAAGCTGTCAGTTCCGCATTGTTCCCGTCGAGTTGTCCAACTGTTATCTGAAATTTATCGCTAGGGGGCGTGCGTGTTGAAGCGCTCAGAGTATTTGTAACAATAACAATTAAATATTATTATTATTTACAGGACAATTAGAACGGATACCTTGTTGTAACTTTATAGGCAGGCAGGTATAATAGTAATCGTTACGTTATACAATATGTTAATTGCTACCCGTGAAATGGTTCAAGGTAAACATTTAGTTGATTGCTACTAATTATATGGGTATTTGTTACAAATACATGTGACATGTGAGTACTTACTGATAATTAAATAGAAATTATGTTTTGTTAGATTGGTCGATAAAATATGTACAATCAATGCACATTATAATTGAGGATTTGCGATGAATTGAGAATGTCAAAGTCTGTAAATTTTCGAGCTACCTAAATGTTCGATTGATCGTAAAATTCGATCTTTATACCTTTCAGGCTCGAAGACGTCTATAAGAACACGACACGATTCTCATCGAGTTACGAGTTTGGATAGAATAATAGAAATAATGATATCTAATCTGACATTGTGCAATAAAAAATGTTAGCCCTGACTTCCCTTATTCAGAAATCTGCTCTCCGTCACTGATACCTCTTATATCCTATCAATAGGAATCAGGAATGGCCAGTGGCGTAACTAGCATAAGTGCCGCCCGGGGCGGACTCTGAAAATGCCGCCCCACCCGAACCCCTAAGTAACTATACACGTACATACCTACCCATTGGTGTCTGCAGTTTGAAGCTAGGCGAGAGTAACTAAAATTGTAATATGAGTGTGGCACAATAAAGTACGTAAATAGCGCCGCAGGCGAATTTTTTTTCATAAAACTGAATGAAAATGAAGGTCATGTTGTAGTTTTGTTTACTTTCTTTAACTAAAAATATAAAAAATAAGTACATACCACAAAAAAGATATTAAAAACAAGAAAAAAAGAGCGCCGCAGGCGAAATTTTTTAGACAAATGGTGAAATGATGAACCTGGTTGTCTAAAGTAACGAAAAGGAAGTAACGAAATTTTAGCCTTAAGATATCGAAAATCTATCTTATTTGAGCACCTATAAATAATATGTACCTAAGACGTGAACAGGATTAATTAGCGCCGCAGGCAAAATTTTTTATGAAAATTATAAGTAGTAATTTAATAGATTTTCATAATAGTTTTAGATTTTTTTTTAATTTGTGTGTTTTATCAAGACGTTTATTTATATGTTGTGCCATTTTGCCGCCCCCTGAAATGCGCCGCCCGGGGCGGACCGCCCCCCCCGCCCCCCCCTAGTTACGCCACTGGGAATGGCATTAGATTCAGGAGAATTACCTGAAAGATTTAGGAGTAACCTGATGTATGTATGCATAGTAAAGTTTGATAATGATGTATAGAGGTAGAATTACAAAGGTACAAGTTGGTGTATTTTCTTTCTTCTCGGTCTATTTCACTCAGAATCAGGACTAACGACCCGTAAAATACATAATTACGTCAATATTTAAAAGAATATAGTTTAGTGAGATCCATCCATGAATGTTTCTATAATATAATTGCTGATAATGCCACTGCCAGGTAGGCTTACCTCATGACCAGCAACGGTTCTAACAAGAGTGCATACTGCGAAGGGACTTGGGCAGTGGATAATTGTAAACTCAACCGAACAAAGATGAGTTTCGTCAACTTGATGGCCTCACTATAGAGTATCAACTATGTGATGATTGATGAATATAAAACTTTTTTAAAAGTATCCAAGAGTTCAACATGAAAATGCATTCAATTCCAAAAACAGATATCAAAAAAGGATCTGTGCTTGAATACAAATATTCAAATACTTTTCTGCACACTTCACAGCGTGAACATAAAACTTTTGTTGGAATTTTAGTTTAGCCCACTGTCCGAGCCGGGATACGAACTTCTCGTTCGGTCGACTAGGCCTATACCTACTAAAAAAACTATAGTTCCTACCTACTCATGTTTTTAGTTTAGTATAATTTCGCTTTATATACGTAAATAATACAGATTTTTGCAACGGTTTATTTCAGTCGTTGGGTTTCTGGTATATTATGTTGAGTGTAGCACTTCACTCTTCAGTAACCTTGATTACAAGCGGCAGGCAAAATCCTGGCTACAGAAGGTTTTGAAAATATCATTACTACGGTTACGATAGAACCCAAAGGACAATTACAGAAAATCAAGTAAATGTGTGATAGTTTGCACGATCGCACTAAAGGATGGACCGTCGCTGTCTAAGACGATATGCAGCGGAAATAGTATTGAACAAAATGAAGACTGTCCAAAATAAACGTTTGAAAGGCAATAAATTTTATTGACACTAAGTGTTTTAGAGACAATAATTATGTAATTATTGGATATAAAATAGATTCGGCTATTATATTGTAGAAGTTGTTAGTTTTACAATCGTTAATAATTCCTATTGTTTGCCTGTAAATTGAAACGGAAAAAGAAACATTAACTGCTAATTTATACTAAAACTTGTGTTTTTTTATTTTAATGTAACGACATGAAAATAGTCCTTCACGCCCCTGCAGCAAATAATTTTAATTATGATGCCACCCAAGAGTATAAGTTACTTTATACATAGCACCGACAACGAAACTATTTCCAATTTCCCACAATATCGAGTAACCAGTGATTGCTTTATGTATACATTTTCTATCAAAGCATGAACAGTGAATGTTAAAAATGTTCCATACTCAAATTTTCTTGTACCTACCTATGCTTTCGCGGCGTGACTAATACACTGATTGTAAAATTTTTGAAGAGTTTTTCACTGCATGATACGTTTTTTTTTTTCGAATTCTTCGAGTTTTAGGCATCGATGTTGGTACCATCTTCAAGATTCGAAAAAAAAAACAGACGCAGTGAAAAACTCTTAAAAAAATATAAACCAAAGCCCTATACTCTCATGTCTCCATAGAATTATTCTACGGAATTCAGAATAGCAAATATTCAGAAACACAGTTGACAGTTTTATAGGAAGATGGACATGGAGTGTCGGGAGCTTCATGGTGATAAAGCGATTTCTAGTGCTGAAGGAGACAATTAATGTAAATGAAAAGAAGTAGATATAGATTAAGACAAGAGAATTAGAATTAGAATTAGAATCAACCTTAAACCAAGATCTGGACAACTTCCAAAAATATTTGAAAAGTTGGCATCTGCGACCAAATCCTAAAAAGACAGTCGCGCTGGCATTGCATTTAAACAATAGGGAAGCGGATAGAGAGCTGGAGATCTCCATGTGTGGTGAAAGGATACCGAGTGAGAAGAGCCCAAAGTACCTCGGAGTTAAAATCGATAGAGCACTCACGTATAAGGCTCATACTGAAAGTGTTAAAAACAAGTTGAAAGCCCGTAATAACATCATTAACAAATTGGCTGGAACATCATGGGGCAGTAAAGCCACAACATTGCGAACATCGGCAATGGCGCTGGTGTACAGTTCAGCGGAATACTGTTCCCCGGTGTGGGGAAGAAGCTCACATTGTGGTAAGATCGATGTCGAATTAAACAAGACCATGAGAACTATTACGGGCGCCATAAAATCAACCCAGACCCCATGGTTGCCAGTGCTGTCCAATATTGCACCTCCAGATCTGCGCAGAACTCATGCCACGGCCAGGGAAAAAGACAAGATCAAGAAGAATCCCCAATTACCAGCTTTCAAGGACATATTTCACCCACCTCATAAAAGGCTGAAATCCCGAAAACCTATATGAACAGTGGAGACTGACGAATTTAACCTGGAAGGGAAATGGAAGGAAAGATGGGCCGCAGAGGAGCTAACAAATAAACATCTAGTAGCGAACCCCAATGTCCGAGTACCAGGCTTCGATCTCCCACGGAAGGTTTGGGTACAGCAGAACAGGGTGAGAACAGAGCATGGTTGCTGCAATTACTCACTCTGGAGGTGGGGAAAGAGGGACAGCCCTGACTGTGAGTGTGGAGCTGAGCAGACTGTAAGACACGTAGTGCAAGAGTGCCACATTAAGAGGGCTACAGTAGCAAACATGGCGATTTTAGTGATTTTTCAATCGATATACCCGCGTTATTTATTGTTGGATTTCGATGAAAAAAATATATTATATAGATTGAACTTTAACGAAGCGCATTATAGAGCAATATAATTAATATACTCTTGTTTCTTGTAAAAAATAAAAATTGTGAACGTCGTTTTTCATCATTTTTTTGATATTCCAAGTGAATTGTCCGTCGGAATTAAATAATTCTTTTTTTGTCTTAAAGAACACTAAAATATCTAGCGCATTATAGAAAGAAACGTAAATATTTTTTGTTTGCTTCGCGTCAAAACCCAAAAAACCTCAATTTCATAAAAAGTCTCCGTACTAATATACGCTATCGGTTTTAGCGTGCACGCGAATATGACACTTATAACACGGGAATTACAAGGAACGCACTGTTTTTCGTTTCGCCAAGGATTCAGACGCCCACAAGACTGTGGACTGGTAAGACGTGGATTCTGTGCTAATTGGATTGTCGTTCCATACTTTTATTCTTATTGACGAATGTTCGCATATTACAGAGGACGGCAAACATTGGCAACTGATTTATATTTTAAATTATTTTCACATAATATTACGAGTACGTAGTTCCCACATGTTTTAGTGATTTTTAGATTATTTAGATACTTATTACTTAAATGTGCGTGCCTATTAATTATATTATCCCGGACTAAACTAAACTATCTTTTCCAAAAATAGGTAGATTAGCTTTTTTGTGTTTTTTTTTACTCTCAGCTATTATCTCATCAGACTATAATCGTATATAATAACATATACTTTTTTATATATATACATCCATGAGCGTCGCCAAGGAGGGGAAAGGGGGGGGGGGGGGCAGCTGCCCCCCTAGAGATGAAATAGGTATATATTTTTCATACTAAATGATAAAACCTCATATCATAAATTTTCTAAAATTAGTATGTACATCCACCAGTTTCATAAAAAAAATTGCCTGCGACGCTATTTTTTATTACTTTTTTAAATAAAACATTTTTCGTACATATTATTGTCCAAAGCTTTATATGTATACATTTTCAAGTAAACAAACTACATCAAGACCTCATTCACCATGTCTCACACAAAAAAATCGTCTGCGGCGCTATTTACACCTTTTTTAATTTTAATCCAGTATACCAAATGAAATAAACACATGTATATCACCCACCCGTTGTAGATTGCGAACACATGTTGGCTATTGCAGTGAAAACAACTTTGAAGGTTTTGAATAGGCCATTATAATAGGCTCGAAGACAATGACCCTAATTAAACTATAAGATTTTTCGGGAAGTTGGTACTAAGATAGCTACATATATGAAATATGGAACTGTAATGCAACTGATGTTGGAATCTACCTGTGGGTCTATATCTCATGGCCAAAAATTCTTTATTACACAACTAACTGTAGTGTAAATATTGCGGTGATTTCCACTGGTTATGGACTCCTAACACTACAAGTCCATGCGTACAAACATTGTAGAAGCGGGGCAGGGGAGAAATTTTTACGCTCCGCCCAAAATTGACCTTGAATTCAGAACTGTAGCCCTCTTAAGAAGTTCAGTGGAAGCCTCCAAGACATCCATGAGGCGACTCCGGAGGCGGTGGACTGGTTGGCGGCGCTGGACCCTAGATTATAACAACACTTCCTGACACAGCCCAAATGGGTGAAGACGCGTGAATCACCAAGCCATACGAAAAGTAAGTAAAGTAAGTAAGTAGATATAGATCAGTAAAATAAAATGTAAGTACATATAACTCCATCACATGTACGTAGGTAAGTGTATCCTCAGGACTCAGGAGTAACAATATACTCTAGTTCTCATGTATGATATCAGATTACCTACTTGCACATAACCACTAATCATTATTATTTTCACTGCAAGTAAGTAAGGACTACGGTATATCTGGTAGGAGCCAATAATATTTTTATCCTCAATTTTATCGAGAAATTGACAAATACTTCGTCACCATCAGCAATCCATTAATTTTTTTTTACATTTACAAATGCAATGTGCACATTTAGTAGATGAAAAAAAAATGAATTAAAGTTTTTCATTCAATGTGCAAAAAGAAACGTTTCGATAATAATTAAACAGTTGCTGTCCGTACGTTCTGCTGTAAAAAAATCAACAAAGCTCTTGATTGGTTTGTATGTTGCATGTTTACCTTGTCTATGTAATTAATTTAAAAATATGTACATTAAACAATTTCTTCTCACTTATCCTACAATCACTGACATCCCTACCTTATATATTTGGTATTTTGTATTTTTTATTTCCAATACTTACATATTTCGATAAAGAAAAAATGTGAAATGAAATTGTGTGATGTACTTTATTTTATACAATAAAAAAAACCGAACAAAAATCCGAAGTATGCATCCTTGATGTAGGGTCAGGTGTCTGGTATTAAATGTCAATATAATTAACAATATCATATCGATATCCCCTGCCTGACACAAGCACAAGGATCAGAAGCCCCTCAAGTCCTCGTGGGAAACTAACTTTCCACATGAAGGAACAGGAGACATGGCAAGAGACAAGGAGTAAGAAACCTCTCGAAAGTATCCATAACATACTGAACTCAAACTTATCCACATCTGAAATATGAGGTTTCACTATTTTAAATGTAAATGCATTTTGTATACGAAGTTTAATATTACATCGATATGTGAGTAGATATACTTAGATGGTACAGTTATTTCGAGCCCTGATCTTCTAAGCTAGGGGTACCGGGTTAGAATCTCAGTGTTGAGAATATTCTGTAAGTTATTATTTGCAATCTACAATAGTTAGGTTGTAGAAATAATAATTCGTTTTATCACATATTTATCTGAAAACCTAAATGAATTTAAAAAATATTAACTATCAAAAAATGAAAATAAAATAATCGAGTTTTTATTGTTGATAAAAACATGTAGCTACTTATGTATAATAATATTATGTATTATTATCTAATGATAATATTTGCGGTTAAAACTAACTGATATTGTGTTCGCTCAAGTGAAACTTCTCAAATTGTTGTTCATGAATCCATAAAAATATTACATTATAACATCTCGATGCTTCCAAGGAACAAAACTGTAAGTAATTGAAAATTGTTGTTGAAAATGAAAAAAAAAAAGGATTGCTACATTAGTTCGTGTGCTCAAACCATAGATAGATGGATACAATAATAAGTATACATTAGTCGCAATAGACTGATTAAACTGTCATGTGCTATGGAGTCTTCAAAATTATGAAGCGAATTACTGATTTAGAAAGCCAAACGATTCACCGTCCTTGTAGGGCCATAATTAGAACCAAATTTTATATGTACATTGTACCTACATACCTACAAAACGTTTATAAATTTGAACTGATGGGTACTGAGCCTGGGCGACGCGACGCGCTAAATCTTCTAAACTCCAATGCACGCATTTATTTCCTAGACAAATTGGTCACAATATGCTCTATCATTCAAGTTATCAATCTATCCGTTCCATTTCGCCGCTTGCTCTAAGGGACATGATGTAAAACATCATCTCTGTGTCAGTCAACATAGCTTTGAATATGAGAATATGTTCAAGAATGGATCTAAATACAACGGGAACTGAAACAACACTCCACGTCAATTCCAATAAAATAGGCACAGTAAATTATAAAGATCTCGATTGAAGATTGTGAACTTTATCTCTTATATCATGTTGATATGCCTTTGTCTTTGCATACGTCTTCCAAGTTAATATTATATCTTGCGGTTGATCGTTGCAACAAAATCAAGCGTATAAAATATAATACACGCGACTTCATGTATAATGTTTCAAATTGATCATTCGTATCAGAAATCACTATCTATTACATACTCTGTCGAGACAATGTACGAGTAATAGTATCAATTGGATAATAAGAGAAGTAGTTAGTATTTTAATAAGAATGCAATGTGATTTATATTTCTTTAAGTTCTCAAAATACTTGGGCATCAAGGAGAATTATTTGGATGCTGCGCAAATGAATTGCTGAATTTCTTAGTCTGAAGTAAAGTTCATTGCATTGGTAATACTTATTCGATACAGCTATATAGAAATGCAAAATACAGTAGGGATGCTTCATTTTAGTAAGTGTTTACCCACGAACAAAACGCGGTTTGAGGGAATAGACAGATAGATAGTAGGTATGTTTGGTCTTCGAAACAAATCTAAAACCAGGTTTTCCCGAAGAAACCATTGTCTAATGTGAGTTGTCAGAAACAATTCCATTCTGGTCAAAATCAAGGCAAACTACTTATTACAATTTTTTACGTGAGATAAAATTGTACTAACCATTTAAAATTTATCCAATAAAAAACTGACGAAATACCTGCATCAATTTTAAATTGAAAAAAGATTAAAGGGGTTGATATCAATTGTAAGGGATAATCCAGGGTTTAACACAACATGCTAGTATTATTTGTTACAGTTGAATGAAATGAAACAGCCAACGATATGTATAATGTTTAGATTTTTTTATTGATCCAGGATTATCTTTAAGAAATGTTTAAATATTTGAAAATTTAAAAACATTCCTCCTTCTTTTTTTAAAAAGGGTTTATAAAATAAAATAGGTATGCTCTATTGTTAAAACGCGTTCGTTGTTATTTTTGTTGTAATTTATAAAAGGGTTTGTATTTGTATCAAATCAATGAACTAATAGAAATAAATTAAAAATTAATATACTTGTGGCCTAAGTTTTCCAGTCGACATAGTGACGTTACATATAATTCAATTTTTAGCCAATTTCCCACCTTACTGGACCGAACCCCTGATTTATTTCCCTGATGAAGACTACAATTAAAATACTGAAATATCACAGGTAGTTTCAGCAACCTAAAATAAAATCTCTCCACTACCTATGGTTTAAGGTGGATCACTTGAGATTGTCTTTTATTGGAGTCTGGAGAGTAGTTGAATAACTTCAACACTTCTTATTAAAACTTATTCTTATTAAACGGAAAATATATTTGGTATTTGGGAACCGAGCGATTCCGCTTTTTTGGACAGGTTTTACTGTATTAGATTTTCATTCATGATTTTTCATAATAAATTCCTATAAGCACTTTTTTTTATTATTTTGTAATTTTTTTATTAAATAGTGCGATGGGTTGGATTACGATGGATCGACGCATGAAAAAATAATGGTTGATGCATTACACAAAATTGAAATGTAGGTATAGACTCGGGATGTGGCGATGGTATGAGATGTATGCTAATTAGGTAAGCACAATATGTAACCCCCTATGAATATTAATGTTATACGCTATAGATACTAAAAGCAAACAAATAATAATACCTATATTCATTATTATTATCATCTTTCTACTAAAGCTTTACTACATTCTGATTGGCTGGATGAAAGTGACACGAAGATTGATAGTGGAGGGGGTAACACTCCATAGATTGTAGGCATTATATTATAATATAACAGAGAAATAGGGATGTTAACAGTACATTTTTTTATACTTCGTAATCGATTACAAACAGCATAGAAGAGATTATGATGTTTTAAACTATATTTCCTCGGAAAGCATAGGTAAATGCTTGTAGGTAATTTCTGGAGTCTGGAGAGTTAACTCCCCAAGATTGTATATTTCGTCTCTTGCACGAAATGACGTCAAACCATTTTCATTAGTTAGAAACAAGCAATAGTATCATACAGTGGCATATAAAGAGGGGGCGAGGCCCCCCCTCCTCCCAAAATGTCAGACAGTGATTTGCCATCTACTATAGAAAGATCCCAGGTTCATCACTTCACCCATCTTTCAAAAAAAATTCACCTGCGGCGCGTTTTTTTTTTGTTACATTTTATAACACAATTCTTATAATACCAACCTAAAACACGTCATTTTTCGTTCGACTTCATAAAAAAAATCGCCTGGGGCGCTATGCTCGGCCGCCGCTTGCCAAGCGTGTGGCGTGGGCATTAGAAATTCAACATGATGCAATAATAATTACGAACTTGTATTTTTAAGCATGCATCAATTATTAACGTACGTAGATTCTTAAAAGTGTGTTTACCTAAAGATAAAATTTAAATTTGATAATCATATAGTACTATAGGCTATAACACAATTTTCGATGCACATTGTCATCTCTACAACATTATAAATCAGAAAGTGTAAAACGTATAGAATATCATACGAGCAAATATGAATAGGTACTTAGGAAATGATGGGAGGATGAAGGGAAATGGGGGGTGGGGGGGGGGTATGTGAAGAGGGGATTCATGAAATTACGTAGGTAGGTACTTTTATCTACAAGGTATCAACCATATAGTACCTACGTACCTAGTAAATATACCTACTACCAGTGACGAAGAGTGAATTTCGGTAGGGGGGAAGCCGGGACTAATATTTTTGATTGGCAATTAGATACTATACCGTGTATTATTTATGTATTTACAATATTGAGATAAATAAATAAATAATGTTTGATTAGACGATTAGACCTATAATTTTGTCATCCTAAACCGAAAAGGTAAATCGATGGGAATCGTGTACTTAGGACTCTTTGCCACTGATATCTACACATTTATGTGTCATGTTATCAGACATAGAATCAGTTACGAATGTCATGTCATCATGTGTCACATGCAGGAAAAGATGTATGGTTGCTATTGCGATTCATAGGCGTACAAAATGTAAAAAACTATTCTTTACTAATCGTAAGTAGAATATATGGTTATAGGACCAAACAGTTTAGGAATAAGGATCAAACGTGTCAAATACTCGTAGAACAAATTTTATGAATTTTAATCCAGTGGATGGGATTATAAATGAACGCCAACCTGTGAACTGTGGCAATCTAGACTAAATAAACCACAAAAAACTAGAAAATATTTTGCTAAAACAAAAATAAACTTCAACTAATTAGGTGTTAACAGGGAGAAATTATCCAAATATATATCATAAGTTTGTTTATTGAAAGAGCATTTAATAATAAACGAATTCCATATTCATTTCTAACTTTATAATAATACTAATACATTTTCTTACTTACTAAACTAGTTATCACAAAACAAGGATGTTTCAATTTCCATTTCGCCGCCCTTTTCTGATTCAAACACAAAGGTATAAACGGGAGCATAATATTATTATATATGGTGTATGGAGGCTAATAATAAAATGAAATAAACAAATATCATTCAAAATACAATACAATATAAGTTTATAATAAAAATCAACAATACAATAATACCTATATTTATACTATCAGAGTTATGATACGTGAACTGTGAAGCCATCTTGTTATAATATAACTACCTAACCATTGTGTATTTGAGAGTTATTTATCTAAATTTACGTTTTTACTCATTTTTACTTATTTACTTATTTTCAAGGGCTGTTGT
The DNA here is from genome assembly GCA_963576895.1 of Ceraclea dissimilis. NCBI lineage: Eukaryota > Metazoa > Arthropoda > Insecta > Trichoptera > Leptoceridae > Ceraclea > Ceraclea dissimilis. The sequence goes on along the minus strand of OY756358.1, from coordinate 13,303,113 downwards.
GCAAGTCGAAACCCAATAGGGGCGTATAATAATAGGCCCCATGTAAATTAAACGTTTATTTTTTTTCTAAAACGTGAGTTTACAATAGAAACAATAATCACACTAATTTACTAATCACAGTAAATATTTTGAAACATGATGGTTTTTTCCTTTCATTAATTTGCACAGTTATCGCCCTGAGTGGCCCAGAGAGACCGACCAAAATAATTTTTGCTTCGTTCACGAGACAAAGATTATCCCGACGCGACGGCCCCACTCGCTCCCTCGTAATCTTGAATCCATATGGGTTTTATAATAATTACGTCCTTGCTATTATAAAAAAAAACTTAGGCACCTTAAGTAGGCAGTTTTTTTTAAATTTATTTTTTAATCTTATCTAGTTACTTATAAAATTTTTATTCTACATACGTATTACAAATTGTGTTTTTTGCGTATTTTTAAATCAGATTTTGCATTTCATTTAACAATATAAAATACTCAACAATAGATATACCCATATTAAGAAGGATATCACGTAATTTTATTGAAACCTTTTTTTAGTATAAAATAGGTGCGTTACATAAAAATTTGTTGCTATAGTAAAGTAACCTATTCAGGACCTCTACCAGGTATCTGCGTAAAAGTGCGCGGCACCTATGTTTATGAGAGATAAATTAATTCTTATAGCATGACGATTTTTTCTTATAGGTAGAAAGCTACTCTACGTATAATGGCAAGTAGTCGTTCTACCAGATAAGAACCACGACAACGTACTAACACCTATGCTATACACATTTCAGATGAGCATCAAACGAGACATTCCGAATGGGTAGGCAGTAGGCACTTCGTGAGGTGCTATTTCCTCGATATAAATCGGACAAATTGGATCGAGGCGCTAAATTGACCATTCTGTTTAGCGTGCGACGAGGCGGTCCTTTCAGTATTAAGTAAGTACCTACTTTCAGTAAAGGTTATTGTACTAGTTTTTTTTTTTGTTGAATATTTTCTTGTAATAAAATATTGGCGACAGCCTGGCATCATCACTCGTCAGGAGGACTGTCCACTGCTGTCGCCTTGGCGAAAACGTTTTAGGTAGATAAAAATTCTTGGAAATTATACAGTGTTGATATTTAATAACATTCAATTACTTATTGCTTTCGAAAAATGAATTTCCAAAGTATGAAAACAAAAAGATTGGATTTATAAAAAAAAATATTATTGGTCAACGGCAATGCACATTTGCAGACGGACCTGTTATCTTGTCGCAAATGAGTAAAAAAACTGTAAGTGAGCTTAAATGTATTTAATAGGCGCTTGTAAAGGTATGATATTATAATAATGTAGTTCTACAACAAAGAGTTGTTTACATAAAAATACAGCATATTCTTTTACGTCAACGAACGCTAATCTCTTGGAGAGCGTATTGCGACAAAAAACTGTTTTCATAGGACGAAATATTATCTAGATTTGTAATATAGGAACAATGTTGTTATTTACTGTGAAAAGATAACATGCCGGGGGTGGCGCCGTTTAGTAAACTTTTGATAAAAGGGAAAAAATGATGATGATAGTGCAGGTATTCATTCAAACCTTCAAGATGATCCTGGAGATCGTTACCGGAGAAAAAAAAAATGAAAAAAAAAACTCACGAAAAAAGTAAGTAGGTAAGCAGGGTCATCGAAAAAGATAGACCTTATTTTCAAAAGGTATAACTTTGGAACCATTCATGTTTAATGAGTGATTTTTAACTGTATGGTAACCATGATGGTAGATGATTGATGGATGGAAGTTTTGTTTGATAACCATTATATTGAAAGGTGGTAAATGAATAGCGCCAACTGGCTTAGTGGACCGCGCAGTTAGTCTGCGCGTGTGCTATTGCATTGTATTATGCATCAAACAGAACTTTCACTCATCAGTTACCATACAGTGAAAGAATCTTTCATTTAACATAAATGGTTCTGAAGTTATACCTACCTTTTAAAAAGAAGATTTGGAAAATACGTATGAATTGTATTTGAGAGTTAGAGGAAGGTAATGTGTGAGGAAATTTATAATTTATGTGTGTATCTAATGGATTTCTCTTTTCCAAAACTAGACCTAGCTCTTCAGCGTTAATCTGTTTTGTATACAATCCAATCAATTCGATACAATAATTTTCCCCTACAAAGGTAATAATCTAAGCGGAATTAAGCGGAAATTTTAGAATCCATCCGTAGATCTACATTTCTACACCGTCTCAGGATTCTCAGGATATATTTTGTTGAAAATTTTTGCTTTACATAATTTGGTTTGAAAAATTCTATATTACACTTAGTCGAATTACCTACAATATAAAATTAGTAATCCCCCCTATTGATTTATTCTTATTATTATCATCCCTCTATACATTGTGTTGTGAGAAAGAAGGCACCTGACAGTATTTACACGGATTTACTTGTATCTGTATTTTATAATACCCACTCTTCTCTACATAATAAAACTCTTCAAACAAAATAAAATTGTGATCGATGTTCTCAAAGCAGGATAGAGAATAACAGATGTTCAAAATAACATCAGTGAAAAGTTGTTGTGGAAGGAACATTTGGAATCCAGTAGAAATCGTTATTACTTATTTATAAATTAATAGAAATCGCTGCTTTTGTCCATTACAATTACAAGAACTTCTTCCAAAAAGAACTTATAGCATAAAAATATTTTTTACATTCCGCGGTCACCTACTCGTATATAATAGTGGAAAAACACACGAACGGTTGTACTGTTTACAATATAACATTCTGAAAAAAAAACAGCTTTGTTGTGGCTTGTTTCTCCTAATCGTATACTCTGTCCAAAGCGTGATAGAGTGTGCAAGTCCAGAATCGGCCTTCATAGTCACCTCCAATGGCATCATCTACAGGATCAGTAATGACGTGACAGCGATTCTTCGGAGCTAAAAACATGCTCGGCAACGGGCTCAAGGCTATTATTATTATTATACTTGGTTATAATTCCTCATATTATTGGCCTTTCGTGACTTTACTTTATTTAACTTGGCCTTTGCTATTATAATATATTAGAACTGTTCACAGTTATTTTCTACTCGGTACTCTGTGACAGAATGAATAGCAGTGACTAGATTTCCATCTCACCCCTCATAGGATTAGCAATGTTTATAGCATGAAATTTCACAGTGAGGAGTAGAATGGTGTATTATTTAACAATCACTTATCAAAACACGGATATGCTTTCAAAATCATTCACCGCCGTCGCATTGCGTGATGAAGGAAAACTTAAACGTTGTGTATTTTAGACAGATTATATGAATTAAAAGTTTTATTATGTTTTTATTTATTTTATCGGGAATTGATGGGGATAGATTACTTCTATGGTGGAATGGAAACATTGGAAACTTCTGTAGAAAATAGGCACAACTCTAAAACATGGGATTTATTTATTTGTTATAAACATATTTCGATAAACCCAGATTCATTTTACATAAAAAAAATATATTTATATGAGAATACGATGTTTGTGCATGGCCCCACTGAGCGACTGAAGACAAAATTAAAAGACAAAGAGTCGAACGGCGAGTACTTACCTTCAACTTCAAAACATTGAAAATAGTGAAATACAGAAAATATCGTCATTTCAGACTTGATAATTATTCCGCGAGTTTAGAATTTTCACGGCAAATTCCGGGAATAAGATAACACTAACACACGACACTGCTAGCAAAATAATCAATTCCTCGAAATACAATAAGGATTTTTGCGTTTTGTTATAATTTTCATTAGCGTACGAGTAACGATTCAGAGTCAGAGTGATCTTAAATACCTAACAAGTTCTTTAAAGGGCTGTTTACACTGTTTATTTATTATGTAGATTATTTACAGTACAATTATACAAATGAAAAACAAAACGATGAAACGTGTCATGAACAATAAGAATAATATAGGAGTATTGTGTAGATATACCTTAATGTATGACGTCATATAGTATAGTAATGATAGCTGGCAGGCGACCTCTGTTACATACAATGAGAAGTATTAATTACTTAGAGTCTAGAGTAGGTACTAGGTAGGCAGAGGCACCCTCCCATCCCCAGCTCTCTTTAGGCACATTGTGTAGGCAGTATGTTCTTTTACAAAGAGTTTTTTTGTAATAAGGAGAGGGAGGGTATTTAACCCCGAAGCGTATCTCAAGTAAACTCCAGTTTTTTTTTATATTACCTACATTATACGCTGCGCAACCGAGCCGGGCGAAAAAGTGCTTTTCTTAAAGCTCGGACCACAACTATGACGTCACGGTTATTTCCCTCATCATTAAAGTTCAAAATCACGAGCAATCGCATGATATTACGTTAAAAATAGCGTTTCTTAAACTTTTTACGGTTGATTTCGCTCTGCATTCAAAAAACTTTTACGGTCGTTTACTAAATTTTAATGCATCATATCGATTCATTTTTTTTCTCTCCGACTTTCGGGAAACCAGTTTCTGTCTTTCGGAAAAACAAGGTGTTTAATAAAAACAATATTTAGTAAGGTTGTCCCGTTTCTCGAAGTTTCAAAATGTCGATATAAAGTTTGACAACAAACTATCATAATTCCTTGTTTTGGATTTTGCCGATCCTCTAGGATTACAGTAAATTATTGTCACGTCATATGCGAGTCCTACCCTGTAATCTTATATGTATATATAAAACAAAGTCGTTTTTTTTTGTACTTACCTAAGTGTTCGCATCACTCCCGCATTTTACGATTGATTGCTGTGAAAATTCACAAAAACTTTCGTACCGATGTGCTTTAGGTTATGACGTTGCCATTTTCGAAAAAAAAAGCTTTTGCTGGGAAGTGCCATGTTGATGAGAGGACCCAAGATTTGTGTGGGGTCATGTGTGTTATCATGTGAAAGGGCGTAGGAAAAGGAGTTCAGAGCTTAAGTCACATTTTGTCCAGCTCAAGCCATTGGGAGACACCGTACCGTTGCGAAGCACGGGTAACTCAGCTAGTATATTATAAGAATACAACCCACCCTTTTGTAGTCTAATTGTGTGTAAATATAGGAATAAGAGTGGTGTGCAAACTGAACGCGTCCAAGTGGGTTCGTTTCCTGGACTCTGATAATAGGTAGGTACCACTTGAACAATTCAACTCTTCATCACACCATTAAAAATAATTGGGAGAAACTTTTGCAAGTGTAGATAAATTATGATTTATAAATTATCCCCGTACATGGGGACTTCCGGGTTGTAGAATCGATCTCCCGCCTACTGTACGATAGCTAAACTAGATAAACTAGAGCTGTACGATACTTTACACCTTTTTTAGGAATGAGGTTCGCCACCCATTCTGAATGTCACATACACTTACATGTGTGCGCAAAGAGATCGTTGTGTGATTTTATTAACAGATAAGGTTTTGTTGTTATTTATTAGTCAATGGACTATCACAATTTGGGCACAAAGTTAGTAATGACTAGTTTTGAGCTTGGATTTGGCTTGGTTTTCATGCAACCTTATTGCTTCCTAGCCAGGATTCTCCTTTATCGTTTCTCAAAATATGCAGCGTGAGATTTTTTCCGCGTAAAATTCTTGCATCAGACGCGATTCCTGGACATTGCCTTGTCCAGGAATCGCGTCTGATTCCTGGACAAGGGTGATTTAGTACTTAGGCATTATACCTTACTTAAATATTATGGTTTCGCTATACCGTGATGCTGTAGTTAAATTATAAATTGAATCCTTACCTTACTTCTGCTTATTTAACAGTGCCAAAAACTTTAAGGACAGAACTAGTGATGGACCGACTAGACGACTAGTTGGCACTCAAAGGGCTGGTTAGTCGGCCGACTAAAATAGTCGGCATCTTTTAGCCGGATAGTCTCTAAACAGAACTCTACGTCGTCTATATCAATGGCCGAAAATATGTCAAAACATTAATTTATTATGATTAGGTATATGTACTAAAATAATGCTTAATATAAATTATGACATAATATTATGATTTCTCCTTAACTATTCTCATTTGAAGAAGAACATAAAACGTCTATCAATAAAAGTTGTAGTACATTAAAAATATCACATTAATCTGTAACATATTGTTTGTCTGATGATGGATCATAAAGACTGCGAAACTAAACAAACACTTTTGAGAGCAGACATAAGGCGCGGTGGATGTATTCACTAAACTTGTCCGTTAAATCTCAACGACGGAGAAAATTAAATTGTTATCAGAAGTCTTCAGAATCAACTCTCCAAATGGAACACTTGAGAACTCTCTCGATATACGATCGAGAAAATTTTACAAAATACCAAGCGGCTATTCTCGACCCTCCATACGAATTCTAATTCACGCGACTTTCGCCTGAATAATGATTATTTTTATTTTACAAAGTACGAAATGGCAAATTACTGTCGGTCATCCATAAGTTATTTCAATATATTGAGGAGTTGATGCTGTATGCGATCTCTGATGGTTCGTCAAGTGTTTTAAACGATCCCTTTAGGTAAAAGTCCCTTATATTTGTGTCATGCTACTTACATGTCACACCTACCTACATGCCACCTGGGTGCTTTTCAAGTCAAATTAAAAGTTTGCTGTCATTATGTTATAAAAATTAACGGATTTGAGAATATCCCCGAGTATTTAACTCTTGTAACTCTTGTACACACTGTCGAGATAATAAAATGAAGTAATAATAATAATATTATTATTATGAATGTACCTACGCTCAATTTAAGGCCCATTGCACGCTGATTTGATGAGGGGTGATCAATCTAAATATTTAGTACCTTCCTAACTCAAGTGAATGGTAACCCATCCTAAAAGCCACTCGAGCAATGATTTTCCACTATTTTTTAAGATTACGAAATGTGGCGGAAAATAATATATGTTTTTGCTAATACTGCCTTTTTGAAAAAGAGATCGAACATAAAAAAAATGACCTGCAACTTAAAAATTACAGGAATAACACAATATTTTTAGGAATTCAGAGGTAGGTATCTTTGGAATATTAGATATTTTATCAAGAAAACTTGCAAAAATCATGTTTCTGGTCCATTCTGGGGAGATTCAGCGTTGAATTCCTGTTTATCACGGAAAAATTCTCGATTCTGGATATCTATTTCTGAAAATAAGACGGAGAGAAATATCCCCCGGAAAAGTACTGCTGCACATTGATTATTTCTTTATATCATAAAATAGTGAATAACTCATTTTATGACAAGTTTAAAACAAACAAGTCAATAGCGGCGGATGCTTCTTGTTTGCACATGGCGTTCCATTCATCCATTGAGATGAAGCGCCTACACTGAAAATGTGAGCGTTTTGATGAACTAATTTTATGACGAAATCCATAAAATTTTCTTATTCAATATGAAAGCTGCATGAACCATACTTGGCTGCGGTCAAGCCATCTGGATATTCTTCAAAGATGGAATATTTCAAAACTTTAGATGTAAAAAAATAATACGTACTAATCTAAGTAATTTTTTGGTCTTCAAACTTTCCACCATTTTCCACGTTAGGTGGGTCGCAGTCAGTAGCATAATTAGGGGGGGGGGGGGTCCGCCCCGGGAGGCGCATTTCAGGGGGCGGCAAAATGGCACAACATATAAAAAATATCTTAATAAAATACGCAAATTAAAAAATCTCTGTATTTTCTAAAATTATCATGAAAATCTATTAAATTAAGTACAATAATTTCATAAAAAATGCATCTATGATAAACAAATTTCTACCTCCACTCTACGTATTATCGTTATACATAATATAATATGTTGTGTTGTGAAATTGTAATAAAATCAATAGTTACCTATTAAAATGATCAACGTGTGAAAATTATTGACACAATATAAAAAATCCAAATGAGATTTTTCTACATTACTGAATTAATAAGATAAGTACCTACGTACTTAGTTTATTATTATCTTGTGCAATGTAACGGGGGACCCTATGGATTGAACCATTGATACCTGGTACAGTGAATCGAACCATGGCATGGGGGAGATCCATGGAGCATACAGATCAACGGCTGGTGAAAGGATTAGGATTAGCTTAGGGAGCCAACGCTCAGAGTCGGAACCAACGTATAACATGCGAAGCAACGGCTCCAGGCACAAATATAAACGTTATGCTCCCTTACAAAAGCATGTTTGTCATTCGAATTTCGAAACATTATTAAATTGAATTCAAAATAGTATCCTGATTGCGGCGTCTGATTGGTTCTTTATTGTTGGAAATTCATTCAATATTTTATTTTTATAAAAAATAATCTACCAAAATAAGCCATTTACCAAAACATATGTAAGTATACGTATTTACAGTTCATAATGAATGAAAAAAAAAAAGAATTTTGTTCAATATATTTAATAAGAATTAATTCAATATAGATATTATGCTTCTATAAAATAGATGTCTATAGGTAATATTTGTTTCAGGAATCGATGGACAGATCACAGATTCTTCCTTTGTAAGTAAAATAATATATTCAGTGCTCTTATGATGTTTGTAAAGCATCAATTTTGTGTTAAAATCGTTATTTTATATTAATACAATAAAGAGGACAGTGAATCTTCAGAGAGGAAGGCACCAATATAGACGTATACGGCCCTGCAAAAGTAAATAATTGTTAATTATATTCATGACGATATGTCCAGAGGGATATTTTAATCCTGGATTACCTGCAAGGTACGGGGATCATCCCATTTTAATAATCAGGTATAAAATTATCTCCCTGTATTGAGATATTCATTATTGACAATGTCACTTGCAGTACACGTGCGTAGTTGATTGTCGGTGAATAGTGTGTAATTCATGTAGACACTTGGACATATTAATCAAATAATTATTGAACCTTACTTCATCATATTGACATTATGTGAGAAACAGAAAATATCCCTGCACTCATTATATGACATTTATCTCGTCAATAATGAACATTGAATTATTATTTTTTAATCAAATCTAGGAATTTCAAGTCATTTTGGGTTCTTATTTCAGTAAAGGAAAAAGAACGATCTGGTGGAGGTTTCGGGTAAATTATTATTGTAAAATATTGTAAATGTGTGACAGGAAGGAACACATAAGAAATAGAGAGGAAGAGGAATTTAATTTCTATCTATGTTGTTGTTTTATACAATAAATCTCCAACGTCATAAGTTAAGTTAAGTTAATTCTGTATTTGATTGGTTTTTGATTAAAAATTACGTCTAAGTTTGTATTAAAAAAATGAAAGGTAGAAAGAAATTACTGGGGGGTATTCATCGTGTAAAATTTAGACGTTTTTATTAAAAGAAGAAAAATGTAAATAACTTGGTTATAGCTACGTAGATAGACAAATAATTCGCTATATCGATATACCCAATACCCATGATTTCAGGTACCTACCTACCTACTTATTTTATTTCATCGGTATTTAAATTTTATAATCATGTTTAGGTAAACCTCCCTCAACACAGGAATAATAATGATTGATTATAATAATAAAATTATTATGGAACTATACTAAATATCGACTAACTAATAAGCCTGACAATTTTAATATTAAATGCAGCGATAGTCATCCCATGGTACACGTACCAATTAGTATCAAGACCATCAAGCATGCGACGGAGTAAAACTATAGAAAAAGACATTCGCTATTGTGGCATTCTGGTTACCTCTTTTAGACCAATCTGCTTGCAAAACATACCGCTTACGAGCAATGTGTTCTTCTATTTTCTATCAATGGAGTAAGTACCTGTTTTAATAACTAATAACATACTAATAAATTTGCTATTTCAGCAGTTTCCAGATACCTGCGTGGGCGTCGCCAGCCTCGGAGCTGGGGGGGGGGGCAACAAAAATTGAGATATAGCACTCAGAACGCATAAATAGCGCCGCCGGCGAAATTTTTTTGTGAGACATAGTGAAGTAGGGTGATATATGGTTTATTTGAAAATGTGTAAGTATGATATTTTGCACAATAATATGTAGGTATGAATAATGATTTTTTTGTGATTTTTTTATGAAAAAAAAAATGTATTTTAATGACTAATGGATTTTCAAACTCATTATTAGAAAAATATTATGATATGACGAGAAAGCATGTGATAATAATGTGATTTTTTGTGAGGTTTTATCATTTAGTATGAAAAAAATATATAAGTACCTATTCCAATCTCTAGAGGGGGGGGCAGGGGCACCTGGTGCCTAAAAAAAATCGCCTGCGGTGCTACTTTCCCCTTCTTTACGGTATCAGTATCTAAATATTAGTTGGCGCACTATAAACTTGAAAAAATTTCGCCTACGGCTCTATTTTATTTATTTTTATGGCATATCAATATCCAAATTTTAGTTGTCCCCCTAGACTAGCCTAGAAGTAGTTTATAATTCCTATAAATTTTCGACAATTTTGGATTTAAATACGATTTGACTTCCGCCCCCACGCTACGCCACTGGGTCCAAGTTTCGACCTTCCGCCATTCGCCTGTTGCCGATCGCTGCAATAGACCATTAGTTACAGTATAATGTTATCTTGATATAGCGTAATACAGTAGGTATGCAAATTAATTAAATTTATATTAGTAACACAACTTGGTCGTATCCCTATGTTCTTTAAATACATAAATCTCAGTCAGGTGCAGCTGTGTGAAATAACAGGGGTGGCATTAGAATTGTTCAATTCAAAATGCACGAAGGGTTAGGTTAGGTATCGTACTTCCTATAGTAGAACATGATTTTTTAATGCTTTTGAATGTCTTGTATGTAATTGGTGATCGGATTTTTGTTTTCTTGTCACTTCACTGAACAAGCCAACATCACTTTATCATTATAGTCAACTATAAAATAAGATTGTGATTGTTATAAAATAAGACTGTATGTGTTCATTCAAAACACGAAAAAAAATCTTTTTTTTAATGTCAATATCTAAATTTCAGTTGTCCTCATCGAAGTTTTATAAAATTCATGTAAATTTTCGAGCATGTATTTTGGATTTAAATGCCTAATGCCCGATCCCACCAACTACCACCTAGTAAGCAGACCCCTAAGGAATTTCCATACAAAACCACAGATAATTTGAGTGATTATTATAACTGTCATAACCTTTAAGATATAAATCCATACAAAATACAGCATGCAGCTACTTAAGTGAGGGAGATTCTGGAGTGCGTTCTGTATCCGTTAAAATTCACGCAGCGATTCGCTCGATTGTTTATGGTTCTATTGTTCGCCGTTCTATCATCGGTGCGTTTCACTCGGTTGTGCGAGTCAACGTGTTCTATGTGCACGGTTGACACGCTCGGTTGTTGCGAATAACACCCAACAAATTTGTTGGGTGACATTCGCTCGCCATAGATAATAGAATGGTCCGCACGTGCAGTTCACTCACTCTTATTAACACGCGATATGTCTATCCCTTTCTACCAAAGAAGAGTATAGCGATATCGCTATCTCGATGTATATCTATCAACTCACTCTTATTAGTATTCTCATATCTCTATCTCTGTTTGACAATTCCAATTGGAACAATCACCCAAATGCGTTCTGCTTCGCGCGATAATCGTCCGTTGACACGCCGAGTGAAAATTAACGGATACAGAACGGACCCCTGGGCGGAGATATTTGGGCACCTAACTAAGTAGAGCTGCATGTTGTATTTTGTATGGATTTATATCTTCAAGGTTATGACAGTTATAATAATCACCCAAATTGTCTGTGGTTTTGTATGGAAATTCCTTAGGGGTCTGCTTCCTAGGTGGTAGTTGGTGGGATCGGGCGTAAATTAGATAGCGGCGGATTTGGCTTCCGCCCTGGGCGGCAGAAACCTACGCTATGCCTTTGCTGTGTTGCTCAAGAAACAGCACAGAAACTTAACAGAAACGGTAAACAGTCAGTCAGGGGAACTCCGGTACTGTAGTTTTCAATATTCCTTATTAATTTATCACAATTTCTTTGAACAAGTGTTAACAGCATAAAATAATCTGCATATCTGAATATATTAAGTAGGTTTTATTGTAATTTTAAAATCCATGTCCAAACATATGCGTAAAAGGGATATGGCATTTATAGAGGGGATGGTTGGGTCATTAAAAAGGGTCGGAACTAAAAAGGAACACTGTTTTTTATAATTTAAACATAAAAGGGGGCGGCGGGTCTACAAGGGTTAAAAGTTTCAATAAATATTATGAATAATGAATTTTACTAAGTAATAATATAAAACTAATACTTTTTTATTACTTGGATACATCAATCAGGAAAATTTCCTCTATTTCAAGGCTCGAAACAATCAAACTTTTATTTCAATTCCTATAAATACTTACTGTCTCTATATTCCTTCCTATTTACTTTATTTCATCATTGTCAAACGCCTGATGACGATGATGAGAATCCTCTAAAACTAGTCGCCCGTAATTAAAGTCTGCATTTTAAACTTGGTTTAATAAAGTTAAAATGTACTTCCACGGAGTAGGTTCCAGCCAGTCGGTGGATAATCTTAATATTAGGTATGTACTTTTTATTTTATTTTTGTTCTTGAACTGAGGGTAATAAACAATAATGCTCCAGTGTTTCCACAAAATTACACCATTTTTTCCACCATTTCTTTTATCTTATTCCACCATTTTTCTTTTATTTTATCTTATCTTCATTCAGTATTGATGGGATTTATAAAAATGTAACATAGACTATGTGTCAAATATTTTATTTTAAAAACTTATCAAAATACACTTACTTAATACAAAAAAAATTGATTGATCAAAGAATATTCAGAGTTCAATTTACCCTTTTTTGTTTACCCTGAAAAAAACACTGCGAAAGCTGAAAAAGGACCCCAGTTTTTTAGTTCAATTAAATGCATTGTGTTTATGTAAAAAGATTATTCTAATGATCCAGTTTCCTTCACTTGAATTCTGTAACAATTAGAACCTAGGATTAGAAGCTCGGGTTGACTGTAAGATATTGCTTTTGCAATAAGTCCGCCTTTTGACACACTGCATTGTCTTGTTTTTGTTATTATTAATATTTACTGGCCAATAAAGATTTATTTATTGCCTATGGTGTGGATATTGATGTCTGTCATCTTTAAATTAATATTAACCTACTTTTAATGTTAAAATATTGTGTATTAAATCCTAGTACATAAACTGTTATAACACTCCAAAAAGTTTAAATATATAATATATTTCAATAATTTATTATACAAAAAGGTTTCAAAAAAATGTCTTTTTAATTGGAATGAACAAATCTGTAGGAATACAGTAAATATTATTAGTAAAAGCATCTTTGGTTAAAGAAGTATGAGTACCTAATGTTCCATAAAGGGACCTAGGATGTTACTTGCCATAAGTGGGAGACAAATTGGAATGACACTGTACACCTATCCCGTCTTGAGAAAGACAGGTTATCAAATTTTCTATTCCGTAAGTAGGTATTTAGACATTGGCATTCGCCAGTTGCTCTCATCCGCGCAATAGAAAATATTATCTGAAAAGTAGCACCTAACAAATAGAGATATCTTTGTGCCATAATAGATTGGCCAATTGAGCAGACTCTTTATTTCTTTTTTCAGTGATTTTGTTTAGGTATAGTTAGAGCGTATAGTTATTCTGAGATATTAGTAAAGTTAATGCATTCAAAAACTATAAAACAAGCACACATAAAAAAAACACTAGCAAAAATAAATGGGGAAAGGAAAAAAGAAAAACATCACTCTGTTAAATATACAATGTGTTAATTTATTAATAGTACATAACATATTTTAGTATAAATTAGTTACATTAATTAAATGAATATAAATATTATATCCATTTAATAAAACATTATTTTATTAAACAAATTTTGTAAATAAAATTTTACTACAAATTATAATACATTTTAAATAATAAAATAAAGATTGAAACTATCAGGCAACGAAATGTGTTGACCAAACCATTTGATAAAATCAACATTACTGTTTTCTAATAATACTTCGTGTGATTCAATCTTTAGTTTATAACATTGACTTCATATTTATAAATAAGTGCATTTTGCGTGTTTACTTTCCACCACTGTGTGATTGAAACATAAAAACATGGGCTCGCTTATACAATCCCAAATGATATCCTGTAATGCAGAATACATTATTTACACTGAAGTGACATGCGAAACTTCGAGCCACTGGAATAATAATGTACTATGTATGATTGTATGTACAAAAAAAATGATAACAATCAGAATAACACTATTTTGGTTCCATAACACATTCTTTTGCCTACGTAGAAAATAATTTTGAGGCACTTCTGTGTCTATGATAATTAATAAGTTTTAATGTAAGTGTCTTTTATAAAATAATTGGATAATAATATCAGTCATAACAATAATAAAATAGCAGAAACATTATGTACAAATAAAGTAGCACAAGTCATGTTTGTACTTCTGCCTAACCCGCAACAAAAGAAGTAAAATGGGACAAACAGATGCTCTGTTAGCCAGCCACATAACCACTTGTGGTTTTATACAAATTCTGGAAATTGTGAAGCATGGATACATTCAATTTTTTCAAATATATTTCTGATTTACCCTTTGGTTAGTAATTGAATGTTCCGGGTCAAAACAACCCGGATCCATTAAGTAACTACTAATAAGGAATGTCTTTTGTTATGGTCTTGTAGAGTACATAATATATTACACAAAGCTAAGTTTAATAAGTAGTTCGGAAGACTACAATCTATGTGCAGTTGAAATAAAGGTGAAGAAATAAAAAAATATGGCTCATAAATAGGAAGATACAGAATCACACAGAGTTCATATACTAATGGGAAAATCAACAACATGGGCATTCCATCAAAACTCCACATATTACGTGGAATGTCATTCAGTACGTTCATAGAAAGATGGCTGTCTATAGAAGTGTCTATGAAAATATATCTATAACACAACAGTCTATTATAAAATGATATAGGCAAATGCTGTCACATAAATAAAAAATAAACAATATGATTTACACATATTTTTTAAATACATGGCAAGGCAATTAAATTACATAAATGCTCCATAATACTGAACACAATATGTCATCACTCATCACTATGTAATCAACTTAGAAGAAATGTAATCATTTCTAGACTCATACCTAATGAAGGAGATTCTAAAAATGGTCTCATGATCATTACAATACAAAACACATACAACTGATTTTCTCCAAAATAACATAATGAGAACACAATTTGATGAATGATTCAACACGCCTTAATTAAAGCAAATCTAGTACTTTGATTTGTGTTTCTATCTCCATTATATGTGTCCCTAATGTATGTATAGTACTGAACTGATTGTATAATATTTTAATGTTAGCCAGGCACTTCTATGTGATGTGATGCTAATGTTTTATTTGCTACAATATAAAAATATGTAGTATTATATAGTTATCAATATTAGGTATGTTATACAAATAGTAGAATTAATTCTTTTATATGATTTACGTGGCCCCATGACAAGTCAAAAACTACTATAAAAGAAATGCATATATAAAAACCAGAAAATCAGAGGAAAACACTACTGCATCATATAACCATAACAAATTAACACTGACGGGTTGTGTCATGGTGTGACTGTTCCTAGACAAGATATGTGAGACAAAGCCAGTTTGTGATTCTAAATAAGTTCACTGCAATGTTGATTGACCCTTCAAATAAACAATTGTCAAAGTAATAACTCTAAAGCTTTGTACACAGAGGCACAACTTCTCAGTTATAGAATTTTAATTATTTTATTTAATTCACAATTAATTCACCAATTAATAAAGTTAATACAAATTACCCTCCTCATAGTAATAAACAACTTTATTCTATGTTTTGTTCTATAGAAGTTTGTAGATCTGAAAACATTGCAGCAACTTTCTGACTGTGCGGTCGTCTATTCTGTAAAGTATTCTTTATTGATAAAAGATGTTCCCGACACTTCTTACATCTGGCAACTCTCTCCTCTCGTGATATATCCACACCCCCCACCCCACACCTGATATTGCTGGTAATCACTGATGCAAAATTTCTCATAATAAGTCGCAGAGCCGTACACCCAGTAGTCATGTAACTATAAAAACACAAACAATTTTCTTTTAATTATTGCATCTTTCAGTCTAAGAGTAATAGTGATTAATATTCCTTGTTCAATTAATTATTTATCAAACATTAGGTACATCAGAGGATCTTTTAGATAAACAAGCTCTACAGAAATATTTACCAGAGCATACATATCAGTGGAGCAGTTGCTTTAGTACTCCATCTATTGCCATTTTATAATTCAATGAAAGTAACAAAATTCCAATAGTGGGTACATTAATATTATTACTACATACTATATATCTACTAGTTACAAAAGATTAGGTACTTACGATTCATATTTACTCTGCAGTAGGCTGTGTATCTGTGGAAGTAATACTGCACAAATGTCTAAATTCCATATAGATCTGAAAAATATAATTTAGAAATTACTTGTGAGTGTTCCACTGCAGAAAAAGGAACTAGAATTATCATATTTCATAATAATCAAAATAGAAAGCAAAATCTGGAAAAAATTGTGTAAATTTAGTATATTAAAATAAGACTGAGAAACAAAAGTGCACAATTACATAACCAAACAGAAATATACTCACGGTTTGAAGACCATAACATTTAGAATATCTAAAACAACTGAGAGATCCCCGGCTGCTACTGTCGACTCGAGCGCCACCTTCAAGTTTTTACTCATCCACATGGAATGGAAGACTTGTAATGAGCGTTGTCTTGTGGCTAACACGGCCATCATAGGTTCGTGTCCTCTCATTATAACGCTTAACACCTCCTGCTCAGACAGTTCCCTCTGCGCTGGATTGTATCCAGAACGGGTTTTCTAAAAGAACATTCAATATTTTAGTGATTTTCATAAAAAGAGTTAAAATACATTACACATTGTAAAATTTCAGGCAGGAGGAAATCACGTGAAAGAGAAAAGTCCAAATTAAAATAAGATGATAGAAGTGGTACAACAACTTACTGGTAAAAACTCTTCTAGGTCCAGACCAACAGGTCTGTCTGTGGCAATTGGTATAAATTCAGGTGAAGGTGATCTCTCTTCTGGTGGAGCTGAGGGTGTTGGTTGACTAACATAAATCTCTACTTTTGCATTCTTCGAACTGAAATTAAACATCAATAAGTGAGTAACAGCGTTATGAAAGTATGTAGATTCAGTAGAAGATGATATTAACTATAATTAAATAAATAACACTATAGATAAACTTACCTTCTAGTATTCTTACTGGGATAGTCCCTGGAAGCTTGAACTGGTGGTGGTTCATAATTATTTCTAGACGGTCTCGTGAAGGATAAAGATCTAGTTGGAGGAGGTGGCATTTTCAAAGACATCTCGCTGGTACTGGGCCTTAAACTACTGGGACCTGACCCACCAACGTGATGATTATTTGTAGAAGACGACCCGGAATTATTTAATTTATTATTACTAGTCTTGCTTTCTCCATCGGAATGTTGTCGCCGTAACGATCTGTTAATTACGTATTTATTTTGTGTCGTCTCTTTTATTGGCCTAACCTCAACATCTGAATCTTCTGTGGGGGTGTGGACGCTTTCATAAGATCTGAAACATTTAACAGTTAAATTCTATTAAAGTGGCTAATTCATTTCTAACACAGATATTTCTCAAATATAAAATAGACAAAACCTACTACAAAAATTATCTAATGGCTTAACCACAAGAATACAGTTATCACTTACCTGTGAGAATATTGTCCTGGGACATCATTATTGAGTGAATTGGGTGCCGAGTGATACGGAGGTGATGGTGGATCCAAGGAATTTAAGGAAAGTCCTCTTACTTCACTGGATAACGACGATAGAGGATCTGATCAACATAAAACATTACAACAAAATTAGGTTTCAATTTAAACAACAATTTACACCACCTGGACTAATACAATCCACATTTTGTACATAATTATATAAGACTCATGCAACTGAAGAGATTAGATTACAGAAGTTACTAGTCTTACATAGGAAGTATGTTAATTAATTAATTTGTTTAATACTTTTTGGAATATCAATATTTTGCAGTTTAGCAACCCTTTAAACACTAGTCACCACTAAATTGGTGGACTGGAATGATTAGTTTCTCTTGGAATTAATTAATTATATACAATTAGATGTCACTGGACAAACAATTTGAACATTAGCATACACTATTACTGATCACCACATAACACAGAATAATATTATAATATCCATATTACAATCAACCAACACCCAGAATAAGTGAACAAAAGTTTATTAGTGAAACTGTACACGGAATTTTAATTGGCGGTTATTATTCTTTATTAACGTAAAATGATGTTGATTCTAACCTGAGGCAAGTGGCGGGGGACTTTCCGGAGGTGGTGGTGTGCGATTCACTGCATAATGTGCCGGCACAACATGGAATGACAGACAGCCAAGCCAAACATTAGACAAGATTAGAGGAGTGAATATACAACAACAACATGTTTCATACACAAATAATCCTTAATTTGCAAAACAAAATTTATAACAATCCCTAAATGGACCTAGGAAAATGAACCACACAAGAAAATAGCTTCAGGAAATGATTAGAAAGGATATGGAACACTCAGAGCTACCCTAGAAGATTACTACTAGTATTATAAGTAGAAGGGAAACAATGAACCCAAGTCACCGATCAAAGATCATTGGGAGTGATGAGAGGATGAAGAAATCTAAAGACATTGAGTGTATGATGGGCAATTGGTTGAAGGGCACTTCTGCCTTAAAGGGTTTTTGGTTTGAATATCAGTTCTGATGATGTAATTCACATTTTATGAACAAACAAAGAAAAATGGGAGCAATCTTAAAAAGCAGGTAACAATTATTATGTAAGTACCTAACGGTTTTAAAAAACAATTTCTTGCTGTCTTGTAAAATACACAGTGTTAACATTTGAGGCCAACCAACTCCGTGCATGCTCTTCTCATTCTGTATACAGAACTACATATTTCTCTCAGAAATAATATTATGGCAAGGGGCGGTGGAAATATTAACGCAGATTTTTTAACTTATAAGTTACAGAATATTTAAATCAAGGATTATCTGTGCCGTACACATTAAAGTGCAATTTATTTTATAAAGTACTGAATAATAGAATCATGCTTATGTGATAGGAAAATAACAGAAATACGTATCATGCAAAAATATATTCAATACATTCACGGTCACACCAGCCGTGAAAAATGTCTCTCTCATTTAGCGACATCAACTCTCAAGCTGTCCGTCCAAAAGACATTTGTATAAAACAGAGACTGGACTGGATGAACTGAATTAATTAGAATTTAAGAGAAGACAGTCTCCTTATAACAAATAGTTTGCTACGAAGAAAAAGAAAGTTATGATATAATGGATCCCATGAAAACAATAGTCTCCAGCCAAATTAAAACATCCTGTCATGAATAGGTCAACATTTATAAAATAATAATAACCAAATTAAACTAGTATTACCCTTTTTGAATAATTTAAATTCACAAACACAAACATTAGATTTGCAATATAATTATAGGACTTTAGATTTTTTTACTGGACAGACAAACAACCAAACCACGAAACAAAACTACGGAACAATTCACAGACAGATACTATGTATAAATGAAGGATCTGGGCTTGTACATACAAACCCAAATACTTTCATAAAAAAAACTAAAGGAGATTGGGAAGGTAAATATTGCAATATGAAGATAAGACAATACTGACGTGCTCTACTTGGACGAAATATTTCTGAATAATCAGTGAAGTTTGGTATCACAGCTGGTGGCTCCTCTTCTTCAGTTCCAGAAGCAGACTCCTCAATAGTTGTCTGATCCAATAGTGACTTTGTATGGACCACTGTAACATTACACAAAACATTTTAAATTTACTCATTTTACATTATAGGTTTGGTATTAGTTTATTACACCCTCTGTAGGGCAAATGTAATGTTTAGATGATCAGGCATATTTCATTTCAATCTGTGGTTCAGATTATCAAAGGGCACAAATGTTCATAATGTTGGTAATAAAATGTCACAGTAATAAAATGATGTAAAATCTAGAAAAATGTCACTGGTTTATCACATTGAGTATAGGTCCATAGTACACTCACCTGAGCGCAACATCTTAAGTGCAAAAATACAAAATGTAATACAGAAAAACTTGCAGCTATAAAGTTTTATTCTATAACCTGAACACGGATATAGAAACACAATACAGATAATTAGTTACCTTGTTTTGGCGGTCGTTCTTTGGAGAAGCTTTTCCTGACAGATGAATTCTTCTGGAACGGAGATACAGGTTCCACAGGGGGACCTGGAGGAGGGGGTCCGCCAAACGGATGGACTTTGTTCAACTCTACAACGTTTAAAACTACATTGGTCGAATGGAACCAACCAACGAACTGAAAAAGTAATTGAACAACATTGATAGTCATGCCACGTCTAAATATAATACATGAATAAAAATAAACTGATATTTGTTATGATAAGTTAAACCAGAGTTAAACCTGTTAAGTATACAAGCAATTTTATTATTATTCCAATTTACCTCTAGCCCATAATATATTCCAGCACAAGTCACAACTGTATTAGAAAAAATCAGGATTTACTAACCAATTTATTATGTGCAACTGTCATATCATAAATCTGTCCCCATGATGCAGGCACCAAGTCAAAATGTCTCGTCGGCTCCCATCCCAACACCTGGAGTCCTTCCCCTCCACATCCCAGAAGACACAGTCCATCCTCGGAGAATGTCAATAACCTAACGGGAGACTTTTGTTTTTCCGTATTGGAGACTAATTGAAATTTCTCCATGTCCCAGAAGTTGACTACGTGATCTTCACCACAGCTGGCTAATAAGAATTCATGCGGGTGAAATTTAACACACGTGACGGCCCCCGTGTGTTGTGTGAATTCTTTTAAAACTCTTCCATTTCGTACATCCCACACTTTGACAGCTCCTAAAATCAAAAGAAATAATTTGTGTACAGAAGTGGAAGGTACAATACATCACATGACACCATGATGATGCTACGAATAATCTAGAACACAGGTTCCCAAACTTTCTTATATCCTAAACCACTTGACAATTTTTCTATTAAACGTAATGTGAATACTTGATGTCACACAATGTATTAAATTAAATTACCTTCATCTCCACCAGATGCTATCCACTGTCCATCGGGACTAAACTGTAAACTATTGACAGCCATTTTGTGACTAGAATAAGTACAAATGCATCCTCTCTGCCTGGTATCCCAGAGCTTCATGTGTGTATCACAAGATCCTGTGGTGAGGTATCCACCGTATGGGTGAAAATCCATACATTTAATGGCTCCCTTATGTCCTGTTAGAGTCCTAATTAATCTAGCCGCCTCCAAGTCCCATATTTTCAAAGCGCCCGACTGCGAACCCGCACAGACCATATCTTCAGAGTGTCCAAAACAAACGCATTCCACTGGAGTTACATGACCACTTAAACTCTGCAACACAAAAGAGATTGCTGTAGTAAAAATAAACAAACAAAGAGGAGTATTTGTATAGAGTGATTACAAAGAGATATTACCATGAGACATCCCTGGCGTCCTATCGCCCACAGATTAACTTTGTTATCATCTCCCCCAGTGGCCAGGACTTGGTGTGACTTGTGTCCCATGGCCAGGCAGTTCACATTGTCTGTATGTGCAGTGAACTCCTCTGTGAACAACACAAATATTTAACTCTACAGAATACTATATCTTAAACTAACAAAACTTTAAAATTATAAAAAGATAAACTTCCTATGCTATCTCTATTTTAATGATAAAGGCCAGCCACGCGCACATTTTTTTCGAATGGATCTGAATTTTTAGATCGATCTGACTAAATGCAATGCTCTATGGATCAGAATTCTGAATGTTAGATTATAACTTTCCGTATATGCGTGGCCGGCCTTTATGTATAAATGTCATTTTATTAGTCATTATTAACACAAATACACAGGAATACACTAAACTTTTTATTATCTTTGGTATTGCAGAAATAAACCCATGAACTCTCAAGCCCATTTCACAGGAAGCAAGCAGCTTGTATTGTGAAATGCAGAATAAATAACGTGCCTTCAATTGAAAAGGCGTAGTCCTCTTAACAGCTGAGGCATCACATTATACATTATGTATAAGTGCAAATTATAGTAAAATGGTCTTAAAAGACTAATTACCCAAGTAATCACTCCAATAATGTATGAGAAATTCCTAGTATGTAATCTTATGTATCATACAAGATAATATAGTAGACTACTACACAAGTACATACATAATACCTACTGGCATTATAATTGTATACAGACTATGTTAATCTCAATACCCTTATATGGCATACACAAGTATAGTGTGTGTATCTGTATACATATGATGTTTATACACACTTAGGAGGTCAATATCACGCACATACACACACATTCAGCATTGCATGATCTTCCAAATGGAAAATGCGGGATTCAAATCTCAACGCTAACCAATTATTCTGTGCTTCAAGCCTCAAGCTCAATATCATGTATCCAAGAAAGTATTTAGGATTGTATAAAGAGAAAAAAGGGGCATGAGGAAGTGTGGTCGTCCGATACTGACCTGAATACATTGTTATTCCAAGTTTGCTATCAACTGACAGACCTATTAATCGTGTTTGTGACCTATATTGACTCATCTACAAGGCATTTTCTAGACAATGTCGAATATCAAATACAACTTATGGTGTATTAAACTGGACTTATTTAAGAGCTGACACATAAGGCGCTAAACCATTTGTCCTTTAAGGTTCCTTTAGGAAGTTAAGGAAAGTCAAATTGTCCCGTCACATAAAGCAGTTTTGTGTAGTGCCTTTCCCCATGTCATTCCTAACGCCCTGATATCATTGCCTGGATATAAAGTGCCATGCCATAACATGGATACAAAGTACGGAACTATTACATTACTGGGGCCCCACTTTTTGTTAAAAAAGTTTTTTTTTTTTAAAAAAAGCACTAAAAACAGTCTAATTTTGATTGGCTCGACTGCGGGTGAGGCCGGACGAATGCACGGAAAGTCAGAATATGTTTTTTTAAAAGGAATTTAGAAAATTCACGATGTTTTAGCTTTGAAATGTCACTCACCTGTCAAAAGTTTATCAAGTTTTTATCGCTTTTGTAAAACAAAATAAGCTTTACCTTGAGTGAGGCCGCAATAGTGTAATAGTTCCGGAAAATATAAGCGTAGTGTAGTTTTATGTAAAACGAAATTTAATGTAGCCTGATTTCAAATTTGGGTTGTATGTAGGTCTGTGGTAAATCGTTGGATAAGTATAAACCTAAAGCTGTTGATTTTCTTGATGATCTTTACGATAAATGTCACTTTTAATCAATGTTTATATGCCTACCAACTTATTTTATAAACAAGGGAATCTAAAAAATTGTGCCCTAAATAATCAGACACTCAAAATTGGCATAATTGGACAAAAATCTCCCATGTAATTAATTATCATCAAATTTCATTTTACATGTCATTTATGTGATTAGCTAATAAGGAAATATCAGGTTTTATTTCAGGATAACTCTTCAAAGAAGCAGCTGTCATGGGGCATGAAGCATTCTACACCAAAATTATCAGTCACTCAGATTGCGATAATATAACAAAATTACAACTACAGAGCACTGCAAAGTTAATATATTGCATTTTTTACTTTGTCATGGGTAAATATACGATGCACTGTTTATAAAAAACAATAAAAACAACAAATATAAGGAAAATGAAGGACAGGCGAATCACATGTGATTATAATGAAAATAAATGTACTGTACTCACGTAATTTCCATGTCCTTTTCACCGTAGACCCCATAATGCATTTGTTTACGCTATTGTTAATTCACCACACTGAATTAAGCCAGATCAAATTGCAAATTTGTAAAATCCTCAACAGTCACAATCACAAAATGTCAACACGAACTTCCCAAGAGAACAAGAGACAAGTCAAGTACCTCCCGGCTCCCCTCTTCTTCTTCACCTCTCCCATAGTCCATAGTTTGGTCCATAGTTGTACAATATTTTTTCCCTCTTGCCTCCCACTGACATTTTTCAAAGACAATGACGACTTATGGACAGTTTGGTTAATACGTGATTATTAAAAAAAAAAATATCGACTAAAATAAAAAATGATACCGAATAATTGCATAACTGAGCTAACGCAAAGTTGACGACAAAATAGGACGACAGAAATAAGGAGAATATTGTTCTGTTCTACAGAGTTGGCTTGAGATAAGAAGCTTTTGGAAGTCTTGGTCATATTTTTTTTTAAATGCGGTAACGTAACGCCGAGCAACTATAAAATGAAAGTATTTGATTATTGCAAACTGCCAATTGAATTACCTAAGTACATTGAAGAATAATTATATAATTGTAAAAAAGTTGAAAGTAACCGAACCCGTCATAGAACGAACGATGTTGGTGATTTGTTCAGGGAGATTTTTTTTTTATTAATAAGGATATTGAATATTAAGAATGTTATTGAATGAATTAATGAAGTTAATGAATATTAATGTATTCTGCGAACGAGGCTCTGACGCTTGACAGCGCTGATAAATAAATTGCGATAAATCGAGTTTCGCTAAAACCGAATAGAGAACTGTCCCAGAAACATTTCTGTGTTACAATATTTAAAAAATATGTATAAATATTTTTATTGCGGCAACATTGTATTGCCATAAAAATAAATTTTACTTATTTTTATCAATAAATATACCTACCTATTGTACGAACGTTTTAAAAATTATATTGTGCCTACGGAATGTACGTATGTAAACGAATTCGTATGATATTATTAGGTATTTATTTTTTTTACTTTCATGTCCATACTTATGTCAATATTTTAATGACATTAATTGTTTAATGCCGATTTTAAGGTTATTTTCTGCAGTGTTCGTTTTCAAATTTTTCGTAAAATAATTCGAACGGATGATATAACGAGAATGAATGTAGTTAATATGACAACACTCTAATAAATGTCAAGCTCTGCGTAAAACCAGTAAATTGTAAAATGTCGAAAGTTGTTTTGATGCCGTATTCTTGCCAGGAATATTTGCAATAATCGGTTGACCTTTTCCTATTTTATTATAAAAGCGATAATAATATTCATTATGCTATTTTGTATGAGATCTAGTTTATGTGGAGTAAATAACATCAAGAAGGTATTTGAAAGATCAATAACCTATGTACAAGGGCAAGAACCAGAGCCTAGAGTGAGAGAATACTTTTATTACATCGATCATCAAGGAATGGTAATATATCGCTTGAAATAGTTTTTGAAGTACATTTTATTTTCATATAATTTTAATTCGATTTGCAGTTATTTTTAGACGACTCCAGAATGAAAAACTTCACATCTTGCTTCAAGGAGAAGAAATTTCTACAATTTTTCTTCAAAAACTTGAAGATGAATCAAAGTGGAAAATATGTGGAAGATTTTCCTTACATTTCTCTGTGCGGAAGGGAACGTAACTTTATCAGATGTGACGACTATCCAATAGTTTACACGCATATTATAAAAGATCAAGTAGAAGACAAGAGAGTTGACTTTATAGCATACGGACACGCTGGAGATTCATTGATTTCTGAATTTTTGCCACAGAAAGTATTTATGTTACCAGAAACAGGTAGAGTGTATCACCCAGCAGAGAGTAAAGCTGGATCCATAGGATTAATAAGATCAAAACTGGCCATAGAGTTAAGTAAACATTTTGAATTCAAAAATGGCGAACATAATCCTCCCACACATTTCACATGGGAAGGGATGCACTATGTTTTAGATCAAGAATGGTTTTATTTAGCCAGGGAACAAAATAAAAAGAAGCTAACTTAATATTAACTGTTATCGCAATATATTTTACAACGAATAACTACATCACAGGGTCTTTGTTCATTATTGCCGTGCTCCACGGTCATAGCAACTCATTCAAAAGATATACAGTGAAGTACAAACTTACACCATGTTTATAACTGATTGTTGCGTTAATACAACCACTTTATATCCAGGATACAAAACCTGTAGCAATACCACTACGCAGATTGGATAATGCTCCATTTGAAATTCCAACAACTGACAGAAGCTCATCCTGCGTTGTACATCCATTTAGATAAATAACTACTTGTAGGTAATCCAACAGCAATATGTAAGAAAATAAACCTATGTTGAACAAGTTGCATTTGATCATATTGCATGGCATTGCTAATAATATTATTACATACATGAATATGTTATTAATATTATACAAATCAAATCATAAGAAATAATCTTAGGACAACAATCTAGCATTTAAATTGTTTTACGTTAAATGTCATCTTCTAATAATATTTTAATTTGTTAACTATTTTTAGAACTATTTTACATTAGATACTATTTATATTGTATAGGTATAATGTACATACAACAAAGATTCATAAAATGTGATAACATTACGTTATAATCAAATACTTTTATAGCAAATTAAATACATACAAGTATAGATTTTACATTAATTAATTATTGCATTTTTCTAACTAATACCTTTAAATACAAACATCCAGTGCATCATTAGAACCGTTTAGCACCATGGGGAGAAGTAGCAAAATGCCCAACACAAACAACGCTTTAATTACTTCTTTAAATCAATTCTTTATGTATTCTTCTCATGAAAGAAAATATGAACAATGTTTTCTAGTACCAAAAATGCAGTTTAGAAAGTCAACACATTGATGAAAACTCTCCAAAATGTTTTTTTTTAATAATCTCTAAAATCTTATTCCACTGGTTAGCGGCGTTTTGCCACTGAATGCCAGAACCAAGAAGACATACGGTGCACTCACTATCAAATGAAAGTACATAAAATACTGTCACATTTAAAGTTTGTAAAGGCATTGAAGAGCTGAAACTATAGATTACATAAAAATACAAGTTTTGAATGTCTTGGTTACAGTTCTCCACTGCTTCTTTTACAAAATGAATCTAAATTTACAGGAATATAAAAAACAAAACTACTATGAGGTGCCAACACTGTACAGCCGCCTTGACGTTCATCATTAATAATATTTTACCAACATATTGCAAGAAATCATTCAATAGTATTCTATACTTTCATTTCAACAAACAGGTTCTCATATATCAATCACCAAAGAGGGCACTTTTCATCATTACCATCCTACAGGCGGAAACATCTTTTAAAAATTCGGTCACATTTAGGTTCACACACAGCTAGGGCTAATGCAGACGGTACAAGTTCTTTATAAAGTTTGTAAGACATTTGGATGGACCAAAGTCTTATGTAAAGTTAGTAAAAAAAGTCTATTATCTCCCAAAACTAGTTCTTAGACAAGGCACTGTAATCTTACTGACTTGTATACTTTCATACGTAGAGCCATTCCTGTAAGCTTTTAACACGTTGGGGACGTCATGACGCCCTAGGGGCGTCATACAAATATGCAACTGTGGCCGGCTAGACGCCTATGGGCGTCATGAGTATTTTGTTTATGTAAATGCGTGTTATCGTGATACTAGACCCGAATTGAGGGCCGAGCCCCGTTCGTTCGATGGATGTGTACGACTGATGTTTGGCTTCGAGAATAGAGGAAAGCCGTGCGATTTGAATTGTGTTTTTTTTTTATTATAATTCTGAATATATTTTATGTAATTTGACACTAAAAATTGCGAAAAAATAGCGACTTTTAGGCCCTTAGACACTATTTTGCGTAATATACGTCATCCTCAACGTGTTAAGTTACACATTTCTATTGGTTTCATAAAAAAAAAAACATATATTTACTTTCAAACAATGATAAATGCGTGTTATCGTGATACTAAACCCGAATTGAGGGCCGAGCCCCGTTCGTTCGATGGATGTGCACGACTGATGTTTGGCTTCGAGAATAGAGGAAAGCCGCGCGATTTGAATTGTCTTTTGTTTTTATTATAATTCTGAATATATTTTATGTAATTTGACACTAAAAATTGCGAAAAAATAGCGACTTTTAGGCCCTTAGACACAATTTTGCGTAATATACGTCGTCCTCAACGTGTTAAGTTACACATTTCTATTGGTTTCATAAAAAAAAAACATATATTTACTTGTTTACAATGACAAGTTGCACAAAACTACAGGGAAAGCATGAAAATTTTGTAAATGTGGTTCCATAGAGTACACTTTAAGTTGTATATAATATTAAAATTATATAAAAATAATAGTAATTAATCAATTGTTATGAATTACAGTTAATTAATACAATGATAGTGAAATTATGAAGTGTGAAGAATATTATTACATAAATTATATAAGTAAATATAAATTATTCATAAGTATAATTAAATAATTATGGAAGCAGTTATAATACACTTTATACTGTATTAAATTACTGAGGCAACAATCTTTATTAAAGAAAGATTTAAACATAAATTCAGACAGGGATGAAACCACGAACTAAATAGGATGAGTGTAAGACATTGTGATGCAAAAGAAAACAATAAATAAAATTATAATTTAAATACTAATATTTACTAATTAATGGATATGACAAACACAACATGAAAAGGAGTATTAATGAATTTGTTTCCAACAAAATAATACATTTTAACCAAGATTATTAAATAAAAATAAACCCTGAAAATATTCAACGAAACAGCTTTCCACCTCAAGGGATTATATCTGTTATGTTATATTATAAGTGAATCATATTATACCAAGACTGATATAATTACAACCAATTGACATTTTGTGTGTAAACAGTCTAATATCCCCATCTTCTATGTGTAGATCCAAGTTATTATTATCTCACTATATTGTGTATGTTACGCTCAGGCCATCCACTCCTGACTCCTCTACATTCTCCATTAGCTCCAGTAGCTTAGTTATGTTATTATCTTACAATACATTCTACTGGAGATTAATATTTACTGACAGGCAACTGGACATTATACAATACTTGGTCATGAAAAGGGAATCATTTTAATTTAACAATAATGTGAAATCTAATAGTAATTCCACAACCCAACCTTCACCTTGTGTTGTCTGTATTTGGTTTGGTGAATGGTTGGAAGCTCCCTGGTTTGACCCACGATAATCCTTGACTCGTAGAGACTGTAGGACTTGAGGGAGTAAGCATTGATTCCTTGACGGAGTCGTGGAGTTGAGGATCGTACGGACTAAATGATATATAATGTTTGTCGTCTGTAGGAGGTTCATCATACAGGTGGTCTATGCTCAGCATAACACATTCTTTGGCTTTTTCTATGAATAGAGTTTTGTTCGTTTTAAATCTGAAAATATAAAATGTTATTTTGTGTAAACATTCACATATTCTGTTTAAGGCTTCTTAACTCCCATAAAACTTGGATAAAAGGAAAACTTGTAACACTAGGATCAAAACTGAAATGTAAAATGAACTTACAATCTCATTGCCTCTACATTAGCCGGTGTCTTGACATTAATATTTTGAAATATCCAATGCACATATTTTAATATTTGCCAAACATGATTTGTATTCTTTGTCCATTTGGGGAAAACTTCATTCAAAGACAACACTCCTGTAATGCTATCCACAGCCGGGTGAAACACTTGGGATTGAAATGTGACGATCTGAAAAATAAAACAGTAGTTTATTTTATTGCTTAAATACACATACCGCTTATATATACACATACAGATCAAGGCAAATCCCAATAAAGTAAATATAAAAACACAGACAATATTCTCTTTGTGCAAATATCTTAATTCATGATATTCCAAATGGGTCATGAGCCTCACTGCTAAAGACGAACAATATAATAAAAAACTCACAGGGCAATCGCATTCTGGAAATGTTTCCGGTAGTGTGAGAGTAAATCTAAAAACTCCTCCTTCGTAATAACCACTCCGTACAAAGATGACACCAAACCACACTGAAATACAAAATGAAATAGTTTGTCATAGAAATATCAATTTATTACTTAAGCTTTTGTGTTGGAAGGAGTGGAGATTCATTCAACTGATTCTAAGAACTAACAACCTTGTAGAACAAGAAACGCTTTCGTGGGTTGGATGTGAATATTGTTGTTGTCAGCTTCAATTGATGTCCTCTCAAGATTATCTAGTCAACTGATTTAAAGTACGTATGTGCAAAACATGTATCTATGTACCAGCGACGAAGAGTTGATTTCTGTAGAAGGGAAACCGGGACAATATTTCTTTTTTTGCATTATGTCAGATTAGACCTGTTATTTTATCATTCTAAATTTAAAAGGTAACGTATAATATATTATTGATTTCCTGCGTTCATTGTCATTATTTTATTCTTCCTAAATGACCTTCCTTTCTTCTGTGAATTATCTAATGTTGCAGACATTTATACATATTATATCAAACAATAGGTATGGTAGAACTCTAGTATTGTTGTATTATTTATTCAGCAGGTATAAAGTAATGACTAAAGCAAATAACAAAGTAACAATCAAGAATATTATGGAAAGTAATTCAAATATTACATCGCCACAACTTGGCAAAATTATCCACCATACGGGATAACCAGGGATAGTTGCGCAAGAATGAATCACCTGTAAGCTTAACCCGCTCCAACTCAATTTGAAATCAGAGTACTTACTAGAGATTATGTGAAATAGGACAAGGCATAAAATTATTGTTTTGAATGGTACGAAGCTTGGTGTCTCCGTACGATAAATATTTAATGAATGATTAATTATGTTAATTTGATATCCATTCTCACAAATTTCAAACTTTAACTGCTTAATGTTTGCAAATAGGTTTAAAATAGTGAAATTTTAATGATAACATTGTTTCAACGTAAAGATTAATCTATAAAAAATATTATTATAGATAATAACAAACTGCTCCTACATAACAATCTTCCTATGAGTGACTAACAATGAACTATTTATTGTGTAAATATAATAATACAAATGTTCACCACACTTACCTCACCTATGTAAACTAAAAGATAAAACATCATATAATGGGATGATTAAACAAGCTGATTAGAATACACACCACATTATATTATTAACAGTGTTATACAATGAATTCTATATTCTCACTAGTGTTTGCACAAAAAATAAATAAAGTTAATAAAAATCATAAAAACATATTATTAACACAGAGACTTGAATCCGGCACCTCCACATTGAAAGTACACACTCCAAGCATGTACCCAAAAAGTCCTCATACGAAAGTAAAAAAATACAAACCAGAACCCACTATTTATTGTGCCTGTGAAATGAATGGAATATTTTCTAACGACAAATAAATAAGAAACATTAGTACGAATACTCACAAAAAGAACTTTCAAATGAAGGAATGACATATACACCATGAAGACTTTCAGTCTGCAACATTTTGCTAAAAAAAAGACATTATTATTATTAGTTACAGTTTCTTTCAATATGCAGAATTGAGCAAATTTACTCGGAGAGAATGCAGAATAGGGATTTCAATGATTACAAATTGTACAATTGACCAAGCCAAACATGTTTCAACATAACAAGTTAACTTAACATTGAACTATATGGGGCAGGATCTCAATTATATATAAATATGGGGCATATTAAGATAACTGTTACACCCTTACATCAAATTATAGAATAGTTGCATACTTAGGTACTTATTAAATAAAAATACACATGATATAATACTTACTATTCTGCTATGATGGTAAACTCTTGTTGAAACATTTTATATAGTTTTGTGGTTTCTGGATTGGTAATAGGATATGTTTTTTCAATGCTCTTGGGTTGGGTGTTTGTCTTGTGATGATCAGTAACATTTTCTGTCGCATTCACCATCTTAAACGATTCCTGAGGGAAACTCTCACCCATCTCCCTTCTCTATGAAACAAGTGACAATATAATCATCAAAATTCACGATGTGGGACGACGCAATTATTCAATAAACAATATTAATTAACACACTAACCTTGGTACTGGCAGCTATGGAAGTATACATACTGCTATTGCTCTGAAGGCGTTTAATTTTTAACGGGTCGTCTCATGTCAGTGGAAGACTGAAATTATCGAGAGATATGATAAATAAACTGATAGTAAAGCTATTGGTTGAATAATCCAAATATTATTATCGCGACGATCGCACAACCCTACTTCGTCGGATTTTGACTGAAGATTTTGACGTATGAAACGTAAGCAGTGTTACCATGTCAAAAATAATGAAAATACTAAATTTTTCTTGAAAAAAATACTAGATCGACGATGAAAAAGTACTAAAAATTTCCGATAATTTAGTCGTCGATGGAGAGTCCCTAGGAGACGGTGAAAGATTAAAATCACTTCAATTTTTCATTACTTATTGATTTCTGTACATTTTTTATTGATTTCATTTTTTTTTCATTTTCATTATTTATTGATTTCTGCAATTTTTTTGTAAACATGCGAGTCTATCTAGGGAACCTGTATAAATTTTATATAGGTTCCTTAAGTCTACCCATGCAGGGCTTAACCGTGTCATCTCTATACTCACTCTATACTACAATTACTCTGAGGCCTTAGGTACTCCTTGTTTCATATAACTTGGCCACTGGCTACATAGTAATTCTATACAAAAAGTGTGACAAGACGGATGAAACGAAATGTAATTTGATTTACCTTAGTACGGGATCTGCCTAGTTAGGTAGATCTAAGTAGGTTATAATGCAAAATTAATTTGTAGGTACATATTTAACTATTTTTTCAATAAAGTACTTATTATTATTACTCCTCTCGTATCTTTGTCTATGGAACACGTTTCCGGTTTTCGAAATAGTTCTTTGGTTTCTGATTTCCTGTTTTTGACAAAATGTCATGTCGAATTGTCACTTTTGTTGACATTATGGTGGTTTTCACGTGTTGCGCTTGCTCGACTATTTCGTATAATTTATATAAATAAATCACTACGAAAAGAAAGACTCGGGAACCTTTTTTTTGTGCACGCTTGTTCCGCAAATATCAAAAAATGGCTCGTCAACAAACTGTAAGCAAACTGTCGAAGTCCATATTAGAGATGAAGTTTATGAAAAAAACGAAAGAAAAAGTTTTAAAGGAGCTTGAAGATGCTGAAGGCAGGGAAATGTATTCTCACGAAATTACACAAGAAATGAAACACAGTGGAGCCAATTGTTTTATTTATGAACCGAGCTTCGCACCTTGTGAAGATCTACTGGTGGGAAGGTTGTCATACAGAGGAATGAATCCAGAAATAGAAAGAATAATGGAACTAGAAAATGCAGAAAACAATCGTTTATTAGAAAAAAATAAAGAAACTGAAGTGACTGATGCAGAAATGGCTGCATTCTACAATCCTTTAGTCAATACAATTGGTAAAAAATTCAATAATAAAAGAAGTCGTGATCAATCTGGTGACAAACAAGAGGGTGGAGAAAGTAATAAGAGAAGTCGTGGGGATAATGAATGGAAGAAGAATAAGAAACACAAATTTAGTAAATACGAGCAAGGGTGTGACTCTCCTTCAGTGCAACATAGAGATAAGAAAACTAGATTTATGAAGCCTTCTGATGATCAATAATTTAACATAGATGAACAATGATTTAAATAGGTAGAGTTACATCATATTGATTGGTTACATCATAAAAAGTATTCATTAAGATTATGTACATAAATCTAGTAATATTGGATTGCTATTATCATCTTTTGAAATGTCAATGCCAGTCCATACACTACTAATTCTGTTCTCATTATTTGACTCTTTCTAGGATCCTTATTTGCATATTGTGGTTGAAGTTGAGTTGCATGCATTTTTCAAAAATTCATTTTTTATTTCAACGAATGAAGGTATATTATTTCATACCTTTGTATGATGAATTTACAATGTTCCCATGTAATAATATGTTATTAATAAGAAATATGATGTTGCTCTTAATTTGTAACGACGTAATTTTACTTTACAATTAAGAATTTTCTATATAAATATATTGTAAAATTTAATTGTACAAAATAAACAGCATTTTATAACTTACTATTCTAAAATATGATATTTATAATTTATACGCGTATATACCTTGATAGAAAATTATGACGTTCAGATGAGTCGAAGGTCTTGTATTGCATTATGTATTTATTAAAGTTCGATGGGTGCTTAATTAAGCATATTGGCACGCACGTTTATTTATTTATTCTTTGAGAAAACATTCAACAAAAATAAATATATAACGGCTTTTCATGTCTGTCAGATCAATAGATGGAAAAAGAGGCGTAAGTGGCCCACGGCATATTAAAATAATGGGGGACAATACAAAAAAATTAATCAAACACATCTTTGTGTACTCAGTAAGCTGGAAGAGCTTGCGTCATGAAGTGGAGTAAATCGTCATTGGTGATCAAAAGTATGGGCAAACTTAATCACAATTTCCCCGAGTAACCAATTAATGAAGAGTCTGTCTTAAGAAGTCCTTGACTTGGTGAAGAAGTGCAAGTGCCGGTTAAATGTATTTTTTTTTCTGAATAATAGGCAGTAAAAATAAAGGCAGTGTTCCATCATATTTTTAATTATAAATCATATTAATTAAATTACGAATTCAAAATGCACTTATTAATTGATTCTAGGTAAATATATAATTATTTCATAAATAGTGTGTCATTCCCAATGTAAAGATGGCAACTCCAATGAAGGTTAAACTCAAACACAGCCATCTACCCGTAATGGGGAGTCTAAATAATCTAGCGGAAAGTCGCAAACTTGAAGCAAACATCAACACTGAATTCAAATCTTCCTGTGGAGTATCTTGATGTACGAATGGTCTCACAATAACGTCATGACCAACTGTTTGTGTCAAGGAACAGGCTGTTGTCAGTCGTGCTGCCTGGAAATAATACAGTGAGAATAGAGATGATACAAGGAACCATAGGCAACCACAAAGTAGGACAATGTGCGAATCAACTTACTGAAATGAAAGGAACGATTGCAATACAAATCCATAAAAATTCGTTGAGTAAACTGATCCCGTATATCGGAGTGGTGAATAAATCCTTCATATCAAACTTCAAGAGCCACAGTAAACCTGACAGTCCCCAGGAGATATTAACAACTGTGAAGAAACATATAACCGGTGCCAAGATTTCATTCAAATGTCGAAGTAACTTTTTAAATTCCACAACTTCCTGGAAGAATTACATAAATTTCAGTTTGTTATTTTAAGAAAGTTTCTAGTTTCGCAACTAACACGAATAACATTCATAGATTTAAATTCTAAATGTAATACTTTATGTAGGTACCTACCCTCATCCAATCCAAAGAAGATATTGTCCTCGTCAACAATCTGTTTCTTAAGAACTCCAGATGAGCTGTTAAGAGTTGAGCTTGGAGACAATAACTCATAATAATGGTTGATTGCACCGCATCATGGCTTAATGTTGTTACAATCAAAGATATATGAAGCACATAATATGTCAGAGGTGATCTAAAGGAGTATTGTAGAAATATTATTAAACCTTATTCATTCGCTGTGCTTCCAAATAAACCTGTTTTTGTTTCCGACTTTTGATAGCAAATTTAACTTATAAGGTTGGTGGTTTCCGTTGCTTCAATGAACTAGTTTTTTTATTTGTGCGCCCACAAAAAACTTTTTAAAGCAATTTTTTTACGACACTTACAATACATATGACATAATTACTCATATAATTAGAATAGTTAATATATTGGGTAAATAAATAAATGTTAGGATGATATACCTACTTGGGTTCTATCCAATGAAATATCAAAGTTCCCTTTGTAGTCATCATGCTGACAGTTATTAATGAGAGACATGTCCAAATCAAACTTAATACAATATAAAACCAAAGTGTTTTGACAAGTTTCCTGGCGCAGGTGAAAGGTCTTCCTTGAGGTGGAAAGGATGAGAGTAGAAACACCTACAAGATGAACCACTATGTTAGATGCTTTCTGATTTGATGACATGTATTCAGATGTCAATATTGTTATTGTGTTGGAATATCTGCAGACAGGATATCAGTTTCATAATTCTGATTTACATTACACTCATTGTTTGTTACTGTACAACTACATATTTGGATTAACATTATGTATTTCGTATTATTATCGAACCTCACCCTTTCCATGAGATTTTGCAATTGCTCATTATCAGATATTCTGAACAAATATACAGAGTAAATAAATCCAGTAAAGTGTACAATATTTGGTCCGATGTAACTGAAGAATGGTGAATCGTAACACACTGCGTTGTGTTGTTGTAGAACTTCATAACTCTTTCTATAATATGATGAATCATATGTTTCCATTGCAGGTTTATAATTAAAACCTCTGTCCCTCCTAAAAAGATAACACAGAGGGGAGAAATTATTTGAGAGATATCTGTATATATAGAAAGTGTCTCTATAACTTGATTTGTATTTTCCCAGTAGGTGTAATATTGTTAAACTTTAAATTACCTGAAGCAAGCCATGTACTGTACAAAATACCCCAATATTATCAGGAGCATAACTTGAATTGTGTGAATATGCCACAGAAATAATATACATTTTGATCTTTGTAATTGGTCTAATGAAGCTGGTCTCAGACCCATAAACGAAAGTAATTTCAAATATGGATAAAGAATCTAAAACAGCATTCAGTGGAATTTTGATAAACACTAGATATGACGAGAAACCATCAATGCATTTAAAGACTATAAAATCACATATCATATATTTCAATAAAAATGTAGGTACTTATATTATACCTTTGTTTTGCAGTATGACAACACAGCAGATGTACTCATTAATTCAGTGTCAGGTGCCTCAATTATTTCACCAACCTGCAAATATTGATCATCACTAACTATTTTTGATTTTACAAAACATAGTACTGTGAGTGGCGCGAGGGGATAGATAGAATAACATAGTACTCTTATTCTAGAAACAAAATGACAATAAAATAGGATCCAAAACTTTGTTTAAAAAAGCAAAAGTGTATACCATAAACCGCTTTAATAGAAATTGAAATACATGTTGTATTTACAATGCATAATTTACTTTACATATACTTACATCTAAACTATTCATATCAACATGTGTTGGTGATGATATAGATCTTTCCCTTCTATCATCTTTAATATTTATTGTGCTACTAGTTCCTGGCCTTTGTCTGTCACTCTCATCACAACTCGATTCATATTTAATTTTGCACTCATCACCACTATTAAAATTCAATTTGGACATGTTATAAATAAATAAGTATCGATATATAATATATTATATGCAATCCTGCATGATTTACAACAGTCACAACAAAAACATTATCATTGTAAATAATATTTTTAACATTACATACAAAAATTATGTAAAGTTTAAATGAAGTTGTAACAATAAATGTGTGGAGACTATGACTGATTATATTAATTACATGTTGGTGTTGTATAAAAATAATATTACACTAAAAAATATATTCTGCAATATAATAAAATAAGTATGTGATGTACACACGCATAATGGAATACAATTATATATGAGGTGTAATCTGCGATAACCCCTGTACCTGATAACTTACTTGAGTTTCAAAGGTGTAATAAAATTATTTGTTAAAATTTCACTATCATTATTCGAACAGTGTTGCATTATCACAAATAATAATATTCTTAAAATAATTCATTAATTACTGTGAGTTAAGACGAGTTATGCTTTTAAAAAACAGGTACTAATAATAAAGAAGTAAGCAATGAATATGGCGGTGTATAAAACAGTGTATACTACTTTGTAAACACATATCACACTATGATAATATTGTATAAACAGATGTGGTATTTTATTATTTAGTATTGTTTATGACTAATACAAAATAGAAACAATACACAATTATTATTTAAATATGAAACAAATTTGTATTATAATTGATGACCCCACAGCCTAAATTATTAAAATAATATGATTTGATTTTATGGCTTTTGTTAAATAACAGGTAATTAATATGGATGCACATATCAAATGCAAACAACAGGGTGGTACACATAAGCATTCTCCCACTAGAGGTGCTTTATGAATGTTTATGGGCAGACACATACAGCGTTCAAGTAAACATTTTTGCAGGATTTTGGGGTCAAAACGCTGGCGTAGTACCGCCCCAGTATTAGAGGAATAAAAAATGCTAGCAAACTGTGAAATGTTTGGGTGTACTGTTTCGATGGACGTATTCAATTAAAAAAATTAAATCATTTAACAAAACATAACTTATATTGCAACGTTTACTAATCATGGACCTTGAACTTGTAATTCATATCAATTTTTCAATAGCTTTTGGCTTTAGTAAGTATCTGAATTTTTTGTTTTCAACACAATATGTAATTCGTTTGATTTACTTCTAGTAAACGATTTAAGGAAAGTGAAAAAAAAAACATATAAAATGGTTCATATTTTTTATTCCAGTACTTATAACAAAACGGTTTTATCACCGTTTTTTTCCTTTATAGGATTTAAATTTAGATCCAGCTAAATGATTAGTGGGTCTATGTAATTTAATTCTATCGTCTCGGTGCATTCTATCTCTTTGTTTTTTGTCCCTGTCTCTCCTATCTCCCTTCATACTGAATGTCATCTCTCTGTTTCCAACAGAACCGAGGAATTTCACATTGTGATTCTCCTGCTTCAACCTCTCACCAAGACTGCTTCTGAAATTTTTAAATTCAGAATATTAAAGACATTGTGGTTTAAATTGCTGCGAGGCCGTCGCCATATTGTTTATGGAGGCCGGGCCCAGCTGACATTTGACGATGATTACGCCATCTAAATTGCATGGGAAAAAATATTCCGTAGTTCAAGTGTTTGTCACCGAGACAAGGTGTTTGTCACCGATACAAGGTGACGTCACCACTCGTGGTGGTGATGGAATTCGAGGATGTAGGCTTGTACTCTACTATCGCAGGCTTCGATTGCTGTATGGATAGATAAGGGACTTTAAAATTGTACCATGGACATGCTTACAGTGCATAGGTAATACTAACTTGTTTGCTGGTTTGAATATTCTCTTAATGTTATTGAATCCTCCCTTAAACTCCTGTCCAGGTTTCAACTCGTAGAACTTGGGTTCTGGTACACTGTTTCCTGCATCCATCTCTTCCTCTTCCCTCCTAGACTTCTCTATAGACATCTTGGCTTGCTTCAGTTTATTCTTCATATCCGCGCTCCACGTGTGTTCGTCATCTGAGCTGTCATCATCTTCAGAGTTGTTATAAAGCTCACGATCAGAGTCCGCTATCTCCTCATCATTTTCCTAAAATATTTATACAACATACTAAAATATAATTTCCCACATTTTAAGTTTTCCCTGATTGTAAGTTTTTTTCCCAATCCCCAGATAAACTTAAAATCCGGGTTTAACTGTACGTATTTATTTCCTAAATAATGAATCGCACTTCCACAAAATATAAATCTCATTGTGAATGAGTATCAATCTCCTTTCCCTTGTTGCACCTCGTAGTAAAATGATAGAAGAACCTTCTACACTACCACTCTTCTTTTTACAAGTAATTACTACATACATATTATGTTAGTTTCTGTATTATCTTACATGAACAGGATCAAACTGTTGTGTAACAGCCTTCTTGCTTGATTTCTTAGTGGTTAGAAGTGAAGTCACAGGATTCAGTAATCTAAATTCTTCAGACTCCTTATCAACTTCAAAGTCTGGATTCTCAAAGAGAGCCTAGAAAAAAAACTCAAAGTTAAAAAAGATTGTTTCTCAGCGAATACATATGAAAGCAATAATCTGACCGATACGTATATTGATTAATAGTAGAGTGGGCAGTGTTACCTTAAATCTGTTATCAGCCATAAGATCACCAGTCTTCTTCTTTTTCTTTGCATAATCGTCTGACATAAGTTTTACAGCCAGCTCCTTATTGACAGCAGGAAGATTGGTTTTAATTTTCAATCTCGATGGTCTGTCTTGTTCAATCTTCTCACGTATTCTACGTCTCTTAAACTCTTCGAACGCAAATGGATCAGCGATTGATTTAGCTTTCTTGTATAACCGTACATCAATGAAATATCTGAAATGAGAACAAATATCAGCACTTATCGCAAGTTCAGGCACCCAATAGCATAAAAATTTGACAAGCACTCCCCAGAACAGGTTGGAAGCATTATATGTAATTTGATTTGATATAAATTGAAATAAACATTAATTAATCATTAGAAACTTGTACAATACAAGAATTATGCTAAATGGAGACAACGTTAAAACATACCCATGCATGTACGCTCTCAACAAATTAGTTCCCATGAGATGTGTTAGTCCTAATGTTTCCAGTTCTTGTTTTGTGATGAATTTATAATCGTCGTACATGTCTTGCGCCATTGTAGATTCCAATTCTTCGGTCAAATTGTCTACGAAAGCACACCACCTTGGAGCTGGACCTAAAAATCATTTAACAATCCTTTTTATTGTCATTCCGATTGAAACTGCTTGGACTACGATTATTATAAGATGTTTTGCCATATGCATTTAAAAAACAATTAGAATCGGAAATACTCTAAGTAACTAGATACATAGGTAAACCTATAACGCTA
Source organism: Ceraclea dissimilis (assembly GCA_963576895.1). Classification (NCBI taxonomy): domain Eukaryota; kingdom Metazoa; phylum Arthropoda; class Insecta; order Trichoptera; family Leptoceridae; genus Ceraclea; species Ceraclea dissimilis. The sequence continues at coordinate 13,262,614 of OY756358.1, read as the reverse complement.
ATATGTAGTATACAATTGTCATATTACCCAGTGACGGAATATAGTAAGTCAACATCTTGGGATCCTCATTTGCCATGAAAAGTAGTCCACTTCCAGGGACGACACAGAGATTATTTAAGTCATGTGTCCCTTCTATACTTGTGTATTGTTTAGCCTGAAATTATATGTGACATTCTCATAGACAAAAGAATTATATACAAAACAATAAATACTACAGCGGAGGTAACGAATTTGTCATAAGTTATCTTAGACACGCCAAGCTTTGACAGCAGAGACCTACGAGATGATAAATACTCATTCCTGGAATTCCAACACCAACCTGCTAAGACGTTCCGAAGATTTCTTTTAAAACAACATTTCCACAGTAATCTCTATTAACAGATCGGTGGTCAGTTAAGCTGTTCACTCGATAATGCAATACTAGAAACACAGACTGAATAATTATCTAAAGCCTTCAAACAAAACAAATGCTTACTGTATTTTTATCCCATATTTTGAGTACAGAGGAATCCATAGAATAAATGTAATCCATGTCCCTGTGGTACACTACGTCCCTTATGGGGAGTCCATTCATATGATCCTTCACAATGACGGGATTACTAGAGCGTAGATCGTAAAGTAGAACATGTCCCGTGGATGTTCCGACTCCTACATTTAAACCACCGTGACATGTCAATGCTGTTACAGAAGGAACTTCATTTAACCTACAAATTAAATGGAAAGGAAATAATGAGTTGGCTGATTGGACTTGATTGTTTCTATGTTTTGACTTGGTAACTACAACCAACCCTGATAAGGATGTTTGGCTCCTCAAACAAAACACCATGAACCAATAATCGACACATCCTGTATTTCACAGGTAGTCTTATGGCATGATAACTGACCTTTATATACATAAAGAATAAAATTCTTTGTAAATGACTGACGATAAGGAAGAGAATCCTCAAACACTGGTTGCAACATCTTTATAAGAATACGTTGGCCAGCCCTGTCAGATGGAGCCAACTTCCCGTGGATTTGTGCAGTCACCAGACCATTACTACATTCAGGAGCAAACTGAAGACGTGGATAATCCATGAAACGGCGCTTATAAAAATAATCCGACATACATAATGTATAATATTACCTGTCATCAATATCGTAACTATGTACAGCACAGTCTAGCACAGCCTGTCTCGTTCTTGTTCTAGGATCCCATCCTTCTAATTTGCCTTCATTTGTACCAACTATAACAAGCCCATGCTCTGGATTAACTACACATTTATTTATTGAAGATGCACTTGAATTATATGGAGACATGAACTGCCCAGCTTCCAAATTCAATCGATAAATATCCTGAAACAAAATAGATCCAGATATAATCCAACAGTTCCCATTGAAAGTAATTTATAGATTGAAATAAGAAGTTGCCCATGCAGCAATATACTATTCTGGATACTCACTGATGATGCTCCCACAACAAATAAATCACATGTTTGTCTGTGGTACGCCAAGTCTCTTCCAAATCTCGGCACTCTTAATCGATAATGTCTACCATGACCAATGTGAAATTCTACATAACGGTCGCATTGCAGGAATACTAACTGAAAACAATACTTATTAATGGTGGAATTATAATAATAGTGCTTGACCTGTGACAACATCATGGAGTTATTCACTAATTCCCAACGCTGCGATTGGATATTTAGTTACATTATTAAAATATATTTAATTCACAAGCTGTGCATTTGTTTTTCCCATTTGAAGATGGAATTTTCATTGAATATCCTGTGTCAATATGACAAATATAGATGAACTGATTTGTAAGCAGATTCAGTTCCAAAGCTGTGCTAAGGACTATATGTAGAAATTATATTGTTAAGTACTTACTTTAGTATAATCTTCTCCCAGTACATCAAAGGCTACAACTTCAGAATCCAAACACCTTTCAAACTTCAAGGAAAGATTATTAACTTCAAAACATTTCACTCTCGGTTTGTATATTCCTGTGGCTAAAATGTACTGTCCATCCTTGGACACTTTTATAGTTGTGCTGAGTCCAGGCATGCTAAAGTCTTGGATGAGCTCAATGCGTCTTCTGATGTCCACATCTTTCTTGAGCAACGCCCTTCTTTTACGTTCTGATAACCACTACAACATATATTATATCAGTAATGTTAATCGGAACATTAAATAGCACTAACTGCAATAAAAGGAGTGATCAATCAAGAGAATCTTACGTCTGGTAACGATTTTCCAGCACTAAGGTTATATATTTTAACATTGTCTATCTCTGAAACCTGCATGTTGATTCTTAAATACAATTTCAAATAATTAATACTATTTTACAATTACGTGTGAAATAATATGTATAACACTTTAACCGAAATAAAATTAAAAATACACAAACAACCCAATCCCCCAACCATGTCTTTAACGTCAGTCAAAACAAAAGTAAAGTAACCTGTCAAAACTTCACACGTGCTTTTATTATTTAGCTATTAAAATTATTTATCTAGCCAGGTACTCTTCAAACATACAAAACGGGCCAACTCCACAATCTCTAAATCTTCACGTCGCCATCATGACGCCATCGCTCGCAAAATAACTGACCATAGACAATGACAGCTTAATGACAATTAATTGACATTTCAAAAATTATTGGGCTGATCTTGGCTAATTCGTTGATTATGCTCAAAACTTGTGATTTAATTTAATTTTTATAAACAATAATGTAATTTTGTATCTTAAAATTAGTTTGTAATGGTGCGTTATCTTATAAATATTCCAATCTCTCATGTCTATTGTGAAATAATATTCTCTGTTGATTCATCAAGTACCTATGTTAGAATATGATGAGTAATAACAACATTGTGTTTTGGAGGGGCTTAGAGGAAATCAAGTGCGAACAATCTAGTTTGGAAGGTATCATCAAAATTTGCACAATAGAAAGTTATGTGATAGCGTTGTGCCAAGATAATGGTTTGTACTATGGTATATTGGATAACTCATCAACAATATTGCAATTCACCAAAGTTCCCGATGTCAGTGCTGTGGATGTCACTTGCAGTAATAAGCATGTACTGTATGTGGATCAGCAGGGACAGGTGTTTCAGTGTGACCCCAAATCCTGGGAGACAAGAAGTGAAGTAGTATTGAAAGAAGAGGTTAGGCATTGTTCACACGGACACAAGACACCCAATCGTAGAGTAAAAATAAGAAGTATAGCTGGAGGAGAATTTGGTGCGCTCTATTTGAGTAATTGTGGGCAGTTGTGGGCATCAGGACGCATGACACAAATAGGAATAGATAGTGCGGAGCCAAGGAAAGTAACTTACTTCCAAGGAAGAACGGTTTATCAGGTGGGAGTGGGAGAAAACTTTGCTATGGTGGTCGTGAGAAAGAAGATCTGTGATGATGAAACAGACAGTGAGAATGATGAAGATGTGTTTACTACTGAGTGTGTGGAGTGTCAAGCTGTGAGTCGAGTGTCTACACCAACTTCACAGGCCTCCCAGCAAGATACTTGCCCTCTGGGTGTGAGAGTCAGTGGATCATCTGAAGACACCACCACACATTCTGCAGACAATAAAGAGGACACTAGTCCATCAACTGAGGACTCCGAGCTTACTAAAATACACTTTGATAATACCTCCCACAAGAAAAATCATCACGAAAAAACTGAATTAATATTAGAACCTATCGAAGAGGATAATCAAAAGGATTTTAGTAAAAAACCTGTAGATGATAAACATAACATGATATTCATCAATACTGAGGCTGCTAAGCAATTCCTCACCAAACAGTTATCATGGGTGTCTGCTGGAGAAGATTATCTCGCAGAGTGTACAGAAAAACAAACCAGAATTATTAAAGAGAATGTTTCCAACTTGACTAACCTTGTTGTAGAAGGTGTGAAGACTGTCGGAGATAAGGTAGCTACTCTCTCAAGACATATGAGCGGAGGAAGTGAGACTAATGACGGACAAGATGTACACCTCGTGGAAGAGTTAAATCCTCTGATATGTTCTCTTACTTCCAGTTACAAACTTGATGACATACATATCTCCTCCAGCACAATGAGTGATAAAGATAATACTCATAATATTGTTAATGAAAGAGCAAAAGTCATGGTGAAGATTGGACTCAATTTATTGAACTCTGAGGTTTGGGTCTGGGGAGATGAAAACAAGGGACAACTTGGTACAGGTGATCTAATTAAAAGAACTACACCAAATCCAATTGCTAAACTGTCTAATACTGGGGTTTATAAAGTTTGCTGTGGGAAATCTCATTGTGCCGCCATTACATTGGATGGTAGAATGTTTAGTTGGGGGCAGAACATGTGGCATCAAGTTAGCGTTGATTCTAACGATGACAAAAGTAGTCCCATACAATTTACAGCTAATTCCAATACTGACAGAGTGTGGGACATTGCGTGCGGAGATGATCACACGGTAGTCTTCACTTTAGATAATAATATGTTCTTCTTTGGGAAACATCTTAACGGACAAACTAGCGTCATTGAAAACTTGAAAAATAAAATAAACAACGATTCCACGAAACAGTTTATATACAAGAAAAATAAATACAAAAACCGCTATTTAAAAAAGTCAACAGATTTTTATAATACTCTATCCAATGATCTGAATTTTAATTCTCGAGTACTGTCAGCAGGAATTATAAGTTTGTATCATTCATTTCCATACAATGATAAAGAGTCTCCCGCTCTACAGGATTTGGCAATTGAACAACAATTCTTGGAAGAGATGTTACTTGTTAATCAATATTTAATCAAACCACTTCTCAAGAAAATTACTACAATATCTTCCAACTCTGATATTTACGATACATTATGTGGTGCCTATACAGATATCATGTACTTCACCGCCATCAACGTTTTATCAGTTTGGAAATATATTGAAGGCCATAAAAGGGCTATTGAAATTGCTATAATTCAGAACAGTGATGAGCACATATCCTTATATGAAAAATATGTACACGCAGTATGTAATGTTATAGCTATGAATGGATTTAGTCAATTGTCGTTACAGTTGGAAGTACCTGCGGTCGTTCAGAATTTATTCTCAGATAAAATACCATCCAGTAAGCAAAAGAATGTGAAAACTGTTTCAGAAGGCATAATATCATGTGCCATCATGCATCCACTGAGTAGACTAAACACATATAAATGTATGGTACAATCATTCATTAGATACAACATCGCTATGTCACCAATGGAAATCAAGTCATTTATTGAGCAAAGATTACAAGATGTGGTCTCAAAACTGGACAGCTTTAATGATTTTCAAGAAAAGAAACAGAGAGAGGCTAACAGCACTAAGATGTTTTGGGAGAATGCTGGAAAGAACATGGAAGTCTTTCGTTTACCCGAACGTAGAGTTTTGAAGGACTCTAAATCTAATCCTTTATCTCTTCTACACTCTGGAAGATTTAGTTCGCATTGGTACATTCTATTGAACGATATTTTAATTCATATGAATGGAAGTACTCAGAATATTCATCCATTAACAACTCTGTGGGTAGAGCCCATTGCTGATACAGACTCTGTACAGAATGCCATCCATGTGATAACTCCAGAAGAATCATTTACTCTTACAACTCCCAACTCAGAGGAGAGAAATGAATGGTTAATAGCTTTACAGAATGCCATCAAGATAAGTCTAAATAAAGTGGGAAGTGCACAACCTCCATTGATAAGAACTGCAACATATACTTACACAAATAAAAGTCAGTTATTCAAAGAAGCCAAGTATGTGGGGAGATGGTCCAGTGGGAAGTTACATGGCGCTGGTAAGATTGAATGGCCGGATGGTAAAAATTATTTGGGACAGTTTCATAATAATCAAATACACGGTCAAGGTCGTATGGAGATACCCAATGTTGGTACGTTTGTAATTGCATAATTATTATTTATTTTTTAAATACCTCAATATATTATGTACTCCTGTAATTCTAATTAATTTTGATTATTTAAGAGATAGCCTCTGACCCAACCAATTATAATGCTTCTACTCATATTATTTGACATAATTAGTTATCAAGATTGGGTGTTATTTAACATGTCCGCGTGTCTTATAATTTTTTGATACCCACCTTTGCTTAACAACAGCAGATAAATTATGAACTTTACACACTTAGTAAAATGATTTTCAGGTGTGTACGAAGGGCAGTGGAAAGAAAATTTACAAAATGGATTTGGTGTGATGAAATATTATTCAGGTGACATTTATGAAGGATATTTTAAGGATGGACTTGCTCATGGACACGGTGTTAGAAAGCAAGGAGATTTCACCAGCTCCACAGCCACCATATACATGGGAGAGTGGGCTCAGGGAGTGAAACAAGGCTTTGGAGTCATGGATGATATTGGCAAAGGGGAAAAGTATCTCGGTTCATGGAATGACAATAAAAAAAATGGGTGTGGATTAATAGTAACTCTGGATGGAATTTACTATGAAGGTGTTTTTATGAATGACACTCTTACGGTAAGATTTCCTTTTATCTGTCAACTCATGACCTTCATGGCGTAAGACTAGGGTTGCCAGACGTCCCGGTTTACCGGGACTGTCACCGGTTTTACGCCTCGTGTCCCGGTGTCCCGAACAAACCTTTCGGGACGCCTAAATGTCCTGGTTTTTGGAAATATTGGTATATTCTTACGATTTTTATCATTTTGAGGTATTTTTGACCGTTTATGTAAGGAAGTACGTAGAAAACAAATTAGCGGTTCGTAAAATTATTAGTTTAGTATTAGTTTTTTTACCGCTTAAATGACGAAAGCTGAAGATAAAAAATGCATCAAAAAACTTTTTCGACGACGGAGGGGGAGGGGGGGTTGTCCCGGCTTGACTTGCGAGAAATCTGGCAACCCTACGTAAGACGTAAGTAGGTAGAGAGGACAGAGTGCCAGGCTGCTTTATCTTTTCAAGCACTCCTCGTTTTCATACTGGACGTAATACACATTTACTATTCTCTTTTTCCAGTGTAATTTTATCTGATAGTGTTCTACAACGTTGGCAACATTTCACCTACGGTTAGGTTTATTTCTGTTTCAGAAATTTAGTTTAATATTCTCACGCTGAATATAATTTTTAGGGACATGGTGTGATGGTATTTGAGGATGGTACTCATTATGAAGGTGAATTTAGATCTGCAGGAGTGTTCAGTGGCAAGGGGACCCTTACATTCTCCAGTGGGGACAGGATTGAAGGGACATTAAGTGGTGCGTGGACTGACGGTGTTAAAATCAGTGGCGGAGTTCTACACATGAATGTCTCCAATCCTGCTTTGCCACCTAATGCCAAGCCCAAGTAAGATTTAGCCATGTTTTTAGTTTATCTTTAGCGTTTGTCTCAATGAGGACGGTGATGGCCAAATTGTATGAAATAATTCTTGCTGTGATTTGGGATGTATATGTATACCAACTAGTTATATATAGGTAAGGTTAAGTCTCCAGAACAATGGATCTCCAAGGCAAATAATTGCCCTCCATACAGTCAGTAGGTAATACATATACTCAAACTCATTTAGGATCAGTCACATATATATTGTACAAGTGTTGACAATATATTCAAATGATTTTTTTGATTTCATGTTTAAGCTCCTTCGGAAAACTGTGTGTACCACCAAATCAAAAATGGAATGGTCTCTTCCGTCACTGCTTCCAACAACTTGGTGTACCGGACAATTTCTTGACACAAACTGGAGACCAGACATTGAGCAATCATTCTCCTAACATATTTACTAAGAAGATTTGGCAAAATGTGGCTGTACTGTTGTCAAATGCTCAAAAAGAAAATTCATCAAAAGGATTGATGGGTTCCATGATCATCTGTACTCCGAAGAAAAGCCTAAATAAATCTGTAAACAGTGAGTCGTTGGATGTTATTCCTCAGTTTGGACAAACTACATTATCTCTCAACTCTTTTACAGAAATTAAACAATATTTATGTAAAGTAAGTTAATGTTTATTACTAATATGACATATTAATGTCATTATTTTTTAATGTATAAATAAATGTTTTGTAGGCTTGTGAAATGTCATACCATCCAATAGGCCAGCTGGTTTCTGGCTGTGCTGCAGCTTTCAGTGCATCGTACGGAGGTGTTAGGGTCCATCCTTTACTTCTCTCTCATGCTGTAGCTGAATTAGGTTGCATCTCTTCAAGGATATACTCCGCTGTCAGACTATTGTTTCCAGCACTTCCTCCAGTGGGGGAATATGTCATCCTAAGGAAGAACACTGATGATGAAGATGATCTTGAGAAGTATGTGGGCTTATAATAATTTCATATTCTTTCCTTTTATTTTTAATGTTATTGACACAGATTTGATAAAATTGAAAATGAGAGGGATCCACCTCAGAGTTCATTGTGTTAACCAGATTGTTTAAGACAGAGGTGTGTCAAATAAAAGAAACTGTAGGTTAACTGTATAATGAATCGCATGAATGCTTAGATTATTGAAGTACCTAATCAAATTATTTTTCGTCATGTGACTGACCATGAATGTGATAGAAGCTGGATTCACATTCTTTGTTGTCTGTGAGAGATTTGATAAGTCAAAACTTACAATGAAAATATACAATGACACTGCTCTTATTTTTTACTGTAAATATTCAGCTTATATGTATTTTCATGGCAAACATATTTCATTTCTCAGTAGTGAAGTAATCTCAGTATCCAGCATAGTTCAGCCACTTCTTTTGCCGAGAGTTCATCCATCGTTGCATGTCCTCTATGCTCTCCATCATCAGAAGGAAGATGTAGCATATTGGAAACGTCTTCTAAAGTGGAATAGACAGACTGACGTCACACTTATGGCTTTCCTTGGAATTGATCAGTAAGTTAATCTCTTATTCATTATTTAATTTTATTTATAGTTAATCATTATTTAATTGAGTACATGGTCAGCGTAGTTGGTTGAGACGGCAGTCTCTCAAGTGAGAGGTGCCAGGTTCAAACCCCGGTGTTGGCAATGTATTCCACACTTTGTGATACAGGCTTTCAGCCTAGTGCAAGGTGTGCAGGAAAGTATTTATGTTTGTGTATGCAAACCCAGATCCTTTTAAAAAAAGAAAAAAAAAATTCAATCTATAAGTCATTTTCTGTGCTTTGCAGCTAAATTTATTTAATGCGCCCAAATGTTAAAGAGAAATACAGATGTAAGAATAAACTATATGAATTACAGGAAATTCTGGATTGGCTACGCATCCAGAACTGCCATTGGTACTCCACCATTCTCCCCTGTGAAAGATCAGCATTTCTCAGAGGCTGTAGAGACATTACAACATATCAAAACTACATTCTCACCAATGGAGAAACTTCTCGTCATCAAAAATACATTCCAACAAATGACAACTGCAGTCCAAAAAGAATTGGGTGAGATATTTTACTGCTCATTGTATGATAATAATATTACATGACTTCAAAATACAGAAATATACCAAACAACAACAAAGCATAAAGTTTGTTCACTAGGGTGAGCTTATCCCAATGCTATAATCTCTTACAGACAATCCCACACACACATGTATGTATTGTTAACTTGTTTGTTTGAAGGATCTACTTACTTATGGACTATGGATGAATTGTTCCCCGTTTTTCACTTTGTTGTCGTCCGAGCCAGAATTCTCCAGTTAGGTTCTGAAATACATTTTATTGAAGATTTCCTTGAGCCGTGCATGCAAAATGGAGAATTAGGGATCATGTTTACTACTTTGAAGGTTTGTTTCAATTCTTGCTTACATATTCTATTGTGTGAATTTGGTCCATTAATTATCCAATTAGGGCTCAAAGTTTAGTAGGGTTACGGAGATACATTTTTTGCTGAGAAAAATGTGTTGCTCAAATACCGTGTAACACTACAGTTGCATTCCATCAGCAAAACTACCAATAGTCCTAGCGTCCACGAGCGACTTCTCAGGCCCCCGAGCCCCGGGCAATGTGGCCACTGGCAACACCATCAGCCATAGCTGACAGGAGGTGATGAATTGGGAGTCTCCGGCGCTACTAAACCAGAACCCCCCAGCTAAGGAATGGATAACCCAAAAGAAAACCTTGGTCCTCCTGGTAGGGGGTTGGTCGTGGGGCTAATAACTCTACATCTGAAAGCAAAGCGTGTTACGAAAAAAGTCCAGAGAAGAAAGTTTCTTGACTCAGCCAGGGTCCACCCAGGACTGTCGTGCTGATTATGATGATGATTTATTCAGTTGTTGTCAAAGTGTTTTTGTTTATTTTACCCACATCATTTACTAGCTACCCCATTATTGAGATATACCGTGATGATATAGTACTAGTGTGTATCTACAAAGATGAAAAATGAAAGCAAAAATATATAATTGAGTGTTATAGAATTGGTTTTATTATTATGTTTTATCTTTCTTGTTCTAGGCGTGCTACTACCAAATACTTCAAGAGAAGGTAACAATATGTGATTAAGGAACTACTTAGCTACTACTTAGGTACTTTATTTTTAATGTTATTTAAACTTTTTCTTCTAGATAATATGTTGTGATCCGTGTCTTCTTAGTAATTGTCCAAATTAATGTAACAAAGGAAATAGCAATAGGTACAATATATTTGTATAATGTTATTCTAATGTATTTTGTATTACATATACATGAACAAATTATCACTTTTAGATTTCGTCATTTTATTAGTTTAATAAGTTTTTTTAGCTAAGCAAGATTTGTTTATTGCAAAGTTGCGTAATTAATACATTTTTTGGTTTATAGTAAATGTACAATAGACATAATTTACAGTCTGTCAAAAAAGAGTTGGTGTCAGATTAAATTGGAACTACAATTTTGTTTGCTGGCAATGAGGCCGCTTGTATGGAAATTATACCAGTGTTGCCATTATGGTTGCCATAAAGCTACATGTGGCGCCCTCATCGAGCACCAACTCTTTATTGACAGACTGTACCGTCACTAATATTGTACGAACACATAAATACTGCGAAAAAGAAAACGTAGTTTATTTTTTTGGTAAAAGTATTTTGTTGTTTTTCCCTATTTATTGGATTGTTGTTGCACTCATTTGTATCTTTGTTTTTGACTCAGAACTCATTTATTTATATTTACAAAACCAATCATGTTAATTTTAATTACAAAATTTATTATGGCAGTGACAGCTGGAGTGATGTCGTTTTACAATGTAACAATTTGGTTTTTATCTCTTGTAAAATTTGTGTAATACAGGACAAGTATTCGGGTAATGTTGTCAATGAGAAGTTTTTATAATTGATAGTCAATAACTTCAAATAATGTCTTTTTTAGGAATAGTATTTGAGATTTACAAGCGAGAATGTTTTTTTTTAAATATATTACACTTAATATGCAAATAAATAAATGTTACTACTATTAAGGTATAAAGTATGTATTTTAAAAACAAGTAAGTATAAAGCAAATATACGGGGGTCAAAAAAGACATGTAAGGAAACATGGCTGTCCAAGAGCCACTTGGCTCGACCATGTCAACTAGATGCTCAATCGTGGAATGTATGACGAATTGCGTGAATGTGACAGAGCAAAAAGTGTGTGTAAGGATAGGGGAATCTGGCGCTCTGTTCTCTCCGCCTACCCCGCAGGAGACGCAGTGTGAGGGTGTAGAATAGAAAGTATAAAGAATACAAAGACTAATTTTAGTATGAGAAAACCCACTAGTCAATAAAATAATAATCAAGATACAAAATTTATGGACTGAGAGTGTTTTTTTTATTAGTGTTGAAATATGTAGGTACCTATTGAATAATTTTCCTGTTTTTTAGTTTTAAAACTTTTAACAATATCTTAGTACATGACACCTATTGTGCGTGGCCCGTGGTTTCTATTTAATTAAGTTTCACCTTACTGTCTGTCCAATCCATTGCCAAACTAATAGTACTTACTGTAATTTTTAGTTTGGATGTGAACATAATATAATAATATTGTATTTTTACAGATTTGTAGGTGGAGGACTTTTTGTATCTTGTTATAATTCATGTTTATATATCCATATAATTTATATTAGTTTTAGGTGACTGTATAATATTTGGAATGTATCAAGTGCTATAGTATGAAATTGTGTTCAGTTGATGTGTAATATGCCTCGTATACTTATGTCCTGAAAAAATTGTATGACACCTCCCTGTAATTTTATTAGGAAGCAAAAAAATATAAGAATTGGCAAATAATATATTAATGAATCTCTAAGAAATTTTACTTTTATAATACAAAATTTATCTATTGAAACTTAAATATACATTCCCACTTTTTGTAGTTTTAATTTTTTTCCACCAAATTATTTCCGGCTCTTACGGTTTGATTAGGTTGGCCTCCCAACATAACATTTTAAGTGTAGTTAGTTTTAATTATGGTTTGTACTGTTTTGTTATTTAAGTAATATAAAAAAAAGGTATTTTTATCATTATTCCAGGGTGGATATAAACACATTTCATATCAATATAATAAAAACACTTACATATTATGGGTGTACTATATTTGCGTAAATATTGTATGTGAGCGATAGCATGTAACTACTAAGTAGGTACATTAGAGTGGTTCTTATTTGGTTCAAAAATAGTATTTTTTCTAAATTGCATCTAAAAAAATGTTAAATTTGAAAAAAAAAATCGTGAATAGGCATTTAGTAGTCGCTACCTATATCCTATATATTATTCTGTGGTCGCTACCAGAGGTCAAAGTTTTGTATAAAAATATGTATGGACTAGTATGGAGGTATGTGTCATAAATAATAAGGATAAAAAATAGTAAAATTTCTATTTATTTTGTTAGATGGCCCTGGATACATATCTCCGTGCAATCCATACATATTTTCATACAAAACTTGGACCCGGGGTAATGACCCATGAGTGGGGTAGCGACCCGGGGTAGTGACCCATGAGAGAACCAAATGGCGGGGTGCCTCAATGCTTTTTTGAAAGGTGATTTTTAAGAACCAGTCTAAGGTACATACACATTTTCTATGTTAGAATCTAAGTGTTTTCTCTGTTTCTTGGTGGATTAGTTACTAAGTATTGTAATATTAAGAAGCATAGAGGAATATATTATCATGTGATTTTTAGTGTACCTGAGAGTGTTTGTCAACACCCGAGCTAATATTAGTTTTATTATAACAAAGGTGTTTTGTAATATTTTATTTATTTTGTTGTTTTTCGATTGCATGGGCTGTGGAGTGACAGAATGAGTCCCTCAACATAACATGGACCGTGCGTCCAATAAACACATTTCCATTTGTTGTTTACATTGTCAATTTTTAGACTATGGATGTAAAACATTGCAATATGAATTGAAATTTCCCCCATATTTTGCTTTTAGCTCTATTTACTATAGTTAGTTTCGAATTTTTAATATCATATATAACTTTTATATATCTATGTACCTACCTATCCTTGGTGAAGGGTGTATTTCTGCAGAAGGTAAGCCGGGGGTAACATTTCTTATTGGATTACGTCAAATCAGAATTATTATACCTATCATTTCATCCAAAAGGTAACTCGATGGGAATCGTGTTCTTAGGTAGCTTCGCGCCTGCTACCTATATCAATTTACGACTCATTTCCCATGATTGAGAGTATTCAACTTTTTAAAACAACTTTGTTGCTTTAGGGTCACGTTCTGTATCCGTTAAAATTCACTAGGCGATTCGCTCGATTGTTTATGGTTCTATTGTTCGCCGTTCTATCATCAGTGCGTTTCACTCGGTTGTGCGAGTCAACGTGTTCTATGTGCACAGTTGACACGCTCGGTTGTTGCGAATAACACCCAACAAAATTGTTGGGTGACATTCGCTCGCCATAGATAATAGAATGGTCCGCACGTGCAGTTCACTCACTCTTATTAACACGCGATATGTCTATCCCTTTCTACCAAAGAAGAGTATAGCGATATCGCTATCTCGATGTATATCTATCAACTCACTCTTATTAGTATTCTCGTATCTCTATCTCTGTTTGACAATTCCAATTGGAACAATCACCCAAATGCGTTCTGCTTCGCGCGATAATCGCTCGTTCACTCGCCGAGTGAAAATTAACGGATACAGAACGTGACCCAGGGGAAAACATAGTTACCTAAAGTGCAAAAAAGACAATAGGGATTAATATTAAGACAATAATTACTGAATACATAATTTTCCACGTCCATGTTTTTCCACGAATATAAACTCTAGATCATGTTTACAAATAGAAATATGTGGCAACACTGTAATCATAATTTAACATCTGGCTAAGGGCCACCCAAAGACATTATATATTATAAAGGCATACCATTGACCTCCTCCAACCTGGAAAGCATCATGCATATATAGGGTTGCCAGACATCCCGGTTTACTGGGACTGTCACCGGTTTTGTGCCTCGTGTCCCGGTGTCCCGAACAAACCTCTCGGGACGCCTAAATGTCCCGGTTTTTGGAATGGTTGGTATATTTTTAGGATTACAATCATTTGTGGTAATTTTGACAATTTATGTACAAAATAATGTAAAAAACAAATAATGTTACGCATTTGATTTGCCTAATATAAACAAACAACCAGTCTCCATTTATCTAAAAAATTTCGCCTGCGGCGCTAACTTACTGATGCGTTTTTTATAAGGTAAAAATTTCTATGGGGGGGTGGACGCAAAAATTTTGTGCCTATACCTAAAAAATGAAAATCCTGCATTGAAATCCCACGTATGTAGGGTGTTTTTGACAGGAACTTTGGAATAATAAATCAATCTCAAAAATGCTTTCTGTTTGCTAATTGTTTACTATTAGCTATAAATACAAACAAATAAGGTGGAATGATTATATTTTAAGAGAATAAAAGGTCTAGGCTTGTTTTAATTGAAAGTATATGTATGTAGGTACTAAAATATTTTGCAGTATTTCTCCGTTCCCAATTAATTTGCTCTAAAACAACTTTAACATCGTTTGATGCTAAATTTTTATCAAGTATATAAAAAATGAAATTTTCTATTAATCTTAAGATTAATTCATACATTTTAATATAAAAGATCTCTATAAATACCACAAAAATATGAATACCACTTCCACGAAAATCCTACATATGTGGGATTTCAATATAAGCATGCATCGTTCAGTACATTGTAATCAAAGAGATTACATATTATTAAGTACTAATATATCATGTCGCTGGGGTGAAGAGTGCAAATATACAGAGCCTTTTTTTTGTCGCATCAATTAATCATGCCGAACGAACCCCAGAAGTAGCAATATTTCCTGAACACTCTGTACAGAAAAATATGATTATAAAATGGACAGCAGAATTTCATTTTTTTTTTAAATCGCTTTTCAGTGACAGGCTTGGCGATCGGCTTTAGCCAAGAAATTCAATAGAAATATTATTGTTGCCAGCAAACAAAATTGTAGTTCGAACTTAATTCAAGACCATCCCTTTCTTGACAAGCTGTACAATGTACCCTAGTATGGAGTAGGTACTTACCTTTCACCGTTAAAATAAAATGAAATGATAAAATATTTTTATTATTACTATCATAGTTATATGAAGGTATTATTGTAAGTGTATTCACTCATTATTTATTCAAATACAAAATAAATATATAATAGTTAATTGCTATTTTATTTCCCCCCAACCCTCAGCACATCATCATGATATGTTTCTCGCATTACTGAGGTAACCAGCTACAAGGATTCGTGTGTGCATTATCTTAAGAAAAATGATTATCAATGTATGTACATAAATGTCTCATTGTTGGACCCAAAGAGATAATATATACTTAATATATTATGTCGCTGATGGTTGGACCCTAAATAGAGACAAATGGAATGACTATTTTTTATGAACTTGTATGGCGATTACTGTACTGGAGAATGGGACCTCCACCAACTTCCAGTGTCTAAGGGACTTTGAGAATTATATTGCACCTTTGATTATTGAAGTACTTAATCAAATATATTTCTGTATTGCACATTGGGAGAACAGTCCTTCAAAATAAAAGTACCTACTACAATATATCGTATGGATATTTAATACTACTATAAACATTCGTATATATTATACTATACTATAATTCTATGGCCTTAATATTCATTTCATAAAACTACCGATTGAATTTTATAATAATAAGTACCTACCTACATATCTTATTATTCTGATTTTAGACAAATTTAATGTAAATAAACCATTAAAGGTTACTTTTTTCCTACAGAATTATAAATTTTCACACAAGTTTAATTTTAAAATAGTAAAAAACATTTTTCTTTTCTGTTGCAGAATTATCAAAAGTGGTGTGTCTAGTCTAGACGTTACGCAACAAATGGCGGTACATTTTCACAAAACAAATACGTAAGGAACCTAGATATAAAGGTTCCCTACAAATACGTATCGGTATAGAATTATTTTATTTTACACATTTGCTGTTGATTTTAGGGAATATACACATTTCTGAAACATACTGTAATGAAATATTTTATAAATAGGTACATATTTTTCCAGCAACATGACATACTAGATTGATGCTGGCCATTTCCTTTAAAATTTATGTTATAGTTAATTCATTAGCTATAAAAACATGCTACCTATTAATTTTAACGCCATTTTGAAATAATATTTTTTTCACATGGTAACATTCTTACTACATCTCTTTCAGTCACGCGCTCGCAACGTGTGTTAGACAGAGACAACACGTGAGCATCCTCAAATAACAACGTTCAAGTTCAACAGAAATGGAATTCGTAGTTGCCAGCAGTGGCCATCTGCCATTTTGTAAAATAGAAAGGAGATAAAAAGATAATTTTATGGTGTATAATTATCGCAAATCTTGTGTCACCATTTTAAACAAGATACAAAACAAATGTTTAAATGGACGCATCGTCCATTATAACTCAAGTGTCACGGGATGACGAACAAGTGAATAATTATTCTGCGGATAGAGGTAAATAATGGTCTCAACTACACCTGTTAACTATCTATTTTGTGTTCCCTCGGTGTCGGGAAGTTTTGTTTTTGTATTAATTACCCACCACAATGTTTGGAGGGCTATGATACGTGTGTCGTTGTGCAAATTGTGAGTATTTTATATGTAAAATGTATTATTTGTGGGTTCGAAAGGTAGGCGTGTTCTCGCATTAAGGTAAACAACTAGATTGCTTTGCGCTTACAACCTTGAAAATGTAATATTGTTTTTATTGTAAGGTATTTATTAACAATATTTATTACGCAACTTGATATATAAACCTTATTGTTTTTTCCGACTAAAATTATTTTCGCAAATATCTTATTATGTGCGACACTAGCGCAAAATCTAAAAATAATTTTCATTTGCGTTTTCCACTTCTCGTTGCTTGTTCACACGTCTGCATTGATAATTTTCATACATTAACTCTAATTAGATCTGTCTACTGCGACAATCAAAGCAGGATCAAAGAATAACAACAAAACTGTCAATTTGCTACACCTCCATGAATCAAAATGTCATTCATGGAGTTGACCTAGCCAGTATTCATTTCTGTTATTAATTATCCAACTATTCATAGTAATTTGTAATGACAATCATGGATTACTGTCGAACTTAATACCCTGAACTAAATAATCCGTACAAAAATAGTCAGCAATCTTTTCTGAAAATTACTACTAGGTATTTACATTAACAAAATATCTAGTTCTGATGCTGCATTAATAACTGTGTTCATAATCCAAACATCGGATGTATTCAAAGTAGAGGAAGCCGAGGCTGATAACTAGATTGGGAATGTACTCGTCTGTGGATCGCAAGGGTGCTATATCCTAACTCACTCCTAACAATGCAAGCTTTCTTATAGTATATTGTGAAGCATGTAGACAAGTATATTAGGATATTATTGGATTTGATGGATTGACTTACAAAATACTTGGAAAAATAACAAAAAACAAAAATATTGTGGGGGGAATACCAAAACCTGGGATTGATTTTGTGCAGAGAGAACAGATTTATTGTTATACAACATTTCTACCATCAATCTAATTATCTCGAGTAGAAATAATATGAAATAGACTCGCCCCCGTTTCTGTGTTTAAAATCCCCATAGGTCAAAGGTTGCCAGGAAGACCACCAAAAAGATGGAGAGACAGCTGGTCTTCTGAATCCCAAGAAGGAGCACCAAATGCCAATACAAGCAGACGCCAGACCTAACATAAGTGGAAGAAGAAAAAATAATATTTTGCAGGTCATGCCAATGCGGAGTGGAGTGGGTTGGGAGATAATATTATTTCTGTACAGTAATTAGGTGTCATTGTTGATTGATTACAACTCCGCTTTGTTAAACTATGAAAAAAGGAATAGGTTTATGTAGCATTTTTATATAAATAGAGCTTTACAATGTGTGAACTATAGTTTTTACAGATATGTCACAAAACAAGTTTAGTGACGGTTTGTCATGTGAGTTATGTTGCGAATGCCTCCTAATATATAAGCAGCTGTCAGGTAATTATTATATCATGGTGCTTAGTAATTAATAGTAAATCAGTAAAGAGATTCCCAAACTCTCATCATTACAATACTTGACACCAATGTTTAACTTGTCATGTGTTAATACTATACCATGTAGGATTCGTCACAAGGTAAAATATATGTGCAAGAAAATAATGAACGCAAGAATAGGATACCAGCCACCTAATTACCAGAACGGTCAGCTGTGGGTTTCCCTTTCAGTTGAGATGGGTGTTGAGTTTTCTGTTGTCCTTTACACATGGACCACCGTATCTGTCACCAAAACAACATTTACAGTGTAACCCATGATGAATACTCGCTCCAAAAGGCAACATGTAGCTCCAATATTTAAATGAATTAGATGACAGCATACAGTAACGATTTGAGAAACTCTGCATTATTGTATCTTCCCTACATTATTATGATAATGTTGTATGTAATGTTATTGTATGTTTTAATTTATTTGTATGACCTTCGAGATATCTGTCGAGGCAGTATTATTTGTATTGTGTATTGGATTACGTTAGATATCTCGTGTTACATATATTCTTAGCTTTACATCATGCATCCATATAACACAATACTCAAATTACAATATTGATTTCTACCTAATTACAGTGAGACCTCAGTCCATCAATTTGAAAGGATGGATTCTTAGTGTTTTGATAATTTTGTAACAAAGTAAAATGGTACTCTTAACACTAACTCTGGATAATGACTATGTCATCCATTATTTATGCAAAAACAGTTCTAGTGAGGGCTCAGGGTTCCCCAGAAGGCATGCCCCCAAATCAACCACTCCCTGATTTAATACAACCCTCAACGTTCACAAAATGTCCTTATAGTATACTAATATAGTACAAGACCAAAATTTGCAACAAAGAATAGATAAGAGTCAAAATAAAAATATTTATCCTTTTTGTTACCAAATAGTACGAAACAGCAGCATTTAATTTTGGCAGACACATTTTTTTCTAACTTTTAGTTATATTATCGGTCCTTTATTGTTATTGTAAGTTGCTGATCCTAAAGTGGTCGAGTTAACCAGAGTCCACTGTAATAATTTATGATAGCAGATTGATCAGCAGAGTGGGCTGAAAAAGCTAATTTTAGAAAATTATTATTGTATATTCCGAAGAAATTTGATTAGTTAAATTGTTTTACGGAACTGATTACAAAATATCCTGATATTCAAAATGACTTATGTATGTTAAATTGCCAAATATATTGTACAAACCAACTTGAGAGACTTAAATTCGAATGTGAGAATGTGTGCAGCTATTTCCTTAAAAAATATATATCAACAAATCATTTTGTGCGTAATTACAAAAAATGTTTTTTTTTGTCATATTCCATTGACCAGCATGCACTGTCTGTACTCCAAGAAAATGAAATTTTGTCCCACCTTACTGCTGGAATGTTGACTGTTAATTTATTATGTATTTGCAATTGAATCAATCATTGATACATGAATTCACTCTCAATAAGCGTGGCCACTCTACTTCTTATTATTACTCTAACATTGGTCTTCTTCAATCAGAACTTGTGTACATGTAGAGCTGGTGATTGGAAATCTCTCAGCAAAGAGATTGAAAGTACATTTTGTGTTTTCAGGTTCAGCCTCGGAGCACAATGACAGCGAAGTCACGGCATGTGTCAGCCAAACACCTTCCCCATCTTCCACATCCAAGAAGATGGGGTTCCTTCGTTCCTTGTTATGCTGTTGGGGCGGAGGAGGTGGGAGAGGCAAGGGCCCTCCCGCGTGCACCACCGGAGCAGGGGCCGGAGGAGCCCAGGGTTCCCAGCAGGGGGGGCCTATGGCCCTAACACCATCGGATTCTGCCAGATGGCTGCTCCCTGCC
This sequence comes from Ceraclea dissimilis, assembly GCA_963576895.1. NCBI lineage: Eukaryota > Metazoa > Arthropoda > Insecta > Trichoptera > Leptoceridae > Ceraclea > Ceraclea dissimilis. The sequence continues at coordinate 13,242,316 of OY756358.1, read as the reverse complement.
GTCAGACACCAGGACATGCACAAAAAGTGTATGGTTATAGATTTAGATGAAACCCTCGTGCATAGTTCATTCAAAGTAAGTCACTTTACATTAGATGTCATGATATCAGCTTATATCTGTATCAGTCTACAAGATAATACAGATACTAAATATTATTTTATATAAGAAATTTCATGAAAGGTTACAACCTTGATATTGTCAGTGTTAGTGTTGAAGAAGCCATAAAGGTTTTCTTGTGGGTGACACTTATTGTTGCATACTACTAGTACATTATATAAGGGTAGGCATAATAGACTAATCTAATGTATAAAGGGTCCCGGTATTTATGGTAGTTATGCAGATTTCACATGTTTTTGTCGTACACAGGGTATTGAAAGTGTTCACATAGTAGCTTCCAATACAGAGTTGTTTTCTTGTTTATGTTCATTGGGTAGTCCAAAATTTTTAAGGGTTATACAATGGTTGGACCTTAGAGAAAATTACATAAAATAACCTTGAGTAGAGAGTGCCGCGGAGGAATTTTCTTTTATATAATAATCACTGGGGGGAGGATCACTCCTGGTTTTGCTCTACAATTAATTCAGTGACATACAGTAGTACATATTCTCTTTATGGGTTAAATATGTACATTATTTTTATTTTCCAGCCTATAAATAATGCAGATTTTGTTGTCCCTGTGGAGATTGATGGCACGGTGCACCAGGTGTATGTGCTGAAGCGTCCTCATGTAGATGAATTCCTCAGGCGGATGGGAGAGCTGTACGAGTGTGTCCTCTTCACGGCGAGTTTAGCCAAGTACGCTGACCCTGTGGCCGATCTTCTAGACAGGTGGGGCGTCTTCAGGGCCAGACTGTTCAGGGAAAGCTGTCACTTCCACCATGGGAATTATGTGAAGGATTTGAATAAACTAGGAAGGGATCTTAGGAAAGTTGTTATTGTAGATAACTCACCCGCCTCTTACATATTCCACCCTGACAATGCGGTGAGTTTATTATAAGTATACAGCTACTGTTTGTACTGGATTATATGTATACAGTGAATTAGTTTGATGTTTGTGTTTATTACAGGTTCCCGTAGCATCGTGGTTTGACGACATGACCGACACAGAACTGTTGGATTTAATACCATTCTTTGAGAAGTTGAGTAAAGTGGACAGTGTGTATACAGTGTTGTGTAATTCTAACCATCCACACAGTGGCGCTGGTGGCAGCCCATCGTAGCCCTGTCAAGGTGCTGTGTCGTTATATCTCTGTAACACAAGACATCTTAGTGATGACCTAATGTTATACAGGGGAGTGTTATAAATAGTTATATTATTATAAAGTGCCAATATTGCCTTGTGGATACATATTATATATTAAACTATATATCATATTAGTAATATACTATAATGTATCATAGCATGCTACCATTCTGTTCTACTCTCTATACTCTATAGTCTACTCCACAACTTTACTATGCTTTATGTTGTACTTTGGTGTCATTTTCATTGAAATTTTGTGTAAGAATTCCTAGATTATTATGGAAATTGACATTATTTCAAATACTCCACTGAATCATCAATATAAATGCATAGTAATATAATAATTTAATGTACTATACATTCTACATTATGAAGACTTAACATTTCATCTATGTAGTAAATACCTAATCAGACTGAAATTACTGAGTACATTATAGAGGACAAAATACAGAATATTGTGTAATATACAATGTTCCTTGAGATTTTGTATTTGATTTTAAACCTTATGACTATTTTATAAAATGTAGCTCTAATGATAATACATTGTACCCAGCATGCGCCGTACAATTGAGAAATAATCATGAAATAATATGTTCATTGACGTGCTTGCAATATTATAACTTATGTATTTATATTAAAAATCCCTTCATGTTATGTTGCGGTGCCATGGTCTGAAATTTCTTGGGATTCATTGATGGTATACATGTAATGTGTATTTAAATGCATTAAATGATTACAGTATAAAATTATCCGCATAAAGGCAATCCTAGTGTATGTAAATATTGAAGTCTATGTTTAATAATGATAATATGAAATACATACATACTATGTATTCAATTTCCCAAACATATTTAAGAGAATGTGTTTTTACGACCTGTTATTATTACATATCTTGGCAAGGTATTATTTTAGTAAGTATATAATGTAATGTAATATAGTGCAATAATTTATGTTGTTAATTACAACTTAGATACTACATAATTTGTTATTAGACTTACTAGATTAAACTGTTTAACTGACTTTAGGTAAAATATCAGGAATGATTTAACCCTTAGCACTCATATGTCGGGTGACAGCCCAAATTGTTGCGCATACGTTAATGTGTTGCGCATTTTGCGTAATTATAGTGAATTTGTAGAATTAGTGTTTCTCCATCATTAATGATATTCCTTCATTTTAGGTAGAAAATAATATTTTTTATTTTTTGGCTGTATAAAATTGTACCTATACCTTCGTATCGCGTCACTTGATCCAGAAAAATTGTGGTGTAAAATATGACTAGATAGAAGACTACATTAGGTAAGTAGCAAAATCAAAAGGTCGCTTCTAAAATAGCGCTGGAAGGAGACACCAATCCTTGTGACCGTTTCCAGAAAATCTGGTCTTCATCCACGTGCATATTTTAAAAATACAGTATTGAGGTTACAAATACAAATATGTAACATATAAACTTCTGCTTCTTCTGTTTTCTTATTTGGAGCCCAAATGACTATTTGTGTTTTTTTTTAACAAATTATTACTTATACAAATTAATTTCTAACAAGTTTAATTACTCACTAACAACATGTTAGCAGAGAATATTTGAGTGCTAAGGGTTAAAAGTGTTCTGTGGGTTAAACTGGAACAAGAAACTCGTATATTGTTCACCTAAAATCTGTGATAACGGGGGATTTGTTTTAGTGCTATTATTTCATTCTAACTTGATTGATTTCCCACAGATTCTAATAGTTTCTAACAGATTGTAAACTATTTGGTGGTTGCATGATCAATACTTCCATACTTCCGTTTTGTTATCAAGCATCAAAGTAATTGCATTTATATGGAATTAATGTGTTTGTGTCAATGTCTTTTTTTTCATTATGAGATTACGATTGATAAGATTTTTCGTTTGGCAAATTTGCAAAAATATAAATACCTACTTTTTTTGCGGTACTCAAGCAGAAGCCAAAGTTAATTCAAATACTTTTTAGTATGAGAAATATCTTTATAGGTATGATTACTTCCCTGAACATTTTCTCCGCTGATCATTTGTAATGTAATAATCAATTCTTCCAATAATATTTGTACGTAACTTGATTTAATGTGTCGGTTTAGAAATATGTAAAGTGTACAGTACAGTATGAATAGGAATGTTTGATAGGGACAATCAGGATTTGGTACGATAGTGTTTGTTTATATGCTTCACCTATTCATGTTGATTATTTGAAAACACTCCACTGTAAACTCCAATTCCACTGATGAAGGACTTGTCTCGCTCCATATTTGATTACAATACAATCTGCTTATGCTTCAGTAGACCAAATATGATCGTGCACACTTTGCAGTAAATTAAAAGCTTTTGTTGTGACATTCAGAATACATGTTCAGTGTGGAGACGTGTGTGCGATGTTATTATGATATAATACACCCTCCGTACTGTTTATAAGTAGGTACGTACTATGTATATTGAGGCAAGATGTACAATTACACATTGCCAACAATAATTAAATGATTAGTCTCTTATACAGAATCATAACAACGGAATGCTTTATGTAATAGTGATGGAATCAATAGACTACATTATAATTACATAGTGTATACCATCACAGGTACACATATAGCGTACATTGATAATATTATGTAATAAATAAATATTAATTACATAATCACTATCTTATTTAAATGCGTGAACCCGTTTTCACTAAAGAGACTAAAATTGGCATACAAAATGCTAAAGTTACATACTAATTAGTATAACCTATATGTAGTTCTATCTATTGACTCCATCATGATATCCTTTTTTAATCAAAAAAGGATTTGTGTTTATATAATATACAATATGCAGATTCAGTAAGATCATGAAGTGTAGAATACGTTGTCGCACACCAGAGACATTAGATATAGTAAATAGTGGATTAGTATTAGTACCCACTTGTAATATAATACACACATAAACTACATGCATATTCATAATTATTATGTAACTCTATGTGAAGTATTTTTTTATTGATTCTGTGAATGTTTACTTACAAAGCATAATATATACCGTAGGTATTGTAATATATAAGCAGCGTCATGCAAATTACTTTGTTTATAAAATTAAGATAATGAATAAGTAAATAAATACTGTGTGCATACATATTACAATGAAAACTGTTGCTTATGTACAAATACATATATATTTAAATTGTTATTTTATAATGTATGTAACTCTATGGAAATTGGTTATTCCAAAAGGATAGTATTATTAGGGATACATATTGAAATTAAATGCTGTATGGACTCATCATTGGTGTGGGGAGGAGGTGAAGGAATGTGGGATTTGCCAATAGTCTGATACTGAGTGCGCAGTTAGGGCATAACAGTTTCATGTAATAATGGCTACTTTCTCCATTTTGAAACCATCGCAATCATCTATTAGCACATATACATAGGCATATAACCAGGTTAAGTACCTAATTATGTACTACCTACTTCGAGGTTATCGTCAACAAATGTACATGGTCCCTTCGTGTTCGCTATAACCGAATTCGGATGTATGTATATTTTTTCCTATAAATTTCTAATAAGTGTTGAAACGTGTGGGAGATGGCACTTTTAATGTAATAACTATGGAACCAACAGCGCTAGTGTTTGCTTAGTTCCCTCTATGTAGTATGTCATATAGAGTACGGGATATACAGATTTATTATGTCATACTAAGATGATGAGTCCTCGTTGGACGTATGGAGAGAAGAACTCAAGTTTATAGTCGTACCTTAAACATGTGTGCCTGTAGAGGTATTACTGTAATATGGTGGGGGCAGTCTTTAATATTGAACAGTTGTCTATATCAATTATTTCAGGGATCAATATTTATCTTATACATTATGTATTAACACAATATACTATATATAATATTATATACATTTGTATTATTGTACTGTACTACTTTTTCTCTGATTTTTATATCTATGATGATAATATGCACTATGTTTAGTGGCCTTACATGTTTATACGTTTGATATTAAAATAAATGTAATATGTATATTATATAATGAACTGAAAATGGAACGAATAAATATCTTAGATGTCTAGAGTCACTCCTAGCATTTGATAATACATAATATAATAGTGTATAGAGTTATCGTACTCGTGTTTGTGTCTAGTTACGTATCTTAGGTCACATTGTCATGCATTAGTGAATTGTCAACGATCAGAAGTGAATGTTGCCAAGGTATAGTGATACTCCCTGGAAACACATTTACAAATCCATCCATTCCCATTTATTTGTCTCTCTCCCACCTGACCCGACAACATTCTGAACTTAACACGTTTCAGACAGTGGACAGTAGTGTTTCTCACTCACTAAGCAACAGTAATTCATAAAGTTTACAATTCTGCAGTTTTAGCGTTTGTTTTTTTCTAGAGGTGTCGCCTTTGCCTCGATACTATATGTGAGGATAGATTTAACACAGGTCTTGCAAATGCAAACACAAATAAAAGAATTATGTTGAATTTTACATATTTATGGAACATATATATATAGGTAGTTTTCATGTGAAAACGCATTTAAAAAATATGAAACACCAGTGACTACCTGCACTAATTTATTACACACAATTTTTAGGTCAATAGAATAAAAAATATGACCATCAGAATTAACTTACCCCGCTTTTTGTAGAAGAGAACTTTATTAGAATATTGAAGTACATAACATAGTAGTAAGTACTCTTATCAGTGGATGTTATGTAAGAAAATGAATATAAATTTAATTGTGGTGCTACGCAAGTTTCCAGTAAAAAGAATAAAGCAATTAATATTATTGTATGTATTTGTTATTATTTGTCCTCTCCAAGGTTGTAAGTTTATTGTAATGTATAAATCCACACCATCTAGTGAATGTCAATTTATTTGTCAAGGTGTGCAGAGTGCAAATGTATTGTGATGTACTTCCCTATTGAATAATGTTGTGTGGATTTGATGATAAGAATATGTACTTGTACGTATACTACATGTGATATCTAGATATGATATTGGTGAATAAAAGAGCTTTTCATTTGGTTATGATAATTTCCCTTTATTTCTAAATTATGTATTACCTTCCGTGTAAATTATTATGATACATAACTATTTTTATATTATGATAAAGTCGCTTTTATATTTTTGTAAGTTCACCATATTGATTAAACTGCCATTGAGCTGATCATTTTAGAAACAAAATAAAAAACCTTTTTCAGACCTGCTATTAGTGATGATATTATTTATAATGTGTTCCTTTTCATATATATATTCCATGTAAGCGTGTCCACCATTGCTGATGTGTTTTATTTATACAAGGCCTGCTGACAGGCTATAAAACACAGTCGCTTGATGGCTACAGTTTCGTTCACAGTTTCACTCAACAATTTAGTTCTCATCTAATGACATAATTATTCAGTAAGGTCCTGAAGGCATAATAAATACTGAATTTAAAAAAAAAGATAAATCAAACTAGAAAAATTCACATCCATGGATTTTCTTTTGAAGTTATTTTAAAATAGACTAGTAGTAATAATCTTGTAGGCTTTCGAAGCGTGATGAATCCGTTTCTGTGTTAGTTCTTCGGGTTTCCTTACTGCGTGTAGAGTGGTTGAATAACCACTCTAGACTAGTAACATATATTTTTTTTGATTTGTGGAACTTAAAAATTGCCATCATATGCTACGGATTTTATATGTTAGATTTTGATCTCAATGGCGAATGGAATAAAAAAAAGGCACAAAACACTTCAAACCTCTATACAAATTATGTCAGTACATGCCTACATTGTTATTATGTATATCAGAATTGTGATGCTTGCATATGATTTTACCCATTTTATTAAGGGCCAGTTTATTTTCGATGTCTTCTGTTCCATAAAACTAAGTTATAATATGGTTTTCCTTGAAAAAATCTCTGTTTCTGATTTCTTTCTATACCTACATGAATTTGGTTTTTCAAATTGAAATAGTGGATTTGGAATTATAAATAACAATAATATTATAGAGCCTCTCACTGAGCTTTCGGGCAAAATGTTGCAATGAAAATACTTGATTCGAAGTCCATGTAAATGGAGCTCTTGAAAGAATTCCCACGTAACCATTCTGATCGCAAAACTTTGTGTGCGGTGTGGTACCGACGACCAGATTCCACGCAGAATGGTTACCCGAGTTGGTTACTTTTACACAAGTGGCAACAATGAGCTGTATCATATTGTGATATGTCACCACCTTATAGATCATTCTAAGATCTAAGCTATATATCATGAGGTGTCGTTGGTATTGATCTTCAGTGGATCCCATTCTCTTTCAGTTAATCATATTGTACAAATAATGTTACGAGCATTGTAAATTATGTATGTATTTATGTAGTATATTTTATTTGTTAACGACACATTAAGTTATAGTATAATGCAAGCATCTTATAAATACATACATCATACGACTATCCATGTATTATGTTTTATCCTAGAATGAAGCAATACTTGTTTTAGTGTAGGTCTATATGTAGTTGTAGTTTTTGTAAAAGCAAAATCCTGTAGTCACTCCTCATATTTGTGTGGAATGCCTATTGACGATAAATTACAGAAGTTGACAATGATAAACATTTTCAACGGTTGATTGCCTGAAAACTATCAATGTCAGTTGCATCATATGACAGTAACATAGAAAGTGTATTGATGTTCATTCTTTCTACAAATGCTTCTATCATAACTTCTTAAAGACGTTCATAAAGCTTGAAAAAATACAATCCCTATTTTTGCCTGATGTCCGTTCCATGTTCAAACAATGTCAAAGATTATTTTGGTTTTATTTGGACATATAGCCCTACACTAAATATATTTTTTTTAGATTTGGGACATGGGATGTCCTGAACCTTAAAAATGTTGTTTTTAAAATAGTTTTATTTAATAATGTTTATGTATTAAAAGAGATGCTAAGAATAGGGACGATTCTATGTAAATATTCTCATACAGTCTACTTCTAATATATTATGTATTATTATTATAATATAACAATTGATTAATTAGAAATTACTAAATTAAATAAAACTATGTAGTAGTAAATAATAATGTATTGTAATAATAATATTAGTATATAATATGTAGAATAATGTTATTAAATAATAAATTGTAATATTTAATTAATTAATTTAGAAGAAAGCTTTATTATGTAACAACAATAATAATAATTTTATTATTAGCCATATGGCATTTATATTTATATTGTTTATTCATTTATTGTTTTATTATATTGTGAATCTAATGATACAGGTCCCTAATGAATTTCATTACTTGATTTGATCTTATACAATGCATGTTTTATTTTTAATGACTGGAGTTTGGATAAGAGTTTTGCATGTCACATATTGCATATTCACAACCTTGTTGGAAAATTTGTATTTCATTGTTGTACAAATTAACATTCAATTAACATAAGCGTAAAATTTTATTTGATGTATTTTAAGACCAATATTTTATAAGAGTACACATACAGGAGTATGACAATATTTGTTTTTACACTTTGTTTCCAACATTGTGTTCTTGTAAGCCGTGTTATTAGATTCACAATATTACGTATCATTGCTTTTTCATTATCTTGTTGTATTATTTTTGTTGAGATGTTTGGCATTTGTACCTTATATATTAGTGGTGGCATTTTCTTTCCTTACATTCTGCAGAAAAGCCTTATTTTACTATTAATTTGTTATAAACTACATACATACTACAATATTAAAACAACAATGTGACTGTATTCAGTATTATTATTACATTACAGTTATGTGATTCAAAATAATCATAACATCAATTCACAATTATTGTTATTTATATTAAATACCTAATTTAAAGCAGTAGTCTACAATAAATTATGTATGTATATATTATATTATGTAGTAATTGTATAATTTTATTTATTTTGGACTATGTTTTTTATAAAGAATAATGGTTTATATTGATTGCAAGTTTGGTTTGAAGGATTGATTGTGCAAGTACTAATACATATTATTATTATCATTGTATATTAATTAATTAATTAATAATTTCAAAATATAAAGAAAGACTTACATTAGATGTGAAAATAATAGCTGCAAATATCAACTGCTTAGGTAACATTTATCTAAGAGATTTGTATTTTACTGTGTACATTTTTTGATATACGATGTTGTACAAATGAAAAAATTAGAACATTTGGTATGTTTATTTTACAGGAATCAAATACATAGCATTAACATTTCATATTATGTTTCATTCTCTACCTGCTTCCATGTGTTCTGTAACAAGCCCCTGGGTGCTCATTACTCATTAACAGATGTGGGCAAACATGATGGAAACCAAATGGTTACAGGACATTTCACCAGATCCTCTCCAGCACGAGGTTGCTTTATTCAATATATTATAGGTATATATATTTTTCAGGTGATTTATTGGGAAAATTAATAAATACACACATGTAAAGCAACAAAAAATCTTTATTAAAATCATTTAAAACAAAAAACTATTTTATTCAGTTAATATTTCATATATTATGCAATATAAAATACATACTAATTTCATTTAAATCATAATTGTTACAAAATAATACATTTATTTTAAAATTTCATAATTCATAATTTTATATTAATTGACATAAAAATGAATTATGAACGTGTTATGAGCAAAAAGAGCTTCACAAATCTATACACCAAAAGCTTTCACTTTATAAATTTTATTTAAAAAACTAGAATATGTAAGTGTTTGAGATCTTATCAATGGAAACAAAATGTTTTATTTATATACAAAATTAGTAACGGAAACTATAATATTTTTCTGTTAAATTAACAGGACGTTTTTGTTTAGATTGCTTGGACTCTGTTACATTCTGTACATTAATTAATTATTATTTACATAAAGTAATTCTATAAAATACTTAATAAAAATAACTAAATATTACTGTAAAACAAAACATAGAAAATGCATGCAAACATAGGATCCAACATGCAAAGAGCTACTGTAGGCGTGTGCAAACATTATCCTAAATAATAAGCAACATTTGTGACATCAGCTGTCTGGTGTCGGTTCATGAAGAAAAACTGTAAAACACATTAATACCTACAATATATTCCATGAGTAATTTTGGCTTAGGAGTTTTGTACTTTGGCATGACATATTATTCCATTTATTTAATTTGTGACTTATTTCTTATACATTCTACGACATAATCTAATAGTGATCTTCAGGTGAACATGATTAGATATAGGTTAGTAAATAATCAAAATAGGAATATCAATAATTGCCTCCGCACACTTGTGAATAAATTGTATCACTAGAAGTTACAATAACAGACAGACTTATTCCAAATTTAGCACATTATACCTACTTGAGTAAATTCACAAGTATAAAATCATAGGTTAAGATACAATGCCTAACAATACACATTTACATTTCATATAGACTTAATAAAACAACAACACCTATCTAAAGTAGACACATAATATAAAAAGTCTCAAAAAATTTATACAACACAATCAAATATGTAGGTACATTAATTACTATGTATGTATTTAATAATTCTTATTAATATAAATATATAGTTTTACATAATATAAAATATACAAATATCACATAACTTCACAATATTAATAGTCTTATATTGTTAAGTTTGACTATGTTTCCTTGTTAAATGTTTCTTTGAAATACGTATGAAGATACCCAGCGGGATCAACCTGATGCCACACTCATTTCTTCTTCAAATAACTGGCCCTCCTGGAAGCTCGGCCGCAGAACATTCCCATGATGAAGACAACACCCAGGAACGTGAACAGAACGACCAGGAAATATCGTTTTGCTGGAGAATCCACAACCTGCGAGTACAATTCACCCAAGTTTTCTGGAGCAAACAGCTGTAAGCAAAGAAATACATTGTAGCCAACTCAATCAATCAACTCACAGTCGACCAAAGCATAGAAATAATAATCACCTGTGCACTTTTGAACATCTCCATTCGTTTCTTTAATTGAGATTTGCAGTCGTCTTCTAATGTCTTTGTATCATCGGCCAGGACCATCTGCAGGCATCTGATATCTATAACACAGCAGGTGGATTAGTGAAGTTGTTACAACTGAATATCAAACATACTGGGTGATTATCTCAAGTCTTTTGATGAGTACAGGGTTGGCGCAGGTCGCTAGAGCCCCAGTCTCATAAGTGGGAGGTGCCAGGTGTATAGGAAAGTATTTGGGTTTGTGTATACACACCCAGATCCTCTTACAAACAATAAAAAAATCCAGTCCATGCCAACTTACTTCACTATGAAATACATAAAGATGTATTTGATTTTATTGTAATGAGCAAAGATGCATTAAAATATATATACATATTGTATGTACGTAAATATATTGCCAACTGGAAGATATTGCTTCTGTAAAAAGGCACCCTTTGGCCTCTTTCTAATTGTTCATTTTTACATTGCTACATGCCAATAGATTATGTATTTATAAAAAAACATTAAACTATTTACGTCTTCCATTTCCCTGGTCCAGATGGTTACACCATTTCAGCAGATCTACGGCGCATGCTCTCTGCAGAAGTGGGTCAACTTGAATGTCGGCACGAGATTCTCCAATAAGATTGGCCACCTCAGTTCTACACTCCTCTGATATAATTTTACGATTGAGAAAGGCTTGCTTCAAACACTCTTCAACCTGGGAGTATAAACACATTATTCTCTGAGTAACAATCTATGTATGAAACATTCTATGGACTTGACAAACTAAATAAAATGTTATTTAATAGCTGCCTCTATGATGACAACTGATAATAAAAAAAATTAATAACAACACAATTCTCACTCAAATAGGTACATGGTGGTAGAGAAAATTCTGAATTGGTCAGGCAGTAGGTAGTTGAGTATTCATAAAAAGTAATGTCAGTCGATGCATCAGGTATACATACATAGTTTATCTAATCTATGCCTAAATTAGTTTAGGTTTTGCTATATTCCTGACAATGACGTAACAAAGTAAAACCACATAGTCCACATCCTAATAAAATAATTATTTATCAAATGATAATCTACCACCCACTCATTATACATTATTATGCAATGAAACTTAGACTGTCTTTGATACTAACCTCTCCATCATCATTAGTGTCTGAGTTATCAGAAGGTTTACAAATGGTTTCTATTTCCGGGCGACACATTGTGCTCAGCAGAGGATCTAAATGATAATTCAATGCCTGTTCCCTCAATACTATAGCAACTTGATGTTCACAATTTGTGCTAAGTTTGGATTCTGTGAATTTAGTTTTCAAACATCGGATAACTTTCCCTTGCAGCTCTTTGTCTTGAGGTTCAAATGCTAAAATTCATTCATAAATGTCACAAATAATGTAAAAGAAGTTTGATGTAAGTAGTTTGCTATTCTGGATTGTGTAATATAACATAGATTTCCACATGTGTAATTTTATGTGCGTGGAACTCCTTCCATACCTGCCAGGCACACTTTACCTACATATTATTATATCTTGTTGCTTTTAATGTAAAATAGTGACAATGAAATATTCTTACCAATTATATTTGAACAGAACTTCTTAATATCAGGTTTACAGCCGAGTTGTAGTGAAGGATTGAATCTATAATCTGAATTTTGATCAATCATCCGATGGACAACAATGAGTTTGCATTTTTCATCGAATGTTGCTTCCTCCTTGTGGATCTAAAGAGAAAACAAAATCAAAACATTTACATTTCAAAATCTAGGTACATTATAGTAAACATTCATTAAGTAATTACACTGTGTGTATTTCATTCCTACATTACATTGTTGGCAATGTGTTAGTACATAATGTGTCTAGTAATTAAGTAAACAATAAAACTCATAAGATAATATTATTGAAACCCTCCATCTGAGAATAACCATTGTGTGGGTGTAGGGGAGTTGTATGCTGTATGCCCCATGGGACCGGTGGGAATGACTATTCATCTTATCAAGTATTAGTGATTACAAATACTTTTTGTCAATTAGTATTACCTTTAAACAATCCAACACACGTGATGGATTAGTGTCGTGACAGAATAATGTAATCATAGAACTGCACGTCGTCATTAAGTTGTAATCCACAGCATTGTCGGAGAATTCCTGTTTTTTGACAAGGAACAAAGCATGTTGACACGGTGGACTCAGCTTCCCTCTCATATTCTGTAAACATTCCAATGCCTGCGATGCTCCATGCTCCACGTTCTCGCAGAACATTTTCAAATCACTCTTACACGCTGCACTCAGTTTAGGATCATAATCAATATTCTCTTTTTGTTGAAATAATTGTGTTCTTAACTGTTGACGACAATCTTTAGGAATACTATGACGATTACCGTCGATGGTATCATTCCTTACTATTTCACTGAGACATGTAATCACTTCGCTCTTGGTCTTGGCCTGCGGGCAGAATCTCTTCACATGTGAACGACACGCTTCTTTAAATTTATATGTGAAGTGATAATTTTTGAGAGAAATTAATTGGAAATGTTCTATAGCAGCTCGACATCTCATTTCGGATCTGACGCTCGGTTCATTTTTGTGTGATATTAAACAATCCATGACATCTCCATCATCCTTACCCAATCTTAGAAACGATGGACAAAACTTTTCCATAATTCCCCCACAGTATTTCAAGATAACAGGATTAAGTTCCACGTGACCAGCTTGTGTTTCTGTGAAATTAGAAACAGCTAGGCGACATCTATCCATGAGAGACTCTAGATTATTTTGTAAACAAATCATCTCTTCTCCTTTGGCAGTTTTATCAAAACAAAATAATGCCAAGTCATCTAAACATGTCTCTTCTATCTCGGGTTGTAAATCTACACTGATTGCTCGCTGCCTCATGACACGTCTGATCTCTTGGAAACAATGAGAAGATAACTGCATATTCTTCTTAGTCTGATAAGCGTACCTATAGAGGCACGGTAAGACAAGTGGCCCTCTCTCTGGATCCATCTGACCCTCTTCATCAATCCAAGATTTTTTAGCATGACAGAGAGCTACAGCATCTTGCTTACACGCCGCATATAATTGTGGATCCAATTTAAAATCTCTAGCAACAAAATATTGTATTTGAACTACGGCCGCCTCACATTCTTCAGTCATGAATGCCGAGCCAATCTTCTCCATGAGGCAATTCATAACTCTTCCTTCTCCTCCGGAAACATCTTTGCAAGCCGTGTCTACTACAGGTTTACACGCTTGCCTAAGTACAGGATCTACCCTCCAATCTTCACCGGCATCGGTTTGTTTCACTAGCGACTCCAGAGCACGCTGACAATTAGCCTCCACCCTTAAATCTTTCTTCTTTTTGGGTCTAGAGTGTTCCATCAAACAGTGTATGGTTTTACCACCAACTTCAATTGGACTGCAGAATTTCTTTATGTCATTGGCGCAGTCATGAACAATTTCAGGTGACAGACGATAATCCTCGAGTAACATCTTCCTATGATCCATCATCTCTGCCTGACACTCTGAAGATATTTTACTGTTGTTCTTCATGACAGCTTCCAAGCACACTAGTATCTGAGCCAACCTCACGTCCTTATCATCAGATACTCCCTTCCTGCAGTGGTATGCTCTAATGTCCTCCTTGCAAGCTCTGGACAGTCCCCTACTCACTCTGTAATCTTGGGCAATTAGTTTCTGTCTCCGAGATAATTCGTCTTGGCACTGCTTGGTCATGAGATGACTGGATTTGTGAAGCATCAGACATTTGTATATTAAACCAGAACCCGGAGACAAATCGGGACAGAACTTCATTTGGTCCGTGGCACATGCTACTCTCAGTTGTCTGTCTAATTTAATATTCTCAGCTTGTAATTCACTCACATGAAGAATCTCCTGTTGACACTTGGGGTCCAGTGACTCTATATAGGACTGTAAACAGGACAACGTCTCATCCTGATTAAGTACATCTTTATCTTTACTTATTCTACCACAGGAGTGGACCTCGATATCTCGCTTACAATCTTTCACAAAAGAAGATATTAGCCTAAAGTCTGAGAAGACAACCAACTCCAGCCTCTGAAGAAATCTTCTGCAGGATGAAGTCTTCATATTATTCTTACCATCTATCAGACAAGCTAGCAGGCTGCCATGCTCTGAATTGGGAGGACACTGTTTAATTATGTCTTTCCCACAATACTTGCTGGACACATCCACGAGGTAAGTATTATCCATCAGGGAAGATATATAGGACCAGACGGTGTTCTGACACTTGTCCGACAGTTTGTCTACTTGATCTCTGTTAAGATTTTGTATACAACTTAGCACTACGAGATCTGTGCTGGAGTCTTGTATGTAGCTACACAGCTCTTTAATTATTTGACACTGTGGTTCATTCATTATATTATTATAATTTACTTCTCTTTTAGGACGAGAGGCGTCCAAAAACCACGATACCGGAGAATATTCGTCATTATTTAAGCCGGCTGACGAAGCGAAAGAGACGTCGCTTAGCATACACAATGAGCACATAATATAAATCATGAAAGTATAAATTGCAATTAATTCCTTCATTTTTAAACTAATTATAGATTCCTCAGAAAACTAATGAACCATTTGTGATTGAGAAAATTTACGTAAAACTACAACAAAAACAAAAACGACATAAAATCTTGCCACTTCCCTGCGGAATCGAACAAAATTGATGACAGCGAGTAGCGACAGTGTTGCCGTTTCAAAATTTGCAAAACTACATTTCGTTTCATCCGTCTTGTCACACTTTTTGTATAGAATTACTATGTAGCCAGTGGCCAAGTTAAATGAAACAAGGAGTACCAGATTTTTTCACAGAAATAACTAGAATATGAATAGAATATGTGACGTTGAAAAAGTACTAAAAAAATACCTACCAGAATTTTTTTTTTGTCGTCTTTTTTTTGGTCTTCGCCGAAAAATTGACTTGTTCTGTGAAAAAAAAGTCGCCGACGGGGGGAAGAGGTCCCTAGGGTACGATGAATGAGTGTTGGTGTGATTTTTTTTTAGTCGCCAGTACAAAATACAAAAGCTGTTATTCTATTCCGTCGAAAAAATAGCCGACGGGGGGGGGGGGGGGGGGATAGACTGCTTTCTGATATTTTTTGCTTGACCTTGACGATTACTACTAGATTTCGGTCATAAATACTAGAATATACCAAATTTTCAGAAAATACTAAAGAATATACTAGATTCTTCAAAATGCCTCAGAAAATACTAGTTTAGTATTAAAAATACTAAAAACGGCAGCACTGGACAGTGAATCGCTCCATAAATGATAAAATATAATAGCGAAACAAAACACTTGAAGCATAATATTATTTTTTGTCTATGATATATTTTGATAACGGCAACACTGATTGTAAAATTTACCCGCGCTTTTTCCATTTGACGTGTGGTCTTTGGCAAGTGGTGTGGTTGTTATTTTTAGTGAGATTATTTAAATGTTTACTATTGTAGTTTACTTTACAATACTATAGTTTTTGCACAAACTTATGTTACAAAAGTATCTGCAATGGATTTTAAAACAAAACGTAAAGTAACAAGACCTACACAAACTGGAAGTTTACTAGAACTTTATCCCCACGACTTGCAGTTATATAGAATACCACCAATCCACACGGTATCATTGCAAGAGTTTGAGGAATTAGCTATTGAGAGGCTAAGAGTCCTGAGGATTTTAGCTGCCGTAACAACCTTGAAAGGATTTAAAATTTACTCAAAAGAATGGAAGGCTGCCGTAGTGGAAGAATTAACCAAAGAAGGTTTGAAGGGATATGCTCATTCGTGTAAAGTTGCGGGATTTTCAACTACAGAATCAGATTTGCAAGCGAGAAGAAGAGATCACATTTCCCACTTTATTCTAAGGCTGGCGTACTGTAGATCAGAAGAACTTAGAAGATGGTTCACTGCCAGAGAGATGGAACTATTTAAATTAAGATTCCAATCATTGACATCTGAAGGTATTAAACAGTTTCTAAAAATAAATAACCTGAACTACGAACCAATAGCAGATGAAGAGAAAACTAGAATATTTCAAAGTTTATGCGAGTCTACAATAGGCTGCTCTCATGCCAAAATAGAAACATTGAGTTTCTACAAAGTAAAGTTTTATGAAGTGTTTGATTTAGTTAAATCGAGAAAAGTATTTTTGGAAAATGGTTTTGCTTATATTCCAAGCACAGAATTTGTGTCTGTGTTGTCTTCACAGTACAGAGCTCATATAAATCAAGCATTGGCTACAGCCAGCAGAAGACTCCCCGAGGTGGAGCATGATGAGAGATTAGTGGGATTGCTGAAAGGCTTACATAATTCTTATACAGGAGTTGATTACAACACTTGTTCTAATACAACACTTCCTATTGAATCTTTAGACACTCTTTCTCTTAAAGCTTTCCCTCTTTGTATGAGACAATTACATGAACATCTCCGTAACACGCATCATATGAAGCACGGTGGGCGTATTCAGTACGGCCTCTTCCTGAAAGCTATCGGTGTAACATTAGAAGACTCACTGAGATTCTGGAGAGAAGAGTTTACTAAGATGATGGATTTGGATAAGTTTGAGAAACAATATGCATACAATGTGAGGTACAACTACGGTAAGGAAGGAAGTCGCAAGAATTATTCAGCTTACAGTTGTATGAAGATTATACAAGGGAATGTTGGACCAGGAGAGAATCATGGCTGTCCCTTCAGACACTCTGACCTGCCAACCTTGAAGAATAAACTTCTTGGATATGGCATCAATCCACAAGGTATTGGAATAATATTTATTTATGTAACAAACTATTTATTATGTCTTGTTATAAATTTAATGTTTTTATTTCAAGGTATAAACACAATAGTGGAATTGGCCAAAGCTGGACATTATCAGGTTGCCTGCAGTAAATATTTTGATATAACACACAATGTCAGTATTGAATTAGGAGTGAATCATCCAAATCAATACTTCGAAGAGAGTCAGAATATAGCGGCTGGACACGGCAAACCAAACGTAGGTACAGTGAAGGTGGAGAAGACTTATTCATACAGCAGCCAGGAGACTCAGAAGGATGAAGATGCATTTGATGATGATGTAGCAGACGCTGAACTTTCTTTAATGGATATAGATATGTAAATTTATTCTCAGTTACATTAGCTTCTAATAATATAATTTAGGGTTTGTAAGTCAAACCCGTTTTGTGAAATGTTGAATTCTCTACAATATGTATGTTGTAATTGTATAACCAGTGGTTATCTTCAAAGCTCAACAGTAATGGGTGAACTCGTTCAGACTTGTTGATTTGATGTGATGACATTGTCACTTCCAGTTCTGGGGTTCGTTCTGGATCCGTTAAATTTCACTCAGTGATTCGCTCAGTTGTTAATGGTTCCATTGCTCTCCGTTCTATCATCGGTGCGAGTTAACTGGTTGTGCAATTCAACCTGTTCTATGTGCATAGTTGACACGCTCGGTTGTTGCGAGTTACACCCAACTGTTTGGTTGGGTGACATTCGCTCGCCATAGATAATAGAGTAGTCCACACGTGCTGTTCACTCATTCTTATTAACACGCAATATGTCTATCCCTTTCTACCACCGAAGAGTGTTGTGACATCGCTATCTCGATGTGTATCTATCAACTCACTCTTACTAGTATTCTCATATCTCTGTTTGACAATCACCCAAATGCGTACTGTCTTCGTGCGATAATCGCTCGTTGACTCGCTGAGTAAAAACTAACAATAAAAAACGTAGCCCTGTACTGTTACTACATATTATATGATAATGGTGTATCCCTATCCCAATATTGGGGGTAACTAGTTTACGCTGTTTGTGCAACATTCTCCCAGCACAAAATGAGTGTGACATTCAAAATGGATAGTGAACTCTATTGCTAAAAAAGATGGGGAATGTAGTATCGGTTTACGAACATCTGATTTTTACAGAACACGTGAAAAAATATAAAATTTGGTGAACCTGGTTGTTTTCCGATGGTAAATAATTTATACATGTTGAGCCACCACGTAATTTCCTCCATTTTATTATTTTAGGAAACTAAGAGCTTACAATTTTTGGTAATAAAAAGTATTTTTTAAATCTATAAGTTTTTTCTTAATGTCGTTTTTTTATTTATTCTAAGTTATTATTGCAATTACGTGAATTATTAACTGTAAGGTTTTTTTTACACATTGAACCTCATTTTAGGGCCCCGAAAATCCCGAGAACACATTATATTTTACTAAACAAAGAGTTATTCCCCAGTTTCCTTTGGACCGCTCCACACCTCCCACATGGGGGGGGCGCTCCACCGGTTGGGAACTCGTGTATTAAGGACAAGATATTACTGTTGTATATACCTACATTATACAAGTAGTTAAGCCGTCTACATGTACATAGTTATATATTATTAAGGTATATGTGTGTATAGATTACGAATGCGTAATTTCCTTCATAAACGAGACAATAATTGAATAGTTGGGCTCACTCTAGACATTATATAATAACAGTGGCGTAGCGTGGGTTTCTGCCGCCCGGGACGGAAATGAAATCCGCCGCCCCCATTATTTAGGCATATAAATCCAAAATTCCCGAAAATTTACAGGAATTATAAAGAACTTCTAGGCTGGAGTGGGATAACTAACGTGTTAATATTGATATGACCTAACAAGAGATAAAATAGCCCGAAGGCGAGGTTTTTTCAAGTGAGACAACTAAAATTTAGATATTGATATGGTACAAAAAGAGAAAAATTTAATGAAGCAAATGTGATTTAATGGATTTTTGAAATTATCCCCATAAAATGCCGCCCGGAGCGGACCGCCCCCCCCCCACGCTACGCTACTGTATAATAATATGCCTATACGGACAATGTTCTGAATAACAACAATCATATAATTCCAGTAGGACTATGCTCGTACTGTGATAACGAGACTAATGAAATAATATCTCTTCTATGACGTCTGCAATGTTATTTCAGGGATTGAATAACGACTCAGTCGATGACAATTTATAATGCAGGTGTACGTAATACGTATTGGTAGGGAACCTGTATAAATGTATTTATACAGGTTCCTTACGTATTGGTAGCAATCTAGTAGCAATGGGTTACACTTTCATTTTTCCGTTTATTGATAGCCTAAAATCCTACCGCTAAATAGGTCTCCCTACGCGATTTTTCGTATTTTTTAAGAATGTTGTAGAAATAGAAAGTGGTCGATAACAAAAAATAATCCTTACATATAAATTCTCTACCAAAATGTTCTATAATTACAGAGAGCAAAGAAACTATAATGCATAGGTATACATAAAAAATGTATGTACTTACTTATTGTGCAAATTAAAAAAAAAAAACAAAATATGTATTTACATATAAAATAACTGTTTAATAAAAATGTTTGCGGAGACATAATGATATTAGTAATTAATATTACAGGGAGACATTATCACGTAATGGATAAATATTGTCGATATAATGTTTCTTCACATCTCGAACCATGAGGTCCACCAGAGCATCCAAATCGTATTCATGCTGCCATCCCCAATCCTTTCTTGCCTCACTGTCATCAAACACTTGTGGCCAGGAGTCAGCTGGAATAAGCAAAAGTGCATCAAGTCATATTGCAGCCCATTATAATTCTATGTTGCAGCCCTTTTGCAGCCATATATTTACATATACCTTCAGTTACGGCTGCCACCTTTCAAAGAGGGTAGACCCGGAGATTTATAAAGTAAGGAAGTAGGTAGAAAACAAAGTTACGCATTAGCGGTTCGTAAAATTTTAGAGTTTTTTTTAGCTCTTAAATGATGAAAGCTATGTTGACCTAAAAAATGTTAATTGGATAAAAAAATTAGACGACTAAAACAAAAAATTCGACAAAAAACTTTTTCGTCGACGGGGGGGGGGGGGGGGGGGGGTTGTCCCAGTTTGACTTGCGAGAAATCTGGCAACCCTAACCTAAAGTCACATTTATAGAAGTAAGTAGGTTTTTTTTTAATAATAAATTTTTCGTACATAGTTCATGCAAAAAGACATTTCTTGTTATCTTTACAATATTTTGGGATACATATATATAAATATTTAGTACGTACATATATATGTAATTACTTTGATTTTGAAAGACGCTGTATCAGTGTATTTAAAGTCATGTTGAGAGATTCAGTTTATGTGCGATGCGACTACATATATGTAGTAGTTGAGGATGTGGAGAGTATTCTCCAGCAAGCATCGGAGAATATGAATCCTGCCACTTGAATTGCATTGTATAAAGCAGCCAGGAGGTGTATGTAGGAAACCCGAATTCTCCGGTTTTGACCCGGAGAATTCGGGTTACAGTGGTGTTCTCTGGGTCAGAAATTTTTGTCATGACTAAAAAAAAACTTCCCCATAGTAAGACCGTGGCTCTGGGTCAGCATACTATATCTCCGGGTTAGTAATTATGGTGATGACCAAAAAAAAAGGTCATAAACTTTTTTACAAATTATAATTACAAATTCGTTTTTTCCGAAATCTCTGGACCTACGCTCTTACAAAGGTGGCAGCCCTAGGTGTATGTAGGTCCGTCTGTAGTCTGTACTGACTGTATTTACTACTTTACTGAACACCCATGCAAACAGTGGCGGACTGGCCATATTGCCAGCTTGCCCGATGGCAAGTGCTCTCCCCTAGGGGCCCTTAGGCCTATCCTTTAACATTACTTATGTCATTTAAATATATATTTACTTGCATCTTGTATCAATACTCACTCTTGAATAACAGAAATAAACAATATTTGCAACTGTATCCTTATGAAAAATTACTAATTTTCGTTGAAAAAAAGTGCCTGCGGCGCTAGTTATTAATATTGTTGCATATGAATCTCATGAAGTAGTTGTATACAGTGGACTCCCGGCTCTACTGCATGGCAACGTGAATTTTTAGAGCCAGTCCGCCACTGCATGCCAATAATAGGTACTGTACTGAATGTTTACATACCTATATCTTGTCTCGAGTCCGGTTTGTAAGTTACCCTCAGTTCAGGAACATGTTTGGATAACTTCTCAGCCAATTCCTCTGGCGTGAAGCTCATGGCAGTCACGTTGTAAACTCTCCTGTGCAGTTGCTCGTGGGGAGCCTTCATAAACTCCCATAGAGATCGGAGGCAATCATCAACATACATCATCGGTAATCTGGTGTTTGGTTTAAGATAACATTCATACTTCTGATTCCTCAATGCCGCATGGAATATAGCGATTGCATAATCTGAAAAAAAAAAGAATTTTT
This sequence comes from Ceraclea dissimilis, assembly GCA_963576895.1. NCBI lineage: Eukaryota > Metazoa > Arthropoda > Insecta > Trichoptera > Leptoceridae > Ceraclea > Ceraclea dissimilis. Next base: position 13,219,850 of record OY756358.1, on the reverse strand, counting down.
TGGAGGAGATTCTCGATAGTTAATTTATCATGAAATATGTAAGCAGGCAGTGGCGGATAAGCCTACTCGAGGCACGTATCTAGGTTATCAAAATCACCCCCCACCCTTGAAGAATTTTCTATTAACTGCGGGGATAAAAAGCGATGAAAATTATGTTTTGCAGTTCTAAGTAGGATTACGAAAATAACCCTGCAAGAATATACGAGTACCCATTATTATTTTCAACCATCTCTCTCATCCTTATAGATTGAAATGTCCTTGTTTTCGATTTGCGCCGCAGGCATAAAGTAACTCTGCCTACTTCTTGTTCCATGTAGGAAAATGTGTATTGAAGAGAAGCCTAACTATAATATAATATGCCTATATGCAAATACTGATTATATTTTTTAAGAATACGATTATTATTTCCGCAAAAAAGCTTGATTCAAAATTGTTTCTCTTGAGTTACCTGCTGCCTAGTATTATTAAAGTAGGCAGTGGCGTATATAGGTTTTCATTTCGGGGGGGGGCCGAAAAAACTCCTGGGGAAGGCAATAAAAATTTTATCATAGATGTAAAAAAATCAGTAATAGCGCCGCAGGCGAAATTTTTTCGTGAAAATAAGTGAGAAAGGCTGTGTTTTAGGTTGGCATTATAAGTGTTGTGTTAAAAAAACAACAAAAAAGAAGCGCCGCAGGCGAAATTTTTTTGAATAATGGTCGAAGTGGTGAATCTGGGATCTTTCAATAGTAGATGGCACATCATTGTTTGACATTTCGGGGGGGGGGCCGGGCCCCCTCGGCCCCCCCTCTATATACGCCACTGAAAGTAGGCATCCGCCATCCGGTATAAGCAGTAACAACTAGGTACACACATTGTTGACCTATTAATAATAATTATTATTAGCGAAAAATATTATTTTGTAGTCTCAATTTATTTGCAGATTTAGGGACCAACAGTTAAAACTCAGATTTTTTGTACCTGTGGGCGCGAGGCACCTAAAGGCGCTGCAACTTAGGTTAAATCTGCTTGCAAGCAGGAAACATAGTTCAAAATCAACCGGGGACAAGGGATCTTATAAATAACTGTTAACACCCACGGCTACCTATCAAGTATGAATAAATTATCATTCATAATCTATAAATGAACTGTTTGCACTTATGTTTTTATAGCTGTTGCATCACAAATAAACTAGTTTGCAGTTTTATAAAACTGTGTTTGTGCTCCAAGCAAACATTCCACAGACTTCAAAACAGCATAGGCACGTAGAATAATACGTATTTGTACATTTAAAGTAAAGTGCATAGTAACTAGTAACACAAGCATTGTCTTTGAACGAAGCAGCGTTACGTACATACAGCCTTGGAATTATTGCGATATAACATGCTTTTTATTGTTAGAGAGCGGTTTGTTAAGCGACAGCTTCAGGTCATTGACGATGTAGGTGGATATTCCGTTCTGATGCTGTCTAATATCTAACCTGTATTTAGGTAATATTGTGGGGATTAGTTTGATATGAAGTATTGTCTCACCTGTGGTTCCACCACCTGGAGGATCACTGGAGATTATCCCCGGGAATCTGAGACACCTGAAGTCTAAACCGAAGCGATGATAATAATATTCTCCAATCAGCTCTGCGTGCACTTTAGATACTCCGTATATTGTCCTCGGTCGTTGTATTGTAATATTTGGAGTTGGATTCCTCGGTGAATCTGGACCAAACGCTCCTATTGTACTTGGCACAAACACTCTTAGTCTGTATTGCTTCGCTAACTCTATTATATTGTGCACTCCTTCTATGTTCACTCTCACAGCTAATGGAACATTTTGTTCACCAATAGCACTGAGCAATGCTGAGAAATGTATCAGCCAATCTATCCTATGATCCACTACAATTTTCTGAAGTCCTTTGAAGTCTAATATATCTGCGAAGATGTAAGGACCGTTGCTCGTAATGTCCTTACTTGGTTTGATTATGTCGGAGAGTATAACGTTGTCTACTCCATATTTTTGACGTAGGAAATTAGCGCAGACTATTCCTAGTTGTCCTAGGCCACCTGAAATAATGTATGGAAAATTTAAATTAGCTATATTGGTAGTAGACCGGTGTTTTAACGTTAAAAAAGGGGGTATAGCGTAGATAATTGTCGGAAAGCTGGAAACTATTTTAATCTCTTCATTAACAAGCAAAGAAGGTTTCCTGAAGTTTGCACCAATTTTACGCTTGTGCTAAGTACAGGGTGTCCCAAAAACAAAAAAAAAGTTGAACTTTTTTCAGTTTTTCATTAATAACTCCTAAAGGAAGCATTCTAGACAAATTGTGTTCTCCTGTGAATTAAAGTAAATGAAATTCTTCGTCTACTGAGCATAAATACTACTCTCTACTTTGAAAATTAACTGAGAAACAGCGATTTAAAATTGTAATGTTTTTCTCAACATATGACAATTTTCTTATTTTTCTTCAATCGTTGTTGAATATCTTCTAATCCAAGCTACTTACAGCAAATTTTAGTACATATGATTCAATGGCCGGTTAATTCTCTATAAACTGGCATTAAAATTTTACCTCTATATTAAATTGTTTAGGATGTAGAGGTATTTAAAGAGAGACGAGTGAAATAGAGAAATTTATTAAATGATAGATTACAATATGTGAAAGGTAAGGAAGACTTAATTTTGCGGCTCTCTCTTATTAACGTACATTTTTTTTAGTTAAAAACCTAAATTTCGCTATTGATACGCCACTGTGTAACAACTTATCGAAAATACTATTTTTTTTACCTTCATCAGTTTTACTAATATAACTCCTGAACGGTTGATGATAGGGAAAAGATATTTTACTCAAAAAATAACTAAAATTAATTTACTATAACTTTATTTCAAAATTAACTCTGTAACTTAAATAATAACTGAGTTACAGTGTTTGAAAAAAAGCATTACTAAAAAAATTAAATTGCCTCGGCTATTTTTGTTGAAAAACTCCTGAACCTTGATATAGAGAAAAAGTTCAAGAGATTTAAATATAAGGTAAATAAATTTTCTATAACACAAGCGTAATAAAATAACTTTAAAAGTTATAGTAAGAAAGTTATGGATGATCAAAGTCAATATTTTGTGTAGCCATTCGACGCTTGTTTAGATATATTTCATACTATAATGGCGAGCAGGTACTTTATTTTCATACTACACCGGCTCGGAGGTGCTTACTAGGCAAATATAATTCATAAGCAAACGTCGAATGGTTACACAAAATATTGACTTTGATCATCCATAACTTTCTTACTATAACTTTTAAAGTTATTTTATTACGCTTGTGTTATAGAAAATGTATTTACCTTAAATTTAAATCTCTTGAACGTTTTCACTATATCACGGTTCAGGAGTTATTCAACAAAAATAGCCGAGGCAATTTAATTTTTTTAGTAATGCTTTTTTTCAAACACTGTAACTCAGTTTCCTGGGCTATAGGTGCGATACATATCGTTTTGAAGTTACATATATGAAGATTTGATTCTATGCCATAATTCGATTACAATATTTTCAACGCATTGATGTTTTAATCACATCTGATTTGAAACATACTTTTATAAAACAGTCCTTCCTTTCATTAGCCCGCAAACTTAGAGTCAAGGCTATTGTAGAATTTGTTCAATTTGTTTTATATTATTTAATTTAAACTGCCAGCCCGTTTACCTCCACACACTTCCTTGTAGAATTTAATATCTTACAAGAAGATTGGCAAATCATAATAATTGTAGGTTATTATATTATATTATATAACCAGACGAATGTAGCAGATAGTATGAATGTAAATATTGCTGAGGACGAGGAAATACGTATGAATGAAGTTGTGCTTGCATTGAAAAAAGCAAAGAATGGTAAAGCTGCGGGACATGACTGTGTGGCCATAGAGTTCATCAAGCAAGGTGGCCCGAAGATTCTCGAGTGGTGCCTGAGACTCTTCAACTTGTGCTGGGAGAGTGGCTGCACTCCTGAGGATTGGAGGAGGGCAGTCATCTGCCCTTTGTACAAGGGGAAAGGCTCAAGGTTGGAATGCGGCAGTTATCGGGCTATCAGTTTGCTGAGCTCTGTGGGCAAACTGTATGGAAAGGTATTGATTGAAAGAGTAAGAAAAGTGACTGAAAGTAAAGTATGGGATGTGCAGGGTGCTTTCATGAGTGGCAGGGGGTGCACCGATCAGATCTTCTCCCTACGGATGGTCGTGGAGAAGCTTCTGGCTAAACACCAGAGGCTCTTCTGCGCGTTCGTGGATCTGGAGAAGGCATACGATCGTGTGGACCGAGAAAGACTGTGGCGTGTACTGTCGGAATATGGGGTGAGCGACCGACTGATTGGCGCAATCGCGTCTCTATATACGGAGAGCTCTGCTTGTGTCAGGGTGAATGCTGCGTTGTCGCAGTGGTTCACTCTCACAAAAGGGGTTAAACAGGGTTGCGTCATGTCGCCTTGGTTGTTCAACCTGTTCTTCGACTACTGCATGCGTCCTCTGAATGAGCTGAATGTTGGTGTGGACCTAAATGGAGTGAAAGTATGTGCGTTAATGTTTGCAGATGATTTAGTGTTGATGGCTGATGATGAATGTGAGTTACAACGGATAGTATCCTGTGTGTACGAAAGCTGCGATATGAATGGTATGAAAATGAATGTAAATAAAACGAAAGTATTAGTGTTCGAAAGAGAGGAAATAAGGACAAATTGTGTGATAAAGGTTGGTAATGACTGTCTGGAGCAAGTGGATGAGTATGTATATCTGGGAAGTTTGTTTACTAGAGATGGACGCTGTGATGGAGACATTGAAAGAAGGAAGCTGGCCGGTACTAGGACGAATGGTGCGCTCGGTCCGATTGTTAGTAGTAGCAATGTGTCTATGAAAGCAAAAGTGCTAGTGCACAATGCTGTCTTGGTGCCGACCCTGATGTATGCTAGTGAGACGTGGACGTGGATGAAGAAGGATGAATCAGGGTTGAATGCAGTAGAAATGAGGTCATTAAGAAGAATGTGCGGGAAAACGCTGAGAGATAAGATAAGGAATGAGGTTATTAGGGAAATGAGTGACTGCAAGACTGGTGTAGTGACAAGAATGAAAGTAAACAAACTAAGATGGTTTGGGCATGTTGAGAGAATGAATGATGACAGGATGACAAAAAAGATATATCTGAATGAGCGAAGAGGGGTGAGAAAGCGCGGCCGTCCGAGACTGACCTGGTCCGATCATGTCGACCAGATCCTCAAGGATGGACGCGTTTTGAGTAAAAGGAATCGGAGAGCGTGTATGACTAATTGCATGAATGTGACGGAAGCTAGGAGTGTGTGTAAGGATAGGGCTGTCTGGCGCTCTGTCCTCTCTGCCTACCCTGCAAGGGATGTGGCGTGAGGGTATAGATAGATAGATAGATATTATATTATATTATGTAGCAATATTCGTGCAAATGTATATATTAATTATTTTCAACGAAAGGCTTTTCCTGCTTTATGAAGTTAGAGATATGTGCAGTTGTGGATTTTTTTATTACATACTTTTTATTTTTATTAAAACTATTATATTGTTGTGTGTATTATTCGGACTATGAGGCCGTGGTCCAGTGGGTTTTGTTGTTTGCCCAACGTTTCGGCCAACTCTTTGGTGGGTTAAGTTAGTGAAAGCCTTACAAACAATATTATGATAATCCATAGGAGGTACAATCATCAATGGATGAAAATTAAGATACTTTGAAAGAATTTGGAATTCAGAAGACACCGTCTTGGATTTTAAAAAGTGAAGCTCCAATCCAAAAATCCCATCTAAAGCGCGGGATTTTTGCTCCCGGTTGAATAAAAATCCACTATAAATTATTTTAAAGCTTTTTTTTCCCTTTTTTGGTACTGGTTTGTGCTTCTTACAGACTTGCAAAATTTAATACAAGCTTCACTTTTAAAAAAGAACATATAATTGTTTTGTAGATAAGTAGTTTAACTTTTAAGTGTCTGCTTTAGTAGGTCATCTACAAAAGATGATTTTACACACTTAGTTACGAGTAGATGTCACTTATATTCAGCGGGTTTATTTGATAATTAAAATCGTGGTTTAGCCCTCCGTCAATTTCCATGAAAATACTCCTGCTACTACTACTATATTATACTATCACGGAACACCCAAATAATGAGGTATCACGGTATATCCCATTAATGGGGTAACCAGTAAATGCTGCGTGAATATCAAATCACACTGTGACCGGACAGAAACCCATATTAAGAACAACATGAATAACTCCCAAAAAAAAAACAAAAGCGCTTTAGAAATATGCTCAAGGAACAAAAGCTCAAATCTAATTGAATGTTGAAAATAAAATTAATTTTATCTATTAGCGTACGATTTCTTTCCATGTGTTAGAAACTACCATAGTTTAGAAAACAGACAAATAAATAAGCTGATCAAAAATGGGATAGACAATAAAATAGTCGACATTTTATAAATAATTCATCTACTGGAATCCAACTAAAAAGTTTGGGCTTTTATCCGTTAAGGATATATCTGAAGGGCTTTTGTATTTTTTGGGGTTTATTAATGTTGAGCTATATTGTTATGGGTTTTTCTCCGGGAACCGAAATCGTACACGACATTCTCGCACATCTAAATGCGATAATGTAGTAAATAGGTACTCGTAAAGAGATTGGACTGAAACCTTTATTTATGAAAGGTGTTTAGTTCAAAGTCTACGTGATGACTTTTATTATACGTGACTAGACCTGACTAGTCCCAGCCTTGCTTAGTACTTACAAATAAAGTCAACTTGATTGAGATATTATTATTAACACCCAATGAATTCGTTGCACTCATTACATTATAATTATTATCACTTAAGTTTATTAAGACTTTAAAATGGGTACACGTAGAAGGAATAGAAGTAAACTGTGAGATAGTATTGTACGTGGAGTATCCTATCCTATGGATGATCTATTAATGGAATACTGAAAACTTCAACGTAAATTTGGTTTATCATTTCAAAATAGAAAGAGAGCACAACCTGTTATTAACACTTTTGGTTTTTCTGTTGGATCGCGCTGAATTGTTGTCAAGTTATTTAAATCACGTTTCGGGATCCATAATGATTTATTGTTAGTCCATGTATTATTTTGAGTACCGCGCACATTTGCAAATGTTCGAACATCGTAGTTACTAGTTCTCCACGACTTTATCGCCAGAGACCGTAGAACATCTCGTCCTAACCCTCCAGTCATTGCGATTGCTCGACCAACACTACAGTGACTCAGATTTACCTAGTGTTATTTATTGAACATAATAATAATATAGTAGTAAATCGATCATTACCCGTAGCATGCTGACTAGGTAGCTAGGTACCTAGCTCTAGCTCCAGCAGTCGCTATTCACAATTATTCTAAACTTGATGTAGGCATCAGTAGCGTATAGAGGTTTTCATTTCGGCCGGGGACGAAAAGTAAACCTGACCAGTCAATCTGAAAAATATGCGTCGCAGGCGAAAGTTTTCGTGAAGGCGAGTGAAAAAGGTCGTGTTTTGGTGTTCAAATTCTGATGTAAAAATTGTAATAAATTTCGTGTACAAAAACTGTATAAAAAGAAAGAATTGCGCCGCAGACAATTTTTTTTTTCGAAAAATGGGCGAAGTAATGAATCTGGGTGTCTTTCTGAATATTTTAAAATAACGCTTTTTCTATAATTGTTCTACATTTCGGTATATCCCCCCTATATACGCCCTTGATAGGTATGTACAAAGACATAGATCGCTTGCTAGACTATTTAGTTTCATTATACCTTTTTCCATTCTCATCATTGGCTGATTTCATTTCATTTTGCTGCGTATATTTCGTTTTGTTTTAGTGCTTCAACTGAGCGCAGTTGCTAAATTATTCAGTGGGGATCACTAGCGGATCCAGGGGGGGGGCTAGGGGGCTGAAGCCCTCCCCAAAACCATGAGTGACAGTACTTTATATACTTGCAACAAATCTAGGGGTTTCAGCCCCCCCCCCCAAAACCATGAGTGACAGTACTTTCTACCATGTGACGACATTCAGCCCCCCCCCCAAATTGAATCCTGGATCCGCCACTGGTGGGGATTTTATTGCAATGCTACTATTTCTCTCATTTACCCTTTCTTACTAAATCTGTCTGATGTAATGTGGAGAAAGGCAAAATGGTTTCATTTGTAATATTCTGGTTGTAGCACTGGCACGGTGTTGAAGTGCCATGATGGATAGATTGTTCCTAGTTTCTTTGCAAATTCTGTGATGGAGCTTGTTTTGTATGCAATTAGCGATAGTTATTTGTTATTTCTCTCTCTATCATGGCACTTTGCATTACGTACTAGCGGATCCAGGGGGGGCTAGGGGGCCCCTCCAAAAACATGAGTGACAGTAGTTTATATACTTACAACAAATCTAGGGGTTTCAGCCCCCCCCCCAAACGTTGAGTGACGGTACTTTTTACCATGTGACGACATTCAGCCCCCCGCCCCACCAAATTGAATCCTGGATCCGCCACTGGTGGTGTAGCCCAGAAACATGTAGATTACTTACCGAATTAATATTAGGTACTTGTCTAGAAGGGTCATAAATCTACTTGCAATTATAATTTACCTACGAATCGAATAGTAATGCCCGGAAAAGTGAATTAATTCCCGCAATGTCGAACAAGAGTGTCTGACCTGAAAATAAAGTTTTACAAAATTCGTATCACCTCTATATGACTATGCATTAGATTTATTGTCTTGCATTGCTACGTTTACACTGTCACTAGTGGGTACACTAGCGGATTTAGGCGAGGGGCTAGGGGGCTGAAGCCCCCAAACCATGGATTACAGTAGTATATATATAGAACAATACTAGGGATTTCAGCCCCTTAGCCCCCCCAAAACGTTGAGTGACGTTTCTAGTGCTTTGAATACTAAACTGAAAATCTGGTATACTGAATGCAATTCACCTCCCCCCCCCGCTCGACAATTTTTTAGGCGTCAAGGTCAACAAATTTTAGACGACGCCAAAAAAAAGGTCATCAGTTGATTACGGCAGGATTCCCCCCCCCCCTCCCCGTCTGCGATCGTTCCGCCGCATAAGAACGGCTCAAAATTTTAGACGATAACAAAAAAAAAAAAAAAGGTCAACAAAAAGAAATCTCGGAAATTTTTTTTTAATCTTCAGCCCCCCCCCAAAATGAAATCCTGGATCCGCCACTGAGTGGGTAATCTTATATGTGTACCTAATGTAGGAGTGTTTCTTATTCAAACTAGGTATTTGTTCAACTGTTCCAAAATGAAATGACATAATTGTATAATTTGCATCGACCTATTGTATCTACATCATACGATGCCATTGACATAAATGAAGGTTAGCTCATCTCCGTTACACAGTACTGTATCTATGTGGTTATATGTTCTATCCGCCGCGCCACCTAGAGACTTTTCTCTGATTTTTTCACGGTTCTTTATTCTGTAAATAAAAATTTAAAAACTGAACCAAAAAATACAAATTACTCCCGCCAAATAGCTGTTTTACCCCGGCGGGGGTAATACATATGTCAGTCGTGTCACTCTGTATTCAAATCTCTCATTGTAAACAAGTCTTAATAAAATCCATGTGTACCGTCAAACTTCTGTTTTATTGATAATACAAACGCAAAGGAAGCATTATTAAACCACACACACGGTTTATTACAGTGACGGATCCAGGATTCAATTTTGGGGGGGGGGGGGGCTGAATGTCGTCACATGGTAAAAAGTACTGTCACTCAACGTTTTGGGGGGGCTAAGGGGCTGAAACCCCTAGATTTGTTGTATATGAAGTACTGTCACTCATGGTTTTGGAGGGGGCTTCAGCCCCCTACCCCCCCCCGGATCCGCTAGTGCGGTTTAACCAAAACAACCATGCAGAACTCACTCCAGCCAGAATAAAGAGGTTTTGCTTCATACAGAGCCGGGCAGCGTATTTACGTTTCCGTGTTCAATAGGAGGCAGTACTGCCTCGAAACCCATACGGGTTTGTAACGCTAAAACCCTTTCCAAATCCGTATTCAAGTCGAGGCAAGCGTCCTCCAGTCGCGCTCGGGTTTGTTACGCAAACTGTTCTTCCAAATCCGTATACAATTCGAGGCAAGCGTCCTCCACTCGTAGCAATGTTCATTTTTATGCATGTTTTTTTTAAGATTATGTATACAGGGTGTTTGATAGATGGATACAGATATCTTCAGGAGTGATAGTAGAGGTCATTTAGCATCTTTTGAGCCAAACTTAGCTTAGTCAAAAGTCGCACGGTTCTCGAGATATTCGAGATTTTAACTTTTTTTCAAAATACCCCGAATTACTCAAGTTTTAGCCCGATAGCATCGTAAGTAAAGGTACCTACTTAGTTCTATCTTTCTTTTTTATTACCTGAATATGTGTTTAGTCTATTTAAATCATAAGTTTCAATCTGAAAAACAATCATGTTAAAAAAATATCGGATTAAAGTTTCGAGAAAGAGATATTTCAAAATCGAGTTACGACTTTAGAGAGGATTTTAGATTAGAAAAAAAATGTTCAAATATTCAGAAATCTGGAAAAAACTTCTCTGGTTTATGCTCTTTCAAATGATATACAAAACATTATAAAAAACATTAGTTTCGTAAATCCATGATACAAAAACTTGAATAGATCACCTCTAATTTAAGCAAATTTCCATACAAATTTACTATAAGTAGAGTTGCATAGTGAAACACACATTTCCTTTCAATTTTACTGTTTCCGAATTTGTATGGAAATTTGCTTAAATTAGAGGTGATCTATTTAAGTTTTTGTATCATGGATTTACGAAACTAATGTTTTTTATAATGTTTTGTATATCATTTGAAAGAGCATAAACCAGAGAAGTTTTTTCCAGATTTCTGAATCTTTGAACATTGTTTTTCTTATCTAAAATCCTCTCTAAAGTCGTAACTCGATTTTGAAATATCTCTTTCTCGAAACTTTAATCCAATATTTTTTTAACATGATTGTTTTTAAGATTGAAACTTATGATTTAAATAGACTAAACACATATTCAGGTAACAAAAAAGAATGATAGAACTAAGTAGGTACCTTTACTTACGATGCTATCGGGCTAAAACTTGAGTAATTCGGGGTATTTTGAAAAAAAGGTTAAATCTCGAATATCTCGAGAACCGAGCGACTTTTGACTAAGCTAAGTTTGGCTCAAAAGATGCTAAATGACCTCTACTATCACTCCTGAAGATATCTGTATCCATCTATCAAACACCCTGTATAAATAACGTAATTTTTTTATACACATATCTCGTAAAACCATTAAGTGATGATATGTTTACAATATTAAGTTATAATAATGAGATATTTAAAATTTTAAATTATTGAACATAGCGGTTTCGTGAGTGGAATTTCCACTATGGCCGATTTCGGAGGCAAAAGTTTTTTTAGGATTCACAAAATAGTAACAAAAAACGTTAATATTATGTGCTAAAATAATCTCGTAGTATTTAAATGAGTGGATTTTTCATATACCATTTTGAAGAAAAAATAGTTGAAACATCACTTTAAATGGGGAAAAGCACTAGGCGACTTGCCAAAAATGAGTGTCTTTTCAGCTTGTTATTATTATTATTATTACACTGTTATTATTTATACTATTAATTATATTTAAAGCGACTAATTATGGATGAATATGCACACAAAAATAATCATTCTACATAATCAAATCATTTTATAAGCAATAATTGAACGAATAAAATAATAATTCAATGTTAACTTTAGTAGGAGACATAGCAAAAATCGATATAGATAAAGAATTACGAAATTTCTGAAATAATAATGACTTAATTATACAACGTCACTGTTTTTTGGCAGGAGGCTCATTATCATTAATATTTGATGCGAGCGGCGAAGTTTACGCGCGAATTCACCTCGATTTACAATTGCCTCGAATTGAACACGTGTTTGGAAGAACAATTTGCGTAACAAACCCGAGCGCGACTGGAGGACGCTTGCCTCGAATTGAATACGGATTTGGAATGGGTTTTAGCGTTACAAACCCGTATCGGTTTCGAGGCAGTACTGCCTCCTATTGAACACGGAAACGTAAATACGCAGCCGGGCACAATAGTCTTTTTTTCAAGAAGCTAGTTTTTTGTTACATACATAATAATGAGTACCTACGTAATACCTTATTATGATCTCTACTACGTCACAATCGCAAATCCGGCAAATCATACCTAATGGTTAACAAAAAACATCTATTTTCTGGTTCGACTGGTTTATTTCTTTTAGTAACAAAACAACTAAGTCATGCAGGTAATGTACCTATCTAACTATAGGTTGGTATAATATAATTGGTAATAGTAACAAATGTAATGTACATATGTAACTACGGCTAAATAGCGCGGTTTGGGTAAGTCACACGTAAGTAAAGCCACTCTGGGTAAGTGCCCAGGGCTCCACGATACACAGCGCCCACCTGGTTCTTGATGCCAGGTCACCATCAGTGTTTCTTTCAGACAAATTGCTCCGGGGGGGTGGGGGTAAAGCTTCTTTGGGGGGGGAGACAACCCATATTACCTACCGATAAATATGTATTTTGTTTTCCCGAAATGAAAACTCCAATTCCAATGAACAAGAAGTAGGTATTGAATAAACAAAACTATATTAGCTTGTCGTCTCACATAGTTACAGGGGTAAGGGGCCCCATCAATATCCTGAATTGCCCAGGGCCTCCAATGGGTAAAAGGCGATATATTCCGTTCTGCCTACCTAGATAATAATATCTATGATGCACCTATTTATTTATTAATATCTTTATTTTACAGTTTACCATCTTAGTAGATTTTTCGATATGTCGATTTTTATTTCTGCTTTTTTCTCGAGCATCCCCTTTCCATACTTCCTCCCCCTCCAGTCCTCCCTTATCTTCCTCATATAATAATAGGTATTATGTTATTTATTAGTCGTCAAGGTCAACACATTCTAGACGACGACCAAAAGAAAAAAAAGGTCATCAGTTCATTAGGACAGGACTCCCCCCCGTCGGCGATTTTTCCGCATAACGATTCAAAATTTTAGGCGAGGACCAAAAAAAAAAAGGTCGACAAAAAAAAAATGTTGAAACGGCAACACAAATTCAGCCCCCCCAAAATGAAATCCTGGATCCGCCACTGCTGGCCAGGTTGCCAGCTTGGCACCATAAGTGACGGCCTGGTTTTAAAAAAATCAAGCTGTCGTGTACATAGCAATATAGCCGGTGCCTATACCTCTTGAGATTTTTATGGAGTGTACCCAGAACGTGCTGAGGGAGCGATTACAGTTTTGGTATGGGTGTTGTATAAGAAAATAGGAATGAGCGCCGCAGGCGATTTTTTTAGTGAATTTGAGGGAAGAAATTCGTGATATGGATCAGGGTTGTCGCAGATGTCATTTTAGAGAACGTGAAAAATACTGATACCTAATTATAATTCGCATTTTGTCCATGGCTTTTCAGCATCATGCGACCGTTACAACCGGCTATTACGGGCAATTACGGGTAAACTGCTAGTCTTATAAAAAAATGTGTAGAACCTTTTTTGTAGGGGATTTATTAAGGACTATTTTTGTTGACAGTAGTTTTCTTCTATCTCTTACTGTTTTTCTAAAAATTGAGGAAAACCTAGGGCCGGATTTGCCAAAAGGCCGGAGACTATGGGCGGCAGCCCTCGGGGACGGCATTCGCCCTCTCAAAACGACAAAAAAGCGCCTGTGAGTTTCGTATCTGTTCCTATCTATGAAATGGTAAATGTGTGCCATTATGTGTGCTAAATAGAGAGGCTTCAAACTGCAAAATGCCTGATGATGCAGTGCGACATCTTTTTGAGGTGAAGATAAATGACGATGTTCTTACAGAACAATTTTCAATAGATGGCACTTGCAGTTAATGGGTTGAACCTTGACTGTTAAAAATGTTAAAATGAATGGTTTGAAACAGCGGTCAACTGGAATGTTACATTGTTACTACTAACTCTAGCGGCTAATTTTAGAACTAATGTGATAGTTCATGGATTTTTGGTTGTAAAATTTTACTTATGTAATTATGTCTGTCGCGTGTAAGGTGAAGAGTGCAGACAGATATATTTAATTCAAGGTGAGACAAAAACTCCTTATATCTTTAATGAATGGTCAATGGCTCATTGCCAGAGATAACTTTATGGCTTGTTTATGGTCAATTTTGTCTCTTTGTCTATGACAATTTAACTGTCAAATTCATGGTTTTCTTCGTTTTCTTTTCTTATTTCGCGTCACTTTCGCGTTTTCGTGTGGCTTTTCGTGGTGTGAGTGTTTTGTATTTTGTAATTAATTAAGTATTTTGCAAGTGGATTGAGTCCGATCTATGTCTAGAAGATTAATCGTCGATTAGGGTTCGTTTGAATTATATTTCGTTTCTGAACAATATAGAGAAAATATGTCGCGGAGTAAATCACCAGAACGCAAGAGGAAACGTCACGACGGAGACAAATCACGATCTCCCAAAAAAATATTCAAGGAAGACGATGAACGATACGATCGCAAGAGAGAATATAAGGATCGTAGAAGAGATAGAGAGAACCTTGCATACGAACAGAAGTCCAGTTATGAAGGAAGCGATACGAGGAGCAAAGAGCGACCTTACAGGAGGTACTGGGACGAACAGTCAAGTAGAGAGAAAGATAAGAACAGTAAAAATAGGAAAGAGAGAAATTATGACGTTGGAAGCAGGTATTATGAGCCTGTAAGTAATAAGAAGACTATAAAGGAAGAGAAGGGTGGAGATATTACACAAACACAAGAGGATGCTAAACCTGCAATTACCCGACCCAAGAGGGAAAATGACTTATTGACCACTAAAACTGGTGGAGCCTATATACCTCCAGCTAAACTAAGAATGATGCAGGCACAAATTACAGATAAGAGTTCGGCTGCGTATCAGAGGTTGGCATGGGAAGCTCTGAAGAAATCAATCCATGGACACATTAACAAAATTAATACAGGAAATATTGCAACAATTATTAAAGAGTTGCTTAAAGAAAATATTGTTAGAGGGAGAGGTTTGTTGTCTCGTTCTATCATACAAGCGCAAGCTGCATCACCTACATTCACCCATGTATATGCTGCTCTAGTAGCAGCTATTAATTCCAGGTTTCCTAACATCGGAGAATTATTACTTAAACGTCTTGTGATACAATTCAAAAGGGGTTTCAAACGTAACGTCAAAGCTACATGTATTACAGCATCTTCTTTCATAGCTCATCTTGTAAATCAGAAAGTTGCACATGAGATATTGGCTTTGGAAATATTAACTTTATTGGTTGAAACACCTACAGACGATTCAGTAGAAGTTGCCATTTCATTTATAAAAGAGTGCGGGCAAAAATTGACTGAAGTTTCGTCGAAAGGGACAAATGCCATATTTGAGATGCTTAGAAATATTTTGCATGAAGGACAGTTAGATAAAAGAGTCCAGTATATGATTGAAGTGATATTTCAAGTTAGAAAGGATGGGTTCAAAGATCATGTGGCTGTTATTGAGGAGTTGGAGTTGGTTCCTGAAGAAGATCAGTTTACGCATCTTATTATGTTGGATGATGCCACTGATGGTCAGGATATTCTAAGTATGTATCCACATTGTTTTGTTTCATTCAAACATTAGTATGTCATAGCTTTATTAAAATATTTAGCCTCTTGCAAATATGTAGCTGTGTTGAATTATAATGGTATTTATTCCGTTGTTATTTGTAGTAACTGGCAAAACAAACTAAAATCTGTTGCTTTTTAACGTTCCTCTTGTACCATATTAAATTCCTAAATATTCAGTTCTCTTTTCTGCCCTGTCCAGAATCAGTCTAGTTCTAATATTAGATTGTTTATTAGAGAGATTGTTTTGTATTTTATCTACAATAATTTGCCAATAATATTTCATAATATTTTCAGATGTTTTTAAGCTGGATCCCAACTATGAGGCAAATGAGGAAAAATATAAAGAACTTAGTAAAGAGATATTAGGAAGTGATGCTGAATCAGGATCTGATGAAGAATCGGGAAGCGGAAGTGAATCAGAGTCTGAAGATAATGAAGAAAATAATCAAGAGAAAAAGGATGGAGTGATTATTGACAATACAGAAACTAATCTCATTGCATTGAGAAGGACTATTTATTTAACTATTCATTCCAGTTTAGACTTTGAGGAGTGCGCTCATAAACTTTTGAAGATGGAACTGAAGCCAGGACAGGAAATGGAATTATGTCACATGTTTTTAGATTGTTGTGCTGAACAAAGAACATATGAAAAGTTTTATGGACTCTTAGCTCAGAGGTTTTGCCAAATAAATAGAATTTACATAGGACCCTTTGAACAGATATTCAAAGCATCGTACGGCACAGCACATAGACTCGATACAAACAGATTGAGAAATATCAGTAAATTTTTTGCGCACTTGTTATTCACAGACGCCATTAGTTGGGAAGTATTAGACTGTGTGAAGTTAAATGAAGAAGATACAACCAGTTCCAGTAGGATATTCATTAAAATTTTGTTTCAAGAATTGGCAGAATATATGAGTCTCTCCAAACTCAATGAGAGACTCAAAGATCCGTGAGTATATTTATATTATTATAGATCTTATAATATTGTGAGTGGGCTAAGCTGTACACTTGTACATATATTAGCTCACATCTCTAGCAAGTACTCAACGTAATTATACCTCTTCTATACTTAGTACTTACTAAAGGTTATGATAATCTTGTTTGCTTAGTTGCCTATTTATTCTGCTACAGGCTAGATAGAGGGAGACCTTATGTCTGCACATATTCTTTGATTCTGTCACATTTATATACTATGGTTTCTTTTACTCATTTGGTATCCATCCTTTAGGTTCTATTGTCGTTCTGCCACATTTAAAATCTTTTCATTATTGTTCATTTTATTTTTTTCAGGACACTTCAAGAAGCATTCTCAGGAATATTCCCAACAGATAATCCCAGGAATACTAGATTTGCAATCAATTTCTTCACGTCAATCGGTCTTGGAGGTCTCACTGATGAGTTAAGAGAACATTTGAAGCAAGCTCCAAAGGTATCTGAGATTCAAATACTTCTTTTAGAACTTCACAATTGTCTCTGTTCAAAATAGTACTTCCTTCTCAATGAGTGTTTAATATGCTATGCCATGTGGCAATGACCTGCCAGTTCCATGCGCATCTTAGTGAAAGAAATTCTCACAATGTCTTCCAGTGGTTATTAGGTCTGTCCACCACGTGATTAAATTTTACTTGAAGCTTTGGTGACCTACAGGAACTAATTTCACATGTTTTTTGCTTAAAATCTGATTGTTCTAACCTCGAGAATGACTTAATTTTAATTTTTAAAAAGCCTCAAGATTCTTAGTACAAGTAATCAGTCTCTCTTGTACAAAATTGTAACGATTCTATATGAAACAAACAAGACGTTGATGTTGCAGTAAGTGTATTCATAGAATCATTATTATTTTCAGGTGGATGCCTTGCAGTCCATCACAGAGGCAGCTCCAGCAGATGCCAGTAGTTCCAGTTCATCATCAAGTAGTTCTAGTGACTCGTCCGATTCATCTTCATCTTCCTCCTCATCTTCAGGTACTTACTTTAATATTAAAACTTAAGAGTAGAAACTCTCCTCCAAACCTTACTCCACTCCTGATTTCATAAATAACACCCCAGTGTACATTCTTTTACATACTGATCTAGTGGTAACTTTGGGGTAGTTATTACATTTTGTGTAAATTTGGCCAAATAGGAATTAGTGTGAATGTATTGAAGTAGTATTTGAGTGTTCTGACCAAAGTATTCCTGGAAGAAGAGTGTTGAGAATGTAATAGGAAGTCTCTATATCATTCCAATATTAAAATTAGTTAACAGTTAGTCTCAGTAAGGAGTGCACTCGCCTCACGTGCCACTCAAGTCGTTCGTTTTCCTAACACAAAGTACTACAACATGTGATATTTTTCCATCAAGAAGAAGAATGAAGATATAAAATACATGTGATATTGTGTCTGATGTATTGTGCTTTTCCTTTCAGATGAGGAATCTGATAGTTCAGGGGACAAGAGAAAACAGAGGAAAAAGAAGCAAACTTCTAAAAAGAGATGATAAGATCAAAATCACACATGTAATAAAATTTGTTGTGAATAATAATATAAGTACAATTGTATTAATTATTATAGTAAATCATCCTAATTGTTTTATTTATAAAACCTTTCTACTAGTGTCACTAAAGTGATGTTAGTATTATCAATAATCACTTTGAGTAATATTCTCCATAGTCTTGGTTTTCCCGGCAGTCTTCTGACAAGATTATTTTGTTACATATACTACTCACTATTTATTCTGCTGTGTAAATTTCTGGACAGATAAGAAAAATCAATATAGAATGGTTTGGTGGTTCATTCTTACATTTTTGAAGATAAGTATTGCGTAGTTCATATCATGTGTACTCGGCAAATACACAAAATATATAAGTTGTTAAAATGTTCAGTACATAGTATTTGGAAATCATTTCCATAGAGTAAAATGGAGCAACGGTAATTAACTGGTTTGTGTCTTGATAATACTTACCTACAGCGGTTGCAATTTCTGCTATTTACTGATCTATACAAATTAATGGTTAAAATTAAGCCATTATTGTTAAAATTCACTCCATCTGAGTGATGGATAGATGGAGTAAAGAATTAGCCGTGTGTATTTGTGTCAGAATAATGTACGATTACTTGTACAAAATCAGAAATACTTAATTTAGTATGTGTATGAATGAACCATTGTGAGGTCAACTGCTTTGTAAAGTATGTTTGCTTGTTTATTTATTCACACAGTGTATGCTTGCAATAAAAATAAAATGTATCAGATTAAGAGAAAAATAATGATACCTTTATCATTAGACACACAACAATCTGCTATTCACATAAACTAGTTTTTGAAGGCCTGCTATTGTCAGTTCATGATTCCATTTAAAAAATTGGGTTATATCTGGTAAAATAATTATCAACAGATCCCTGAAGCCAAACATACTTGTTGATGGAAAGGTTTAATAGAAAATCTTCACCTCTCGAAGACGAAGATCATGTAAATTTTCGCTTAAGTCGCTAATCAATTTATGTATTTGAAAATATAACAATAAATTATGGAAGGAGAAATAAGGATATTAGAATAGTCAGCAAAGTTCGCATCTATAAGACCTATTCTGACATTTATGGCATAGAGGCGAGGGCAGACACCTTTAGAACAAAGAGCATGCTGAGAACCACAGAAATGAGGACACTGCGAGCTATTGCCGGGAGGACTCTGATTTGGCGAGAAACACTGCAATTTGAGAAATCTGTGATGTCCAAGATGTAGTCAGATGGGGATGACAGCGGCGGAGATTCTGGCACCGACATGCGTCAAGAATGAACAACACCAGACTCCCATACATCGCTTTGCATGGGTTGAAAATATCCACAATAGGACACATCCACACTAACTTCTTATTATACAGATTAGAATAACCGCCTTTATAATACCTACATATGTACGTACTTCCTGATAGTAACAGCCCATTATATTATATTTATTCAAACTTCGTCGTATTGAATTTTGTTTGGGGATGACTACTTTTCATTAAAATGTATAACAGAGATGAAATAAAGACAGAAAAGTGCTGACCTTCATAATAATAATACTTCCTTAATTCATTTTTCCATGCTTCTGTTGGAGACAGTAGTCGCCATTGCTATATTAGCAGCAAAATATGTTTTGCATCATTCCAGCGCTCCAAATTCACTGTCATAGGAATGGTATATAAGTAAATGAGAACTTTCCAAGTATAAGTTCAGGTCGCACTAAGATGATTAGAAGGCTACAAAAATGATAGGCCGATGGCATTGCTCTGCCTGTAGCGGACAGAAAGAAGTGGAAACGTTTGGAAGATACCAATATCCGACAGCGAAAACAAGGCTGAAGGAGATGCTTAGGTCTAGAGCAAAGTATCGTCCATCAGTATGTTGGTCTGTATGTTACATTACTGCCTAATATGATGTATGACATCACCAGTGCTCTTGGTTTCGCTTGATTTGTTATTGCTTCACACTCGTATTAGTTATTATTAAAAACAGTGATATTTAATAATGTCTAATTATAACACATCATTAAGGTTAATATTGGTGGGAAAAATCAATCCGATTCAATCATCACTATAACAAATTGTATTTCATTTATTTTATAAGTATTTAGCTTCAGAGTATAAGGAATACAATAGAATATTTTCATTTTGATGATTACGTTACATTTAATGTTGATACCACAAAAGATTTATGTTTCATTAGTTCCAGCAATCAATTACACAAAGCACATTATGTATTCAAACCTGCTGCGTGATGTAAAGTAAAACTAGCTTGCATCCCTTTAAGTGCAGTCAAAACCAGTAAACTGAAAGGCTAACACCAAGGTTAGAGCCTTCTCCACCCAGTTTCACAAAAAAACGCTTGCGGCGCTATTTCACTTTTTTAGGCTATAATTATATTTTTATTTCTGTTACCCCCCCCCATCCACAAAACGAGCCTATATATTTATCTTTTGTTTTGTAAAATAGGTTGTGCGGCCCGGTTGGCAATCTCATTTTTAGAATCTGGCCCGGCTGATGAAAAGGATGGCCACCCTTGATCTAGAGTATTCTAGACATTAGGTGTAAATTTGTCTTAGCCATTATATGTAGGCTCCTTTAATCTTCTTGCAGTTTTGTCTAAGTTTCCACTTCCAATTCTTCCTTGAGGTCTGCATTTCTTTTCCCAATCTGATTCAATCCTTGAACTTCCCTGTCTAGTAACCACGACATAGTAAAACAAGCATTAATAAACTCCTGTTTCTAATATTACATCTAACCCTTTCTATACCTGACTCTGTATTATCAAGTAACACTGTCAACATCTGAGTTCGTGAAATGGAATGGGGATGGTAAATATTAGTTGAACTCCAAGAAAAGAATAAGGCAAACAATCTCGCTCCCTATAAATCTATGTTTTTTCCGCGAACAATCTTTGTAGAATAAAGACTATTTCAAACTGATTGAGGCGAGGTATGTCAGGTGAAAATTTGACTTGTTAGGTATACAAGTTTTTGTGTGATTACTCTACGATATTAATGTGGTCGAGGCCGAAAGCAATAGTATTATCATACAGGCTCAACTCAACTGACATTTAACGATGATGACGTTACCAAGATGGGAGAAAATGTATGGGGAAAAAATATTCCGTAGCCCAAGTGTTTGTCACCGATGCAAGGTGACGTCACCAATCGGGGTGGTGACGTTATTCATATGTCTAGGCTTGTATACTATCGTTGGCTTCGATGTGGTAATACATTTTCCAATGTTATTTTGTGAAACACTGAAGTTTCTGTATATTGTAGGTGGAGTTAACACATTTATAGTGAAGGATTGGGCTCATTAGTGATCATTGGCTAGGTCAAAAAAAAATATCAATAAAATAAAAATAATATACTCAATGACAATATAAACATATTTGTCTTAATAAAATAAAAGTTAACATACATAGTACACCACAATATGACATAGTACTTGGGTATTATAGAAATAACATAATATAATATTATGGTGATAAAATACATTACAAATAATTATACATCCGCATTTTTCAAATGACTAAAACGTTATCCTTAAAAATATGACAACAATCTGACACTATTCCCATTGGAAACACAATCATGGAATACTAAGGAGAATCACTCCAGAGTGGAGACCAGACAATACTGCGAATATTGTGAAGAGACAGATTATATTTCATTAGATGACTGGATGTAGGTAAGTCAGATTGCTGTCCAACAATCAAATAATAATACAAAACTCACATGAAACTGAAATAAATGAAAATAACTATTTTTCAAAAGTTTTGAAACATGCTTTTGGAAAAGTATATTTCTTGTTTGCGTTAATATGGCATCCACCAGTTTTGCAAATGATACTGCCAGAACAACATAATAAACACTCAAAATATTTAAAATAAAAGAAAATACTTTCTGTGCTAATATTACGATAACCAGGCATGTGAGGGTCGCTCTACGAAGCGTCCATCTTTGATCAAATTCAAAATAAAAACATAATTCCTGAGACGTGTTTTGGTTTACTGGCTTCTCATTTCATCTAATATGCAACATACCCGACGGTCAGACTAACAGAACTCGTTATCACAATATTTTTAGTTGAAGAAATTTGAGAATTATATTTATTGAAATACATATTTGGAGTGTTCAATATCAATCTACAAAAGTGTGAAAAAACAAGTTGACTTTGATAAAAATTTCAGTAAAATTTGTAAACGTAAAGTTGTTGGGTTGGCTGGCAGAAATTGCCTTCTGGCATTAAGCCCGCCCTTTGTGTGTTTTTATATATCAACTAGCAATAGTTGGAACAGTGTTATCACACCCTCGATACAATTTGTTGCTGATTACAGTGATGAGGGTGCTACAATCACATTTTGTCTTCTTAGTAAGAAAGTCTACAGGAAACTGGCTCAAATTAGCCGACGAAGTCAGATATTTACATTTTTGAAATAAAATAATGTCGGTACTAAAATGCATGGAGAATTAAAGACAAATTGAGTGATGAGGTTAACTAGTGAAGTGTGTTGTAATAACTCACATGTATTATAATATGCTAGAGATTTAGTAAAGCTACCAGGTAGTACATACATATGGAAGCACATATCCAATATGCTAATACAAATAATAATATTATGTTCTCTTACACAACATGTCTATATAAGATAGCAGTAAATCGACTAAGCATAACAATTGATTGAATAAAGTGGTGTTTAAGGTAAATAATATAGCGTGCCATTACCTAATCCAATAGTAAGCTAATTTATTAAAAAAGTTAGATAAAAAACTAGCATCATGTATGAGATTGTTAACTTAAATTGTACATAATAATAATGCCTAGCTGATGGACAAATATAATTATCACATGTAAACAAGTCAGTGTTTAGATTACACAATAGGTACCACACAGTATTATCAGTTATGTATGAGAGGGAGATGTAATAATCAACTAGGTATGCACCAAAACTTTTTGTATGGAAATTCTGTTTAATTTGTTTAAAGAAACCCAGCACATATTACTGTTATCTGATGGAGGCAATAATCAATGGATTACGTTTACTTTAGATATATTGGAGTATGATCCGATTGTTCCAATAAAGTGTAAAGGTTTGATAATGAGAATCCATTCATAAACCAAAATAAAAATTTGATCTTTTTAAAAAGTTAATGAAATCTTAATTCATAATAATTGACAATATTAAAAATATCTTTTTAAAGTTTTTTCTTTGTGCAATGGTCATAATAATACTATTTATTATAAAAAATTGAATATTTCTAAGTATATTATGTATTATCACAATATAAGTAGGTATATTATTATAAAATTAAAAGGCATTGTGTACTTTTATGTTTTTATCTTGTAGGTATTGTTAAAAAATAAGATAAGCTTAGGGAGTTAGTATGTAGTGATAATATAATGAATGAACTAATTATATGAAATGAAAATGTATAGTTGACACTAAAGGGGCTGCTTAAATGTTCTTGTTCTGCCGTAACAAGTCACAGTTATGTATTATAAGGGGAAGTGTAGTGTAGAGTGTACAAGCGTACACACTACACACATTTAGGATACTGAGGACAACACAATTCAAGACAATATAGCAACACTCCTTCTAGGTCCACCAGGTTGATTCACATTATCCATACTAGACCACTTCTTTATACCATTCTTCAACAGTTCCGCATTAATCTTGTCTTCCATGACTCTGGACATGGCTTCTAGCTTCTGGGCTCTATCTTTACTGAGGGGTTCACTAGGGAAAGATAAATCATTAGCCTCGGCTAATGTACGCAGATCAAAGTAATATTTAACATAAACACTCGATGGGACATTTATATTAAATTGTAATAATTCCAAAAACTGTCTTTCTAATTCATTCATATCTTCCACTGTGATGTCTTTTAATATTTGGCAATAGTCAACATTCCACACAGCTTGATCATCCCATACTTTACTAGCGAGGAGGATAGCACCCAGTACGATCCTCTTCCAGTTGGATGGAGCCATGTCTAGTTCTGCACATATTAATAATCTCTCTAAGTACACCAGAGTGATGATGGCACACTCGGCTGTGAGTTGTGCTGCATTGAATAGAGTCCTCACAAACTTATATATTTGTTTATGCTCTGGATTATACTTATCATAATCGTCACTAACTCCTCCTCTAGTCAGAGGGTGGAGCTTCTCATCAAATATATCCAACTGCCTCTCCGATGTTCTATTCTTGATGTGATAGTAGATAGCTAGAGCTACACATTTGACAGTATTTTTGAGGTTAGGCTGCGAGACAGTGCTGTCATCTAAATAGATAGTAGAACATGAGCTGCTTTTCTTCAGCTTAGAGTCTGCAATTTGATGCTGGCTCCTTTTCCTCGTCATACCATTTTCTATACTAGCCTTAGACCTCTCCATGAAGATAGTCCCTGCCATGGGGTCCTGCGAAGGATCACCGTCCCCATCATCTCCTTCTCTCTCACTGATGTGCTGCAGGTTGCTCACACTCACCTCACCTTCTCCTAGACCCAGCCTTTCTTCCACGCCTCCTGCACCGATGCCCGTTCCGCCGCCATCCTTCCTGGCAGGTAGAGGGCTATTGTATGAACAACAACTATTCTGGTTCCCCATTATATCAACTCCGATTCACTTCTACTATTGCACTAAGGAAGCTCTGCTAACACTTCACTAGAGCATATTGCACTAGTATGGTGTACATAACTCTACTGCCGGATTCATCATTTTTCTCAGGATGACTTCAATATTCTCGAATTTGTCTGAAAATGATAATAAATAACTTTCTTTAAACCCAACCCACCGCTGTCTACGCCGCCTACTCTATGATGTCAAAGCCTCGACCTCGACTCAAACATTCCAAATATAACGCAAACACTCGAGTATCATAAGTAACACATAAATACCTTCATAATAATAAAACACTTCAACCTGCCGAGTGACATCGTTCAAGATAAAATAAAACTAAAATTCGCACACTTGGCGACAAAAACCAGCCTCCATCGAAGCTGTCTTGTGAAGTTGTTAATGTTGCCACAATAGTCAATAACTTGTCTGCCAAACAAAATAAATATACCTAGTAGGTAGGTACCTAGGTACATTAAATATTAATATAAAAATTAAACAACGTTTAAATGAGCGTAAACTTTGAAATTATTGCAAGTATATAGTAGGTACAAATAAATATTAGAAAAAAAAGGTTTTGTTGTGAAGGTGTTCATTTTTTTATGTAGGTACCTACCTGCGCACCGCTACTAGATTTTGTTTTTTTAATGTTTGGAATTCATTCATATGGCAATGGCGTATGGCAAAATTGACGTTGACAATTGCTTAAAACATAACCTAATTTTGCTTTATTTTCTGAGGTTATGGTTGTTATGAGCACAACAACAGACGCAATTCGTTTGAAAGTATCTGGTATAAAGTATTTATAATGTCGTTGAGGACTATTTTATCACGGGTTAAAAACATATTACCGGGTACACATATTCACTATATCTGTCCAGTTGTTAACAAACCTTTTGTGAGGTCAATATACAGTAGAACTTGTCTTTTTTATCCCAGGAGAGTGCCAGGTGCTCCTGAGAAAAGTTCGGCTTTTTTAACTCCGGATGTAATTAGTGACAAATATAAAGTATTCGACGACAAAGATGCGATAATAATTCAACACACAAGTGAGGAATTACTGGCAGACCAATTGGTAGAAGAAGATGTTGACGAATTTGAAGGTTTAAACTTGGAAAGTATGTACACTTTGTTACCGCATCTCCGCCTCAGTATAGTCATCCTTCACTTTCAATTTAGTTTTTAACTCAAAATCAATTTGTATGATGTTTTATTTGATTATAGGAGGAGTAAATGGAGTATTTGAAATAGAGGAACTAGTCAACATTCTTCAGCAGGAGAATGCGCAGGATATATTTGTATCAGCAGTTCCCTCAACTGTTCAGTTTGCAGACTACATTTGTATTATCACGGGCAGAAGTTTGAAGCACAACATTGCAATAGCTGAATTTATAAGAAAGTTGTTTAAAAGAAAAAGGCATCAGAATGATATTATTCCTAATATTGAGGGCAAAGAGAGTAAAGAATGGATTGCTTTAGATTTAGGTAACTAATATCATGCTAAAATTAATGAAGGATTACAAGATTAATATTGTCATTGTGTGTTGATTTGACTAAACTACATATAATGAACAGAAGATTGCTTGAGAAATTGTTTCATGATAGTTTAGGTAGATAGATAGGTAGTAGTTTGTCACGTAATTATATCACTCTGGATTTGCTATATGGATAAAATTAAGCAAATGTTTCAGAGCGGGGAATCAGTTGGCAGCAAATCCCGTCATCTCATCTTCCATTTTGCTCCAGCCTTTAGTATTTTTTTCATACTGAATGTTCCTTTTGTGATCAACCCTACCGATCGAAAAGTATGGCCTTCGAATACCACAACGTTTCTCTTTCATTGTACACTGTTCCTATCACAATGAGATTGTAACATTATGTAATGATCTGGTAAAACCTAAAGCATAAGACGTGGTCCATCAGTGCTTCCCAACCCCCGGCCCGCAGCTTGCCCAACAAACGTTAAATTATTTCCATTTTCTTATTATCTCTGATGTATTTCTCTCAGGTTTGTGGGACTTTCCATGGACGAGAGGTTAATTTATTTTATTTTGTAGGAGTTTTTTAATACAGTTAAATTAAAATGATTAAATATAAACAATCAACATCCCACCCTCAGCTGGTCGCGGTAGAATTATCAAACTATTACTGGTCCACTGCGATAAAAAGGTTGGGGAGCACTGCCCTACACGACGAGGCCTGACGACCTTTGTATATTCTCACCAGGAAGTTCTGTTAATTATGTCCATCAATGAAACGTTACCCTACTGTCTTAATAAGCACCTATAATGGTGTGGCCTGCTGGATGGTAATTTTACTGTTTCATACCTGAATTTATGCTATCTGCATTTATTTGTTCACAATGTGAGCTTCGCATCCAATCAGACACTTTGCATAAATTCAGGGGTAATGAGACAAATGAAAAATGGTCATATCTTTTTTTCCAGGTAACATAGTTCTCCACATATTTCGTGATGAGATTCGTGAGATGTATGATCTGGAGTTGCTTTGGAGTGTTGGAAGCCAATACGATGATCAAAGTAAGAAATATTCCGAAATGTCGGATCTCATACAAAAACACAGCATGTATTTAGATGACCTCACTCCTGCTGATGAAAAATGAAAATATTGTCATTTATTAGATTTACTGTTAATTTACAAATTTTCGTAAAATAATTAAAATAGAGTTTTCCTATATACTTTGAGTTTTATTATTTTAGCGTTTATTACTTTTGTCAAGTGTTCGATCAGTCCAGTCCATTCACATAGATAGGACGTAAGATGCTCGTTAGAGAGTATACTTGTGTGTTCTGTGGTAGGACATGAGTCGGTTAGCATTTGAGAACACATCTAGAGCTCAATCAATGGGAAAAATATGTTCAAATCATGTTCCGATAGACTTTTTTTGCTTGTGGTGGATGCTGAATTGAGGCCGACGACATATTGTTCATAGAGGCCATGCCCAACTGACATTTGACGATGATTGCACCATGAAAATTGTATGGGAAAAAATATTCCGTAGTCCAAGTGTTTGTCACCGATACAAGGTGTCATCACCAATCATGGTGGTGATGGAATTCGAGGATGTAGGCTTGTACTATACTATCGCTCAATAAGGACTCTACTCACTGCTGTTAGTCATTTTGCTCTATAAGTAGGTAGGTACCTACATTATAAGATTCATAACATAACACATCGTGTAGGTAGTAATATAATACGTACACAATGCGTTCATTTTATTTATCTTATCATTAGCGCTTTATCTAATCTAAGTATTCCAGTCTATAGTTAAAAGAAGGAAAGGCAGCGACAACACGGATCGATAAGAATCTAAAATTGATTCATTCTTGTAAATACATCTACACAATAATTGCAGTGTAAAATAGCAAACAAAATTCTTAAAATAACTATTAAATGTTAAGTGCATTCCAAAACTGAATTGTTAAATATTGTTTTCCATTTTTAAATCAGGTGAAAAGTGTTACCATGATGTGAAAATACATTTCGTACCTAATTTACAACGAAGGACAATGATGTGTATAATTAAAGAAAATGTGACAGAAAACAGTGCAAAAAATAAATATGAAGACATTGTTGGATAACCTTCCGACCCACACTCTCGGATATCCCTTGGGAAACACTTTGAAAATCATATTATATTTTCTCGTTCCTCCCATCCTATTACTACTTATTTACATAAACCTTATAGTTGCTGATTTAACATTAGTTATTTTGCACTTTAAGGAAGATAATCCAAAGTGAGTACAACAGTTTTCCTTATCTTGTTTTATGTTTTGATGATTAATTAGGTATTTACCTGTTAAATTGATATAAGAAAATAATAATAAAATTTCATTGGTGTTTCGTACGAAATAAGAGTTACGCATCAATAAGCCATTCCTATATTATCCTATCAACATTCTACGAGTAGATATGATAGGTATTCGATTCATACGAAGTTAGAATGTTATGTAGTATTAGGATAATGTCCCTAGACTATTCCTCATCATAAGGCGACAGAGTCAATTTAATTATGATCGGTCTTCAACCTGCAACCGTACCAAATTCTAGTTGCTTTTAAGATAATGCTGAATGAAAAAAAAATCTGTGGAAAGAAATGTATTTCATTATTAGGTATAATTTATTTCATTGGCCCTCCACTCGTCTGCGAATGATACTTGCAACTGCTGATAGTCCATATAGGTACTAGACCATCTTGGCGACCTGCAGCAGGTGAAACTAATATAAAACTCATTAAACAAATCAGGGGCTAGACCTCCACATTTTAGGTATAAAATAATATGTAACGAATGTTTTGTTTAATTATTTCAGATGGGCGACATCAACTATGTTACTAATATGTTGGCCAGCAGTGGCGAGTTTCATGTTTACAGTGGCTTCACCATCATTGTGGCCAGGGAATACACCACTAGCCAAAGAAAACTTGAAGTTTCTGGCTGTTCAGCTTTTACATTTTACTCTGTTCCCTATTGGAGTGAGTTACAGGTATTTAATTAAAACGAGTACATTTAGGAATTAACCATTTGGGAATCGTGGGATTGTTGATTGTTATACCGCGAATGTTCTCATTATTGGCATTTTAGTATTTGTTTTAATGATTTAATTTAGAGAATTCACAATTCGTTTTTTTCGGATTTGTACCTATTTCTGAAACTCTAAAGAACTCAAAACTTTGTGCTGCGGGCTACCATTGAGGTGCATTCACCCAAGAGTGCTCCAGCTCCAGTGCTCACGGCCAAACCACAAGAGCTAGAAACTTGACATTTTGAGAGAATGCGTCATTCTTATTATTCTATGCATCTTAATTTCAGGTATATTTATAAAATATTTTGGGCAATAGAAGCCACCTTCGCCAGCTTAAGACGAGATGAAATCCGAAGAGAAGAAGCCCTGACAATCCTCATCCAGCCAAACACCATGGAGCTGTACTTCTTCTTCCAAGCGTATCTTCACTGCGCGCCTCAAATCCTTCTGCAGTTCTACATCATGCTGAGAGTTTACAAACCTTACAGCGACACATGTAAATATAACTTATTAAGTGCTACCAATCAGTGGCGTAACTAGGGAGGGGGGTGTGCAAGGGGGCTTTAATAAATTATTGAGTTTTGACAAAAAGGTGTGAATAAAAACTTGAATAAGAGGAGAGAGGGGGGGGGGGGGGCAGAAATAGACTTTGTCCTCTGCCAATTAAAATTAAAACATAGTGAGCAGATTTGATTATGACAACATTGAGGGTATAAACCTATCCTTATCACTGGATGTGTCAATATAAGAGATTCATATCCTATATCCATAGGTATGTCATCCAGATTTTCAAGCAAAAACGTTTTTCCGCGAAGATCTCAACATTCCCCAAAAGGATTCATTTCCTATTACAGTCCAATATCCATCCAATTATATTTTTCACAATATTATGAAATCCATCATTCATTTCAACTCGGAAGGAACCACTTAAATCTTATTCTCAAAGGTAGTGCTAGCACTAGAGGCGATTGTAGGTTCGTTCACCCCTCTTCTCCCTTCCCCCAAGAAAGTAATACCTGGCTAAAGCCTTGAGTAGATTTCTAAGCATATTTTACTGGTAAGAACTGAACTGTAAACAAGACAACCTTTCCTTACGCTTGCGTCATTTTAACAAGTTAAAAGGAAATTAAAATAACCAAGTACCACTTAAGAATGCGGAAAGGGTTCGTACAATAGGCGTGCCTAAATATATACATTCAGGCACAAACGATGAGTGATTTTCACTTTATTTTCTTGTACACACACATAATAGCCCAGGAAATTTAGCTTTGTAGCGTAGATAATTGTCGGAAATCTGGAAACTGTTTTAATCTCTTCATTAACAAGCAAAGAAGGTTTCCTGAAGTTTGCACCAATTTTACGCTTGTGCTAAGTACAGGGTGTCCCAAAAACAAAAAAAAAGTTGAACTTTTTTCAGTTTTTCATTAATAACTCCTAAAGGAAGCATTCTAGACAAATTGTGTTCTCCTGTGAATTAAAGTAGATAAAATTCTTCGTCCACTGAGCATAAATACTACTCTCTACTTTGAAAAATAACTGAGAAACGGCGATTTAAAATTGTGATGTTTTTGTCAACAAATGACAATTTTCTTATTTTTCTTGAATCGTTGTTGAATATCTTCTAATCCAAGCTACTTACAGCAAATTTTATTACATATGATTCAATGGCCGGTTAATTCTCTATAAACTGGCATTAAAATTTTACCTCTATATTAAATTGTTTAGGATGTAGAGGTATTTAAAGACAGACGAGTGAAATAGAGAAATTTTTTAAACGATAGATTTCGGTATGTGAAAGGTAAGATAGACTTAATTTTGCGGCTCTTTCTTAATAACGTACAATTTTTTTAGTTAAAAACCGAAATTTCGCTATTGATACGCCACTGTGTAACAACTTATATCGAAATGACTATTTTTTTTACCTTCATCAGTTTTACTAATATAACTCCTGAACAGTTGATGTTAGGGAAAAGATATTTTACTCAAAATATAACTAAAATTAATTTACTATAACTTGATTTCAAAATTAACTCTGTAACTTAAATAATAACTGAGTTACAGTGTTTGAAAAAAAGCGTTACTAAAAAAATTAAATTGCCTCGGCTATTTTTGTTGAATAACTCCTGAACCGTGATATAGAGAAAAAGTTCAAGAGATTTAAATATAAGGTAAATAAATTTTCCATAACACAAGCGTAATAAAATAACTTTAAAAGTTATAGTAAGAAAGTTATGGATGATCAAAGTCAATATTTTGTGTAACAATTCGACGTTTGCTTATGAATTCTATTTGCCTAGTAAGCACCTCCGAGCCGGTGTAGTATAAAATATGTCTGCCTAATAAAGTACCTGCTTGCCATATAGTATGAAATATATCTAAACAAGCGTCGAATGGCTACACAAAATATTGACTTTGATCATCCATAACTTTCTTACTATAACTTTTAAAGTTATTTTATTACGCTTGTGTTATAGAAAATTTATTTACCTTATATTTAAATCTCTTGAACTTTTTCTCTATATCACGATTCAGGAGTTATTCAACAAAAATAGCCGAGGCAATTTAATTTTTTTAGTAACGCTTTTTTTCAAACACTGTAACTCAGTTATTATTTAAGTTACAGAGTTAATTTTGAAATCAAGTTATAGTAAATTAATTTTAATTATATTTTGAGTAAAATATCTTTTCCCTAACATCAACTGTTCAGGAGTTATATTAGTAAAACTGATGAAGGTAAAAAAAATAGTCTTTTCGATATAAGTTGTTACACAGTGGCGTATCAATAGCGAAATTTGGGTTTTTAACTAAAAAAAATGTACGTTAATAAGAGAGAGCCGCAAAATTAAGTCTTCCTTACCTTTCACGTATTGTAATCTATCATTTAATAAATTTCTCTATTTCACTCGTCTCTCTTTAAATACCTCTACATCCTAAACAATTTAATATAGAGGTAAAATTTTAATGCCATTTTATAGAAAATTAACCGGCCATTGAATCATATGTACTAAAATTTGCTGTAAGTAGCTTGGATTAGAAGATATTCAACAACGATTCAAGAAAATAAGAAAATTGTCATATGTTGAGAAAAACATTACAATTTTAAATCGCTGTTTCTCAGTTATTTTTCAAAGTAGAGAGTAGTATTTATGCTCAGTAGACGAAGAATTTCATTTACTTTAATTCACAGGAGAACACAATTTGTCTAGAATGCTTCCTTTAGGAGTTATTAATGAAAAACTGAAAAAAGTTCAACTTTTTTTTTGTTTTTGGGACACCCTGTACTTAGCACAAGCGTAAAATTGGTGCAAACTTCAGGAAACCTTCTTTGCTTGTTAATGAAGAGATTAAAACAGTTTCCAGCTTTCCGACAATTATCTACGCTATACCCCCTTTTTTAACGTTAAAACACCGGTCGGGCTTCACACTAACGGAAAATTCAGTTCTGCAATTGTTTTTTTTGTAAAAACCAACCAAAACCGACCAAAACCTCTCTCTGAATTCTGTGCTGAATTCAGAGGATCGGATTTAATCGGATCTTTTTCACAAAAAAACAATTTCAGAAAATAACTTTGCGTTAGTGTGTGACCGATCTAAATGTGGGAAGCTACCTAAATTAACGGGAATTCATCCACATCAGACATGAGAGTCCTTCTTACATTGCAAATACTTTATTTGAAGTGACAACACAAGCAGAACATTGGAACAAGTGCGTAGAAGTATGGTAGAAGTGATTCTTTATTCTTCAAGTATTCTTAATACAGGGTCATCGAAAAAGAATGCCCCTATTTTAAAGTGGAATAACTTTAGAACCATTTGGGTTAAATGAGTGATTCTTTCACTGTATGGTAACTAATGAATGTAAATTTTGTATCATGTATGAAACAATGCGCTAGCGTATGCGCAGAATGGCTGCGCAGTCGACAAAGCCAACGGACGCTTTTCATCTACCGCCTCGCTATCTAATTGTGATCGTGAACAGTAATGGCCTCATTTTGAAAAGCTATAACTTTGGAACCATTTATGTTGAATGAGTGATTCTTTCACTATGTGGTAAGTAACTAATTATTGTAATTTTTTGATGCACGTTACGATGGTTAGCGCATGCGCAGAATAGCTCCGTAGGTGACAGAGCCAAACGGCGTTAACTAACTACGTCGTCTAATACTCGGAATTGATCGTGCAACACAAAGCACAGTGCGTTGATTTTTTCCAATTTTATTATTTTTGTTTTTGGAATTTGGTCAAGAAAATGATCTTTGTGGGTTTCTAACACAAAAATGGCGGATACGTTCAAAATTCTATTCTGACCTTCTTAGTCGGCCAGTCAACTGTTTTTTTCCAACCCGGCCTGTTTCTCTATAAGGGGCAGTTTCAGCTGGATTAGTACCTACAAAGAGCGGCTGTACACTGACAATTGACTTCGACTTCGCAAACCAAATAACGTACTGCTTACTGTTGCACGATCACCATTACATTGCGAGGAGGTAGATGAAAAGCGTCGGTTGACTTTGCAGACTGCGCAGCCATTCTGCGCATGCGCTAGCGCATTGTACCATACACCAAACAAAATTTACATTCATAAGTTACCATACAGTGAAAAAATCAGTCATTTAACGTAATTGGTTCCAAAGTTATTCAACTTTAAAATAGGGGCATTCTTTTTCGATGACCCTGTATAGGTTCAGCTTCAAAAGACGCATAGGCATAGATCACAATGGAAACGAGGTTTTTCAATAGAATTACTACCTTACCTACTAAGTACTAATGAAATCAAGGAGGCCTAACCGACAAATTATAGTAAATGCGGAGGACCCATTGTTTTTATACATGCGGTATTTTATTATAAAGCATGGCTAGATTCTAGATACATACATGATTACATAGGTATAGGTATTTAATAGAAATAAAAGTTGGTGCTTACTAGAAGTATAGTACGTTAACTACTATTAGGTATAAAATTACATTAATCTATATATTTTTATTTTTGCAGTGCGAATCCAGCTTCTGAGTATCGCCGCATGTCTACTAAAAATGTCCATTACAACTATGGCATACCAACGATTTGAAAGAAGAAAAGTTTTAGGTGTTCAATATCCTTGGAGTATTTATCGCAGACAATTAATGAAGCGATTTTCTGAAGTTCCAACTAAACCAAAATCAGCCAAACCTGAATTGATATCAAATTTTGTTGGACTTGATCTAAGTAGATATTCCCGCGCTACAACTGTCAGAGCTTCAAGTGTTGTTGTTTCAGATGAAGTGGAGTATCTGCAACCTCTTTCTCATTGTTCAAATCGTCATGTTACTGAAATTACATCAGTGGAAGAACAATGTAATTCTGATACTATACAAGTTGTTCAAAAAGCAACGAAAGAGAATGACAGTGACAGTGAATTTTACAATGACGACGTGTTTCATCGAGTACAATCATCACCCCCACCAGAGTACACCGAAGACGATAATATGGTTCAAATTGAAAACAGTCCAAAAAGAAAAAAATTCCATGTTTCGATTGTTGAAAGCGAAGATATCGAAAGACGAGAGAATAAATCTCCGAAGAGATATAATGTAGTAGACATGTCAATGCATATTACTCCACCTGAGACACCGGCACCAAGAATGTCTCTTCAAGCATTTAAAGATAGAATCGTGACCAATGCTGAAATGATAATGGATAAGATCCCGCAAAGGAATTACAAAGATAATGATGACATAGATTTACCTGTGAGAGTCAGAGAGACTGCGATTAAGGGGCTTGTGCAAGAAGATGGTATTTCTAAATTCATCGCATTTATCTCATGGTGGTTGTTCATTACAGCAAGAATGTTATCCATTGTATCGTTCTCTTATTTCTACTTTGAAGCGAGCGTTTATATCTGTATCGGCCATTATTTGTTGATGGTAATGTTTCTGATGTGTAACTCATGGAATGAGAGCATTTACAGGAAATTCTTTTATTTCTTTTTAGGTTACATATATTTATTTTGTCTTATTGAATTTAAGATGAAATTTAGAAAAGTCCGCTTGTGGTATGGTTTATATTTTACCCTTGTTTCGAGTGAGAATTTTATCATGACAGCCATTTGGTTTTGGAATGGGACGTGGGATGTTTGGTGGTTTGGATTCATAGCTGTGGTAATATTATTCAGTACATTCCTTTCTTTTATGTCATTCTTGAGTTATTTCTTGATGTTGAAACCACGTCCTGTGACTGTATACCCACTGTTGTCTTCTCAAAGTTGTTCTCCGGCGACTATCGAATGATTATAATATATCTTCCTGTTAAATCAGCTCTTCAGTATATGAATTATGCTGTTGTTTGATCTGGCGAAGGTCGTAGATATTTACATAGATAAAAAAGTATCGACTGGGTTGTCTTTTTCGATACTTCGAAGTCTCGACGAGGACAACCCAGTCGACGGGCAGTCGATATTTCATTGTTGTAAAATATGTATATAGGTAGGTAGGTACTGTTACTGAAAAGACGTCAATGATATTTTACGGAAATGATTCCTCTAAATTTACTTCAACTAAAATGAACAGTCCAACCATACAAGAACATGACATAATGTAGTAATAAGTTATTTATGTAAGTAGGTTGGTATGGTAAAGTAAAGTTAAGTTTAAACATGAAATATTTGTGATATCAATAAATAATGGAATATTTTCATTCGACCTTTTCTTTTCAACTTGCTCAATTCAATTTGAAATACTTACCTTTAAATGCGAAATTGGCAAAATTAGTGAAACAAGATGAATCTGATGAAGAGAATAATACGAGTATGTCGGATTAGATAAGGATAGATAAGATGTGAGACTGGTAGCTAAGGGATGATTATATTTATATATTAGAATCATTAGCAGCTAAAGGATAACGAGAGATGAGCAAAACCAAAAAGCTAGGTTTTCCAAAGACATTTTAGTAATTACGATGCTTGGAATATTATTTTAAAGGTTTTTGATGTCGTTAATTGAGTCAAAGTAGATAGATAGTCTAGATACTCAGGTAGGTACATAAGTATATGGGACTACCCCGGTAATGTCTGATTATATACCATATACACCTACGTATTAAATGTCATAGGTGCTTCTACAATCCCGAGGGGGAGAATGATACTGTGTAATGTATGTGGGTACGTCGTTATTTCTTTCTCATTTTCATCTCTGGATGTTTTAGAAACACCACCTCCTATGTCATCCAGATTTGATCCTGGGATAAACCTGAATCCACCAGAATGATTTTCCCGCCATACCCCTCCCAAAATATCTCAGCGTTCGTTGAACTTGATTCCAGTGTACAGAGGCTTCGGGTGTACTAGAGAAGGGGTCCAGTGAAAATATTCTTCAAAGAAAATTTACATAGCGCTTATCTAACTACTGTTGAAATTTGTAAAAATAGATAGGCAGGTAATGCAGTATTCCTACAACAGTGTAGAAGAATTGAGGATGAATATTGTCGGGCTTACGACCGACCTCGCCTGGCTTAAGTGATAATTTTACACTCAAGAAACATTCGCCATTTCAGTTCACCCCGGTTGGGATTCGAACCCAGATTTTCGTCTCGCATAGTAGGGATCTTATCCACTACTGATTACACCACGAGGAGCGACGACTGTGTTAACAAATTCCGTATTCCGTACCTACGTACTATTGCAGGAAGAGATGGTATTTTTATTTACACACCCGCCATCTATTATTGCCAAGCTTACTTACGTACCTATATACATAAATGTATGTGTGCCCAATGGGGAAATTTGCGATATCAACAATATGGTCATTCAAATGATAACTTACAGATTTTACTATTTTTGCTTTCTAATGAATACTTTATAAAAATGTGTAAAGAAAACCGTTTGTGAACTACTGACTGAGGTACAATAAAAATGCTGTAGGTATGTATGTACCAGGTACATATATTGGATGCCCTACATATCATTCCATATTGCAGAATTGTTGCAGTAAATGTGCTGGAAATTCAGCATTCTAATAAAATGCTTGCTGTGTATATGTACTATGAATGTAGGGTGGAATCGAAGACTTTGAACCATATCTTTTTCGACTGCCCTTTATTTATCAATACAACGTTTCTCTGCGAAATTAAAAGACATATCCATACTTTTCCCATATCCATTAATTTTCTTTTAGCCCAAAATTCACAAGACATTCATCTTTCAATCGTGAAATGCATCCATCAAAATAATCGAAAATTTTAACACTTAGTTTCATGTAATAATATGTTTAGTTTATTTTGTTGTTTTTCTTTATAAGTCTATTTGTAATCATTATCTTTCATCCTATTATCAAAATTGTTCTAATATTGCATTGATTTAATTTCGTTAATTTTTGTATTGGCACAAATCAGTCTCTATGTATAGGTATGTCCACGTTCTCTGTTGTACCTATAAAATTTCAAGATCTCATTATGTCTTAGAATAATTTCGACGAAATTAAAAAAAATAGGCTCGCTTATGTGTCAAAATCGATTTAGTGATTTTTGCAGGGATTACTGACACTAAATCAATTTTTGAGTTACATGTGTGTAATTATAAGTGGAGGGGGAAGGAATTATTCTATTCTAATATACTTACGGCCCTCCACTCGTCTGCGAGTGATACACAATGTACAAATAAATATAATGCACAATATGGTAACAGACTGTTTTCAGAGACTGCCTGTAACATAGACCTCCTATTAAGTTACATTTAAATGAATATTTTTTCAATTTCTTCCATATGGTGCAATTAAGTTCACCCGGACATGTTACAACTGTTTCTATAATAGCACAAACTATCATAATAAGAGCACCCAGTGGTGTTACAGTGTATTTCATGCTGTATGAGGGGCCATGACATGTAATAAATAAATAAATAAATAAATAAAACTTTATTGGCCAGTAAATATATGTAACAACAAAAACAAAACAAGATAATACAGTGTGCCAAAAGGCGGACTTATTGCAAAAGCAATATCTTACAGTCAACCCGAGAAAATAAAGAAAAACTTAAATATGTACTATAATAATAAAGTACGTAAATATAAATATACACACACAATACATACAAATAGATATGTAATATGATAAATCTCCTTAATAATTGTGGATTTTCGGCAACGTTGAGTATTTGACAAAACGCCGCCACAATCACATCGGAACGTTATTTTGAAAATTGTATATATACTGTTTACAAAAAACATTTCGCATTGCACCTAATTTAATTTTGTTTTAATTATATACGTACAATACAAAAAGTAGATATTCGTATACGCCACTGACTTTGCACGAGATTGTATTGATATTTTGGATAAAAATATGTGCAACAAAGGAAATTATTGATTTATAATGATTTTTTATTTCATTTCTGATTTTATAAAACATCACTACCGCCATCTATGAATCATAAATGACTCGAAAAAGAACCTGAAAAAAATGACGATTCGCGTCCGGAGTAAACATTAATACCAGACGATTTTAGACATCCATCTATTAAATAAACTTATAAATGGAATCTCGGCTTCAACATAGGCTATTAAAATATATGATTTGTATCGTGGTTTGGTAAAATTATCAATTTTCCCAAGATACTGAATTCTATCAAGTTAGTATGAAAATGAAAGAAGCCATTTAAAGTAGTCCCGTTAATATGGTTTTTAAATTTGTTTGCGTCGTTACATAATCTAGAACTAGGATATACATCTAAGGATTATTTTTATACAATGTTTTTGCTCTACAAATACTTCTGTATGACTAAAAATGTGTCTATAATAATTAAAAAATAGTTTTGACATTTGCTCCGCGGCGCTTTCTGTCGTCATCTGTTTTGACTCGCGTGGTGTAGGGGCTAGCGTACTTAACTTAAATTGAGTGTTATGCGATGCGAGGGTACGAGTTCGATCCCACTCCATACCCAACGCTTTTTTCTTCTTTTTTTTACTATCTTTTTGTGAAATTTGAATTTAGCAGAATACCTATATACATAAAAAATAATTTTACTAGGTAAAACAAATATATTCCTTCCTATATGCCAAAAATTCATTCCATTAGGTATTTAATTCTAAGACGATGTAACTTCACCACCCGTACACAATTTTAGCCGTTGCGAAGCACGGGAATTACAGCTAGTAAATAATAAAAATTTTTTATAAAAAATAAGAACATTCAATAAGAATAAATAAATACATATGCACACAGGAGAAGGAAGAGGAAGAGGCGGGATGGGGAACAAGGGACTGCTCGTTGCAAACAGTTAGACCTGAGGTCGACGACACAGAGAAGAAGAAGCCGGTAAGACTAGCGACCAATGATCATCCTACGAAATGAATACAGGGAAGAACAAGTACGAATATTAGCTGGGAGCTGATTCCACAGTCTTGCGCTGTGAACCGTAAAGGAGTCTGTGTAAAAACTGGAGTGATGAGGTGGAATCAACAGGAGATTGTTATCAGCTGAACGGAGCGGGCGACCATGAGAATTTAGAAATTCAAAGCGCTCCCTTAGATAAGAAGGTGAAGAAGGATCAAAAAGAACTTTAAATAATAGGCTTAATACATGGATATCTCTTCTATTTGGAATGGTTTTCCAGCCAAGTCTGAGACGGTAATCAGAGACATGATCATATTTTTTAAGACCAAAGACATAACGGATGCACGCATTCTGCAGGCGTTCAAGTTTATTTAAGCCTTCAACTGTAATATCAAGATAACATACATCGGCATAATCCAGAATGGGATGGATGAGTGATTGAATTAACATTTTCTTGGTGTCGAGATTGAGGAAATTCTGTAGTCTCCTGAGCGAATGCAAAGAACCAAAAACCTTTCTACTAACTTCACCAACATGCTTCTCCAAAGACATCGCGCTGTCGAAATAGACACCAAGATTCTTAACATTATCCGAATAGGGAATGGTGGAGCCATTCAACACCAGAGAAGGTAGAGGAGCCAAATCAAGTGAGGACAAAAGCCTGGAACTGCCCATCAAGATCGCCTGAGACTTGGACGGATTAACCAGCAGCATGAACTTATATGTTCTAGATTGAGTTTCATGTCGTGAAAAGAAGAATCAATAGAGTCCAGATCGAAGTGTATGTATAGTTGAAGATCGTCAGCATATAGATGGTAAGATCCACGAAGACAGCGAGCTATCGGATTAATAAATAAGGAGAAAAGAAGAGGTGACAATATGCCACCTTGGGGAACCCCAGCCCGAAGGTCTGTCCAATCAGAAGCACCCTCCGCAGTGAATACTCTCTGTCGCCGACCCCTAAGGTAGGAATCCATCCAGCGAAGAGCAACTCCAGTTATATTGTGGGCCCCCAGCCGCGCCAGCAGAAGATCATAGTCAACGCAGTTGAATGCGCTGCTAAAATCGAGGAGAGTCAACAGCGTGAGCTGCCTCTTCTCCATGGCAAACCTAATGTCTTCCGTTATCTTTAACAATGCTGTGGTAGTGCTATGTCCCTTTCTGAATCCAGACTGACATTATTATGATAGAAAAGGTTTCTAACCGGATTCTGCGAAATACGTATGTGAGAAGGATGTTTAATTTTATTACACCTACATTTTTTTATTTCAAAGAAATATCGTATTTACAATACCTGCGTATTGAGCCCCCCCGCCACTCTCACTCTTTTTTTTAATATTTGTCGAGTGTCCTATGAGAGTCGGGTTGTCGTAAAATTACCACGAGATTTATTTTTATTTCATACGTTTTTCAGTAGGTAACGATGTACAGCACCCATAATCAATATTTGCTCAAATAAATAGTTAACATTCATTATAGTTATACACCTTTCTTGGGATATATCATGACGGTATCTAGGTATATTTTTATAGAGGAAGATGTAAATATTTACATGGGTACTTCCTTATTTCAGATCCGGGCCCCTGAAGGGCAGCAGAATATGTATAATGTATGTTACGTTACTGCTGTAAAGTAGATATTCCATATTTACATAATATGTGAAGGTACAGTTCACATTTATTTGGTTCCTAATAGTAAAGTGCTTTCCAAACGAACTTGTTTGTTTAGTAAAAGTATTACTAGACAGAGAGTTATCTAGGTGCTAAGAACGATTAAAAATTAATGAATGAATTCTCTGTCAGGTAAAAGGATTAATCTTCTTCTTCTCTGGGTGCCATCTCAGGTCTCCCTGGCGTAGGCTTCCCTGTCCTGTGCTAGCCAGAACAATTCCCCCACCCTCTGGATTCCGGTCCATTGTCTTATATTTCTTAACCAGGACATTTGCCTTCTCCCCACGCCGCGACTACCTTCAATTACGGATTAATCTTAGTACAGATTAATCTTAATAAGGTAAGTGCAAAATCTAGTATTATAATAACAAAATAAGTTATATGGGAGGGTGTAGGTATAGGTACTTAGTGAACAATTACCAACTACTGTAACAGATATATTGATACGCATATTATATATAATGTATGTAATATAAACTGTACCTAATAAAGAGTTAATAAGGTGGTAGGTACCTATAACTTTAAGAAGAATGCTGATCCTTACTTACTGAAACCTTAAGTATCATCTCTGTAGTACCAAGTAGGTACCTACAATAAAAGCTAAACAATAAGCAAACAAGTTCTGTAAATAATTTTGCTATAAAATAATTGAAAAAAGAAGGTCTTATTTTAGTTAAAGGACGATTCATTAGTTATAGGACCTATTTACACCCTATTTATTTATATCACTACGAAATATATTATTTCCTCGACTTTTTCTCCTTTGAAAAAAATAAAATGAGCAGAGTTTTTCACAATTTCATGAATCCATATCAAGACATGAAAGATCTGTTGCTTGTTAGAGTAATTCTACAAAGGAAAGGTTCAATGCATCTACCCTGTGTTTGTACAAAATATATTTACTTAAGTTGAGATATTTGTTCCCAAAAATACCCTTTTCAGATTCCTCCCGACTTAAATTGATTTTCTTTATAGATATGACCTTCAATTTCTTTGCGTGTATTTACACTAGCTCATGCAAACAAGTAACTTGAATTTGTTGTAAGTAGGTACTTTTAAAATAATATTCCCGTAAAAACAACAATACACCATTTCGTTATTTTTCTAACGCAATTTTTTTACCAGAATCACACAAATATTCATTTTCCAAGTAAACACAAACAGCGTAGGCAATGTAAATCAAAATATGTAAATGTAAATATCAGTAAAAACATACCAACGTTACGGTACTTATACGAGTATAATATAACATATATTTTAAAGGGATTTGAACTTTGAATACTCTGATAATAAAGATCTAGTCACTAGTGCCTGTCCAGTACTGTAACTTTTCGCATGGATAAGAAATTGGTATCGCTAATGCCGGCCACACACTAACGGAAAGCTATATTATGGAATTGTTTTTTTTTTATGTAAAAGAATCTTTCTCTGATTTCAGAATCAGGGTAACACTGAATTCAGAGAAAGGTTATGATCGTTTTTTTTTACAAAAAAACAATTTCAGGGTATAACTTTCCGTTAGTGGTTGGCCGACCTAAATAGGGTGCTGTTTACGTAATAATGAAAAATGGTTTTAATAATTGTTTGCTTTACCTACCAAGGAAATTTATACTTTTATCTTAAAATGTATTGTAATACTTTCTACTAGAGATGTAACTAATATTCGGCCACTTTTTGAAGAATTCGGTATTCGGCCGAATACTGGTTATAATAACCGTACATTAAGCCAGGAGTCAGGAGGAGGCCAGGAGAGGAATAGGCCGAATACCGACTAGTAATCGAATATTCGTTACATCTCTAATTGATGGGCTTCCATTGATATTGGAATAAATAGAAGCCTATCAATATAAAATCACAGGGCTTTGTAAGAGAAGTATCGAAAACACAATTTGAAAAATTAAAAGTAGGTATATCGTGATAAAAAAAAAGTGATTTTTCAGACCTTGAATCTCGAAAACCTTACTAAATATGTGTAAAAAAATATAATAAATACATTAAACCTTCCTCTAGTAAATGACTGTAACAGAGCTTTCAAATCTTGTATAGGTTTCTCAACAAAACTGAAAAATACGTCTAAAAATGAAACATCGTAATCCTCCCTTTAAATTGAATTTTAAATCTCATTTTTCACGTTAACTGAGACTATGAACGTACTTATTGTTATATCGTATAACATTGGAGATGGCGGAGTCTGAGATTAAGATCTTGAGAGCTCAATCATTGTATATCGGGAGACAAGTTAAATACTAAACAAAAACTGTAATAATAAATAAATTGTAATGACAATAATTAGTAGGTACCCTGTATAGGTAATAAAATTTTATATTTCATATACTAGTCGGTATATGCCTGTGAAAATTCACGGACAATTCAAGCGCCGTATTCGATAAATTGATTGACAATAAGTGGCATCGAACGAAACAAGTAGGTACATTATTTTTGAGAGAATCCATGTTACACTAATTTTTAATAATTATTTGTTGTTATATCTGTTGATACTACCATGATTTTTTTTATTCTATGGGATACAAGCACAAGCAAACAGATATTAATATTTTTTCATAATGGATTAGGTAAGTACTTATATTGTTTAAGATAAGCACGTCATTTTGGTTTACATGGATGGCACGTCACTGGTGGAAAATACAACTTTTCATCTTCTTTGGTTTTGGTAGGGTTTCGACTTCCCTGTTTACCATAGCTTTATCGAAGTACTGCTTCCTGTTATAATTTTCAAAATTTGTTTATTTTTGATACTGCTG
The DNA here is from genome assembly GCA_963576895.1 of Ceraclea dissimilis. Lineage (NCBI taxonomy): Eukaryota > Metazoa > Arthropoda > Insecta > Trichoptera > Leptoceridae > Ceraclea > Ceraclea dissimilis. The sequence goes on along the minus strand of OY756358.1, from coordinate 13,175,827 downwards.
TTTGTTTTCGACGGTTTTGTATGTAGGTACTCTGGTACATTTGTTTCATTGTTTTCTTATTATACTTGAAGTGTACGAAGTTGAAATCTCTTTAAAAAGAAATAAGCAAATATTGAGATTACCATCAACATTACTTTATGGTATTCATTTCTTTTATGATTGCGAATGATATTGAAATGATATAGTTTACTTTGGATATTGGATATATTACTGTTATGTCTGTATCTACCTATACTTTTCAATTTCAATTCAATTCAATTTCAAAATTCTTTTTATTTTTCTTCAATATTTTACATACACAAATAATATGGTTACTTAAAACTATACATGTTTCGAGATACCTCCCCAATAGAGACAAGTCTCGTCTGTGGGGAGGGACATGCATGTTATACATACATGTTAATATGAATTTATTAGTAGGTACTAGGTAGGTATATGTACCTACTTTCAATACCCGTGTAGGCGTACAGATAATCTCATTATGATATAACGTATGTAGGTAGTAATTAATACGATTTAATATAAATTCAGAAAGTATACCAGGAACAATGTGATGAGTTATTTTTAGCAAAATTACTCGAGTATTGACATTGACGGCTACATGTAGGCGCAGGGGCGTCAGTGAAAGAGTAGTAGTATTTCATTATTTTCTACAAAAATATAAATAGTTTTTAAGGAAAAATAATACAAGACAGAATAGTTTCGGAATAGTTTCAGAGTAGTTTCGGGAGGGGTTTGTTCCCTTCTGGTGAACCTTGAGCCCTCCTTTGAAAAAAAAAAAAGTTTTTGCGTAAAATACTGTATGATATAGGAGCTGAAGCTCCTGAAACATTTAGGGGTGGAGGTGGGTTAACCCTTAATGTTTTTTAAAAAAAGAGAAGACAGAATAGTGGATGATAGAGAAGGAAGAAATTGGACTATTTCAATAACTATGTCCTGTGCTACGAGTATAATCATTAATCAACCATAGGTTAGGTAATCGGATAGGATAATCATATTCGTATCGTAGCAGTCATCCCGACAGATATACAGCAAAGGATGGACTTTCCAGACTTACGAGTATGACTGATCATCGGCTGGAATTATGTGAATGTAATTTATGTGATGTACTAGAAATGACCATACGATAAATAAATAAATGTGAAGGTTTAAGTAAAATTAACCTACTTGTTATTCAACAACGACTTGTAGAAAATCATAAGTACGTTTCCACAAATAATATGATATTTAAAAAAATATATTTTATTCCCTACATATGTACTTACCTAATTATGTTCACTTTTGTACACGAGGTTTAGAGATTGACAAAGCTAACTATAAACACAATGCGCAAATAGTGTGTATTTTACATAAAAAAACACAGCTTTTTTTTATAACATAATGAATAATTTAGTGTGTGGTGACCCTTGTTTTTTAAAATAATAAAAATTACAATACCTATATTTGATTTGTGTATAAATAAACATCTTCTCTCCTAAGAAGTAACCGGCTGTGCACATCTGTCGTTGTGTATAAACCACGCTCACTATGAAACAATAATATTCTTTAAGTTAGACCGCGGACCCGTGTTTTCTTATCTATGTCGAAGTATGTACCAAAGTGTTCTCTAAACAAACTCAATATTTAAGTGAGAGATTAAACCAATTGTGAGAATGAGAACACTAAAATATGTAGATTGTAGATACTTACCAGATTTATTCCAATTGTTTTACGAAATAATGATCTAACTAATCTATAGGTACCTAACTATGTAACTTACGTGCGATTATCAAACTTTATTATTGAAGACCTTTAAGCCGCAAAAGACCAATTCATAAAAACTTACTAGTTCAATTTTGGAGAATTCATTTATTTTATTCACAAATATTTGAGTCTGTCGAGTGTGCTTGTTTTGTGGATGCTGGTACCTATAGGTATGTATGTACATATGTGTAAAATCTAGTTCTGAATTTAGTCATATTAGTCAGCACTTTCTATCCCTTGTTCTGCCGATTCTTACCGAGTCTTGTTAGTATAGTAGACGAAACCTGATGTTTGCTAGTAGAGATTATTTTCAGGCACGGTGTCGGAGTCTGCGTGTGTTCTGATGCTTATGAATCAACTTTGTTCCCCCTCTAGAAAAAAATATCCGATCCGTAACTCCCTGCGGTGAATCCAGCTTTTCATAGTTATTAAAAGGTTCTACATAATGAAGACGTGAGGACAACCTGCGAAATACGGAACATTATACTATGGAGCAGATCTAGAATAAGATACTGGAGCTCCAGACTCGCACACACAGCAACCAATGAAATCCCCTCTCTGGACATAGTCCACCTGGAAGACCACCAAAGAGATGGAGGAACAGTTGGACCTCATCATCTTAAGAGCAGTAATATTATTTGTTTCACAGGCCAACACAGTTCTACTAAATAAAGAAGAAGAAAAGGTATATCAAAGATATATAAAAGATATATATAAAAGAAGGTATATCTCAATTTAATCTCTGTTATGGGTTGGCTGGCAGAAATTGCCATTTGGCAATAAGTCCGCCCATTGTACAATTATTTTTTTAGTACAATAAAGATTATTTTATTTTATTTATTTTATTTTATAAAACCCATAAATTATTTAACTAACCAATACCGAGGACGAGCAGGGGAGTAAGTTTCAGTGGAAAACCTAATTGCTTAATTCAACCCTAGTAGTTATAGCTTTCCTAGCAATTACAATGTTAGATACTTTGTTGCCTTGGATAGTTCCTACGATGTAAATTGTATATCTATCTTCTTCTATATTGCGTGTACGGTTTGAACTCTCATTATAATGTAGTACTACATGCGCACCAGCTAACTAACAAGACATTTTATAGTAATTAAATTGACCGGAATAAAAGGGCTACAACACAGTTGTAAATAATAAAGACAATCATTATTCTATCATATAAGCACTAGTGTGTCTTGGACTAAAGGAATAAAGAACAAATCATCACATTATGTTATTCATCCTGACCGGACAAAAACCCATAAGAATATTGCTCAACATGAATAAATCCCCAAAAAGACAAAAGCCTTTCAGAAATATGCTCAAGAGACAAAAGCTCAAATTTAATTGGATTTAGAAAATAAAATAAATTGTATACTATTAGTACACAATTTCTTTCAGTGTGTTAGAAACTACCATAGATTAGAAAATGAACAAATAAATAAGCGAATCTAAAATAGGGTAGACAATAAAATAATCAACATTTTACAGATAATTCATCTATACTGCAATCCAAGTAGAAAGTTTGGGCTTTTATCCGTTAAGGATATTTCTGAAGGGCTTTTGTCTTTTTGTGATTTATTCATGTTGAGCAATATTCTTGTGAGTTTTTCTCCGGAAACCGTTATATATTTTATTACTAGCAATAATCGAATGTACAAAAAACTCTTACGTCTGAGCGCGGATGTCATAGAGAGTGGGGAGTGAGGATCACATAGTCCATACTCCGTATCGCTTACACGAGATATGGCTTTATGTTCCTCAAAATATTCCAGTATCCATCTATGTAAAATTTACCTAATAGAGAAACGTTATTACTAAGATTAGGTAGGTACCTAATTGTATAGGTATACAATGTAGTACATAGTTACCGTGTAAAGTCTTGGTCTAATGTGTCACTTGTCTGTCCAAGTATATGTGTTCTGTGTGTCTGTCTAACCATTATAAGACCCTAAGGGTGTATCCTCTAGATTCTAGAATACTAGATTCTAAATCATCTACACGCAATGCAAAAGTCTTCGATTCTGTTGTATTCATAGACCTTCCATTAGGTACAGAGAAATTATCTATATGTATGTATTCAAATGTATTGTATTATTAGATATACATTTACTACTTAATGCACCATAATGGTATATGTTCCAATAATGGGATAACTGGTAAATTCTGTAGATATATTTATTAAACACACACACAACATTATCTCTGCCTAAAATTTATGCGACATTTAGAATGAATAGCGAACCTCGTCATTGCTGAAAATGTTGTAAGCTTCTGAATGGCATACATGACCGAATGAACTGTTGCTATATCAAGTCTAGAAATAATTCGATAAAATCCTTCCTCTATTCAAGGGCCGAATACACCTTATAATAACTATAGTAATTTCCTACTTGACTCGTTGTCTAAAATAAAGCCGATACCTTATGAGTCAAAGGTCTCTGTTTTCCAGTCATATTGGAGGACGTAACAATATGTTCAGGTTTAAGACTTCATGATCATGGTAACGTATAACTCGCATAAGTAATATTATTAATACGTGTACGTACACTGTATCAGGGCTGTCTTGTGGATAATAAGAGCTACCATTCTAATCGTATGAAAAATCAAATACAATTAAAAATTATTGCAGTATAGGACAGGTACATAGGTAAGTATAGGTTTTTTAAATTCCGCTGCATAGTTTAAATATGATCAAAATAACTACATTTACGTATTGGTACGTCATGATTGATCGATCAGGGAAATTTCGAACGGGGGGTTCCCCACCATCCCCACCAATTTATATCTTGGTGCTGACGGTGCATTTCGTAGTTGGTACTTTATAAAGTAAGCATTTTGCAAGAAATAAACTAAAAAAAAAAAAAATATTTTACTCCATATATTTTACTCCCCCAATATATTCGCCATAGTGAACAACGGTTTATAATCTGTACTACGTCCATTTTTTTATGTTTATATGTATTTATTGTTCACTTAAAGATTAAATAAATAAATACAAACGGCCCTGATGCAATGTGTCTATTATAATAATAGAGGTGAGATGCGAATAATGAATAATTATTACATTGATGAAGTCAATCGATTCTCAGGTATGAATGTATGATGAGACAAGAGGGGAGGGACGGGATCCTTCGGAACTATATATTTTTAAAAATTTGTTTTAATTTTCTTTATCTATTAATATTATATGATAATTCTCTGTTAGTTACTATGTACCGTCGTGTGACGTATCTGAAGTAGGAAAGGTATGCTTGTAGCGACATATTCCATAGGACACGGAAAAGCTACATTTCTACTTTACAGAAGATCAATTTCATGGTGATGCATTACTTATGTTAAGCATTAGAGTTTTTCTAGTGAGTTCAAAAGTTTTATTTCATCGGGTAGAAAAAAAATGTTTTGCTGTGCTTATGTTTAGAAAATTTATTGCGAAAAAGGGAAAAGACAAAAAAACACACTGGGTGGCCTTATTGACGATCCTTTGATATCGTGTACCCGTTAAACTAAAATTCGCACAACTACGATGTAAACCAGTCTTTCTCAAAGTGGGCGATAACGCCCCCTTGTGGGCGCTGAGGGTTTTCAGGGGGGCGATAGAAGGCTCAGAGAAAATTAGGGGGCGTTAAGGCGATCTAGGGGGGCGATGGAAGACAAATCCTGTCTACAAAAATTTGCTTTAAATTATCATACAACGTAAACCAACGAGTCGGAGAATACAGTCGAATTTTCTTACCCATGAGATACCTCGTTGAAAGATACAACTCAGAAATAAAATCTTACTTCATTACCACATGATTGTTGGTCATATGACATAAACTTTTTTTAAATGTTGCGAAAATCCACCAAATCCTAATCGTTTCGTAAAAAAATTCGCCTGCGGCGCTATTTTGTTGTTCTTATCAATTAAAATATGTTTCCTCAATTTGCAAAAACTGTTTCAGATATGATAATGTAGAGTTTACATTAAAAAAATAAGGAGGGGGGGGGGGGAGTAGATATTTTTTCGCCTCATTGTGGGCGGTGGTCAAAATAAGTTTGAGGACCTATGATGTAAACCGTTCCATCTTGTTTATCCACTACCTCGGTCCCATTTCTGTATGCATCATTTGTTGGTTTCGTATTTTTTTAAATCAAGTAATAAACTTTAATTCCAACTTTTCAAAAAGCTTGATTCGATTTTTGATAAACATAGTGTAAATAAATAATTGTAGTTAATTTAAAAAAATATAAACTTGCACCATAAAATCCGCTTTGCCTTGTCCCGTTTTAATCCCCTTATCCCCGATAGAAACCTATTGGTTCACGATGATAATAATTAATGTTAGCGATATACGGAGCTGACAGAACGTGGATCAGATACCACAGTTTGAACCTTGGACTTTGGAGTTCAAGCTCCATCGAGCGTCGACAACGTTGTTTTTGTGCATGAGCTTGCGTTTTACCATCAGCACAGCATTGACACTTCGTAAGATGAAAGATATTTGGTTATTTATTATCTACATGGATACATCTTAAGCCAACATTAAATAAAATAAAACCTTTTTTATTCAGTTTACCAAGCTGCCCACCGTCCAATTATAAATTTCCCTAGGCATATCGGAGATGCTAAAGAAGCCATATTTTTAGCAAAATAACATATATACATATGTCCAGTGGTGTAACCACCGCCGGGCAGTTCGGGGAAATGCCCGGGGAAAATTTTTTATTTTACGTTGGTGACGCGGTGACGAAAAAGGTGGGAAGAAATAGGAGACGTTTCTGGGGGGACCATGTCGAACGAATGGACAACGCCAGACTCTCAAAAATTGAGAAAAAACAAAATCAAAACGAAGAAGACTGCCTTGAATGCAGTTGAAGAGATAGAAGGACTTCTGAACCCCCTCATTCCAGAACAACCCGCCGCCGTCACAAACAGGTCACACGACCGAAGATAAGATGATGAAGAAGAATAAATCTTGTGTAAGCAGTCTCAGTGTACAAAATTATTAGCCTGCGGCGCTATTTGCTGTTTTTTTCTAAAATACCACATCTGTTACCACTAGAATTTTCGCTTTCTCCCCCTCTTATATCTGGTTATCTATTAATGAAATAAGCAATAAAGAATTATTGTTTTGAGGCGTTTTAAATTATATAAAAATGTTAGTAGGTACCTTTCGGGTCAGGAGGGCCCCGAGGATAGCTTTGCCCGGGGCTCCGAGCTGGCTTGTTCCGCCGCTGCCTAAGGTGACATGGTGTTTTTCCCGCTGAATCTCATTATAAGCCTTTTCCATTGTGTAATGTCCTGCGTACAGCAGGTGCGATGTTTTTTATTAAGTCAAAAGTTAGTAATTAATTTATAAGTTGTTAAGTATTTATAAATTTCACAATTGAACGTATCAAATTATCAATATTCCATTATAACTTTTAATTACATTTCATCTTCAGTGATTGTCTAAGAATTAATAAGACTTACGAATTTAATTATTCTCTTCAATAAAAAAAAACAGTCTAAAATAATAAAATCTAAATATAATATTGATTGAGGCAGCAGTGACGTAACTAGCACTAATGCTGCCAGGGGTGGGACTCTGAAAGTGGGATACAAGGTGGTATCGAAATGCGTCAAATTTTTTACCTTTATTTTGTTTTGTCGATATAGGTGGTATCTCCTAAATGGTTGGTTTTAGAAAATATACATTACATATATCTCTGTAAACCTATATAATATTTTTTCTGTGTGAAGCCCGCTTATTACCTACTGCCTTCCGCTCAAAGGGCGCGGTGTGTGATTAGGTATACTGACCTCTATGCTCTATGTAAGTATATTGTTTTACACATCTGATTATCAAATCATTTCGTTATGCATGTGTAAATGAGATGAATCTTTGCTACATGGAATGGTTATAATATTATTGTGATGTTCATACTGTAGGAGGACAATGGTTCCTTGTTCTGAGTCTCCAATGTCCAGTCTGGTTACTGGTTACTGGTTAGGTACGTGGATCAAGTCAGATAAATCTATAGCATTATATTATAATGATGTGGTCACTACACTTAATGTCAAACTGTTTCTGCTATTTTTTTCTTGTAACAGCCAGTATTCATAAAACTTTGACGACATTCTATATGCATGCATCTTTTATTAACGAGATACACCGCCCATTACAAATGTGGTATACTCGTAATAGTACATACCACTATACTCGTAGGTTTATGTGCATTAGTGATTTCTGAAACTTTTTAGTTTACAGTACAAAAAGATCTTCATATTCAAAATACGCTGCTCACACGCAAAACTATCTTAGATTCACTATACCTAACTATACTAATGTCGGCGCTGCGAGATTGCTTTGTGTTTTTACACACCCCGAACTGACTGGAAACCTAGGATATTAATAGAATACCCTTAATTTTTTTATTTCTTTTAAAGAAACCAACTATTTTAAACTGTAGGTATCTGGGCTTGTGTTAGTTCAAAGCAGTGAAGAGAAATAATCACTGTAGACATCGCGACTAAAACCTGTCCACAGTGCCGGATTTACACTTTTTATAGGAATCGCCCCTGACTTTTTCGCGGGGCCCTTCTCCCTCCCCCCCCCCCGCTCTTGTTTTTCACCCAATAATGATATTGACTACAAAAAATTATGAGCGATGGGGGAGGGGGTGAGGGAGAATTCCTGCAAATTAAAAAAGTGAGAAGTGCCCTCTTAAATCTCTGCGCCCTCTAAGACTCTGCCGCCCATAGTCCCGGCCTACTCAGCCTTTTGACAAATCCGGCTCTGCGTGTATAGACGTAGACGAGCGCGTGCCCGAGTCAACATAGTGTTATATTTTCTACCATACCAAAGGGTGTGAAGTTTATGGGTTTTGGTTTATTATGTCGACATGCATTTATAAAAAAAATCTTGGATAATATCAAATGATAAAACAAAACTCTGCGCGACACACTTTTGGAAAAACTGGTTGCATACTAGCGGTCTTCTCATGCAAGATACCAAAGTTGGACAAAATACAAAAGATATCATTCATCAATGCGTGTTTTTATATATTTTCATTATAGATACATTTATTGTATAAGATAATTGAATTTATTAAAAAAAAGCCAATGCCATCAGATGCTTTTGTAGCATCAAGCATACTACATACATACTCGTATGTACAGATCGTTCCTTCTAACTTGGCCAGCGGCGGATGTTAGCTGCAAGTGGAGTTGCAAATTGTGTTTTTGAGTTGGAAAAAGAAAAAAAATATTTTGATAATTCCTTTATACCGCCACCGCAAGTCTGAAAAACAATTTTTCCAGATTTATTTATTTATTTATGACACACACAGAAAGTTAATAAACATACATAATGACATACACAAAAAATATATAATTCACGTTAACCTCCCAATAAAGAGTGTCCACAGCATGCACGCATGGTAGGTACATTACAAATCAATCAAAGAAGTGAATATTATTCTTGCAATCAAAAAATTGGCCTTTTTTGAAAACAACACTTCTAAAATATAATTTGAAAGTAGTGAAAAATGTAACAATATAAAGCAACACTAAACCATGTTTGCACCGGGCGAAATGGATTATAACTAGCGATTCGGACTAAGTTATGGGTATTTTTACAAAAATACCTGGATGTATGACAAATTGCATGAATGTGACGGAAGCTAGGAGTGTGTGTAAGGATAGGGCTGTCTGGCGCTCTGTCCTCTCTGCCTACCCTGCAAGGGACGTGGCGTGAGGGTATAGATAGATAGAGATAGATAGAATTTGGACCTACAAGAGAATTGGTAGACATAGTTACGAACAAGTACATATATTAAATGCAGAAAGATGGCGTCAAGGAGTTATATGTCATTTAAGACTGTAAGAAGTGATTCAAGGTTCAACAATCTTGTTAAGCCTCATCAAAGGATTCTATACGTCTTCAACTTCTATACATAATATAGTAATAGCTAATCTAACTTCTAAGAAATTACTTCTTTGTCTTAGATATAATAATTAACTTATATTGTATACTAAATACCATGACTATTGATAATATATCAATTTGAGTGGTTGGGATAAGTACATGAGTGTCAAAGTCAAATATGATCAAATAATGTGGGGATGTATCCATGGGCGTAGTCATGGGGGGGAGGCTGCCCACCTAGGGATTGGAATAGGTATATATTTTTTCATATGAGAGAACCTCACAAAAACCACATTAAATTATTACCACACATCTTCTCATCCACCAAAATACAATTGTTTCATAAAAAAATTGCCTGCGGAGCTATTTTTCATTATTTTTATAAAAAACGAATGTCATACATATTATCGTGTAAATTATTATGTATATTTTCAAATAAATGAAATCACATCACGACCTTCTTCACTGTGTCTACCAATCGCTTGCGGCGCTATTTATGCGTTTTTCATGCTGTATCTTTTTTTTTTAATTTTAGTTATCCCCCCCTAGCTCCGAGGCTGGTGACGCCCATAGATGTGTATCTTCGTTATAGTTGCGTGGAAACATAGCCTCGAACTATTTTCGAGCGTCGTTTCCAATTTTCTTTTTCTTCTTGTCTTTACTGAATGATTAAATGTGATGTAAATGCTCAATATTAACATCGATATTGAATACCATCGATACCATTTTTTTAACATGTTGTGTTGTATTGGTAAAAAAAAAGGATTAATTATATAAATAAATAAATTTGTATAATGTAACTCATTAACTTAATACGCTGCCGCTAAAATTATTTATAATTAATTTCATTATATATATTAAATGATTTACATAAAACGATTATCATTTCATAATTTATGATATTCCAGAAATTCAAGCTGTCTAAATGTCGATCATATAATTATATATTATCCTGCTTAAAAACAATCATTTCGCCCACCCAAGACAACATTGAAGGTAATAAAAATATACTTTACATGCCCAAATGTCGTGTGGAAATGCGGATTACGTTAGAAAATGTAAATATATCTTTTCTCCTTCGTTAATATCATTATTAATTTATACGTAAAAAATATTGGAAATCGCTTATAATTCGTAAAATCCCGGTAGCGTACTTAAAATATCGATGGCTCGATGTGTGATTCGATGATGATATCACGTGCCTATGACAGATGTAATTTAATAAAAATATATTATTTGCGATGTTATTTTAAGCGTAAAAATAAGTCAAATCACTAAATAAGCCTTACTTGTCTCATTTTTAGTCGAAAGGTGCAAAAATTAACAATGATATCAACCAAAATACGGAAGCTTACCGATAGAAAGATACATTACAATTTGAGGCTAAATATATAACCACAGTCCGAAAAACCACGTTAGGGGATAATAAAATGTTTTTTTCAATTAAAATGCATCCTTAGATGAGCGAAACAATTGGATATTAACGTTAAAATATCTAATTACAATCACATTTTGACACTGTGAAAATCTTAAACGTCAAATATCAACAAAAGAATACTTATTGAATTACATGAAAAGGAAGAAATGACTAGAAATGACTTCACACACATTTCATAGCGTTGTATTGAAACAAATGAATTAGAACGGATCTAGTCACTATGACGAAATATATTTGATTAAGTACTTCAATAATCAAAGCGTGGAAATAATAGGTAGTAGGTACCTACATAAGCTATCAATCAAGTAAATATGTAATTTAATCATATTATTATGAAATTCATGTTTGAACGTTTGTATTTTTAGAAGCTTATTTCGATACATTTCGTTAAAAAATCCCGAATCCCGATACAAGTGTCCTAGTGGAGTTGGCAATACCAATACAACATGTAGATACATTATTGTAATACGAAATGTATCCTAATCCCTGTACTCTGGATGGCGAGAAATAAATAAATAAATGTCTCTTTGGAGACTTGAAAAATAAATGATTTGAAACGATGAGATGAAAGATAGAGACGAAGACATGAAGGAATGAGTTTTTTTTATTTTTTTTTTATCTTTTTTATTTTATATAGAATAATAACTTTATTGTAATAATAATAATATTAACATACACATACATTGTAACAACTGTGAAATATTTACTAATTACATCAAGCAGTGTACAATGTGCATGATGATATACAAAGTCACGCCAAACCTTATCCAGGTTTGTCGGCGCGTACTCATTATGATCAACATTGCACACCACAAAAATACTCATAGGTATAAGTATAACATATATAGGAAAACAATGAGAAATGATTATGTATAAATAAAGTTACATTCTTTACCATACGTTTACTCTTACAGCTCTTAATGGTAGTCGGCAACATGTTTAACAATTTGGGGACATTATAGCTCAGGGTACGTTTACCATATTTGTTATTACATTTGGTTATACAATACCCATCATTCACTCTAAATCTAGTGCTGTGCTCATGTTGCGGTACTATTTTGACTGTATAATAGTTTGCAACTAGAATGAATGAGTGAACGAGATATTTTGAACATATTTCGGAAACACTGTGCACCAAGACTTACGAGTCACTAAAATAGATTTTGAATGACATCTGTTACCACCCTGTATCTGTAAAATATGAATTAAAGACAAATATAAGCTCTACTTGTAGTTAGAGTAAGGTATGGATTCTACTCATAAAAACTTAGCTATCACTCCTGAACATAAATAATATATTATATTAAATAATATATTACAAGTGATAAGTGAAAAAGGTCATACTCGTATTTGTCTCATTTATTGATAAAAAAAGCTCACTTAATTCTATACAGATATCACAAAATCGATAACCTTTGTACTAGGTAGATACTACTGAAGCCTTTTATGTTATCAGCTTCATCAACTAATGTCTATCTACTATAAATAGTCGCATGGATTCGCAATAATTGATATATTGCTAAGTTTGGTGATTCTTACTGACGTCATTCACCTTCTCAAACAGAAAGGACTCCGCCCTGTTCAAATTCAACGTCGTGTCATCTCCATCTACAGATTTGATTAAATGCCAGGAATTGGTGTAGTAGAGTTTTCCAATGGTAAAACAATGTTTCAGGTTTTGAGGGAGAAGAAGAAAAAACTGAATTGACAAGTCTTCCTTGGCCATAATTGTACTCAACTGTACGAGCAGAGATCTTGAATTCCTAAACAGTTCTGTTATAGATGAACCATGCTCGTATATATTTGACAACATTAAGATAAATGTGAACATACGTATGTATTCTATATCCTTAGATATCGATATCAGTCAACTAAATTAATTGCTATCAACATACAGCTATGTACTCGTAGCTTTCACTTATCTCCCCTATCATTGTTATCTCCTATTACAACCTAACCTAACGGTATTGATTTTTAACATCTAAAATTAATCATGCTCCTGATTAACCCAGACCTTGATGCAGCAACTTATTGATAGCCATATTTTTTTGTATTCAATATATTCTCAGGTACCTAAATTAAAGAACGCACACATAACATGTATGTATGACATATAGTAAACTATAGGTACTATAAAACATCTACATATTCATTACCTATAACTAAACTTATTAGTATATCAACACATCACGACATTCCCCCATAATGTGGGGTAACCAGCAGGCAGAATAGGTGAGTAAAAGTGCAGCTGCCTCATTGCTTCCTTAAAGGTGATGCGTTGGCCTGAGTGAAATAGTTCATAAGTTTCACCAAGGTATGCGGGACATGTAGGAAAGCATGTAGGAAAGAAGTGAAAGAAATGGTTTGCCAGAAAAAGAGAAAACTTGAGGAAGAGGAATGTATGAAATTATCGAGGAACGCCGAGGAGAATTTGAAAATATTCTGGAAGGAAGTAAAAAGAAAGAGATCTGGAAGTGAGAAAAACAGTATGAATTGCATCAAAGATAAGAATGGTGATTTAGTGATGAATGGAGAAGAAGTTGTTGAAAGATGGAAAGAATACTTCGAAGAATTGTATGAAAGTGGTACTAGTACAAACCAGACGAATGTAGCAGATAGTATGAATGTAAATATTGCTGAGGACGAGGAAATACGTATGAATGAAGTTGTGCTTGCATTGAAAAAAGCAAAGAATGGTAAAGCTGCGGGACATGACTGTGTGGCCATAGAGTTCATCAAGCAAGGTGGCCCGAAGATTCTCGAGTGGTGCCTGAGGCTCTTCAACTTGTGCTGGGAGAGTGGCTGCACTCCTGAGGATTGGAGGAGGGCAGTCATCTGCCCTTTGTACAAGGGGAAAGGCTCAAGGTTGGAATGCGGCAGTTATCGGGCTATCAGTTTGCTGAGCTCTGTGGGCAAACTGTATGGAAAGGTATTGATTGAAAGAGTAAGAAAAGTGACTGAAAGTAAAGTATGGGATGTGCAGGGTGCTTTCATGAGTGGCAGGGGGTGCACCGATCAGATCTTCTCCCTACGGATGGTCGTGGAGAAGCTTCTGGCTAAACACCAGAGGCTCTTCTGCGCGTTCGTGGATCTGGAGAAGGCATACGATCGTGTGGACCGAGAAAGACTGTGGCGTGTACTGTCGGAATATGGGGTGAGCGACCGACTGATTGGCGCAATCGCGTCTCTATATACGGAGAGCTCTGCTTGTGTCAGGGTGAATGCTGCGTTGTCGCAGTGGTTCACTCTCACAAAAGGGGTTAAACAGGGTTGCGTCATGTCGCCTTGGTTGTTCAACCTGTTCTTCGACTACTGCATGCGTCCTCTGAATGAGCTGAATGTTGGTGTGGACCTAAATGGAGTGAAAGTATGTGCGTTAATGTTTGCAGATGATTTAGTGTTGATGGCTGATGATGAATGTGAGTTACAACGGATAGTATCCTGTGTGTACGAAAGCTGCGATATGAATGGTATGAAAATGAATGTAAATAAAACGAAAGTATTAGTGTTCGAAAGAGAGGAAATAAGGACAAATTGTGTGATAAAGGTTGGTAATGACTGTCTGGAGCAAGTGAATCAGTATGTATATCTGGGAAGTTTGTTTACTAGAGATGGACGCTGTGATGGAGACATTGAAAGAAGGAAGCTGGCCGGTACTAGGACGAATGGTGCGCTCGGTCCCATTGTTAGTAGTAGCAATGTGTCTATGAAAGCAAAAGTGCTAGTGCACAATGCTGTCTTGGTGCCGACCTTGATGTATGCTAGTGAGACGTGGACGTGGATGAAGAAGGATGAATCAGGGTTGAATGCAGTAGAAATGAGGTCATTAAGAAGAATGTGCGGGAAAACGCTGAGAGATAAGATAAGGAATGAGGTTATTAGGGAAATGAGTGACTGCAAGACTGGTGTAGTGACAAGAATGAAAGTAAACAAACTAAGATGGTTTGGGCATGTTGAGAGAATGAATGATGACAGGATGACAAAAAAAGATATATCTGAATGAGCGAAGAGGGGTGAGAAAGCGCGGCCGTCCGAGACTGACCTGGTTCGATCATGTCGACCAGATCCTCAAGGATGGACGCGTTTTGAGTAAAAGGAATCGGAGAGCGTGTATGACTAATTGCATGAATGTGACGGAAGCTAGGAGTGTGTGTAAGGATAGGGCTGTCTGGCGCTCTGTCCTCTCTGCCTACCCTGCAAGGGATGTGGCGTGAGGGTATAGATAGAGATAGATAGATGCGGGACATTTGAAAACAAATTTAGTAAAAGAGTAAAAGTTAGGTAGTTATCAATTTTGGGGCAAAAAGTTAGTTGTATTGGTATAGTTGTTGGTAGGTAGGAAAAGATAATTTCCAATAATAATTACTAATATATTAGCATGCGCTGTCTCAGTATGAAGGCCTTACATTTTCTATCTTGAGATATAAGCTGATTATAGTTCATACTGTAATGATTATTATAAGTTATTGGATTAGCCGTATCATTATGAGTTACCTAGCTGAGCCATGTCATTAGTAACTGCCTATAAAGGTGTAAACTTTACTCACAGCGAGGTGAAGGTAATTATTGTCATTTAAAACGTCGAAACCCATCCATCTTTCAGAGATTACAAAACGACAGGCAGGTATGGTACCAAATAATTGTTGAAAATATCTTGCTTTGACTAGCAACTTTGATTACTTAACAACGTCCTTAAACATACTCCTCGTGGGAACACAGCTCCCAAATCAGAGACATCATGCGTGTTCTGATCTGATCTGATTATTATGAAACTGTGTACAATGAAAGAGTGACGAAAATGACTCAATATTCTGTTTATAGGAAACCACCGCTTTTCTTGGCCAACTATGATGAGATATTGTCAAAACTTGACTAAGCCGGGACGATACAGATCTTCCGATATAGTGAAGAGACAACAATACGGTGCATATATAAGTAGATACTAAAAATGAAAGGTCGGACAAATAATAGCAAATTAGAGAACCCGAAATGCAGCCACACTAGTATGGTATATACTCGTATAATTATTTTATCTCCATTATTAGAAAGTCCAGATTGAAAAAATATTTAAAATAAAATGGTTGACAGTCACTGCTGAGTGAACATTGTCCTCTCTTTGTAGGTAGGTAGGAGTTAGTTGTGATATACACGAGTGTCAAACTAAGATTATTTAACACAAACCTATGATCTCTGTATTATAGGGAATGTTTAGATATAGCAACAATACACCGTGGACCATGAGAAACAAACTATTATTAGTATACTAATAACAGGCGCAATGGCACATGGGGACGTTTTAGAAGTTCTCCATTATTATTTTTTAATATTTTTTAAGTTTTTTTCTTATTTACCACCGCTATACCTAGTTGTGTTGTTCTATAGAACCTACTGCGCCCTACATCAGAAGAAATAGGTTGCTAAAGGATCAAATAGTTTTATCTGATTACGTGTAAACTTTTTTTCAATTCAATAAATACGTTTATTTGTAAAATCCATCCTCAAAATTAATGAGATTCGGCTAAAGATGATTGCCTCTTGACCGACTGACCGAGATCACAAGATCTTTATCTTTAGAATGCCTATGCCTGTGTGAGATAGAGCTTTTGCTTCAAGACCATGCGAATCTCTACAAAGTAAACATTGAGATTTATCTTGAGCCACTTTGTATTTCTAGAATGTATATAAATATTTACATATAACTATTATGTAAATTTGGCTTCAATAACATTAGGAATAAATCATTTTAATTATCATTTTGTATTCATTCATTCATTTAACGTTTTACGGAATTTGAATTTGATTTTAAGGTGTTCCCCCAAACACCTTTGATGAGTAATGATGGGTAGTTTCCGCGTATAACTCGTACTGTTATACTCGTAGATAAGGTATGTAGGATTACCTAATGGGGTAGGCATGGTGGACACACTGTCACTCACTTCAATTAATTAGAAAAAAACAACTGAGTGTTCATCTGACAGACTACTCAAAAATATTCTACAAAAATGCATAATACTCGTACTACTCCTTGTTTCATATAACTTGACCACTGGCTACATAGTAATTCTATACAAAAAGTGTGACAAGACGGATGAAACGAAATGTAGCACATTAAAGTATCTGTTAAGTACCTATTCTGTAATACTTCAGGTTGTTCGTCGGGGGAAAAACATACAGATATAGGGGCAGTGCCAGCTTCGAAGCTGAATGGGGCAATATATATTTTTTAAATTGATAGGTATTCGATAAAAAGGAGTTTATAGCAAGGTAACAATGAAAGAATGTTACATAGTTTAAAATCCACGTCATGATGACTACTATGTGGATTTTAAGCTATATAATAAACTATCATTTTTACAAGGGGCAATTGCACCCTCTGCTGTCAACCATATATAAAAATGTATTCTCTTCTCCTCTTTTTTGGAGCGCTTCGGAAGACCGCCTTCTAAGGCTGGCCACAAACGTCCCGAAGTTCAGTTCCGGAATCGACCGTTTTGCAAAAAGGTTCCGACCAAAACCTCTTTCTGAATTTTAAATCGGGGTGACGCTGAAGTCAGAGAGAGGTTTTGATCGGAACTTTTTTGCAAAACGGTCGATTCCGGAACTGAACTTCGGGACGTGTGTGGCCAGCCTAAATGTGAATGGCGAAATGAAATAGAGCAGAGTTTTCGTAATTTATTGAACGCTTCCTACTTTAACGAGCAAATGACAATAAAATCATGACAGAAAAAAACAACTGTCTTCTTTAAATTTGACCCTATGTTTACCCCTCGTGACTTAAACTACAGCAAACGTTAGATATATTTGAACTCGTATGTACAGAGGTACAACATCACTGGAATACTTATTATAGTCCAAGAGCCCGCTGCTTAATTTATGACGTATCTGTTTTTTGATCGAAATGTGGTATAAATTATAGCTTACCAATAGGGTATTACATCGCACTAGGGTTGCCTATCAAAATCCTGCCGCAACCCCCCCTGCCCCCCCCGAAAAGGTCCCTCTTCGCGGTTTTTCGCATTTTATAGGAATATGGTAAGAGATAGAAGAAAGTAGTCAAAGACAAAAATAATCCTTGCTAAATTCTCTACAAAAAATGGTAAGTCATTTTTTTCGTAGAACTAGCAGTTTACCCCCAATAGCCGGTCCAAAACCGATATTCATTTAAAATACAAAAAAAATGTATTTAAACTAAATTGGTTGAAAATTGATAAGAGCTACAGGAAAATAGTCAGAGAACGAATTAATTACCATAGTCTTAGCTACAAAACGAGCTATAACTTATGTTCATACATCTAATAATTTCGGAGTTATTACAATAAAACTCAGTGACGAAAATTCTTAAAATTTTGTTTTTCATAAAATAACCAGTGATATAGCGCCGCAGGCCAAAATTTTTTTTCCATAAAATGTTAGTAATAATGGGTGGAAGAATGTGAAAGAAAAAAAATCAAACTTTTTTTTTTATTATTTCAAAAAATATCCTGTTTTTTGACCGGCCATTACGGGTAAACTACTAGTCCTATGAAAAAATTGACTTAACATTTTTTGTAGAGAATTTAGCAAGGATTATTTTTGTCATTGACTACTTTCTTCTATCTCTTACCATATTCCTATAAAATGCGAAAAACCGCGAAGAGGGACCTTTTCGGGGGGGGCAGGGGGGGTTGCGGCAAGATTTTGATAGGCAACCCTAGTGCGATGTAATACCCTATTGGTAAGCTATCGTTTATACCACATTTCGATCAAAAAACAGATACGTCATAAATTAAGCAGCGGGCTCTCGGACTATTACAAAAGGTTATCGTATCGAAGTAATAAACATACGTTGGTAAATAAGTTAAAATAATTTACCCAACTGTGAACACGTGAAGTAAAGGAGAACTGGAAGTAGGCGTATCTAATTAAATTATACGACTGATTACATGACATGACAGTTGAACAATTTTTTATACTTATTATGTTTTTAATCCCGAAGAAATGTATAGCAAAAAACAAACGTTTCACCCACACTATGTAACTCTTAAGATAAACTAATTTATAGTTAAACTATTACTGATAAAACTTTTACGTACTACAACTTTATCAACATAAACTAAAGTACCTACTACCTATATTCCTATATAGAACACCAGTAGTATGATTCGTAAGTATTGTGAAACTCGAGGTATAAAAACTTACTTATGTGCGACTGTCATTTTCGTGCGCTTTTATCCACACTTTATAGAGGAGGGTAACTTTTGTCTTTGAAGAGGCTCAAGGTTCAGCAGGAGGATTATTCTCGACAAATCCACTCCTCCCCCGGAACTACGACTCTTATGTCTCTTGGAGGAGGCCCTACATATTAGAAACTTGCGTATTAATGATCTCTAAATTAAAGGGTTTATAATGAGCTGATTCAAATGCAATATAAAATACTTAGATAATGTTCTGTATTGCCCATACAATGAAGGATGCTGACGCGTGTTCGTAAACTATATAGTCCCCCCGGATTAATAAACCAAAGTCCGTGAGAGATGCACTGAACACTGCATATATTAATTATATCGTCTATCATTTAATTTTATTACAGTGAACTTCCATTTGCTTCCTGTAAAGTATGTCCTGGATATTATTTGACTTGTATAAAAGCTACTAATAAGTGAATGGTGATATACCTAAACTATTATTTTTGGTATTGGAACTGATCCTCCTGGATGGATTTTCCTCATGGTTGCTTGCTGTTGCATCCACTCCTCAGCAGATGGCGGTAGAATCGAAAATTGGTCTATTGCGAAATAATTTCGATCTGTGAAATATACAACTTCCAAAAATATACAATTGACAGCAGGATGTGGTGGAATAGGTGAACGTTGCCCCGGCACAAAGTGATTACTTATGCCACCCAAAGCCGACTCGTAAGCGTCGGAATATCCATCCTGTTTCTTCCCCAAGGTAGTTCACATAAAGTTGCATTATGTGAGTGTAGATACCTCTCGCTTCTGTTGAGGAAAATCTGTAATCTACTGCTAAGTCTTATTCACCTTAAACTGAGAACTTTAACAAATAAACTCTCCATCTAGTAAATCAGGAAAGAATGGAAACGTTTGGTATATCCTATATCCACCAGGGAAGAAACCAAGGTGATGGAGAAGAAAATAGATGAATATAGCGGGTAGACATTCAATTAACTGTTGTAATGAACCTGTCTATTAAAAATACGGTTTTATACAATTCTTCAAATTTTATCCCGAGAATTTAAATAAATTAGTTGTTGAATTTATTTAAATTCTCGAGATAAATTTGAAGCATTGTAATAAACCGTATTTTCATTACAGTTATTACATTTCATTACATTATTTATAAGAACTGTTATACAAAATGAATATAAATATACTTTATATATAAAAATACTTTATAGTTCTCAGATTTACTCTACTTCTCAGCTGCGATCGTCCCATATTTCTGTTCGTAGCTCGGGGGTCTCGAGTTTAGGAGGTTCTTTATTCATTTGCCCTCTGCGCTTGCCTACTGCCTACTTTTTTTTTATTTTGAAGGAAATTTTACTTATTTCACTGAATTTTTAGGTTCTTTTTTTCACTGAAACCTAAGGCAAAAGTCTGAAGCTTCTACTAAATGTTTAGAAGTTTTGCAATAAAGCCCCCGGCCATTCGCGCTTACAAGCTAATGACGTCACGTGCTTATAAAGGAATAAAAATAAAGATGTCTAAGAAAAAGAACTGCTTTAAAGTATCTATACTATTCACAGTATTCACTATACAGAATGTTCGGATTGCAGCAACTTCGGTCATGTTATTTCTTTAGGTATAAATCAAAGACGATAAATTAATATTGCTGACAACAAAAACAGAAAAACAATACATTTTGTTTACAACACACAATAATAATATGAAATTAATATTAAAACTTATCATTTTGTGTTCAATAAAATGTTATCACAATGACATAAAATTTGAACAGACACATTCACAAAAAGGTTGAAAGCTTGCTTATGACACACGAATATAATTCATGTTAAAGCTTTGTATCCTTTTGCACAAATGTGGCTCGTTTTACCAGACATTTAGTACGTCAGTCGTTTATTGGAAAATGGGTTCATAATTCAACCAATGTATCAGTCAGTACAATATCGACTATCGTTGCGGCGGATCCTCCATGTAATTTGTATGGAAGTTTTATGCGGAAGAACATCGTTTATTGCAAACGTTTCAATAATTTATCGTGTGAACGAAAACTTTATAGTGAAGTAGAAACAAATTAGTGCTAATTTTAAATATAGAACTCTAGCAACAAACGATTTTTGTTTTGAATTAGTTAATTGAATTTTTTTTTCGAAATTGGAACAACTGTTTTTTTTTAATATTTAATGTTTGATTTTTGAGTACCTACCTGTAGAGTGATTTTACTAACTTATTTTTACAATGTGTGCATTCATGTGTAGTGTTGGGCTGTGCCCACGGACATTCTGTTAACTTTTTTATATCTAAACATTATTTGGTAAGTTCACTTACAAATACATTAGAATGAAGTGTTATTGCGCCAGTACCTACCAAAACAGACAATTTATATATACTGTCCTATCGTAAATGTTACGACGGATGTATACCTATACGTATTTATATTTTCTAGGATTCGAGAATTTTTTCCGAAATGATTTTCCGAATTAGTATAATAATATTATAAGTAAAAAAAAATAGGTATATAATATGCTTATTAATTGGGAAACAGAATCTAAATAAAAAATGTGCCCGCAGCCGCACTTATCTAATTTTTTTCGGGCAACATTTCTAAATTTATTTTATTAAAAAATATATTTACAGCAATACATATGTGCAATGTATTATAAATATTTAACATCACAAAAAACAGTTAAGTTACTCATAAAAAAACACAGTTTTTCAAGACCTTGCGGTAAAAAATATGAGCGGGTGTTCTAAGGTTAAACATAAAAAAGGACGTTAAAAGACAATGAACATCCTATAGCTCGTTGTTCTTCCGAGGGTTTACATACCATTTATGAAACTGTTACAGAGAATTAAACTCTTATGTATATCCAGAAACTTGGTTCCGATGGGCTATAAGCTATAAATAAACAATAAGAAATTGTTTACCAAATATTTTTTCATTGCTGTATAAAGGTCATACCTTTCACTACAATTCTGCATAATTCATTTCGTTGTTGATGCTCTCCATAGCAGCCGATCAGCCAGCCGACCATTTCAAACCCTTGCCTTGTAGCAGAAAATTCCCGCCAATGCAATGCAGTGTTTCGAACTACGCGTCGATGACTTCTTTGAAAGCGACGGCCGACAAAGGCAAGTCGAAAGACTTAAATTGAAAAATTAATGGAATACCTGGATAATCGTTTGGTACACGGTGTAAAGCGAGTGGTTCAATTGTTTCCAGAAAACCTGCCCGGACCCCGTGGGGCCCCCAAATTTGTTTATCAATCATTTTTTTAATATGTACTACGCGGCCTCCTACAATATAACCAAATGGGTTACTATTGAATGATGATATGTAACTTCGGCCTCATCATTTCACTCATTTTTTTTTCATAAAAAATCGGTACGGTACTATTTTTTTTTTTAATTTTCTAAAATTCTCTCTTCTAAACAAAAAATATTCGTCGATGGCGCTACTTCCTCGTGTTTTCTACGACATCTCTTAGAATCCCCAGTAACCTCCCTCTCTCCCCCCAGCTACAAAGCTGAAGACGTCCCTTGACTATACACTGTACAATAATAAACTGTACCTAAGTTTATGAAGTCCTTGGTAAAGGGGGCCCAGAGGATCTTTTAGCACCGAGGCCCCGAGCTGTCTTGTTACGTCACTGGTTTTAACTGATAAAATAAGTAATATAGGTAGGTATACCTACGTAAAATTTGTAGGGTAAATTTGTTTTGACTTTATTACGTAAGTATTATCCCTAGACGATGAAAGGACTATACGTAATATGAATACTAAATATCTAAACTTTTTTTATGTCCCATTGATTTTGACAACGGGCAAGTATGAAGTAGGTAGTAATTATTTTAATCATATTGACGCAAGTTGAAAGTTACAGTCAGCACGACATAATTTCGACTTGTTTTCATTCTTTTTCAATTTTTATCCTCCCATGGGAGGGACAAGATGTTATTATTTTTCAGAAATCAGAAGCAATTTATCAGTTTATCTTTCTAATAGGAGTAATAGCTAGGTATGGAACCATTTAATTGTAAAAGTTTAAAAAGCGTTTGAAATATATTTTCTTTGGAAGAAAATTTATGAAGTAAAAAGAAAGATAAAGAAATTTTGTTTTGTTATTCTTCTTCTTTCTTATGTAAACGACCTTATGGTACCTAGTAGGTGCAGGTATACTCCGTGGGCGTTGGCCAGCTTTGAATCTGGAGGGGGGAATAAAAAAAAATATCGATATGGCAGTGGGATAGCGTGGGTTTCTGCCGCCCGGGGAGGATGTCAAATCCGCCGCCTCCCTTATCTAAATGTCTAAGCATATTGAAATCCAAAATTCTCAAAAATTTACAAATTACTTTTAGGCTGGAGTGAGACAACTAAAATTTTGATATAAGTATATATATATTTGGTACAAAAATAGCGTCGTAGGCAAAATTTTTTTTGAGTTTTTGCGAAACAAATGTGATTTAATAGATTTTTGAAAATTATCAAAAAATGCCGCCCCCTAAAAAGTACCGCCCGGGGCGGACCCCCCCCCCCTACGTCATGCTCCTGCGATGTGGGATAAAAAAATAGTGATTTTATTTGTGAGACTAAGTGAAAGTCACCATATAGACTTGTTTATTGTCTTCCTAAGTAAAAATATAAGGAATATATTACACAATAACTCAGGTAGATAATTAGCGCCACTGTCAAAACATATGGAATAATTGTGGGAACAATTCTGGAAAGTTCGTGATAGGTGTGTGACGAAAAACAATGTGGTAATAATGTGAGCTTTATTTTGGATGTACCCCCTCGTGCGCCCCCGCCGACAGCCATGGTACCTGGAGATTATCTCAGAATGAAAACTCTACGTCAATATCTAACAAAAATATGTGGAAATATTATAATATTTATTTTGTGAAAGATGAAAAACCGGCATCCGTTGCAAAAAGTTTTATTAGAAAAGAAATATTCTTGTTCTATTTTAAAACTGAAACTTACTTTTCTAAATAATAATAATAATATTTTTTTATTCAAAAAAGTAGTACATGTTACTACTATTATTACTACCTTCCCAAAAAAGTAGGTACTTACTTGTGTATGAGAAGGGATAGCCGCCTCTAAATAATAATACATATAGATATAATCATATTAAAATTTAAGTTTTACATAAACATATTTCTTCGAATGCCTTGTACAATTCAAATGTTCGTAAAACTTCAATAAAACGCTTTTCATCTTCTTCAGAAATGAGACTTGACACCTCATGTATTAAAGTATCGTAAATTATAAAAAAATATTGCTTATGATAGTATAGTTCTATAGTATAGTATAATGGCTTGACTATTTGGCCTATTTGACCATTTGGACTAGATTATCAAATACTTTCGTAGGTACTCTACTAAGGAAAATAAACATATGTAATTACATTGATCAACGAATTGTATTCGGTAAATGTGAGGTGCTTATAACTTCACGTAGTATTTTTCTTCGTATGAAGATCGAATCATCGGAATCGAGTGCTTTGAGAGTGATAATAGGAGAGATCATGTGAATGTTGATATCTGCCGCCTTCGTTGAGAAAATTCTCAATGTATGCTATCTGCGAGATGCAGACAAGAAAAACCAGTAATACCTAAATGATTTAGGTATCTCCCTCTCATGATTTCATACATATTTGAACAACATGCAAAAATTGCCACGGTCACCTGCGTTACATTTATACCCGGGCTGATTTGTGGTGGAGTGAAGAGCAATGTAGCTACTTGACAACATAATTACACCGTATTTAATTAAATATACGTGAGTCTAATTCAGTTAACCTATATATATTAGAAAATATTATTCAATGGGAACAAAAAATATATTTTTTAAGCTATTTTTTGATTATCACTTTTTTTATTTTGTGAGAAACATCGGATTTGCTACATGCCATAGTTGAAAAAACAAATTCTTAGCTACTTGATATTTAGAAGCAATAAGTTAAATAACATTTTAATAAATAGTAAGTAATGGGCTTTTACGAATTACTACTTTATTTATTAAACATTTCAACCTTTTATTATTATTAGCTTGCCCTAGGGATGAAATTGAGGTTCGTTTCAATCAAAGTGTACTTCTTTTATGTGATTAGATTAGATTTAGTTACCTATATGAGATTACTATTTAGATATTTGATTCGATTTAATTAGATTTTTTTTCAGTTTCTATTGATATTAAAAAAAAACTACACTGTGAAAAACATGCGTAGTCAATTTTTGTACAAAATAATAAAATTATGCCTTTTGGCACGTACCTGTCTATAACGTGTACTGCATACATACGCTTACACCCTACGCAGTACGCATATTGGCAGAATCAAAAACACAGATAGGTATACTAAAATACCCTCTATAAAAATACTGCAAATTCTTTACAAGTGTACACAAACAGAACTACTTAATTATTAAAATATAATTAAAGGGAAAACTGTGGATTTTTTTTTCTTTAGTTCCTCTTCTTCCTTTTTTGCTTCTTCCATGCTTTTAAAACTTTTTAAATAGAAACCTATACTAATAATTAACATTACCTACAATTGAAAATATGTTGATTTTATTGTTTCCTGTTTTATTACTTTAAGTCTATATTTTTAAACGAAGCATGTCTCATCCCATGGGCTTTGTCCGGGGGGCAGCTGTCCCCCTAGATATTGGAATAGGTATATACTTTTTCATACTAAATGATAAAACCTCACACTACTACCCCACATTTTCTCATTATATCATAAATTTTCCAAAATTAGTATGAAAATCCATTAGTTTCAAAAAATAAATTGCCTGCGGCGCTTTTTTTTATTACTTTTTTATAAAAAACATTTTTCGTGCATATTATTGTGCAAAGTACTATATATCTACATTTTCAAATAAACAAACCACATCACGACCTTCTGCACTATGTCTCACAAAAAAATTCACTGCGGCGCTTTTTACGCGTTTTTATGCTATATCATTTTTCAAAAATTTTGTTGCCCCTCCCAGCTCCGAGGCTAGCGACGCCCATGTCTCATACGTGTAATCTTAATTACTAACCGATGTGTATTGTTTTGTAGGCATCTTACTACATCTTGAAATTCCAAATTTTCTATAATATTACTCTATCACACGTATAGGCACAAAAATAAATACGATTAAATAGTATTATACCAATATAATATACTCGGGCAAAGGTTATCTTTACGTACAACATTATATTATTTGTATCGTAAGGTTTGTTCCAAATCATGAGAAGAAAATTGTAATAGTAAATAATATTGTTATGTCTTACTCAGCTTCTTCTTTTATACCAACTCTAGATCTGTCGCAATCTGAGCTCAATTTCAGCTTAAGATCTACCAGCTTTACTTGTAGGGTCTTACCTACTTAGGTATCTCAAATTATCAAAGAACGTACGCCACTTAACACCCTTAATTGCACCTGCATATCAACACTGTTGCATAGAGAGATTTTCATGCTACATACTGCGCTGACGATAAACCAACCTCACATATGGGCCCCTTTATATTTATGTTTTATTAGGTGTATGTAAGTAACGAACTATTATGAACAATTTTTCAAAGAACTAAATCCTACGTAGTTAGTTTTTGTTAATTGATATATGTACTATTTAGTAATATGTTAATTCTTTAAGTAAGACTACATAGAATTTACTGCAACTTACTGCAACTCAGCGATCTTACTGCAACTCAGCGATCTCTTCCATCGATGATATCATCGAGGAGACAAAGCGCCCAAAACAGAGAATTGTGGAAGAGACATGAAGAGGCGGCCTATATCCAGCAGTGGAGGGAAAGGGGCTGAAAAGAAGAAAAAGAAGATCTCATCCAGCTACTCAAGTAGATATGTCATTAAAAGTATATCACTAAACCCTTGGACAGTTCATAATGAGATATTCCCACTTCGAAGAACAAAAAATATTTAGAACTACAAAGATGTACCCTGCGCGCCTTGCTACGCTACAGAAATCTGAATAGGGAAAAATATGAAATACACTTATTTGTTTAATAATAGGCCCGCCATTTCAGCCACTATAACCTTTGAATACTCAATATTAGGTACCATTTACTATATGGCCAAATATCGGGTGGTAAATGAAATCAACAAACGTAGAAAAACTGAACAATTCGGTAGCTATATTATGATATGGCCCTAGGTTAATTGTATGATCATGACTTGTTGAACAATTGTTTTACAGGGAAATAAAATAGTACTATTATTATTAGGTAGGAAGATCTAGATAGGTTCCCCTTTTATGTCCAAACTTTCTTCTTTAATCTGTTTTAAAGTTGAGTAAAACTTCACGTAAATATTTTATGCTCCGTTACGTTAATTAATTTGCTATTAGTAATTCATTGAAATCACAAAGTGTAGTGCTAGTGAAGCAGTAGATCAGTGATGCATTCGCATATGCGAATGATTCGCATCATTTTAAACATTCGCATCAACATTCGCATTCGCATCAAACGATGCGAATGTTTAGCGAATGCGAATGTCATACGACAAGTAGAATAGGACGACGCTTCGAC
The DNA here is from genome assembly GCA_963576895.1 of Ceraclea dissimilis. Lineage (NCBI taxonomy): Eukaryota > Metazoa > Arthropoda > Insecta > Trichoptera > Leptoceridae > Ceraclea > Ceraclea dissimilis. The sequence goes on along the minus strand of OY756358.1, from coordinate 13,148,031 downwards.
ACGGTTCATCGCTTGTTACGTTCGGCCGGCCAATCGGAAGCGTTTTCACTCGCCGCTGTGTTCATAGTAGATAGCTCGACCTTCGTCGTGTTTTTACTTGTTAGTAAACATTACGTTGGCGGACAAGTTGTTGAGTTTTTAATATTTAATTGTTTCGACTAATTACCACAGTTTTCTTTATGGCGCCGGGAAAGAAAAGTGAGATATGGCGATATTTCTCGTCTATAGATCGTGATCATGCGAAGTGCAATATATGTGAAAAAGTTTATTCCTGCATTGGGCGCACTACCTCGGCTTTGCGAAATCATTTGAAAGCCGTTCACGCCAAGGAGTACGAATCGTTAGTTCATGTTGAAATAGAAGTCCAGGCTTCGAAAATTGCCATTCCACTGGAAACGCCACTAAAAGAGGTAAAAAAACAATTATCTATTGAAGAATCTCTAATGAAAAAGAAGCAATGGGACATCAAACATCCATTGTCGCAAAATATTGATTTTCGAATAAGCGAAATGATAGCCTTACAAGACTTGCCGTTCAACTTTGTTGAGGGTGTAGGATTTCGAAGATTGATGCAGCTAGTCGCGCCACAATATACCCTAAAAGGACGCAATTTTTTTACTGAGCATGTTTGTGAAGATTTGTACGATAAAGTGGCAAAAAAAGTTAAAATTCTCTTGGCTAATTTGAAATACATGTCATTCACGACCGATATTTGGTCCGAGCCAAGTGCGAACGCCTCACTTCTAAGCCTAACCTGCCACGGCATAACATCTAGCTATGACCGTTATAACATTGTTTTAAAATGTGAGGAATTTGATGAACGACACACGGGCGATGTAATCGCAATTAAATTCGAATCGATGTTGGATGAATGGAATATCACTAAGGATCAAGTACACTGCATGGTGAGGGATGGGGGCTCAAATATGAAGCTCAGCTAGACTTTTATTTCTAAAATATAATTTGACACTTTTGAAATTTGACTACTAAATTATAATATGTTCAATTTGTTTGTAACTCGAATAATAAAAAATACGATTTAAACCAAAATTAAGTGATTTTTTTGCCTTTCCTGAATATTCGCATTCGCATTCGCACATTCGCATTCCAAACATTCGCATTCGCATTCGCATTCGCGAATGTCTAAAATATGACATTCGTAACAACACTGCAGTAGATATATAAGTTTATAAAATACTTTTTTCAAACTCTCAACAAATACCCACCTACAGTATTTTTTAAAGGTTTCTCGAAGACTTGGGACAACGACCTTATTCAGTAACTAACATTATATTTACTTTAAAAACTTTGTAAAGATTTTTTTATAAAACATAAATCCTAAATATGGACACATTTCACATTAGTAATAAGTGTAGAGTTCACTTACCTCTCAATATATATCAGCTGACCTGGACTCTGGTAAGTGGTGCTCGCCTGGTGGTCTGCAGAGAAGTGGATCTCCTCTGGTATGCCTGGTGCCTCCTGGACTCACTACTACATTATATGGTGCAATAGTAGGAGGGGCTAGTCTATGCCACCGCCTCCAGTACTATGGATGTAGACTATACTGTAGCCCAGAGTAGGTACTTACCTGATGTGGTGCAATGCCTCTCTAGAGCCTATATTATATATGTACTATACTACTTACATCTCTTCTAATACACTACATCTCTTCCTTCTTTTTAATTGTTTTTAAAGTTATTACACATACAGGATTATTAATCACTATTATTCAAATCACTTTGGTATACATTATATTTGCATATTATTATTGCTTTTAAAGTTTTGAGTATATAATATCGAAAATCACTTTTAAATCACATTCATTATTAGGTATTTACAGTTTTATTTTATATACACTTTTCTCTTCACTCACTTTCCATTTCACTACTTTGTATTGTTTTTTCCGTTTCACTGTGGTCGCCTACTATTTTCCATTGTCCTTCGACCTTCTTTAAGTGTACAACATTTCTTCGGTACTCTTTCCCGGTTTCGTCATTTCGAACTTCCATATCGCCAGAATTGGGCCGGGCCTTGATTATTGTGTGTATATCAGGTAGAAAGTTTGGATCCAGTTTATTTTGTTTGTTGGTGTTTTTTATGTACACTTTATCTCCTTCTTCTAAATCGGTTTCTTTGGCTTTCCTCTTCCGGTCGCTATACTCTTTTGAATTTTGTTTCATAATCTTGTCTCTGTCTCTAATTTCTAAATCCCAATTCTTGTTTTCTATGTCTAAATACGAGGGTATTTTGTCCCTGAATACTCTTCGGTAGAACATATCCGAAGGAGTTCTTCCCGTCGTTGCATTTGGCGTACTATTGTACATCATTAGGTATTTTAACATCTCATCTTTCCAATTCTTCCTTTCAATTTGGCTTATTCTTAAACGTTTCAATATGCTTCTGTTTTGCCTTTCTACTTCTCCATTCATTTGTGGCCACCAGGGAATAGTGTTGTTCAGTTCTATACCACATTCTCGACAGAATATTTTAAATTCTTCGCTCACAAATTGCGTTCCATTGTCTATAGTCAATGAGAATGGAAATCCGACTCTAGAGAAGATTTCTTTTAAATATTTTAGTATTTCAGATGTTGTGATGGATTTTGTTATTTTTATTTCTTTATAACGACTGTAATAATCAATCACGACTAGCAAGTAGTCCTTTGATGGTAATGGTCCCAATAGATCAAGTGCTATGTCCACCCATGGTTCTATCGGAAGTTCTCTTCGTTTCATTGGGTGTGGCATATTTGGTGCTGATACTAGCGTACAGCTTCTACAATTCTTTATTAAATTCTCTGCGTCTTTGTCGATTTTCGGCCACCACACTTTTGTTCTTAAGCGGTTTTTCATAGCAACTATCCCCGGATGTCCTTCATGTGCCGCTTCCAGGACTCGTCGTCTCAATTCTTTTGGAATTACTATTTTGTTTCCTCTCAGTAATATGTCTTTCTCAAAACATAATTCTGTCTGGAAAGTTTTATAAGGACAGATTTCAGCGTCCCAATTTTGCTTGTCCAATGCTTTCTTCACTTTCAATATTTCGATATCTTGCGCTGAATGTCTCTCGATTTCTTTAAGGGGCATAGCTGTTGGCCTAGAATATTCTACTATTTGATTGACATAATCGTTATCAAATTCTTGGTACCTGGTTTCCCTGTTCACACATAGTCGAGACAAGGGGTCTGCAATGTTCGATTTTCCTGGTTTGTATATTATTTTGTAATTAAAGGATTGTAGTCTCAATACCCATCTTTCGATTCTCGCGCATGGTTTTGAGTGGCGTCCAAATATTACTTCCAAAGGTTTATGATCACTAATCAAGTCAAATCTATCCATACCATAGAGGTAAATCTTAAAATGTTCCACAGCCCACACAAGTGCCAGCGCTTCTTTTTCTGTTTGACAATATCTTTTCTCGCAGTCAGTCAAGCTTTTGTTTCCATACGCCACTATTTGAGGACCTCTTTGTGGGTGGATCTGAATGAGAACTGCACCCAGACCTACAGGACTTGCATCAGCTATGACTTGGGTTTTCAGCGATGGATGGTAGTACCCTAATGATTTAATTTCTGACAACACGTTTTTAATTTTTTTAAAAGCGACTTCCTGTTCTGCTTTCCAGTATTTCGAAATGTTTGCAGTTTTAGAAAGCTTTAATCGCAAGATACCTCTGAAACTTTCTGTGAGCGTTGCCAGATGAGGTACCCATTTTCCGACGAAATTTACTAGGCCCAGGAAACTTTGTAATTCTTCTATGGTTCGGGGTATTCTGAATTGCTTTATGGCATCTATATACTTCTTCAATGGTTTAATACCTTTTGGTGATAGTTCATGTCCCAGAAATTGTATTGTACAGATTTTATATACACATTTTGTAATATTCAGCAGTACATTATTTTTCTTCAGGACTTTAAGTGTATGTTGGAGGCGTTTATCATGATCTCTTTCATCCGCACCCCAGATAATGATATCGTCAATAAAATTGATTGTACCCTCACAACCCAAGAGTATTCGTTCTAAAGTTTTTTGGAACATTTCTGGGGCACAAGATATTCCAAACATTAACCGTTTGTATCTGAATAGCCCTTTACTTGTAATGAACGTGGTTATGTATCGGGAGTTTGGGTGTAACTCTACTTGATGGAAAGCATTTTTTATATCTAATCGTGAGAACAAGGTTGCTTTGCCTAGCTTTGGTAATAATTGATCCATAGTTGGCAATGGATAGTTTTCTCTTACAATGGCCGTATTAGCTCTCCGCATATCTATACAAATCCGGACTTCTCCGGTATCTTTTAAAATTGGTACCATAGGTGACACCCATTTAGATGGCCCGCTAACTTTTTCGATAATATCTGAATCTATTAATTCTTGAATTTTTGTATTTACTTTAGATTCTAATGGGATTGGTATTCTTCTGTAAGGTTGTGACACTGGTTTGACTGTCTCGTCAATAGATATTTCCAGCAAAACATCGTTGAATTTCGGGAAATTTTCTATTGTATTTACCGTGTCAACACCAATCCGCAAGACACCCAATGTGATCGCTGAGTCTTTCCCCAGCAAGTCTTTGGTTCCATTCTGGATTACATAAAAATTGGCAATATCTGTTTTCCTGTTAACGTGTACTTCTGCTTTAAATGAGCCTAAAATTTTAAGTGGGGTGTTGCTTCCGTAAGCGAATAATGTTTTTTTCGGTGTTTTTTCCTGATCAGTGATGTTAACTTTGGATTTCTTTAACCTTTCCCATGTTTTGTCTGTAATTAAGTTGCACTTGGAACCTGAGTCTATCAATAGTTCTACTTCCACCCCCCCTATGTTACATTTAACCATGCTGTCATTTTCAATGTGAAAGACGTAGTCTATGTCCTCACTTTCTCCTCTCCTTTGTTGTTTCTTGAATTTATGTCTTTGTGGGGGAAATTTCCTTTTATAAGCGTTTAATTTCAAGCAGCATTTTTTGAAATGGCCCACTGTACCACAGTTGTGGCATTTCGCCAGTCTTGCTGGACACTTCCTGTCTCTGGGTCGGTGGTTTGGGCTTCCACAATTGAAGCAATGCCTGTTATTTGGCATAGCCTTGATTTTGTTGACCTCTTGTGAAGTTTTTTCCCGGAATTCCTCCACTTGACGGGTAACTGTTTCTAGGCAATTTGCTTCGACAATAATTTCGTTAAGCGTCATCATGTCTCCGGTCTTTAATATTTTTTTTCTGAGGTCTGCTGAGGCACATTTCTCCACTATTTGATCTATTAAGTTTTCTTCGTTTAAGTCGCACTTCCTCGCCTGCTTCCTTAGTCTTATTACGAAACCTTCGAATTTTTCATTCGGCTCTTGTTTAATTTGTCTAAACAAATGCCTTTCGTAAATTTTACTTTGAACTGGGGCGAAATAAGCGTCCAGTTTGTCCAGGGCTATTTGGAATACGTCCAATGAGTTGTCTTCTGTATGGGCACCTGGTAAATTGTAATATATTTCCTGCAAGCCTATTCCGCCCATGTGCAACATCGTTGCTCTTTTCTTACATGGTTTTTCGATACACCCCGCTTCTAAGTATATATTTAATGCTCGTTTCCACTTCACCCATCTCAGGCCTACGCCGGCCTCTCCATCACAATCAAATACCTCCAACGGTGGGAGTGAAGACATCGAAACCATTGTTATATTCTGAAATTGAACGGTTTATATTTAGCACACATACAGGCGAGCCTTTAGACATGTAGGTGTGGGTACACTTGCATTTGAGTGCATCAATGACAAAATCTTGTCTGTTTTACACAGACTAACCCTACATGCTTCACAGTATATGCACAATGTGCCCGTCTTTAACAAGACCTTGTCTGTATTTAAACCACAGACCAAAACTGCATTTAAGCACAGCACCAAGTGCCCAGTCTTTCACAAGACCTTGTCTGTATTTATACCACAGACCAAAACTGCATTTAAGCACAGCACCAAGTGCCCAGTCTTTCACAAGACCTTGTCTGTATTTATACCACAGACTAAAACTGCATTTAAGCACAGCACCAAGTGCCCAGTCTTTCACAAGACCTTGTCTGTATTTATACCACAGACCAAAACTGCATTTAAGCACAGCACCAAGTGCCCAGTCTTTCACAAGACCTTGTCTGTATTTATACCACAGACTAAAACTGCATTTAAGCACAGCACCAAGTGCCCGTTTCTGGGGTGACCAGCGTCAGCTGTGTGGCCTGCATTACCTTATCTAAGGTTGCACGACCCATGCATGTGTATGCTGTGCATTACCTTAACAAAGGTTGCACAACAAATGCATATGTATTGTCCAGCATTCCATGCACGTATATGCTGTGCATTACCTTAACAAAGGTTGCACAACAAATGCATATGTATTGTCCAGCATTCCATGCACGTATATGCTGTGCATTACCTTAACAAAGGTTGCACAACAAATGCATATGTATTGTCCAGCATTCCATGCACGTATATGCTGTGCATTACCTTAACAAAGGTTGCACAACAAATGCATATGTATTGTCCAGCATCCCATGCATGTATATGTAGTGCATTACCTTACCAAAGGTTGCACAACAAATGCATATGTACTTCCACAATACTCTTCCTCAATGGTAGGTTTATTGCTGAACTTAAAATGGAATGTACAGTGCATTATTGATTATTATATACTACATGAAAAAAGCCTATGTCACGGGAAAAAATACCGCATCTTTTGATATATAACATGATATAATCGGATGCTTGGCTTAACGTACATCGGCTTGCATAGAAAAACAAATGACTATCCTCTTTATAATAGTGTAGATGTAATATGTATCTTGATTATTTTATGTATAATGCATTTAAGTTAAATTTGCTGTTATTAGTTAAGGAATCATTATTAATTGAAATAAATATTAACTGAAACCCTCGTACATCTTTTGGAGGTTGTTGCTATGCGATGTTTTGCAATGTTATCCGATTGTGCAATACCCTATCATCGGTATTGCGCAATTATTATGCATAATATAATGTAAGATTTGGAATACGAAATGGCGCATTTTTTTATACACACTTATATTTCCCTTAAAATTCATTGCCTTGGCAAGATACGAGTATCTTAAAATATTACAAATGTGGGGGTTTATTTTTAAATCACTTTGTTCCTTCTCTTTGTACACTTATTGCAATGTATTATTTCTTCCCTTTTTTATTAAATTAGGATTACATGGCTTTATATAATATGCACAATCAATAATGAATTAAACATGTGCAAAACACGCAACAAAAATTCGTAATTGCTATTGTGTAATAGTTGATATTTCCTATTAATGTAGTACACTACATCCTATTTACATTAATAATACATTTATTTAGATTCACTTGATTGAAAAACACTTTTATTTGTTTAATCAATTAATTATTATTTGCACTATACATGTGTTATTACTTTCTTTATAATTTACACCGGTGTAGATATCACTTCACTGTTTTATAAATTTATCTTCGTCGCCAATATGTAGAGTTCACTTACCTCTCAATATATATCAGCTGACCTGGACTCTGGTAAGTGGTGCTCGCCTGGTGGTCTGCAGAGAAGTGGCTCTCCTCTGGTATGCCTGGTGCCTCCTGGACTCACTACTACATTATATGGTGCAATAGTAGGAGGGGCTAGTCTATGCCACCGCCTCCAGTACTATGGATGTAGACTATACTGTAGCCCAGAGTAGGTACTTACCTGATGTGGTGCAATGCCTCTCTAGAGCCTATATTATATATGTACTATACTTGGCTTCTAATACACTACAATAAGTATATTAATAAGCAGTAAGCCAATAATAAGCAGTAAGCCAATAAAAAGCAGTAAGCCAATAAAAAGCCAGGGAGGCCAAGCAACACTAATGGGTGGTGCAACAATACGCAACAATAATGGGTAGTGAACTTCACTGCTGAAGGTTACAAGATGTTATTTCATTTATATTTTCGATTTCTCGGCTTATAAAGGACACCACAGGCGTCGTCAGAGGGGGCAGGGGGAGCCGCTTCCCCCCCTAGAGATTCGAATAGATATATACTTTTTCATACTAAATGATATAACCTCACAAAAAATCACATTATTACCACACGTTTTCTAATCACATCATAAATTTTCACGAAAATGCATCATAATACAATTGTTTCATTAAAAAATTTCGCCTGCGGCGCTATTTACTCCTTTTTTCGTGTTATATCAATTTTTAAAATTTTCTTGCCCCCCCTCCCCCTAGCTCCAAGGCTGGCGACACCCATGAAGGGCACTCTCCATAAAATACAGCATCGAACGTTGTAAATTTGTCACTTCTAATACACTATAAGCCTTACGTCAAAGTATTTGTCATAATTATTTATCTATCATCTATCTTCGTTCAGGAGAAATCGTAGCCAATAACATTATCATTATTGTTGCAGTGAAATAACATTTTATCATTATCATATGCCACATTATCATATGCCACATTATCATATGCCACATTGAACTCTGTGTCATAGATTAGGACAGATTGTTCATACTAATAACACTACAGAATGCCATCTATGTAGACTAGAGCATATTAAGTTAGTGTTCTCTGATGCAGTCATTCTCCATAAGCCCGCCAAAATAACAACTTGCCGAGTACATTTGGCACTAGATCCTAGGTTGCCAATCTGTGGGTTATTACCCCCATAAGGGTAAAACAACTATTTGGCAGGGGTAATTATAATCTATAGGGTTTTGGTATTTCTTTAGGTTCACATACAAAACAAGGAACCACGGAGAAAAAAAAAAACCAAGTTATAAGTACCTATACATTTGCATCTTGTAGGTTCATAAAATCTTCGACAAAAAAAGTATTCTCCCCCCCCACACATCTCGCTTATTCATTTTTTCTTGGTCAAGCTCAACAGTTTTAGTCTTTCGCCCCGCCCTGTACGTCCCTCCCCTTCCGTGTGAAGAGTACGTCAAAAAATTTACATTGAAAAAAAGTTAAGTGTATTTTAAAATTTGCTGTAATGCCCGATTTACACTAGGCTGCTTTACGCTAGACTCGTAAGTCTGTAATTAAATCACGCATTGATATCGTGTAGACCTAGCATTATATACATCAAACCATTTAGCTGCTTCCTTTTATTTCAACCCATTAAAATTGTTTCAACAATAAGAACATACTTCAGATTTATGTAAATTAAAATTGGAATAAAGGAATACGGGGGCAAAAGCAGAGATATTTTATTAATATTTTACCAAGGAAAACTAATACTTGAAGCTTACAAAACCATCAAAAGATTTGCTCCTCTCTGGGTTTGTTCTGCGGAAGGAAAACATAATTAGGTATACAAGAATGTGGCTGAATAATTAAAAATGACCCTTTTAGCCAACATAAGTAATTTTTAAAATATCAGTTGCAAAATGATGCCCGTAATACCTAATTATAAATTCACTTTTTAGAGATTTCCGTCTGAAATTAGCAATTACCAAAGGGCAAAAAAGATATCTCGTCCGAATATAAAATTATAATTTTTGTCCGTTGAAATGGTAGAAAGGGATTAACAGATTTGCTCACGGGATTTATTATTATAATATAATATTTCATCACATAAAACTGTAAAAAATGTAGAGATAATTAGGTAAGTAGGTACTTCTTACAGATGAGGGGTGCGTAGATGTATGTATCTAGATGTAAGTGTTCGCACATCTCCCGGAATTTACGGTGGATTGTTGTGAAAATTCACAAAAATTTTCGTACCGATCTGCTTTAGGTTTTAACGTCACCAATTTTAAAAAAAAAGCTTTTACTAGGAGGTGCCATGATGATGAGGGGATCTAAGGGTTGTGTGGGGTCGTGTGTTGTATAGAGCCGCTAAAACTTGCTATTTTGGCTAATATATTAATAGACGCGTTTCGGGTCGTACTATGTTGAAATATTTCACAAACCATGTTTGCCGTTGCGAAGCACGGGTAACTCAGCTAGTTGTTGATAATTCTGATAAGTGTGGAAGCCGTAAAGTGGATATTTGATGAGACTTTAAGAGTACGCATATTGATATTTCAAAAATTTCTAAAAACGGGAGACCTTTCACCTTAGATCTCGACAACAAAACTTAATATGCTTTAGAAAGAATAGAGAGATCAGTGATTTTTTTTGTATTGATAATTATGCATTAAAATCTAGGGAATGACTGTAAAAGTTTTATGATTGAAGCGAAATTAACCCTAAAAATGGAGAAAACGTTTCCTTTTACCACTTTATCGTACGATTTTTCATGCCATTTTGAACCTTAAAACGCCGCGGGAAATGACCGTGACTTCATAGTTGGATCGCGAGCTTTAATAATATGTTCTCAACAGTTACTGTTGAGTTGAGGTTTAATAATGATACGAGTATTACAGTATAATTCCCTACTTAAGACCCACACCACCAATATTATTGATTTCATCAGACATATCATTGCCTCTGTTATTACTAGAATAATTATAATAATACTCGTAGATAATGACTAATTATATTTATTGTTCTAGAGATGATTCCAGATGAATCTATATACACAAACCTTAGGTACCTACTAAGAAATAGTTATATGTTTTACTGAAACTTTGTTGAGAATATTGGAAACATGATCCAATGTATGTAGTTATATTCTACTCAAGCAGACAAAATATATGTAAATACTCCGAACACCCATGTACGTAGGTAGGTACATAAATATAAAATGTTCCCGTAGGGTTAAAAAGGGGTTTTTTTATTAGAAAAATCCGCAGAAAATCAGTGACACTTAACAAAAATGTGTAAAATATTATATTTCAACTAGCTGTAGCCCGTCATAAATGACGCTATTTGCGGGGTAGGCAGAGAGAACAGATCGCCAGACTTACACGTATAATTATTGAACGCTTATTCTTAGGGGAAATTAAATTTATATTTATAATAACATTTTATACTACCATATATAGGAGATATTAGGAGCCATCCAGTACAAATTTTGTATAAAAAATAATGATAAGTGGCTCCGATCTCCGCTATTCCTCACCTAAGAAGTTGGTGAAATCCTGCATTAGTGTTTTAAATTCAGTATACACATTCAAAAAAGTTGTTAATCATGCCACCAGAATTATGATTTTGATTTAGCGCTTTCGCTTTTTAAAAAACTATGGTTCACTGGATTTGATAATTTTGGATTCAACTATCTGAAATGGGATCCGAATAGCCAAATCATAAAAGGTCGACAGAGACGTAATAGTATATTCAAAACCATTTTTTGCATAAACACAGGTTGTTGTCCTGTCTTCTAAGGGGAATATCTAAAGTGGTGATAGAAGATGGCTAAACTAGGAAATGAAAATAGTTTGGTAAACTTACGTAATATGGTCGAAAAGTCAGCCATCCCGGAGCTATGACCTCCCGAGCCTTTTCGATTTCATTTTTACATTTTTTGTGACTTTTTGAAAATTATTTTCCAAACAAATATCTAATCCTTATAGCAACTTTACGCATCAGTCACTTTTTGTACGAAAATCCGCTTATTTAGTTAAATTATAAAAAGTTTATTTTGGTTGGGAAAATTCGGTGTCCGGGCAATTTGATTAAAACTAATTCGACTGACACTAATTCGGCTATCCAATATTATGTGACTAAAGACAAATTGAATTTTTTGTGAGACTAAGTGAAGAAGAATTCGTCATACAATAATATACCTAGTAATATGAAAACCTATTCAAAAAAATATTTTCTGCTCAATGTAATAAAAAAAAAATACATTGATAAAATTCTATCTTTGCAACGCATTGGGGTAAAATCGCTTAATTTTCAATTAACATGCTCAATTAATTAAGAAATGAGATTACCACACCAGGTAACTTATTCCCAGAAACCGGAAGTACTTACCTAATAGGAAAAACACCATAGATTATTATTATGGTGGTGTCATTATAAGCTTACTGGAAGTTGACATTTAAAAGTTGGTGTAAGCTGTGACTAATTAAATTGTTATAAATAGCGTTTTTTTTTTTTAATTTTGGGGGTTAATTGCAATAAGTTTTAAAAAAATTATACGGTATTCACTAGATTTTAACGCATATTATTATCAATACGTAAAATATATATTTTTTGCAACTTTCGGGACATGTCTTTCGAAAAAAGTATTAAAGGTGTTTTTCACATTTTTCTATTAAGAAATTTATACAAGATATAAAAAAATCTTTTACGGTCATTCGCTAGAGAAAGGTTCAATGTATATCTACCCTATTTTTTTTTTCAAAGCATATTTAATAAGGTCGTCGAGATCTCAGGTCTCATTTTTTTTTTATAAATGTCAATATGCCTACTCTTAAAGTCTCATCAAATTACTTTTGAGCTTTAGAGCTTCCACACTTATCAGGATTATTAACAACTAGCTGAGTTACCCGTGCTTTGCAACGGCAAACATTGTCGTCGACCTCGTCGTCGTTAACCTTCTCATCCTATTATTGTTCGCATCGGGAGATCTCATTTTTCTCACTAGTATTGGTGATTATTATAAATTAGAAACAGCATCAAATGTAGTAAAAAACTAATAACAGTAAAAGTAAGAAACGAGATATTTAATAATAAGTCAATAAGTTCGCCCTAGTCAACAAATGTTATAAGTAGTATTCATTACTCTTCAATCTTCATGTTTACATTTTTTCGTATTTACTCCACTTAAAATTTAATAAACAAATAAAATAAAAATTGGATAAATTTTGGGAACACCCAGATACATTATTTGTGAAATTCTCTCAATAAAAAGTATTCGAAAAAGTTTAATAACTTGAGAAATACGTTACAAGCAACACGTTTAAAAATTAAATGAACCGAAAAACGTAACTGCTCATATTTTTTCGCTCACTGGCTATTCCGGTTGCTTGAGTATCGTCAGGAGTGGGGCGCTCATGTACATGATCTTCTAAAAGTTTCGGTTTGAAAACTTTTCTCAGTAGAGAAAAAAGAACCTTTTTTCTTATTTTTGAAATCACAATTTCTTTGTGAGGTCAACAGAATTTTTCTACATGTTTATTTGTTAACCTTTTTTCTGTTTTGCGCAGAAACTAGACTAGATAGATGTACCTACAGCTGCCTACCAGGCGCGAAGCTACCTAAGAATACGGTAGGAAAGATTTGTACTTCTGGGATGATCATGTGGTTATACAATCTTGCAGATTGGTTTGTTGTTTGTACCAAACATTTTCTTTCTTTCTTTCCACGCCGTCCTGTCACTCGTCAATCTTTTCACTTTTATGTAGGTGCTACAGCGCACGCTCTCAATAATCTGGTCCATATATATAACTGCTTCTTGAATTGAATTGAATTGATTTTATTGGAATAATATAATGCCGGCCGGGGTGCCTGATGTTATGGCCTATATCCATCGCGCTCTCTCTTGGGCAATCTTATTCAAGATTTGTCTCTCCGGCCTTATGTAACACCTCGCTGTTTGTGAAACAAACTTAATACCAAGTTTGTAAAGTGAAGTGCAGAATACTATACATCGTCAGCACTAAGATTTGAGCCTGGAATTTAACTTATGATGATATACTCGTATATGGGAAGAGGCAATATCTAAGTCTTCTTCGTTCAATTGAAGAGCTTGCTTTAATTTTGATTTTTGATGAGTATATCATTCGATAATAGTACGAGTACTTATGTAAATTATATTTTGTCAATTCTCTACGTGCATCTCAATACATACTTTATTAAAATATCTTTTATACTCGTAGAAAGTGTTTCGTATACATTCGATTCAATTTCTGACGACCTTATTATTACGCTGTTGTGTATTCCAAGTTTTTCAACTGAGTTTAACTGAATAGCAGATAAATAATACATAATTGTTATTCTTTAGATATGGTGATGTCGACCTGAGACGAGTGCGTAACCTAAATACAGTTTCTACTGGTCACTTGGTCACAGTAGCCATATAGGTAAAACCACTGATATATCACGTAATAAAATAACTAACATACCTAATAACAATATGAATATGTTACTGCTAATGTGTGAAATGTAGTTCATATGCAGACCAACTAGACTAGATGGTTAACGATAAGTTGAGACGTAGTATAGGCAATCAAAAATAAAGGTGTTCCATTCATAGTTACAAAAATGAAACAGCATCTAATGTAGAATAGTGGATATCGGTGAAGGCAGACACATAAACATAAATTGGTGAGTATATAACGTACCTATATAATAGTTGGTATAACCCAGTTGAATGCCGAAATGACTTATGGAAGTCCTTTAAGCAAAATATATAATATAATATATTGAGCTTGACGTTATTCCACTACAACATTGTGTAGGAAATCGAATTGTTAGTTGTTACATCTAAAATATAATACACTCTACTATGAATAAATGGAAAATCATTTAATTAGCTTGTATCTTACTATCTTCACAGAAATGATTTATCCAAGCATAGAACTCTTTATCTCCGCACGTATTCGTAAATACGAATAATCCTTGCCTGCCATTCTGGAAATAAACTAAAGATTTTACGGAATAGTAAATTAGGTACCTAACGGGACAAGCGAGGGGAGAAAAAGCATTATTCATACATTAACTACAACACAATTATTTATGAATACCTATGCCAACGAATTACAATACGTTCTTCATCTACGAATTGAACATCTATAATGAAGTAAGTATATTTATTTTGAATTGCACTGCGAGTATTGTAAACGCTATTATAAAAGAATGCTACGCGTATACGTTTGTCCTGTTAAAAAATATTACAATAAAGGAGAATGCTCAATAAAAACCCAGGCCCGGCGCAAACGAAATGTAACTCAAATGATAGGTAAAAATGAGTAATTAAATACTGCATAGGGGGCATCATCGAAATCAATGGCTTAATGGGTGAAATACCTATTCGAAGTTTTACAGGGGTCACACGAATATATAGGAAAAGGAGCATTAAACAGTTACGATTGCGATTCAGAAGTATAAAATATGATAAATATAAGGTAGCCCGTCTTCTTCTTCTTCATCATCATCAGCCTTGGTTCCCCACTGCTATATGGAACTAAGAAATAATATTGTTTAAAATCTCTTTCAACTTAAAATTCCTGAAATTATGCCATCTCTGTGTCGCGTGAATTCCAAATAAGTAGGTATTTCACGCATTTAGCCATTGATTTCGATGATGCCACCCATGCAGTATTTAATAACTCATTTTTACCCATCATTTGAGTCACGTTGCGTTTGCGCCGGACATATTTATTTTTTACATAATTCATGAGTATTTTCCTTTGAGCCTAAATCCAGCAGTGGAGGGACCAAGGCTGATGAAGAGGAAGAAAAATCAGACGAGCTACCTTACACTCATCATATTATATACTTTTTAATCGAAATTGTAACTGTTTAATGCTCCTTTTCTTACATATTCGTGTGACCCCTGTAAAACTTCGAATAGGTATTTCACCCCTTAAGCCATTGATTTCGATGAAACCCCCTATGCAGTATTTAATTACTAATTATTACCTATCATTTGAGTGACATTTCGTTTGCGCCGGGCCTGGGTTTTTTCTCCATACAAAATGAGCATTCTCCTTTCTTCAATAGTCATGTGAACGAATATACCTCGATAATACTCGATATATATTTAAATTTACATTATTCGCATAAGCTGCAACGTTGCTCGGTGACGTTTTATGGTAATAAATATATAAATAAAACACTTGAATTTCGTGGTACCTTAATCAAGAGTGTAGTGTATTTAATTACCATCTTGTGCACTATGCTTAAGAGTATGCATACCGAGATTTCAAAAATTTCTAAAAACGGGAGACCTTATATCTCGACAACTGTTACTAAATATGCTTTGGAACAAAATAGGATAGATGCATTGAACATTAATCTAGGGAATAACCGTAAAGGATTTTTTATATCATGTATAGATTTCTCAAAAAATATTTTAAAAGCACCTCTGATCTTTTTTCCGAAAGACGGAAACTCGTTTCCCGAAAGTCGCAGAGTAAAAATTTATTTTTGTACTGATAATATGCGTTAAAATCTAGGGAATAACCGTAAACAATTTTTGATAGACGCAAAATTAACCCCAAAAAATGGAAAAAACGCTATTTTTACCATTTTATCATGCGATTGTCACGCGATTTTGAACCCTAATGCCGCGGTAAATGACTGTGACTTCATTCCTGGTGCCAAGCCCTTCAGCGGCTTAACATTAAGTAATGTGACGAAGACAGATTATTCTCATACAATATGTATGCGTGCCATCAGCTATTGGGCATCATGTGCGTCGCCAGCGCCGAAGCTAGGGGGGACAAATAAGATTATTGAATTGGCAGGCATAAATATGATATGAAAATTTTGGATACACAGGCGAATTGATGAGCGATAGTAACATATCGAATAGTACCTTACTTAACGGTAACCAGACAAAAACTCACAATGACAAAATCTCAACTGTCAAAAGGGTAACCTACTATTGACAGAATCGCAACTAAACACCGGAAAACCTGTTGCCGACAATTTCAATATTGTTGGGTTAGGTTCGTTAGGTTGTTTTTTTTTTGTGCACACAATAACAAAACAAAAAAAAACGACGGCATCAGATTTCCCAGTGTTGAGTTGCGATTCTGTCAATAGTAGGTTACCCTTTTGACATGTGAGATTTTGTCACTTGAGATTTTGTCATGGAACCCTTACTTAACACTTTTAAAGATTCTGATTCCTTTGGTATTGTCTTACTGAAGCAGACACAGTAAATAGAAAAACAAAGTGTTTTGATTTTCTTTCTTTTATTTTAAATATATTTCTACATATTCATGATTGTTGTACTACATTACATTGAATTTTGTTGTTTTATTGCAGGACGGTTTAAAAAAACATCTTAATATTTACCCTTTGCTGTGTATGTGTTGAGGTATAACTTCTTAATATATACGTAGGTGCGATGTGAGTATTCATTTTCGTCAGAGAGGACAGCTGCCCTCCCCTGCCCCCCTGCCGGCGCCCATGTTGTGCAATGTGCATCTACCTTTGCAATACAATGTTATTTATGCGAGTATTGTTGCAAAAACTGAAGAGATTCATTATAACTCTTCTACCATAGTGACAATCTACCTTCATATGCTAGTAGGTATTCCTACATACTGCAAGTACAAGTAGGTTTTAGTTTTACGTACGTAATACGTATACATAGGTAGATAGTACTTACTATCTTTACAGATAGGTGCCTATAAGGGTTGACTGCATGGGCGTCGCCAGCCTCGGAGCTAAAGGAGGGCAACAAAATTTTTGAAAACTGACACATCATAAAAAAGCGTAAATAGCGCCGCAGGCAATTTTTTTTTTTGTGAGACATAGGAAAGGAGGTCGTAATGTGTTTTTTTTTTATTTGAAAATGCACATAATACTTTGCACAATAATAGGTATGTATGAAAAATGTTATATGTAAAAAAGTAATAAAAAATGGCGCCGAAGGCAATTTTTTGTTATGAATCTGATGTATTTTCATACTAATTTTAGAAAATTTATAATATGATGAAAAAATGTGTGGTTGTAGTGTGATTTTTGTGAGGTTTTATCATTTAGTATGAAAAGATAAATACATATTCCAATCTCTAGGGGGGGGGGCAGCTGCCCCTCCCCCCCCCTCCCCCCTTGGCAACGCCCATGACTGAAAGAAATCGAATCGTCGAATCGAAATCGTCGGCCCTATGCGGCCCACTCACTGTGTTTCCCATTATCATCTAATTTTATATTTATAGAAGTGGTCAAAATGACTTATTATTATCATTATAGCCCCTAATGGCTATTTCTAACTAATATGTCTTGAGAAACACAAACACGTTTTTATTGTTTTTTTTAAATTTCTTTATTCATATTTTATCACACTTATGGTACAGGATACTGGAGTTCCAAAGGACAGTCGTCTATTTGCAGATCTCATATAGGAGCAAAAAAAATATTATTTAGGAGACCCTAAAAAATAATAGCGACCTTCTTAAGTTCCATTCCATAGTACATCTAAGAATTATTTATATACGAGTATATAGGTATAAAGTTCATTATTCGTGAGATATCATAAGTATTCATTATTTCAGAAGAAATTCAAAGTACTTAAGTATTTCTATTTATCTATCATCTCTCTGTTCTCGCTGTCACTTGCTGTTAAATAAATGTAATTGTATAAATTCTCCGAATTTCTTAACTCTCTCTCTCTTTCGTAAAAATAATAAGGGTTCTCTCATTTTTTATTTATTTCGGAATAAGAGAAACAATATTGATTCAATAGATCAAACAAAATTGATAGAATCTATTGAGCAGAACTTCAGTAAGCTATTGTAATCATTAAATAATCGTATTTCAAATTGAATTAATGTAATACAAGTAGCGATACTTGATACTTATTTATTAATTACACATTTTAAGTTACTGTTTCATATAATTTTTTTCAGAGTATGAAGGTTGGTGAAAGACAACTGCCATGAAATGTAATTCTAAAAAATGCATCATAATTCATGTTTTTTCTCATTATACGAGCATAGTATTTCCCATAAATCTGGCGTTCCGTTTTCTCCGTCTACCCCGCAGGGAACATGGCGAGAGGGGATAGAATCTTAGAACGGAATAATTAATAATTAGGAAGTACGAGTATTTTCCTCCTACTGAAAGTCATTTAACATGTTTATATGTTGTCTTTTAAAAAGGACGTTAGTTTTTCCTCAATTAAAGATATACCTAGAATCAGTGGCATAGCGTGGGTTCCTGCCGCCTGGGGCGGTAGCCAATTTCGCTGCCCCTTATTAAGGCATTTAAATCCAAAAGGCTTGAAATTTAAAGGAATTCTAAAGAACTTCGAAATTGGAAGCGAAGCGAATCAACAAAAAGAATTTGATATTGCTAGGGGACAAAAATAGAGAAAAAGGGGCCGCAGTCGAAATTTTTGAGAGATTGAATGAAGAAATATAGAAATCTTACTCAAAAATTACCGCCCCCTAAATAATAATTCTAGTCGTGTATAATAAAATAAGGTATCTCGTGGATTTTTTTTATACTTTGACATAACGAATGTTAAATGATATAGCCACACGATAAATAAAATAAATATACTTTAATTTATACATTTTTGAAACGAGTTTTACAGGCCTAGCTATTTTTCATTATTCCTTCCGCAACACTATTTTATATTTTGTCACTCAATTAAAGTACCATATAGGTATGTATATATATGAGTATCTGAAAACTCTATTCATGGCTTTTAAATATTTTTATTATAATAAAATATTTTTAACCTCTACTGTAGTGAAATTAGAAATATACTTTAATCGTTGTTTAACAGGTCATGCTTTTGTAAATATTGTTAAACTGAATGCTTATGTTCTAAGTCTAATATATTAGTTAGACTTTAATACCACTATTATTATGTAAACAATAAACTACACAGCTGTTGTTCTTCAGAATAATGAAAACATTTTCGGAATAATTGTTGTACTTTCCTATTATTATTTATGCATTAAAGTTGCTCCACTTCAGATTTCCAAATATACGAAACAGTTTCAAATTGTAAGATGTAATTTATTTGATACAAACTATATATAGATGATGCCATGTATATATTGTACTAAATATACAGTTACTACTACGTAGAGTATGTTTACACAAAAGGGTCTCGTAAATGTCAATTTAATCTTCTATCTTCAAAGATGGATACCTAATGAAAGTTTATTTTCAAAAGTATACAGTCCTTTATTGTATCATCTTGTATTTCTACCATAAAATATACATAAATAGTTCAGAGAATATTTATTTTGTTTCGTATAGATGATTTGGCGAACCAGCAGAAGGCGATGACCAACCATAAGACTAATGAATGTTATTCTTCTATTTTCCTCGTATATCTGTAATCTGTATATTTTGTGAAAACTACTTACTTTATGTGGCTACTTATAGCTTTTGTACCCCGCGGTTCTATGCTTTGTTTTGTTCTAGGATTTACTTATTTACAGCGCTGGCCCTAGCAATCTTGGCGCCCCAGGCAACGGCTAGAACGGCGCCCCCCTTAAAACTAAAAAAAGGGTAAAATAAAACACTAAAATCAGATAAAACAGATAAGATTTATTTACACGAAGGAGAAGTGTATCCATCTTTTTTTCCGCCTTCCACATAATTATAAAAAAGTGGTTGCGAATTCTCTTCACACTTTAAAATTCTTGTGGGAAATCAAGGTTTGAGATCTAATTCGATATAAGATGCGAGCTACCTATGCGTCCGTTTGCTACGCCGCGCCGGCGCCGATGGTGCACCCCAAATGCCAGCGCCCTAGGGAGTTGCCTATCTTGCCTATATGGACGGGCCGGCTCTGCTTATTAACTCGTAGTCTTGGAGAAAGATTTTAATTAGTTTTTCTGATTATATTTGATAGATATTTGATCATTTCATAGCTTAAGTATATAAAGTGCTTGGAGTCTCCTCTATCTTTCTTTACTCAAATTTTGGGCTTTGAAAAATCTCTCATAATATTGTGTGCAGAACAAAATCCAAATTTTGATTAGGTACCTACTTCTATAATCAAAGGTGCAACCACTCTAAAAACCACATCGACCATGAAATCTTTCGCACGATTGATTAGTCATGATTTTAGATTCTATTCTATTCTATTATTCTTTACGGCTATCCACTCGTCTGCGAGTATTCTCAGCCATCTTACAAGTTAGAGTGAAAAGAACAAATATGAAGCAAAAGGCGCACACAATATGCAGAAAGTCAAACTGTACTTACAATAAAATTCTCTAAGAGAAAAATTTGAAGCCGGCGTAAACACATCATCATTATTATTATTATCTTCAACCGAAACAACATCGTAGAAATGTGATTTTAGATTCTGCGTAGGTATAATATTTTCTTGTCCTGAAGGTCCTTGGTATATCTGAAATAAATAAAGACATGCATGAGTGAATTTTCTCGTTTTATTGATAGGTAGGTAGGTACCTATAATATTTATGCTTTTGATTTTTAATCAAGCGTTCTTGTAAAACCCTTAAATTCAGCCACTATTTACATGCATGACGAATTTACGATGTTTTTGCTCCCTAAATGTATCTATGTACCAGTGACGAAGGGTGGATTTCTGCAGAAGGGAAGCCGGGGCTAACATTTCTGTTGCGATTACGTCAGATTAGACACTATTATACCTATCATTATTTCCAAAAGGTAACTCGATGGGAATCGTGTTCTTAGATAGCTTCGCGCCTGCTATGTACTCATATTAGTATAAACAGCAATAAGTTTCAGAAAACGTTAGATTTTTTTTATTCAGTTCACTCTAACGCTTCCTCGCTTGTAGGTAATAAGATCATTATTTGGTTTGTGAACAGGGTTAGAAGTTTGGTATAATCTTAATATATTTTCCGGAAAATGTACAACTGATGGTTAAACTAATCTGTGGTGGGTTTATTGCCTAAGGCGATCTCATACAACTAGTTAATCTGACAGTTGAACGTCGTTTCGGGTCATTTTATGGTTGTTTTTAAAACGTTTTGCTAATTGGATTCAAAAGATATAATCCCAAACGAGATTAATATGCATTATTTTGTCTAATGTATTATGTTTTACTATATTGTTATAAATATATAAATAAAAGCTTAGTATATTGTGATTTTTAATATTGTTAGACTAAATATTAATTATAAAGTACCTATCTTGTTACAAAACAACGGCTTTTCAAAAGAAAGTAAACGACTTGGCTGACTCGTAGAAAAATTCATAACCATATTATAATTTTCTTTAGGAAAATTATTTATACACTTGCACATACTTGGTGGCAGTTATTAAATAATAAGTATGTAACATCACATTCAACATATAGGTGTGTCTTATAATGATTAGTTGGAAGAGATCACGATGTCGCGATTATCTCATCATGTTATTTTTTCTCTTGTATTGAATATTATGAAAACAGATCGAGACAGACAATATTGTAACGTATTCTGAGAATTCATTAGTGATATGCGAGATAAAATTATTGGAGTCAGCTTCGTTCACTAGGGCGATGAGCTCACCCTAGTGAACGAATGTTCAGTGTCTATTACTTGTTAGTTAACCTTCTGCTGTATTTTGTTCACTTAAAGTGTAAATAAATAAATAAAGCAGTCATTCTCAACTGGTGTGCAGAGAACGATCGACTATCCGGCCAAGTGTATGATGACTTTCTATTGGAGAAACTTTCACCATTCAGCCCAACAAATCAATATTAAGTATTATAATATATTTTCAGCAATTCATCATCAGTTCAGTTTTATAAATATACTGACTTATGTAAGAAGTCCGTAATATTCCATCCATACCACCTATCTATGATAGTAAGAAAATATTTAATTCATTTTAAAACGTCTGCCTGTGACAGAAAATTAACAGTAGATATTGAGAAGTATAGTTTTTCATTAATTCTTTTGCAATTAAAAAGTTAGAGGTTAATGATATACAATCAGAAAAATATTTTTTTGTCAGAAGATTTGGTTTTATAATTTTTATGCAGGTGCGATGACCTCCTAAACCTAAAAACAAAAATTCACCAACCACTACTTGTTGTTTTTGATATATGTAAGTATTTACCAAAACTGCATATTTGTATGTATAAAGAATGAGTAAAATTCAACATTCTCCCATGATGTGGAAGACTGAGAAGCAGCATATGACCCTGGTAGAAGGCTAAGGTTTTGGCTGCGCAATATAAAAGACTATAGGCATGTTATCTGGTAAGATATAACTACATGTGAAAAGCCTTCGCCAGACTGATGGAACCTGCGGGCTGATACGGTACATGGAGAAGAAGAAGAATGAGTGACGCCTTTGTTCTATAATAAACCGGACTCCGCCGGGTTACAAAAAAGTTAGTACCTACCTAATGATAATGTAATGAGTTGAAAGGATTTCATGGTGATGTGGGAGATGAAAGAGGATTAGCATCTTTTGTGAGAACCGTCAATGTATTATTTTGCATATGATGAATCAATAGTGAGACTAATTAACATTTCCACGGTCAATCCGTTCCGGGTTAAAGAGGTTAATGAACATCCATATGTAAGGCATTCGGTATTCCATAAATACTTGCCAACTATACCCACACTACATGTTATTCCTTACATTGGGTGGGAATTGGCAAACTTCTAAATGAATGCAAAAGCAAGAAACATAGAATAAACTCTACTACCGTGTTTTGAACCACTTTTATAAAAATATACTCTACACGGTAGACTCTTTATAGGTTGAGATGATTGCAATGAGGCTCGTCACCCATCAAGTCGCGTTTATACCAGAGTGGGCGCAAAGAGGTGGGCAAAACTCGCAATTAGAAGAGTGCTTCATTTTAATGATTGGAATTAGAACTGGAATTGATATCATGTTTGACAAAGGTGCAAGTGTAAATTAATGAGAGTTATTCCCAATCCCACCAACTTTAACCTAGGAAGGAGAGCCCTAAGAAATTTCCATACAAAAACAGAGATACTATTCTATTTATTGATTAAATAGCATCCGCTTGTAGCACCACCACAGCCTAATTCCATATGAAATGCAACACGCAACTCACCTGCTCTGGGCGGAGATATTTGGGCACCTAACGTAGGTGAGTTGCTTGTTGCATTTCATATGGATTTAGGGTGTGGTGGTGCTGCAAGCGGATGTTCCTTAATCAATAAATAGAATATTATCTCTGTTTTTGTATGGAAATTTCTTAGGGCTCTCCTTCCTAGGTTAAAGTTGGTGGGATTGGGCATTAATGTATCTACTAAGAATTAAATGACAAAATGCCATATATCACTCGCATACGAGAGAAAGAGAACGCGTGGCGAAGGCAACATAGCTTTGTACCCTAAAAGGAATACCTTGTTTCCCATAGGTAGACAAATAACGAAACATTCCCTAGTAACAATTTAGCTCCCAGATTGGTTCTAGAACGGTTCTAGAACTGTTCTAGAACTGCTCTAGAACCAATCTAGGAGCTAAATTGTTACTAGGGTTGTGAAGTCCTGTTTTTGCAGTAAAATCGGAGAGCGGAAATAATGAGCGATAAAAGTAAGTTTTTATCTAACATCGACATTCGGTATTCATCAGTCAGTAGGTTTTGGAATATGAATTAGAATTACAATTGTAATAAATTAATGATCAGTCGTATAGAAAGAGACAGAAGGTTATGGATGAGGACTTCTCAATTCTCAGCTCAGTTCAGAAAGATTGTGAATCCCTGATGGAAATTAATTTATTGAATAACGATTATAATTATAATTAATGCGGTAAAAAAATCTTCGTAATGAAACAAACCTGTGCCGTTTTAGTCATAAAACAACCGCAAAGTTTTCGTATAACGATCTATACTATAACGACCTACATCATTGTATATCAAAAATTATCATCAATATCAATAATTAATGCTGAATTTCACCAACTTTTTAAGTAACGAATAATGGAGATAGGAGCCATCTAGCACCAGGGCCAGATTTACAGTTTTCATAGGAGTAGGCCCTGACATGCATTTTCGCCGCCCACCCCCAGATTTTTTTTATTATAAATACATTTTTTCAATTTTTTTTATCCTATTTATTAAAAAAGACGGGGGGGGAGGGAGGTTTCCATATGAAAAGTTACAAAGAAGACTAAAACTGTTGACCTTCGCCTAGAACAAAATGTATAGCGGGGGAGGGGGTGTGTTTTGTTTTGTAGATTTTTCCTGATTTAATCGTAAAAGTTTTCGTATCAATTTTTTGTCGAATGGTCGAATCCATAATGTGTTATCTGTTGCCCAAAATGTCTGATATTATTGTCACAGGGTCGGTTTACAATGAAATAGTGGCGAATCCTGCAGGACTTTTAAAAAATAAATTTATTGAAAAGGACTCGATTGCAAGAAATCACAAATTATGTCGGCAAATACTTACGTACGAATCTATCAATTATAGATTTATTTTATGACAATAAAATTTGATATCCATTTTCTTTTTATTTTAGGCGTGATTTTTGCATACGGTAATTAAGCACATAGGTAGGTACCCGGTACCTAGTTAACCTATTCAAGGCCTTCACAGCTCAAAGGCAACTGAACGAAAGATAAATTGATGTTGCCTACCTTAATTCCGCCTACGAATATACTATTTAAACAAATTCCCCCTTGTTGTAGGTAGGGGCAGGTACAATACCTACGCACCAGGTACTACACATCACTAATGAATACCAAATAATAAAATCAATTTAGACGAACGGTACCTACAATTGCTGATTTCTCATTAATATGTAAATACCTACCTAGACACTGATGGCAATCAAAGTTATGTTTATGTAATTGACAGACTGTCTTAAGGACGTCAAAAGTTTAGAAACATTCTTACACTCTTCTTCCATTGTTCGCGTCAGGAGATTTAATATTGGAGTATCATAATAAAATATAAATAGAGGAGAATATTTCAAAAATGTATGTCTTCAATATCATTCAACCTTTACAAGAGGACTTTAAAGTTCATCATAAGGGAATCCTCCCAATTAACACCTTTTTACGTTGTTTACAAATGTACGCTTAAACGCGTCGTTACTAACAGAATTAAGAGCTACCTCATTATAATAAAAATACATAATACCTATACTCACTCACTCACTCACTGATTGTTTCTGTATGTATTCTATACTAAGTAAATAAATAAATAAATAAATAAATCTTTTTTGACCAAAATGATTACAAAAAAAATAAGACAATCTTGTGTGCCAAAAGGCGGACTTATTGCTAACGCAATATCTTACAGGCAACCCGAGTACCTAAATCAATTTAAAAATATTTTTTTATTAGGTACTTCCACAAATCAATTACATTATCAACAAAAAAGTATCCAAAAAATATTATCTCTATACACATAAAATAAATTAATTTTATGAAATTAAATACAAAAGCAATAAGTTCATTATATTGTGTGACTTTCGTACGAAATGAAAATTAAATATTTATAGAAGTCGAGATAAATGTCGGGTCAATTGCCGTTTACAATATCTACCAACTAACCGTAATTCTACAGAGCAATAGAACTCGGGCGAAAGAGAGAATACTTAATAATCACTTGATGTATATTAAATTAAGTATTTGTTATATTCGTCATTTTTTAACGGGTACCTCAGGCGTCTTAAAACCAACTAGTACATAATAATGGATGATAAAACATAACACTTTTATTTACTTGTTTACAGAACAAGCAGAAAGTAATCATGGGGCAAAGGCGCCCCTGGAGACGTGACCAGAGCCCTACATCTGAACTCCAGACCCACACCCCATATGAAGAAGATGATTCTCAAACGTTACATATGAGTAAGCTGTCCATTATTTTTTAATAAACATTTATCAAAATCCAAAATTTAAGGAATATGAAATATTCGTTTCCCTCTGTATTACTTCGGAGAGAAATTTCGTTTCTTTCTTAAATAGTGCAGGCGCTGCGTGCACCTTCGTATGCATAATATGAGGACAGAATTCCATCAATGGGTTCTAGTTTGGGATAAATCAAAGATCTAGGATCAGGATCTTGCCAGTCCAATGTTTGGTCCAATTTTTTTACCCCCTCTCAAATATAGTCGGTGGGGTATATTCTATGAAGTCATTTTAATAATTATTTAAGTCTTAATTTTTAGTTTATTATAGTGGTAAGTATGTGGGGAGGGGGGGGAGGTTTAGTGAAATGAAAAAAAGTGAAAACTTTTGTTATTAAGATGAGAACTATAGATTCCATTATTCAATCATTCAGTTGAGGATACAAAATGTGAGTCCCAACATGAAGAATCGCCACAGTATAATATGACGAATTTGTCATTAATAAGTTTTATTATAATAATAAAGTAATCTACATGCACAATATTGATATTGTACATTGAACAATCGTTAAATGTTAAATAATTTGGTACAAATCAATGAAGTACATTAATGTGAAAATGTTATAAATAATATAGGCGTCATACAACATAATTCATATCTATCTATATATTTGTTTACTTTAATTACCATTTATATTACTATATATAAGTTATTTCTTTCCTTTCTCGGGTTGACTGTACGATATTGCTTTTGCAATAAGTCCGCCTTTTGGTACACAACCACTGTCTTGTTTTTGTATCTATGCATATTTTTCTTTGGCCAATAGATATTTATTTATTTAATACACACTTAGGTACATTTCAGTATTTTAAGTAAAATGGTCAACCAGAGCGGACAGTATCTATCTAGTATCTACTATCTATCTACCTACAGTTGGCATTAGATAATAATAATACTTGGATGATTTTGTAAGTTCTGTTTTCAAGAATCATCGCCTCATGAGATGTCCGAGTGGAATATGATTCGAATCACCCGTAATAGGCATTTTTCTCGACAACCTTAGGTAAAATAGGTACATCGATGACGTATATCGACTGAAAAATAATGAGAGCTGAACCTGATTGTTGATTGGATCATAAATGATTCCATTAACATCGCAATTTATGTTAACTTTCCGGGCTTGGAGGCCGTGATCGACTGGTCGCTTGAGACCCGACGATCCGAAAGCCTCCGCACATACCTGATTTTCACTAATTTTAGCAAATTTTGATTAAGTCTCAGAATCTCGGAGACTGTATACATTCAGGATGGTAGGTAATCTACTATGTACATTTGTACAATACTTAGAAAGTTTCTGATATCCATATTTTAAATCCCCGTTAAACCTAATTTCTATAGAACCTACGAGTACATTCGTACATAGTCAAATGGAATGAAAATAATTTTGATTTGGTACTTCAAAGTTTCCATCATACATTATCATTTTTTTTGCTGATTCTTATTCACTGAACAGAATCGTTTTGTGGGAATCAAATTTATTAATAAACATACCTAATATTACGAGTATTATATCCAAATTGTTCATCGTAACAATTGCTCACCAGTTGTTTTGTTGTACATAAATTAATAAATGTGCATCGCAATATCAGTTTTCATAATACAGCTATCTAATAAAATTTCCATTAGCGAATTATGCTTATTGAATCGAATTACAAAGATGCAAAGTGAAACGTAGAGATTTATTAAATGTTCTGTTTGAAGTGCAATCATTCGTACCTGTAACAGATTTTGTGAAGCGTTTCAATAATAAATGATTAAAATGGAGTATGCACTAAGTACCAAAACTAACATTTAGATTTCAGAGAAATTATGTTTCAATAAATTGTCGTCCATCGCCAATCATCGAAGGTCTAATTCAGATATTATTGACCCCACCGGAGCCTGCAAGGGAAAGATTTTAAAGGAATTTTAAAAATAAAATCGGAATTATCATATTTCCAGTTCTAGGTTCTAGGACATTAGTGTTTTTCGACGTTTCAGTTGTGACATTATAAATCCTAATCGTTTTTCATTAATCTCGTAATAAAATATCGTATTGTCTTTAGTTCAGTATTTCTACACCTGCTTGTAGGGTCTTCGATCTTGAATGTAGAATCATTTTTGGCATCTGGAATCATTCAATTGGCCAAACATCTTGAGAATGTCATAATAAGCTCAACACAATACAACAGACAACAGATTCAGATTAGAGTTGCTTGCATCTATTTTAATGAATCTGCGAATATTATTTAATGAATCTTCCAGTGATGCACGATTATATAAATTGCATAAACAGAAATGGGAATTTATCTCATCAGATTTTTTTAGACAATTGACGCTTCCCGAAAAAATGTTATATTTATTTCACAAAATAAAAGTTTTTTAAGGAAAATCTCACTATATATTTGAAGCCTAAAATGTTAACTATAAATTTTCTTATGTTTGGTCAAAATTACATCAGTAGTTTGTGAGATATTTTCAGAAAACATAAAAGGGAAATTTTCATACTCTTCAATTTTCAGAAACGCTTGACTTTTGGTCATGCATTCATTAAACTTTTAGGTAGATTTCCAAAAGGAACTCTACCTATTCGTTTCTCCCGTGATGTCGCAGAATTGAAAAATTTCTACTCAGTATCACTAATTAGAACCAGGAGAACCCGAATCCGACCTTGGTTTAAAAGTTTATATATATAAGCCATATATATATATGTCCCTTTTCTTGTGCGCACGTTTGCAGCCAAACTATGCGTCTCAGAAACGTGAAACTTGGGTGGTAGATTTTTGGTAAGTGGTAGATGAACTGATAGGAGATTGGATGAAATCCATTAAGAGGAAGGTTCACTTTTTAAGGCTTTAAATTAAAAAACAATCATTCTGAGGGGATCCAATGATTGTGAGGGTCTGTGTCTGGTATCGTATGAAAGGTTATTAAATAAGGAATACAGATCAAAAGTCAGATTTCGTCTAGCTCAATTCCTCGGACTACACTGATCGATCGAAAGATCTAGTTAAGTAGTTACCGCATAGGTACTTGCGTGTTTGTTGTCTTAGAAATGTGCTTCACGATACGAGAAGAACTCACATCTTTTTTTCAAATTTCTAGTGCTTAGGTACCGGTACCAATCCATATTATGTGTGGAATGAAAATAATTTGATTATTGGATTAGGTACTTCCTTTGATTATTGAAGTACTTAATCAAATATTTTTTCGTCATACGGTACTTCGATAATCAAAGAATAAACTACATCCATACTACTTCATCACTTCGCTGGTTTATTTGCTGATGATATTGTGATTGCTTTTATTGTACAGATGTACTCTTAAAATTAATAAAATTAATAAATCACTTGAAATCTACCTATGCCTGTGGCGTGCCAAAGGATTTTTTTTATTATTTTTTCATCCTCTATTACCCCTGCAGAAATTTTACATACGGAAGGAAACACCCTATATAATTGTTATTTTGCCTATTCGATTTACTGGTTTCGGGGAAACAAGGAATATAACGGCTAGGTATTTCATATTTATTTCAAGTTACTATGTGCCTATATACTATGACCACTTTTAATTTACAGTAAATACAGTATTTACACCCTTATGTATTTCAATGTTTATTTAATTCAATTGTACATACACACTGTGGTTTGCTGGAAGAGATTGCCTCTAGGCAATAAGTACGCCCATTGTGCGTATTTTATATTATATTGAAATATTTTATATTAAAATCCAAATAATACATTAACATCTATCTATCTATCTATCTATACCCTCACGCCACATCCCTTGCAGGGTAGGCAGAGAGGACAGAGCGCCAGCCAGCCCTATCCTTACACACACTCCTAGCTTCCGTCACATTCATGCAATTAGTCATACACGCTCTCCGATTCCTTTTACTCAAAACGCGTCCATCCTTGAGGATCTGGTCGACATGATCGGACCAGGTCAGTCTCGGACGGCCGCGCTTTCTCACCCCTCTTCGCTCATTCAGATATATCTTTTTTGTCATCCTGTCATCATTCATTCTCTCAACATGCCCAAACCATCTTAGTTTGTTTACTTTCATTCTTGTCACTACACCAGTCTTGCAGTCACTCATTTCCCTAATAACCTCATTCCTTATCTTATCTCTCAGCGTTTTCCCGCACATTCTTCTTAATGACCTCATTTCTACTGCATTCAACCCTGATTCATCCTTCTTCATCCACGTCCACGTCTCACTAGCATACATCAGGGTCGGCACCAAGACAGCATTGTGCACTAGCACTTTTGCTTTCATAGACACATTGCTACTACTAACAATCGGACCGAGCGCACCATTCGTCCTAGTACCGGCCAGCTTCCTTCTTTCAATGTCTCCATCACAGCGTCCATCTCTAGTAAACAAACTTCCCAGATATACATACTGATTCACTTGCTCCAGACAGTCATTACCAACCTTTATCACACAATTTGTCCTTATTTCCTCTCTTTCGAACACTAATACTTTCGTTTTATTTACATTCATTTTCATACCATTCATATCGCAGCTTTCGTACACACAGGATACTATCCGTTGTAACTCACATTCATCATCAGCCATCAACACTAAATCATCTGCAAACATTAACGCACATACTTTCACTCCATTTAGGTCCACACCAACATTCAGCTCATTCAGAGGACACATGCAGTAGTCGAAGAACAGGTTGAACAACCAAGGCGACATGACGCAACCCTGTTTAACCCCTTTTGTGAGAGTGAACCACTGCGACAACGCAGCATTCACCCTGACACAAGCAGAGCTCTCCGAATATAGAGACGCGATTGCGCCAATCAGTCGGTCGCTCACCCCATATTCCGACAGTACACGCCACAGTCTTTCTCGGTCCACACGATCGTATGCCTTCTCCAGATCCACGAACGCGCAGAAGAGCCTCTGGTGTTTAGCCAGAAGCTTCTCCACGACCATCCGTAGGGAGAAGATCTGATCGGTGCACCCCCTGCCACTCATGAAAGCACCCTGCACATCCCATACTTTACTTTCAGTCACTTTTCTTACTCTTTCAATCAATACCTTTCCATACAGTTTGCCCACAGAGCTCAGCAAACTGATAGCCCGATAACTGCCGCATTCCAACCTTGAGCCTTTCCCCTTGTACAAAGGGCAGATGACTGCCCTCCTCCAATCCTCAGGAGAGCAGCCACTCTCCCAGCACAAGTTGAAGAGCCTCAGGCACCACTCGAGAATCTTCGGGCCACCTTGCTTGATGAACTCTATGGCCACACAGTCATGTCCCGCAGCTTTACCATTCTTTGCTTTTTTCAATGCAAGCACAACTTCATTCATACGTATTTCCTCGTCCTCAGCAATATTTACATTCATACTATCTGCTACATTCGTCTGGTTTGTACTAGTACCACTTTCATATAATTCTTCGATGTATTCTTTCCATCTTTCAACAACTTCTTCTCCATTCATCACTAAAACACCATTCTTATCTTTGATGCAATTCATACTGTTTTTCTCACTTCCAGATCTCTTTCTTTTTACTTCCTTCCAGAATATTTTCAAATTCTCCTCGGCGTTCCTCGATAATTTCATACATTCCTCTTCCTCAAGTTTTCTCTTTTTCTGGCAAACCATTTCTTTCACTTCTTTCCTACACGCTTTATATATATTCTTCTTTCTTTCTTTCTCACCTCCATTATCTGGTTTCGCACCAAGCACATCATTCCACGCTTTCTTTTTCCTCACTACAGCATCCTTCACCTCATCATCCCACCACGCATCACCTTTTTTCCTTCCTACCAACGCTTCTCCACATACTTCTCTTGCACTCTTTACTAGCACCTCCTTCATAACATTCCATAGTTCACTCGTCGAGCGTTCCTCATCATCATGTACTTCTAGCCTTTCGTTAGTTAGTCTTTCATATTCATCCCTAACATTCGTCTCTTTCAGTTTTTCGACCCTGATTCTACGGACAGGCTCCAACTTCCGAGCCCTCAAGCGCCAACCGGAGAAAAGATCAATCCTTGTTATCACAAGGAAGTGATCCGTCCACAGTCCGGCGCCCCGAAATGCCCGGGTGTCCTTTGTCGCCTTCCGGAGCTCAGAGTCCACACATACAAAGTCAATCATCGACCTTTCAATACGATCAACTCTCTCTCTTTGCCAAGTGTACTGGTGGATCTCCTTGTGTGCGAAGAATGTGTTCGCCACAAAGAGATCCAACTCCAAACATACTTCTAACACTCTTTTCCCGTTATCATTCACCCTATCATCGCCATGCAATCCCAACACTCTCTCAAAATTCTTCCTTCTGACACCGACCCAACCATTCAGATCACCTGCCAATATTACTTTTTTACCAATATTACTACATTAACAAATAATAAATATTGGTTACAGTTTAATATTTTTCTCAATATTAAATTTCACTTTTTGCAAATCTTGAAAAGGTGACATTCCTTGTTTTTCTTACTTATTCCAAGAATGGTGCATTTGCCCTCAGACTAGAGTGAGGTGAGTATAGAGTTCATGCAAGTCGCTTTCAGCTCGAGGATGACTATAGAGTAAATATCTACTTTTCTGTATTTTAATTCATATTTTAGATCTTCGTGAGATACCGATTATGAATTGTTTCAAATAATAGCATGAATAGTTTATGAGCTTGAATAGAATAGAACAGTTCATGAGCTTGTACCTATATTTGCTTAGCAGAGAAGGCGCTTCGTGCACTTTCGTATACTTAATATGTGACCAAATTCCATCAATTAATTATTGTTGGGGATAGATAAAGGGTTAAGGATCCGGTTCTTGTCGTTCCATTTTCTAGTCCAATTATTAATTATAACTATTTACTTTTTTTTTTCCTAAATTTAACACTTCGCCGTAATTTTTTAGCGTCATATGGACCTTAATATATGAATTTTGAAGATAATTAAATTTTCTATAAGATTAGTTACGAGGACAACTACATATTTTTCCATTTTTTTTATTTTTTGTAGAAGTAGTGGGCCGACGCCTCTAAGAATGGCCAGGACGGTTTTAGGTCCCAGTCCGGGCCTGTATTATAGCACTACATCCCTATAAGAATACGATACAACAGTAGATATACATCTATATCATGGACATCCCCCAATTTTTCAAAAAAATCTATTTGCTCTATTTTATATGTAGGTACCTAAAGTACCATAACAATATCGAAATTTTAATTGTTCTTCCTGCGAAAATCTTAGGAGGTACGGGGGACCCGGCTTTATTACATGGCAACCTGAATTATTAGACTCTAATTTAGAGACTCTCTGCCACTGACTACAATAAAGGGTACCTTTTGGAAAATATGAGAATTTTCACTGAAAGAACTTACCTAATAATGTATGTGGAAATAATCCCTTAAATATATTATGTGGGAAATGACTAACTACCTTCTTCTTATTGTTAATGAAGAATTAAACTAACTTCTTATTGTTAATGAAGAATATGTTAACGTGAATGAGGGAGGGGGTTGTGTACCCTACACCCTACCTAATTACAATTACGTACTTCAAACCAGCCAATGCGGTAAGTAGTGAGTACTTGTGTAGCTCCCTACTACGCAATAAAACCTTTATAACAAACACTATAGTACCTTACCTATACCTCCTCAGTGTTTTTATCAATTAATTTAATACGTGTGAACAACCTGTATGGAAATTTAATAATACGTAGGTACCTATATACCTAACCTATGGGTAATGGATTACTTAAAATAAATAGGTAGGTATGTAGCTTCGACTTTGTAACCGAACACAAGGACCCGAGTGTATAAGGATTATAGCAGTCAAGTACAGAACTTCATCACAATACTCACAATCCGCGAACAAGGAGGCATTAGGTTAGCCGAAACGTCGGAATATCTCATTTCTACACACGATAGAATTCGAAAAACTGCTTATTCATGCCACTGTATGCTCTGTAGTGTTATCCTTATCACCGCCTAGCCATACCCTGAAGTTCTCTGTGGAGTGTTCCCTATGTGGTATCCATAAACTGTAAATCAATGCGTTTCATATCCACTCTCCAAAAGCTCTACGTGGTTAGGGGGCTGCTGTCATGAAGTTTTCTTGGAAAGATTATTTCTTGGAATCCATCCCCGTAATATATACTCGTATAATTTCTGGTTATATTTCCAACTTAATTAATAACATATTGAAGAATAAGTATTTTGCACGTTAGCAGGGAGGGGGAACCACGTCCGCATTCCTGGTAAAATACGTCATCACTCGTTAGACACTTTGGGAATCTTAATTTTCATAATAGGTATTACAATCCGAACAATGAATATGATTACATATCCTTTATTACCTAAAGATACAGTAACACTGGTGATGAGTAAAAACAAAGTTCTCCTGTAAAATTACCAAAGTAGCGTATGAAGCAAATTGTGAACAGAGTGAACAAAGTACATCAAGTACTATTAACTTTTTTAAGGTTTTTTTTTATCAGCGCTAACTTTGTGAAGATTCATATTTATTTATGAGTATAAAAATACACTTGTACACTTCTCTATATTAAATTTTGTTAATTATATATCAAAAGCTTTTCGGGTCATAGACCCGTCCTCTGTGCAGTGGAGTAATTAGCGTTAGTGCCGCCCGGGGTGGACTCTGAAAATGCCGCCCCATTACCGACCCATAAGTAAGTACCTACCAGTGGCGAAGGGTGGATTTCTGCAGATGGAAAGTCGGGGCTAACATTTCTTATGGGATTGCGTCAGATTAGACACTATTAAACCTATAATTTTTTCCAAAAGGTAACTCGATGGGAATCGTGTTCTTAGGTAGCTTCGCGCCTGGTACCTACATACGAGTAAGTACATATCTACCCGTGGGTGCCTGCAGCTTTGAAGCTAGGGTATGGGTAAAATATGATATAAAAATTGCAGCAAAAAGCACCGCAGGCAATTTTTTTATGAAATAATTGTGTTTTTTTTATTTTGTGTTTTTTATCAATATGTTTTTATATATTGTTTCATTTTGCCGCCCCCTAGAATGTGCCGCCAGAGCGGACCGCCCCCTAGTTACACTGCTGCCTCAGTGATATTATTGTTGACTGAATTTTTATTTTTAATATTAGCTAAGTATTTGTGTTGGGGTATGGTGAGGGATGGAGGTGGAGGGGACAGAGGGTGGTACAGCAAAGGTGAGGTTAAGAACAGTGATTGTGTGGACAGCAGGGAAGGTGACTGGAAGGTCAGAGGGGATTTCAATGATGGTATTTGTATATTAACCGCCCTAAGCTTATTATTTTCTATTTGGATGTACCTACTCTAACAAATTTAGTCTGCAACTCTTTTTGCACTTATGTAACACCTCCACATCTTCTTCCCTGAAGGTATGTCCCAGCTCTCTGCAGTGGTTAGCCATTTCCAAGTTTACGCGAAATTCTTCACTGCTAATCTCTGCTCTTAGACTCTTCATCATGATATTTTTTCGACCAAAAGATAAAAGCCCTTTAGAAATATGCTCAACGGACAAAAGCCCAAACTTTCTCCTATATAATATACATATTGTCTTATATAATCATTATACTATCTAGGTATTACATAGGATGGGATTACACTGGATAGGGATTGGGATTATATTGTCTTATATAATTCTATACTATATGTATCACATAAGATTATATAGGACATTATATTATGTAGGACGATCTGGTCAAAAAATAGCATTAAGAGTCTAGGAGCATTGATTAGCAGTGAAGAATTTCGCATTGACCACTGATGCAAAGAGCTGGGATATACCTTCGGGGATGTTTGGAAGAAGATTACACTCAATAGCAGAAAGAGCAAGACTGAAGGAGAGGAAGGGAATCTTAACCTAATTGGGTCCAACTTCTCTTGGTTCTACATAATTTACAAACACCAACCGTTCCATTACTTCCTAGTCACCTATTGCATATCCTACTTGCAATGTGTTCATGTGAGACGAAAAACTCAAATTTCGGAACAGTCCTACAAAACTCATAAGTTTTGGTCACCCTACACAGTATGATGAAGCCGTGCCCTTAGGGGATGTAGATAGACGGAAATATTTTGCTATTAGGTATTTTTACAGAGAGAAAAATCTCATTGTAGAATATTTTTTCAATTTTACAAATAAAACGGTAATATATTGTCTACAGTTTTTATTTGTTAAACATCAGTAGGTAGTGTAGGTACGGATGAATACAAAACAAATAAAATATCCCATCACAAATCACCCAGTTAGGGTGGACTGCCTAATTATATAAAAAAATAGCCCATAGATTAGATAAATTTATGTTTATTTAGGTAGTACGCAGTAGCGGACTGGCTCTAAAAAAATCAGGTTACCAAGTAATAAAGTGGAAGCCCCCCAGTGTATATCAACTTCTTGAAATTTCCATAAAATCGCAGTAAAAAAAATGAATATTGTAACTTTTTAGATTTTTGCATCAATTTTTGAAAATTTGTGATGTATGACCAGCAACAATGTGGTTTATCGGCCCTCTCCCGTCTAAGGCCATGTCTGTGTGTATAACAGCGATTTTTTATCCCATACAATGTTATAAGTACCTATATTTTCCATAAGGATATACAATAATATACAGTTGTAAATATTTTTTATTTCTGCTACTTTCGAGTATTAATGCAAATATTTTATTTTATTAACTATGTAATATTAATGGACGGGCTTAGGGGGGGGGGGGGGGGCACTTTCCACCGTACAAGCTGGCAACTGCCATAGGTACTTATCAAGGGCAAATTCTGGGTGGGAAGGCCCGTTTTTCCATTATTATTTCATAGAGCTTCTGATGCCACCGATATTTCCATTATTTTATAGTAAAATAAATATAAAACACGCTAGTTTGAAAAGATACAGAGTTGGACCAATAGTGTCGCTGTAGTTATATCTACGTGTAATATAATAATTGTAATTTGATTTCAGGATTTCCACGGCCAGGAGAATGTAAATCTGGTATCTGCGGAGAGGAAGCTGCCTGCAAATGGTTTCCAAACAACACCTACATGTGTCTTTGTCCGCACGACTCTTCCCCTCCAACTATCAATCTGGAATGTCCTAACAGATTAACAGGTAATATAATAATACCTACAATACATACGTATATATAGTTGTGGTATGAATCCTTACAATATAAAGTATCTGTAATTTATTTCTATTTTTTCCAGTTCCCCTGACTCCACGACCGATCCACAATATCATACCCCCAAGTGGAGGAAATAGTACAACGCCAAAACCTAATGTTACATCAACTACACCAATGGTAATATTATATTAGCTGCCTTATTCGAGTATAATAGCATCATATCAATATAATTGACTTTCACAATGCTTGTACTATAAGATAATCACATTTTTTTTTCCGACTCGGCCCGCTTAGACTAGGGGTATTAATATCGGTGTGAAATCGAAAACGTGTCAATTGAAGTACGTACGAAGTGTTTTCACCTAACTCTTATAATATATGTTTAATCGACGCTGTATACCTACCTACGTTAATTGCCTTCAAAAGCTTGATGAACTTAGACAACATTGGTTAAGTTTGATGGAATGGAAATGATTTGAAAAATTTAATAACTTTCAAATGGGACAATAATTAAATAATAGTCTTTAAAAATCAATAAGTTTTAATTCAATTCAATCAATGAGCGCAGTTGGTTAAGGCGGCAGTCTCTCAAGCGGGAGGTGCCAGGTTCAAACCCCGGCGCTGGCGATATATTCCACACTTTGCGATACAGGCTTTTAGCCTAGTGCAAGGTGTGCAGGAAAGTATTTGGGTCTGTGTAGGGAGGCCCAGATCCTTTAAAAAAATTACACCAGTACTATTTCTATACGATATTATTATTCTATGGTTAAACGACTTCGATATACCTAAATATTATCACTATTAAACATTAAACCTATTCTATCCTCCGAAAGGAATGATGAAAGCCTTTAATAAAATAACCGGATATTATTTGCATTTCCATCTTTCAGATTGAGACAGCAAGTACCCTGGACACAGATTCAGATATAATGGCCATTGGTCTGGGATCCTCTATAATAGGTTTAATAATTCTTATCCTCGTATCTCTTATCTGCTGGAGACGAAGAGGAATGGGCTGCAAAGATAAGGTGTCGAGAAAATCAATGCCGGTGAGTGTAAATTATATTAATTAATTAATTAATCAAAACAATACAGTACTGAGTCCCTGTCAATCTATCTACCTACAGTATTTACATTAATCCCTGTCTTCTTAAAATGACTTAAAATGTATTTATTTCCAGCCTCTAACTGGAGAACCTTTACTCGCTGAAAGATATATATCTAATCCACAATACAGCAGCGGGTATGGAGGACCAAACGGTACTGAAGACAAAACAAGTGTTCCTGTAATTAACAACGTCGAGACTCTAACTTTCATTGAAGAAATAGGAGAGGGGTGTTTTGGAAAAGTCTTTAGAGGTTAATTTAAACTTTAATATAAAGGTGTATTACGAGTATCAATATTATTTGTCATGACTCCTATGAGGGTTTTCAATATCCATTTTCAGTGAGGTTTTTTCTGCTGCTGTTGTTATTACTCGGGCTCGCATGGAGCCTAATTGTCATAGAAAAATTCTCTCTAATATTATTGAAATCATTTTTTCAGGCGAGTTAAGGGTGGATAATCTCATGGTAACTGTTGCTATTAAAGTACTGAAGAACAGTGCAGGTCGGAACGCGGAAGATGACTTCAACAGGGAAGTCTCAATCATGAGTTCCTTCAAGCATGAAAACATTCTAAGGTTAATGGGAGTCGTGCCGAAAGGTAAACGTAGTTCTATCTATATACAATACTATAATGTACTAGGACAAGATTAATAGATAAGTCTATAAGAATATAATACTCCAAGTCCTATTATGTATTTCCATTTCCAGTAAATGGTGGAGAGACCCCATGGATGGTGTTCGAGTACATGCCATATGGAGATCTGGCTGGAGTGTTAAGAAGCAATACTCCCAGCATGAGAAAGCCAACACCGGGACTTTCTCCACTGGATAATCAAGGATTACTCTATATTGCGTTGCAAGTAAGATATTTATTTCTAAAAATACTTTCTAAAAATAGAATGTTCATAGAACAAACAATGACGTGTATAAAACAGAGCACTTTTACAACAATTTCATTGTTTGTTTACAGATTGCCAACGGCATGAAGTATCTGGCTGCCCAGCGATTTGTCCACAGAGATTTGGCCTGTAGAAATTGTTTAGTGGGAGCTAACCTCACCGTCAAAATAGCTGATTTCGGAATGAGCAGAGATGTGTACACTTGTGACTATTACAAAATGGGAGGCGTCAAACCAATGCCAGTAAGATGGATGTCTCCAGAAAGTATCGTGTACGCCAGATTTACATTAGAATCGGATGTCTGGTCATACGGAGTTGTTCTCTGGGAAATATATAGTCTAGGAAAGCAACCGTTCTTTGGTCATAGTAATCAGGGAGCCAGCAAACTTATTTTGCAAGGAATTATGCTTATACCACCAGAGAAATGTCCGACTTACATATGCGAATTGATGAGGGCTTGTTGGAGTAGCGAACCAAAAGATAGAATAAAGTTTCCAGAGGTATGTGAAAAGCTGGAATCCATTAGAGATAATTTCTCTTTGGAGGGATCTGGGGGTTCAGTGAGGGATGAAAAAGAGACGTGGTATAGGTCTTTAGGAAGGGTTAGTGTAAGCTCCGGAAGAGGACTTCCTCGCCCCCCTGCCACCCTCCCCAACATCCCCATCTGTCCATCAACCCCGCCCCACCTTCCTCCAGAACAACTAATGGACCCTGAAGGATACCTAGTACCTGCTCAACCTACTCATATATGTGAATATATTACAGCCATTCCTGATTAAATACTTATTTCTTTTAAAATATATTGTGTGTAATCACAAATGTAAATAATTTGCGGTAGTAAGTACGTATATACATACGAGTATAATGGAGGTTTGTATTGCCTGAAAATAATTACCAATACACATACCAAATATTTGATTTAAAACTTATTTGAAATGGCCAGTTTGATTTTATTTAATAGATTATAACTGTAGATAAGTACCTACCTAATATACCGAATGATAGATTACGTTGTCTAAAATATAAAAAAATATGAATTTCATAACTTTTATATAATATAGTTGTATAGTTTGTATTACCTCATATTCTGTCATCATCGATTCGGCGAAATGAAATAAAAAAATATATACATACTATTATGTATTAACTAATGTGAATTGTGAATATTTCGATGATTCGATGGTTGATACAAAATTCCTAATTTTTATGACCACTGACGGCAGGGCCGGATTTAGGGGAGGGCAAATGGGGCTACTGCCCGGGGCCCCCACAAAAGAGGGGCCCCCACAAAAAATTTAAAAACCCATTGAATCACATTTGTTTCATTAAAACTGGAAAAAATTTCGCCTGTGGCGCTATTTTTCCCTTTTTGTACCATATCATTATATAAATTTTAATTGTCTCACTTGAGAAAACTTCGCCTGCGGCGCTATTTTAGCTCTTTTTAGACCATATCAATATCAAAATGTTATAGTTATCCCACTCCAGCCTAGAAGTTCTTTATAATTCCTGTAAATTTTTGGAAATTTTGGATTTATATGCCTAAATAAGGGGGGCGGCGGATTTGATTTCCGCCCCGGGCGGCAGAAACCCACGCTACGCCACTGGCCAGGGGGCCTCCACTCCTTTGTTGCCCCGGGGCCCCCACACCTCTAAATCCGGCCCTGACTGGCGGATACAAGGGGACAGGGGGGCATGTGCTTCATCCTCCCTCCCGTTTTCCCCGACGGTCGACCTGCCATAGAATATCTTTCACGAAAACAAGGAAGATATCTCCTTTTTATCAGAATATTTTGCCTGTGGCGCCAATTAGGTACTTGTTCAAAGTAGAATCATTTTTAAAGTGGGAGGGGGGGGGGCAAGGATTGCTAGTCCCGCACTTGTCGCAATTACTAATGATTTTTTTACGGAAATATGTTTAATGTGAGCATTGCTTCTATAAGATCCTCGAGTTGGTGACCGTATTTTCAATATTTTAAATACGGTAATAAAATCCTGAATCCGCCTCTGATTTTGAGAATGAAATTCATCTTTTCGTGTACAAGATGTTTTAATATAAATTAGAACGATTAATGTAGGTAATTTGTTCTGTGATTCGAGAATTACAATAATTGTAACAATAGGTTGTAGTGGTAATGATATGTAAGTTGTATTGCATAGGTAATAAGGTGACAAGGTATAGATATATGTATGTAGTGTCTATCTAATATTGTTATATTGATGTGGTGTACTTTGTGTAACCATACGATAAATAAATGAATTACATAGGTATGTATTGTACGCGTACTAAATTATCTAAATGTTTTTACATATAGGAATAGGGGAATCTTACCAGAACTCTAATAAATCTAGGTTAAGTTATTAGTTATAATCAGAGACAGGAAAGTAGCAAGTCAAGAAAGGTCACATTTTACCAACATTAGGCAAATATTTGATTAATATAAGATAATTTCTATTATAAGATAATTACTATTATATAGCAATGCTTGTACGACTATATAAGTACGTAGTAATAGTTTTAAATGTCAGGTGATCACAGATCTATTCCAAGTTGAAGTATTTGCTAGTCATAGAAGTTTATCTCGTAGAACATTTGATAATTT
This sequence comes from Ceraclea dissimilis, assembly GCA_963576895.1. Classification (NCBI taxonomy): domain Eukaryota; kingdom Metazoa; phylum Arthropoda; class Insecta; order Trichoptera; family Leptoceridae; genus Ceraclea; species Ceraclea dissimilis. Next base: position 13,105,964 of record OY756358.1, on the reverse strand, counting down.
TTATACAAACAATTTTTGTATTTTTGATTTTTATATTTTTTCCAAGTTTATAAATAAATTTTATATTTTTATTGGAACACGGCATCTTTTCGTGTTCCTTTTAAAACTATTTTCACTCCGATGGGAAAATTAAGGCGAAGAATATCGTCAGGGGTCATATTTTGAGGTTGTCGGTGTCATGAAATTCCCGTCTCTGATTATAATAAATAAATACTTAGTATAATAAGTTTAAAAAAAATTAAAGTAAATTCAAAAATTGAAACGCAATTACAGGAATTAAAATATACGTAAATCCAATAGGGTTACGAGTACCTATATGTTTAGGTTATTTATACTCGTATATATTATCTACAGGATTATAACTAAAGTAAACAAATAAATTTACAAAACTTGCCATTTGTAAAATAAATGTATAGACAGAATACATATTGTACATTCTATAAAATATTGAAATAAATAGGTACATAAAATATAGATGTTATAGGATGACAGCTATCCTTAATAGGGAACTTGCACACTTTTTTTTTATTATCCAGAATCATAAAAAAAGTCATTAGAAACACATACCAATTTTTATTTTTTCGATACGTCCCCTAATGGCTATTTTACAGCACTTTGAAATTTGAAGTTTTGAATTCCCGCGAAAACGCTACTTTCAAAGACGCCGTACGACGCCGTATTGATGACGTCACGAGGTCTATATGTGTTTGGGTTAACGTAGAGTTCGGTATGTTTATGTTAATTTTTTCAAGTTAGTGATAGTTTCAGGTCGCTTTTTAGCGTTCCATCTGCTAAATGTATATATAAATAATATTTAGGATGTTTTTGAATTTCAGTTTTTATTTTATTCATATGGGATGCTCATCTCTCGAACGCGTGTTCGAGAGAGTATCCTGTAACCGGTAATGACGTAATGATATCGTTAATATATTATGTTATGTAAATATTGAAATTAATTAATGAATGAATATTTGTTGAAAAAATATATATTTTTCAAATGGCGGGTTTATTGCCGTTGTCAATGTCTACCAACCAACCACTTGTGACATTCATTTGAAGTACAAAATACTCACATATTTAAGTGTATGAAAAAGAATACTATAGTAGAATATACCGTAATTTTTTTCTTAAGGTAGTAGGAAAGCCCAACTGCTTAATATAAAAAAAAATACAAATAATGGAGTTATACGAGACGTACGTAAATACTCCTGGTTTCAAATAACTTGGCCACTGGCTACATAGTAATTCTATAGAAAAAGTGTGACAAGTAAGGTGAAACGAAATGTAGGTACTTCCATGGGCGTCGTCGGGGGGAGGGAGAGTTGCCCTCCCATAGAAAAATTTGTATTTGGGTATATATTGTATATCTACTTTCACTCATTGAATGACAAAACCTCACCAAAATAACCTTAATACGACATCGTTTTCTCTTCGATCATGATTCAATTTTCTAAAATTATTAGATAGCCCATTCAGTTTCAACTATTCCAATAAAAATTTCGCTTGCGGCGCTATTTTTAATGTTTTTTTGACAAAAAATCGATTTCCACACCAAACTACAACATGACCCTATTCAGTCCTTTTACTTTTTTTATATTAAATTTTTTGTTCCTCCCACCTATCTTCGAACCTGGCGACGCCCATGAATAGGTAGTTAGGTAGGTACTTTCATTAAAATTAACCTCACAAACATGACCTAAAAGTTAAATTCGATAAAGGTTTGTTTCTAGATTAGTTTCGTTGCACAATGCCATTTTTTCCACTTAGCCTTAGCCTTAGCGGGATCTACCGGTATCAATAAAAAGCTTTATTGGGCGTCGTATTAGTTGTCTTTGTTCACTCTGGCACTACAAAATATTCGACTGACTTCCTCTGAAATACTTTATATTAAATTAAGCTATAATATACTTCGAAAACAGTCAGAAAACAAACTCAAACACTACGCGGCCAAGAAACCTCATACATTTTGGTATCCCGTCAAAACAAACATGGACTACGTGACGTCACAGACAGATTGACCAATGGCGTGGCGTTTAAGGGGATGCTGAGAAGTCGTGATTTTATTTATCGAATTAAAAATTGAAAAAAAATATTTTAGGGTTTTAATCAACGTAGAATTGATATTTAACCTTTATTCTACCGAATTAATGTATTTTCGTCTATATTCCTCACTAGTGCAAGTTCCCTATTCCTCATATCTTAGACTTCGCTCCTGATTTTATGCAACCTTTACGTATTGCAATCAATTGCAATATTCCTTGCATAACGCATAATTATATTAAATTTCTACCTATGACGAAAAATAATTTGATTAGGTACTACAATAATCAAAGGGATATACTAATTTCTTACAGCCTACTCTAACTGGTATAATATGATACTATTTATTATGTCGTATCTCAATAATAATAAGACGTCTAGTAATTTATTCGTAGGATCTCTTCAGATTAATATAATTAATACATGGTGTCTTCAAATCCAAATGTAACTGCGATATCCTTCCCAACAACACTCCGTTTCCCTCCTTCCTGTTAGTACCTTAGACACACATAATATAGAGTGTACTACACTTTTTTTGTAGAGACTCACAGAACACATAGAAAGTGGTAGAGACTCACAGAACACATGGAAAGTGGTAGAGACTCACAGAATACATAGAAAGTGGTAGAGACTCACAGAACACATAGAAAGTGGTAGAGACTCACAGGAGTGCGTTCTGTATCCGTTAAAATTCACTCAGCGATTCGCTCGATTGTTTATGGTTCTATTGTTCGCCGTTCTATCATCGGTGCGTTTCACTCGGTTGTGCGAGTCAACGTGTTCTATGTGCACGGTTGACACGCTCGGTTGTTGCGAATAACACCCAACAAATTTGTTGGGTGACATTCGCTCGCCATAGATAATAGAAGGGTCCGCACGTGCAGTTCACTCACTCTTATTAACACGCAATATGTCTATCCCTCTCTACCAATGAAGAGTGCAGTGATATCGCTATCTCGATGTATATCTATCAACTCACTCTTATTAGTACTCTCATATCTCTATCTCTGTTTGACAATTCCAATTGGAACAATCACCCAAATGCGTTCTGCTTCGCGCGATAATCACTCGTTGACACGCTGAGTGAAAATTAACGGATACAGAACGCGGCCCAGAACACATAGAAAGTGGTAGAGACTCACAGAACACATAGAAAGTGGTAGAGACTCACAGAACACATAGAAAGTGGTAGAGACTCACAGAACACATAGAAAGTGGTAGAGACTCACAGAACACATAGAAAGTGGTAGAGACTCACAGAACACATAGAAAGTGGTAGAGACTCACAGAACACATAGAAAGTGGTAGAGACTCACAGAACACATAGAAAATGGTAGAGACTCACAGAACACATAGAAAGTGGTAGAGACGCACAGAACACATAGAAAGTGGTAGAGACTCACAGAACATATAGAAAGTGGTAGAGAGGGTAGTACTTAATATAATATGTCGCTGGTAGAGACTCACAAACACATAGAAAGTGGTAGAGACTCACAGAACACGTAGAAAGTGGTAGAGACTCGCAGAACATATAGAAAGTGGTAGAGACGGTAGTACTTAACATAATATGTCGCTGGTAGAGACTCACAGAACACATAGAAAGTGGCAGAAACTGAATTTACACTCCCCCGCTCTCCCTCACATTTGCTGGGACAAGGAATGGTCTGAAACCAACTAGTGAAACTTATGTTTGTCTCTTTCTCATAGAGTATTTTAGTAGCAGTTAAAGAGAGATAGCACGAGTCTACGCATGCAGGGTTTAACCGGGTCATCTCTATACTATAATTAGTACCTACCTAATAGTCAGGTAACTAGTAGGTACTAGATATATAGGTGTTGTTGTGTTTATTATTTTTATTTTCCTTCACTTGAAACTAGTCGGGTAATAATAAGGATAAGTACTTTAGTTTTCTCACACATGTGTTTTTCTTAGGGTTAGCTGGTAGAAATCGCATTACAGCGGTAAGCTTGCCCTAGTAAACATTTTATCAATTAAGTAAGTAGTTGTTTTTTTATTCTATATCCATTAATATATATATATATATTAATATCTATATCTATTATTATTCTAATCTAATATGTAAAACATTTACATTAATTATAAACTAAAATAAATAACGTAATATTTTATACCATTTTTCTAAAATTTCCCTATTAATGTTATAGGTATGTATATTTTTTACGTCTGAGATTTATTTGTGCATAATAAATATATTGTTTACCTGAAATTGTATAGTTCTAGGCAATTATTTAACTCTATAGTAATCTGTTATTAATATTTTATAATATTTATAGATGTGTTAAATGTACCTATGCCCATTATAGTAATAAGGTCATAAGAAATAAATACCTGTGTAGGTAATAAATAAATACGCGTAATGTAAATCTAACGCTAAAATCAAGGGCGTATAAAGGGGGGGGGGGGGGGTTGGCAACGCATAACTCTTTGTATATTGATTTTACAAAAAAACTTTGTAGCCTTAAGTTGCAGGGAATTTAATATTCTACAACTCTTAACTACAATTTTTCTCTCTAAAATGCATTGTGAAAAAGTTATGATCAATAAACTGAAAAATGACCTAAATTTAGACACTTTTTGGCTCGCCCTAGTGAACGCACAAGAGTTGGGAGGTCGAAAACTTAGATTCTTAATCACAGGACCGACCTATATAACATATCCAAAAATCAGAACTACTATACATACTATACAGTGGCGGATCCAGGATTTCATTTTGGGGGGGCTGAATTAGTGTTGCCGTTTCAATTATTTTTTGCAACAGATTTCTTTTTGACGACCTTTTTTCTTTTTTTTGGTCCTATACCAGATTTTCAGAAAATACTAGTTTAGTATTCAAAACACTAGAAACGGCAACACTGGGGCTGAATGTCGTCACGTAGTTAAAAGTACTGTCACTCAACGTTTTGGGGGGGGCTAAGGGGCTGAAACCCCTAGATTTGTTCTATATATACTACTGTAACTCATGGTTTTGGGGGGGGGGGCTAGGGGCTGAAGCCCACCGCCCCCCCCCCCTAAATCCGCTAGTGCTACTATACGAAATGTAAGCTAAGGTACCATTTTTTATATTCGTTTCCCGAAGTAATTGGCGGTGAATGCGTTTTTCTTTTCACATCCACATTTCTATTTTCCGTTTTTTTGTTTAATGTACCTACATATTGATATTTCATAAAAATACTACGCTAAATACCTAATAATCTACAAAAAATCTCATTCGCGAACACGCTAAGCCTCCAGTAACGAGGGACTACCTACAATCATATTACGATTATGCATGAGTTTGTGTATTTAATTAGATTTTTCATTGTCCTACCTATTTCATGCCAAATATATAAATGTGTAAGAATTTATCAACTAATAACGCAATCTAGATTTAAATAATAAATATATTCTTTACGTAATATTATATTATGTACCTAGGAAATTTTCACAACACATGAAAAAACAATTTATACCTACTATTTATTATATTTGATATTTTGTAAATGTGAATACATAATACATATACCCACAGTGGCGTAGAGTGGGTTTTTTGCCGCCCGGGGCGGAAATCAAATCCGCCGCCCCCCTTATTGAGGCATATAAATCCAAAATTCCGAAAATTTACAGGAATTATAAAGAACTTCTAGGCTGTAGTGGGATAACTAACACTTTGATATTGATATGGCCTAAAAAGAGCTAAAATAGCGCCGCAGGCTAAGTTTTTCCAAGTGAGACAATCAAAATTTAGATATTGATGTGGTACAAAAAGAGAAAAATAGCGCCGCAGGCGAAATTTTTTTAAGTTTTTAATTAAACAAATGCGATTTAATGGATTTTTTAAATTTTCTCCAAAAAATGCCGCCGCCTAAAAAGTGCCGCCCGGGGCGGACCGCCCCCCCCACGCTACGCTACTGTATACCCACATGTTACTTTTAAATGTTGTACCTAATTTACAATTAATTTTGTTAATTTAATATTATTATTGTTGTTTTTTTAATAAACTACATAATTTAAAAATAAACATGTGTTATATTTTTCTTTTTAACAATCTCTCCTATCCTTTTTTTCATTTGGCTACTTACTGTAAAAGTACAGTTGTTTATTGAATTTGAGTTTTGTAATTAATTCAGGAGGGCATCGATCGTGGGCGTCGCCAGCCTTAGGAGCTAGTGGGGGGCAACAAAAATTTAAAAATTCGATGTAGCATGAAAAGGACCCCGAAGATAATTATCTTTTGGGGACTTCCGGCGCCTATTTTATTCTCCTAAGGTCTCCATCTTAAGATTTTTGGGGTCCATCCAGCGACATAATATATTAAGCACCGTCCAATTTTGTAATTCGATGAGTTACCCGCCAATTTTCAGGAAACGGAAAGTTCATGCCCTTGAACTCTGCATAGTACTACCTACTACCACTACTAGTGCTAAAGACCATTGCTACTACAGGCTACCGTGTGAGCGAAGGTATGAGTTATGTGAATGAGAATGAGACAAAAGGCCCTCTGAATATATCTGCACTCTTCACCCCTATAGTCATTTTTATATAGACCAACGTGAACACAGCCATGATCTCGAAATGAAATGTCCATAGAATAAATAGACACGCTATTCTTTTCTTACTTGACTTTGTCACTTTGTGTCCGACATTATTGTTTTTCGTGTGGGGAGAAATTGAGACTCCGTCAAAATATATAATATTCCTCATTTCTCCTCATACATGAACATGTCGACTTGTGAGGACGAGGTGTTTGGTCCGGAGTTAATTGTGGATGATAATTTGACACCTAAAGATGCTGAAAGGTTACAAAATGTTATTTTATCGTATAATTAATCTGTGTCACTATCGCCCTGAATCTGGAAAGTTCATCGCAACATGACGTTATTATTACATGTGTTAGGCGTTTTTGGGAATAAGTTAATGCAGTGAATTTGTTTATAAATCGTGATTATTTGAATGTGCTATCGCGTTTCAAACGTTTTGAAATTGAGTGTGACTTAAGTGTCCTAATATGGGATCTTTTGTTATTTGTTATGAGTAATTCCTTCATTTTAGGGAAGCTGAAGAAAAAAAAGAACAAGGGAACCTCCTTTACACTGCGAAGAATTATAAAGGAGCCCTGGTACTTTACACCGCAGCCATCAACCTCTGTCCACAGAAAGCTGCTTACTATGGAAACAGAGCTGCCTGTTATTTGACACTAGGACAATACAGAGAGGGCTTAGAAGATGCCAGGAGAGCCGTGGCTCTTGATTCCAACTTCATTAAAGGATATGTCAGGATTGCCAAATGTTGCTTGGCTATGGGTATGTAAATAATTCAATATAATAAGTATGTCCTATTCAGATAGTATTGTAGAGATTGGGTCGGTTGGTTAACTAGTTAAATGCCAATGGAACAAATGTGAAAATTTACATAAAAACTTTTTTTCAGTATTCGACGTACTTTTATGTGAAAGATACCCAAAATAAGTTATACATGAATCGGGCGTAGGATTCCATAATAATAACAAAAAACTGTTATGAAAATATTTTTCAAAACTTTCCGAAATTTTAAAATTCTCCAAAATTTACTGAGCAGCTGGGTCCTACTGCTCAGGATAACTCTCGAGCACCACACCGGTCGCTTACGTACGCGAAATAAAGAAGAAGCGTGACCATTGGCGCCAAAACGCATTTGAAATATATTTTTTACGTGAGGTCACCAGTGCCCTCCACGGCGCAATAATGCAGAAAAGATGAGGTCACCGGTGATCCCCACGATGTTTGACGTGTTAATGCACATCGTTACAAGCAAGAGATCTGAGTTAAAATCTTCTAGGAAATATTACACACACCACACATGCTAAATGGAAGATGTTTGATAACCCTCATAATACTAACTCCAGATTATGTAGTTTTATACAGTTTTCTTAGCTTTTGGAGACTAGCGGTTGAAAAAATTCCTGTTTTTCTTTCATAAAAGGAAACTGTCACTCCAACTGACTTTGTTGACAATGTAACCTGATTTGTTTAATACATCAATTACACTATTATGTGCGGGTAGAATTTGAATATGTTCACATTAAGCATTTACGTAACGCATTAGCTTACAGTTGGAGGTCAATTACGTACTTGTGTCAGGTACATCCATCTTTAGTTTAAGACATTTTATTTTTTCAATTTAATTATGGTTGCATAGATTTGTTGTCCCTTATTTTATTTTATTTCTTGCGGTGATTACAATCATTCTATTTTAAAACTTGTTTCATTATCAATTTGTTATTGTGGTTATAATTTAAAATTTATCCTTGGCGAATAATTTGTATTGTTTCAATTCCTTCTCTTTACTGCGTATATTGCAAACAGTAGTGATAATGAATTATTATTCTTATCTATATACGTACGTACGTAATTTTATTATTGAAAATAAGAAATAGATAATGTCATAATTATGATAACTTCTAGATCCGTATAATACTACCTAGGAATATTATCCACAGACACAAAGTCTTCTATTTTAATATTATATTATTATAATAAACTTCCACCTTCAGTCAAAAAAATCGACATATGTACTTAATTTTGGTTAGAGTATGTTCTTCCAATCAAAAGGTGCCGGGTTGCCAGTCCTCACACGTTGTCTCCTCAGTTAGGACATCGGAATGATGCAATCTATCACCTTCATCCAGAGCTGGGCGGTACTCGAGTACAAGTACTCATACATTGTACTTTGAGTACTTTTTGTGTACTCAGTACTCAGTCACGAGTACATTTATTTATATGTACTTGTACTTGTATTCGGCGCATTTTAGACCAAAAAAAATACTCGAATACTTTTCCAAGTACTCGAGTACATTTCAAGTACTCGAGTACATTTCAAGTACTCGAGTACATTTCAAGTACTCGAGTACATTTCAAGAACTCGAGTACATTTCAAGTACTCGAGTACATTTCAATCATACTATGCAATAAGTATATTTTTATGCAAGTAGAGACTTGTCAGTTGTCGTTTCACAGTGGTAGAGTGTGGAAGTGTTATCATAATAAGGAAGAAGGTGTGCGAAAAGTTATTAAAACACTGACGTAATATTGCTGCAGGAAATGCATACTGCAAATGAGGAACAACTCCTGTCCAGGGGAAGGCTGCAGGGATACACCCTGGCCGCTGCACTGCACCATCGTCAATATGGCTGCGCTACTTACATCCGCGAAAACATCCGAAACTGGGCAGTGGTGCACACCTCAGACGTAGATGACATATCAATCATAGCTGTTAGGATCAATGAACTCACTGTGGTAAACGTCTACAAACCTCCAAGCCGCTCTTGGCCAGAGAATATGTTACCGAAAATTGTGTCCCATCCTACTGTGCTCATGGGAGATTTTAACTGTCACCACACGGACTGGGGGTACCAGAGCGAAAACCTGGAGGGGGAGAAGCTTGTGGAGTGGATGGATGTGACCAATCTGCAGCTCATATTTGATGCTAAGGAGAGGGGCACCTTCCGCTCTGCCAGGTGGAACCGCGACTATAATCCAGATCTGTGCCTTGTCACCAGGGACGGCTCGGGTAGATCCCAACCTATTTCTCTTACCGTGGCCGGGGACTTTCCCCATAGTCAACACAGGCCTGTGATGGCTACGATTGGACACACACTCACAGTCATACACTCCATACCAAAACCCCGATGGAACTTCCAGAAGGCGGACTGGGCAACTTATAAGACCATCTTAGACAACGAAATTGAGACCCTAGATCCACTCCCTACCAACTATAAAAAAATTGTGGACCTTATACTCGCCACAGCGAAGAAAACAATCCCCAGAGGCTTTCGAAAAGCGTATGTGCCGGGCTGGAATGAAGAGTGCGAGAGACTCTATAATGAATTTCTGAACACCCCCTCCCAAAATCGCCCAGCCCGTGCATCTGCGAACCTTATAGCAAAATTTGTACAATGGTCGTGTGCATACGAAAGAAGAAGAAGAATGAAAAAATGTAATGAAATTTGGTGTTTCATTGGTCAGTGATGTACTCGGTACTCTGTACTTGTATAAGTACTCGAGTACTTATTACTGAGTACTTGTACTTGTACTCGAGTACATTTTGTGTACAGTACTTGTACTCAGTACTCGAGTACTTTTTGCCTGTACTCGGAACAGCTCTGCCTTCATCTTTATATTATTTTATCAATAACAGAGGCGCTTTTATTTTTATTTCACTACACAGCCCGACATCACTTTCCCATTATGAAAAACTAAAAATTAAGACTGAAATAATCATTCAAATGACTTCATACCACAGACTACATTTGAGGAGGTGTAAAAAATTCGACCAGAAAATTGAACGGCAACAACTGGATCCTTAATCTTTGATATATCCTCAACAATAATCAATAGATGGAATTCGGTCCTCATATTATTCATGCTCAAGTACTCGCAGCGTCTGTACTATTTGCGCAAAGAGAATGTTACGGTGTTATATATGAGTACACATGAAGCATTTGCCGGTTACCCAATTATTGGGATATACTGTGATGGTATTGTAGTAATAATTATTTGCGGCATATTGCATAAATTTATACAGCCTTTGTCTAGTGAAGATATCTAATAAATACGTACTTTCACTCATTTATGTACATATTTTCCAAATATGTATTATTTGATCAGTATTATTTTTGTATAAAGGTGATCTCGTCGGATTGGAACAAACCATTGCACGTTTAGATGAAAGAGGCGCAGTTGAAAATGTTGCGGCAGAAATAGCTGCACTACAGGAAGTGAAGAACTTGGAAGAGAGTGCCCAAGTGCATTACAACAAGAAGGACTTCAGGAGGGTTGTGTACCTCATGGATCGATGTCTCACTTACTGTCCCGCAGCATACAAGTGAGTTGTTCCCACAACAGAACACATTAGTCCAAGAACATCCTTTTTCATTCTCAGTGTATTGTTGGTAGTTCAGTTATAAAAACCTACACATTTTTATTAACTCCTAAATACAAAAATACTCCCTTTCTCATCTTGAATCAAAAATAAAAGAAACTGGCTTGTGTTGGAAAGTTCAGTGTATGTATTACATTGAGATTCTATACACAAACATGTTTTGTTATAATTCAGTCAGTTAATCTATCAATGTCTTTGTACCTTACATTAACGAATATGTTTACATGTGTATGTTTTACAATAATTCGATGTTGTTTTTAGATATAAATTATTGAAATCAGAATGCTTAGCCTTCTTGGGTCGGTGCCAGGAGGCGCAGGAAATAGCAAATGATATATTCCGGATGGACAGTGCAAATGCAGACGCCCTCTATGTCCGTGGAATGTGTTTATACTATCAGGTAAGCATCTAGTACTTTTGGCAATAAGGGTAATTCAATATGGCATACTATTTATTATGTATGTTGCGTGTAAATAAAGAGTTTATATTATGACTTGCATGAATTTTGAGGAATGAAAATTGTTCGCATTGTTTATTGATGTTTTTGTGTTTCTTATTACAGGATAATGTCGACCAAGCCTTAAAACACTTCCAACATGTTCTCAAACTGGCTCCCGATCATCGAAAATCAATGGAACTTTACAAAAAAGCCAAACAACTCAGACAGAAGAAAGAAGATGGTAATGAAGCATTCAAAAATGGAAAACTCCAGGAAGCTTATAATTTATATTCAGATGCATTACAGATTGATCCTCATAACAAAATAGTTAATGCTAAACTTTACTTCAACAAAGCTACAGTTTGCTCAAGATTAAATAAAATCAAAGAAGCTGTGGAGAACTGCACAGGAGCCCTAAATCTGGATGAGACGTACCTCAAAGCGTTATTACGGAGAGCTAAATGCTATCAAGATCTGGGGGAACATGACGAAGCTGTCAGAGATTACGAAAAGGTTTTCAAAATGGACAAGAGTTCAGCAAATAAAAGGTTATTACACGATGCAAAAATTGCTCTGAAGAAATCAAAACGCAAAGATTATTATAAGATTTTAGGTGTAGAAAGAAATGCATCCGAAGATGAAATTAAGAAAGCGTACAGAAAAAGAGCTTTACTCCTCCACCCTGACAGACATGTGGGTGCTTCAGAACCAGAGAAGAAAGAACAAGAGAGACAATTCAAAGAGTTGGGTGAAGCCTATGGTGTGTTGAGTGATCCCAAGAAGAAGACTCCTTATGATTGTGGACAAGACATTGACTATGAAGAATATGGTAAGTATGCTGATGCAAGTTGTATGCAGTTTGTTCCACACAATATAATTGAAATCTTTCTTGTATACATATATAATGTTATTGTTTGCTTTCAGATCCCAACATGATGTTCCAGTCATTCTTTGGTGGAGGAGGCTCTCCATTCTCATTCCCCGGAGGAGTAAGTTTCCAATTCGGATAAGACTGCAGCGCTGGTGTTGCTCTTAAGTTATTGTCTCTCATTGTCACTCCATATAGGGACAATATTACATGTTACAAGCTAACACCTCACCACAACACAATCTATCACTCTACAGTCGACAACTCACTGGATTACGTTGGAACATGTCTGAATTAATTTTTTTTTTATGTGGGTTCAATGGTGTATGGAATATTTTTTACGTGTTTGTATAACTTGTTTTCCTTCTTGATAAAATATGCTCAATGATAGAGAAGTGTTGCTTGTTTTTTTATTATTGAATACTAATAGTATTGTATTTCTGAACACACCAAGATGTAATTAATTACATTGTTTTTTACAATTGTTTTGGTATACAATTCAATATTGGAATATTGCTTCACGCATAATATTGATGACCCAGTGTTTAGGCACTCAGACTTGTCATAATAGTTGTATTTAATATAAAGGAAAATACATACATAGTATATAAAAATCATGATAAAGCAAAGTTAATAATTATTTTAGGTATGTTCAGACAGGCACAGTGAGCGAGTCAAAGAAATGTACAACAATTCACAACATTAATTATTTGTACCCTTGAACAAGATGTTTACATACATTACTCAACAAAATGTAATTGTTACGCATATAAAATCAAAATAAAATCACTACATAGTGGTAACCGTAAAACGTACATACATACGTTTTGTACATACTAGATTCAAATTCCACAAAATCAAGCGAGTTCTATCAACAACTGGGATTCTGTCTGTACACTATGTTGTGTTTGATGTACGTTTTTATTTGCTACTGTGACAGAGAAGTAGAATCACTGTATTGTTACGAGACTTCACGAGAAATATTAGCGTAGATTGAATATTTAGCTGATTACGGAATAAATTTGATAAGATGAGGGATTTTTGTAATAGCGTTAATTTTTTAATTACCATGTTGTTATGTAACAATATATTTTATGTTAATTCTTCTGTAATATATTATTGAAAGCATTTACAGTGAAGTACAGCCGGGTCTCGTATCAGTAATGTAATTCACAATAGACTTTTCCTACTACAGAGAAAAGAGTTGAAAACATAAGCTGGATATTCTTTGAGAATGTAATGAAAACAAGATCTCCGAGTAGTGCAGTGATGTACACGGTATGAGGGATCTGTATAATATTCTCTATAAAGAACATGCAGCATATGAATGCGTACATTTACTAACCGAGAATACTACATAAAAGATTTAACAGGTTAGGTAACACTATGAACAGGTTTGTGGTACTAGGCCCCACTGTACTAGCATTATGTGTATCTTATGAATGTAACAGGTTAATGATTTACTGTGAAATATTTTCAGTTTAAGTGGAAGTTGTAAATAGATAGAGGATTGCATATAATAATGTGGATTTATTTAACGTCTAGGTTGTGTTTTCTCTTACCTCACATGTCATACAAACTTATTAATAAATTTATTCCATTATCTGTTGTTTTATTCACCTAAGCTTAACTACCATGTCACCCTTTAGTGTTCCTCAATGGAGCGCGCGAATGTCACAAGATGTCACTAGACTCAGAACAGTTTCGTGTAGTGCACACGCACGTTAGGGTGCTTCTTAAAATCAAAATTTCGAAATGTTAACGGGACACCCTGTTATTCTGTTCTCCTATGTAAAAAATGGAACTACAATTTTTTTCAGAATTTTTAAGCATGGTTAAGGGGTCGCTACTCGGTGTTGAAAATTTAATAATTATATTAGTATTAAAATCGGTTTGATACACCGGCCTGGCTGGGGTACGCCTAGGGAAATAGACACTCAACTGAAATAATGTTTTATGTTTGTTGCTGTATTCGATAGATATAAATATAGAAAAAAAATATTTTGAAATTTGGTTTTCTTATAAGTGGTAGCGACCCCTAATAGTTGTTAGAAAATTCTAAAAAAAAATCTGTAGCATTTTTTTATAGCACAGAATAAAAAACAGGGGTGTCCCCTCAAAATTAAAAAAAAAATTTTTTCGACCTTATAAGAAGCACCCTAACGCACGTGCATTTTAAGGAGTCTCAAGTAATGTTACGTGGTGGATATTTATGTTGTATAAATCTGTACCTATGTTCTCCCACTGCTTATCATTCAACAGAAAGGTCACTCCATGTTTAACCAAACCACTTACATGTTTACTACTTAGATGTAATATTTCTTACAGGCACAAGTCTACTATTTAAAAATCAAGTGGATTATATAAACATTTATATAATAATATAATTCAAGTAATAAAACATGTATATACATTCTTACAAAACCTTATTTCAAATTTCTCATAGTATTTCAAGCACGGATTTTTTATTTTGAATTTTGTTATAAATCCTTGGATCATCTGTCAATCCATTTCTCTTACTGATCACGCTCCTGTCTGAATGATTTCCCTCACCGTCACTAGTTTCATTTCCATTTAATAATGTACATTCTGATTGTTGTATGGCGCTGCGATTACTTTTGATTGTACATACAGATCTTGCAGATTTACTATTTCTTTCGATATTCGAGCACTTCTCTTCACAGCTTTCTCTGGCTGATACATTGACTTTAGAAATTGTTTTGCTACTTCTTGAAGAAATACTACCTTCGGAACGTTGTTGTGGATCATATTTGTTATTACTGGTTACACTTCTGGTGGTGTGTGTAACATTATCAGAATTTTCATTGTCAACTCCACATTTATTCGACCGAGGAGTGTGTTTACCTGACTCATTGCAAGGTTTTGCCTGTAGATTGTTCTTTATGCTTCTGACATTACTTTCATTGTTTTCGGTCCTTTTGTCCATAATTTTTGTTTTAGAATTACCTTTCTTTACCTTCTCAACGCTGCCTTGTATTTTACTTGTAGAATCACCTTTTGCTAACTGTCCAGATCTGTTAGGAGAAAATTGAATTGAATGATTCCCAGGAATATAGAATGAGCAGCATGAATTATTAGGTATTTTTTTGAAATCTCAATTTATTTGCACAAATCCAAATGAGATATTATAAAATTTCCCCCTAAGGATGGACTTATCTCAATTATTCTCCCCATTAACCTAATTATGTAACCAGAGAAGTCTAAAACGAAGTAAAAAAAACCTTCCTTACTTTTTTACCTGACACAATCTGGTGTCAATCCTGGGAACATTGGGATGCACTTTATCTTTAAATTCTGTGACATATTTCTTAACAATGTTCACAGATTGTTTTTTGGGGCGATGCACTCTATCATGCCACTGTTGCTGCTCATCCATCCACATACGTTGGTATTCATTTGCTAGCAGATAACGCATGTTCACTCCTCCTTGCTGAAAGTATTTTATTCTGTCAAGATTTTTTTTCCGATAGATACTATACTTACTTCAATTTTATTTTCGTAACCAATAACAAGAACGTACGACACATCAAGTTCAACACCTTGAGCCACAGAACAATTCTACTCTCTCCCTAAACAGAAACTTCCAGAATAGCTGGTTAGGCTCGGACAAATTTTATTAGGTCTAAGTGTTGATAAGTTCTGTCAAAAATATTAGATAAATCTAACAAAATATCTGCAGATCTCAAAAACAAATAAGGGTAGTTTCATTCAGCTGCTTCTATGTATCCAGGACTAGTGTGAACCACTTGTTAAATAAACAAGCCCCTCGTTCTCGGTGTGAAACATAGGTTACAGTTCAGTTTCTATGTGGATATCTCATCATCCCTGAGTGTAACTAACTGAGCTTTTGGATGTAGAAAAACATTACCTCTATGTAGTAGGAGTTGAGAAACTAATTACCAAAAAACATATTTCGGCATCTTCTGAAAGTTATACACAAATTTGACCAATATTACAGAGCAGTGGAAGCCTATTCTACCAACTGAGGAGCCAACTTTGTATTCTCTCCATTACAGAAATTTTAAGACATTAGAGATCTCATCTTATATTTCTGTAATAGTATACTGGAACAATATTAAGAAGAGGCTCGGGTAACACCTAACTGCCTCCACAACAGAGAGGAGAGACACTCACTATTAAGTGATTGGTGACTTTGCAATTATAGAAATCTCTTACCAAATATTTCCACTCTGTAGGTTTACACTTGTAGTAATTAGAGGATGCTATAAATCCATGATAATTCTCATTTTGTATAGGAAGAGTTCGTTCCACAATATTATTTTTCTTTTTCGATCCTTTTTCCATGTCAATTTTCCAAATTATTTTTAACCACAGATTAGTAAGTTGTTTTTAACCCAGTTGTGCATGTCAAGGCAATTCAAATACAGAACACATAAAAATTTATGAAAGAAAATTTGTTTAGTTGTCTGTAGAAACCTACTTAAGAACATGATTCAGATCCGGTGACCTTTTGGATAAAATAATGGACAAATGTCTTATCTTACATTTAATGGAATTAAAATTGTTAACCCCGGCTTCCCTTAATTCAAGGGTGCCCAACCTTTTCAGCTGCCGGGCCAGATTCTAAAAATATGCTCACTACCGTAAGTGGCGCCGCAGGCTACTGACGCTTGTGGCTATTACATTGGCCAATAAAATAAAACAAAAATGAGAATCGAACATACTTATATGATTACTTTTTAAATAATAAAAAATAATTAACAAAAAACTTCAATAAGTTCAATTTTGTGTGGCAGAACTAATTTCACTCCAATATTGAGTGAGGTTGTTCTATGCGCAAACATTTTAAATCAGTCATTCGTGTTCTCACTCGGGATTTGATAAATTATATTGTTATTTTCTCACTACCCCGTGGGCCGCAGGTTGGTTACCCGAGCCTTAAACAGAAATAAACTGCCACTAATGCATAATTTTTACGAGTGTTTGAAAGAAGGAAAATGAAAGAGTAATTTTTTGGAAATAAGTTTTTATTGAGATGGTCGAGAAGTTTAAGTAACAAACAATTTATTTCAAATAAAGTGTCAACTACTGAAACTGAGGTGGTAGGCTGACTGGAGGAATGTTATACCATCATCTGAGAACAAAGAGAACACACATTACAATCTACACACACATTAATATGAGAACTTATCACCACATACGCTCATCATGTAATGATAATGTTTAATTTCCATTGTATGGGGACCTAGTACTAAAATACGGCAATGACACCGTCAATCTTAGCGTGGAGAACCCACATTATATTCTACCCAACACCCGATAGTTTATAACTTTAAACTAAAGGAATAATTATCACCAGGTATTGGGACATTATTATTATACAATATTATGAACATTGCATTTGTTTAAATTCACTCACTTTGCTTTGATTCCAGAGTAAAGAGATGACAGCAGAATTTAATTAAAAATAAAATAATCTGAAACAAACAAAAAATATTGTCAAATAATGTAAGTAACATTAACATGTTATATTATTTTTAGAACTATAACAATATTGTGTCAAAAATGTTTATTTTGTTAAAAGCGCTAAAACGGTATTTTTTAGCTCAGCTGGGGATGTGCAATATGTAGTTATTTGAGTTGGTTATCTTGGTGTATGACCTCGATGTCCTTATTCTAAGGTTTTAAGATGTGATGTAACAAAATGCCATACGATACATGAAATCGTTAAGTCAGAATGTGCTTTTAAAAGAATTTAGTAAATTCAGATGTTGCTGAAAATGGATAAAACGATGAACCTGGTTTTCTTTCTGTAGTACGTAACATGACTGGTTACATTGTATGAGGCAGGAGACCGTGTAAGTAACGCCGTAGTTAAAATTTATCACAAAATGCATAAATTGTAAGCATGTAAAACAGGACGTGACGTAAATCTAGTTTATTTTTCAGGAAATAAAAAACAATACTTAGGTACGAAGAATATGCAAAGACGCAGACTAATTAGCGCCGCAGGCAAATTTTCAGATTCATAATATGATAACAAAACTATGTGGTAATCATGTGTTTTTACGTGAGGTTTTATCATTATTTTTTCCGTATTTTAAGAACCGGCTCTCGAGTTTAACAAGCTAGAGTGGAACATTCGTTTAATCTCTTAATAAGGTTATTAACTACCTAAGGCAAATATGGTAGTTTCTGGAGAATACCTAGAGTAAGCAACGTACATTATAAATAAGGCTGCCACGCGTCCGGGTTCGACCTGGAGTAAACGTGTCTGAGTGGTGTTCTCCAGGTTAGCATCCTATATCTCCGGGCAGTCCTCTCCAGAGCTATATACCTACTATGAAAACCTGTTACATATCGTTAAAATGTAAACTGTTTAATCAAAAAATTCACCTGCGGCACTACATTTTTAATGAATTTAGTATTACTATTTCTTTTTATAGAAATCTGTTTACACCTCGACCTTCTTTGCATAGTCTCACAAAAATTATCAGGCTGCGATGCTATTTACGTAGCATTGCCATCTCTAAAAATTAGAAACCCGGACTTAGCCGCTAAAAAAGCCGGACTTTTGGGTCCCAGGGCCAGACGCTAAATGAAAAAAATTTTTGACAAAAAAATCAAATTCAACACATTTTGTAACAGTTTTAATCCGTATTATTTAAATTTTAGTAATTTTATCAAAAAAGTTTATACAAACTCAACAATTAACATTATTGCCAGAGCTGGGCAGAAAAGTGTTAATCCGTTAATCGTTAATTAACGAAGTTAACATTTTGGTTAACGATTTAACGCTTTTCTCACCTCCAAAAATTGTTAACGGATTATTTAACTTCCGTTAATTTAGTCCGTTAATATTTGATTGTTTGCATAGACATCATCCACTGGCGACGCTGGCATTAGATAATACAAAGGTTGTATGGGATTATGTGTGGTATCGTATGTGTGTTGGGAGTTGGAAATGAAATTTCACTTTGTTGGGATACATCACGATAGCGTCAAAATGTAACGCTTTAACGATTAACGAAGTTAACTTTTTGATTAACGGTGCCCACCTCTGATTATTGCAATAGTTTCTGAGCTTAAGCAAAATAAAAAGCCAGATGGGCCTGACAGTCAAATTCGGCCAGACAAGGGGTCAAAAAACCTAACACTGTTGGGCTAAAGCCTGACAGATGGCAACACTATATTTACGAGTTTTTCTTCAGCATTTGTACCCCGATAAAAAAAAAAAACATTTGTTTCGAAATCGCAGGGCCTTCCCTCTTTGAAAGGTGGTAGCCCTAATTATAAACCTAACCATGTTTTGGATCCGATGAGGTTGTGGTAACACGCCGAACACGCGACTGAATAAAGGGAGCACTGCGATTGCTGGTTGTGTAGGAGACGTGGAACATAAATTGCGTACAATAAAATTAATAACTGAGGACTCACCTGGTTTATTTGGACCTCGCACGCATCTTCCTGCGTTTACGCTTCAACCTCCGCATACGTTTTTTACGCCACTGCAAAAACAATCAAAAAACGTCATTAAAGCAAAATGCCGACACCATCACTACAGAACAGCACAACAACATATTATATTAAACAGACAAAAACTTTAATTGATTGATAAATACCTTCGCCCTCATGTTTCCTTTGTCTCTATGGAGTATCCAAAGGACAGAGGTCGCAACTTGCTTATACGATGGGCGAAATAAAAGTGGACGAGCAAAATAATTGCAGGGCCCACGACAAATTGACAAACACGAAAGGAAGTTCCACCGCAATGTTGCCACAATCCAATTTTATCAATGACGACGTACAATTTAGCGAAATGTCAGAAAACAAAGTTCTGACACTGTTAGAAAATACAAATTATTTTAAAACAGGTAGGTTAGGTACTTACAATAAATATTTTGGTTATAGTTTTAAAAGTTAATAGAATATGATGTCGTTGTAATTATAACTTACTTGATATCCTAAGTCTAAGTTACAGATATTTTTCCCCAAATTTGGCGAAATAATTTTCATAATCCACATAGAAACCGGAAATAGCTCACTAGGAACTGAACAACGTGAAGCGCTCCGAAAGGTGAAGCGGTGAAAGTATATAAATATTGTATAGAAGTAACCCAAGGTATAAAAAATAATAATTTCATAACATGTTTGGGAGACCTTAGTGATGGGCAAAGTATTATATATATTTTTCAAGGCAATACTTGCATTTTGTTTCGTCGGTTTAAAGATATATACGAGGTATAATCGACAGTTCTACCAAATTCTATTTACTAAAATCACAAATCAAATCATGAAATGTTACCTATTTTAATGCACCGTCAATTTATAATAATTAATTAAAAATTGTATTTTCCATAGGTGTTCTGAAAGGGATCCGGACAAACGGCCGACAAGACATACGGCCGACAGGACGAATGGCCGACACGGACAAATAGCCGACACGACCAATGGCCGACTGGTACAAATGGCCGAAAGACGAAAGGCCGAAATCCAAACGGCCGACATGGACATATGGCCGACAAGTAAAATAGGCCGACATCCAATAGGCCGACACGGACAACTGGCCGACAAGGACGAATGGCCGACAGGACGAATGGCCGACACAAAAAAAAAGATTGAAATAATGATCACATCATAAGTTTGAAAAACAAAGTTGCCAGTTTATTCTAACAATCCAAAATTTGGCTAGTTTTTTAAACAACAGTTCCGAAATATAATTTGAAAGTAGCGAAAAAATGTTACCATATCTTATTATCACATCAAGCAACACTAAACCAAGTTTGCTCCGTGAGACTTCTGAAAAAAAAGAGAACGGTAACACTGTTTTTGCCAATAGCACCCAAGGTTAAATAAGATCTGCTCCTGAATTTATGCAACCACTGTATACTTAATAAGTATGAGACATACTTGAAAGAATTACCTACTACTAGCGCCGCGAGTAGCCGCTACACGAATTAGATCAAAAACACCAAGCAGACATGGGACATTACTTTTTCAACTTTCCAGCGAACATGCAGGTTCACAATTTTTAGGCGTTAAATTCACAATTTTTAGGCGTTTCATTTGTTTCGGCTGCAGGTGCCTTTTAGCGCTTAATTAAACCTTACTAGTATAAATAAAAAAACAACCTAACCGGTCAACATTATTTTTTTACAGTAATGTCCCATGTCTGCTGGGCGATGCTTGTTAACTATTATTTTGATTGAAAACGTCATTGTCGGCCATTCGTCCTGTCGGCCATTCGTCCTTGTCGGCCAGTTGTCCGTGTCGGCCTATTGGATGTCGGCCTATTGTACTTGTCGGCCATATGTCCATGTCGGCCGTTTGGATTTCGGCCTTTCGTCTTTCGGCCATTTGTACCAGTCGGCCAGTTGGTCGTGTCGGCCATTTGTTTCTGTCGGCCGTTTGTCCATGTCGGCCGTTTGGCATTCGGCCATTTGTAGTAGATTCGTTCTGAAACGCCCTTCATGAGTTGTCTTTGGTTAACGGTAAGGAACCTAGTTAACGGGACCTTTACCAAGTTGGAAAATAGCTATTTTCTAATTTTGTACATTATAAAATTTCCTGCAACTTTGCTGTATAACATTTTGCTCTAAAATAAATAACGACGGAGCTTTTAAGCTCCCAAAATTGCTCAAAATTCGATATTATTTTTTTCAATTTTGTGTTTTTAGCCATTAAACATCACAATAACTTCGTTTATGGGTTATTTTAGCCAGAAAATTTTCCTTTTATCTTATATTTAATTTAGAATGCGCAAATATAATAAAAATATTCGATTTAAAAACGTTTCATTATTATTTTATGCTCTTTTATTACCCACTACACGCGAGGTTTATTTTTATTACCATTCCAGGGCCAACATTAACTCCACACAAAAAAATCAGAAATACCCGAGCATTAGTATTTTTAAAACTACAATTTAACAGCACTGTCAAAAATGTCGGCCTTTAAATTAAAACCTTCTCCATTTTCTCCACTAGCAGTTTTAAGTTTTTCGCAACCTATATTTTTTTCGTCGGTACGTACGAAATTTGTACAGTTTTTTACTGTTTTCGTATGAAGAAATAACATTTTAAGGGTTGATTTCATATATGTGGGCTTTGGGAATGTAATCAATATTTCCAGCTTCAAAAACTTCTGATTTCCGAGGAAAAGTTTATAGTGGCGTCGGCGCTCATTATGTTTTAACGAGGAACTGTATGGGGCTCCTCATATTTCTATTAAAAACTATCATTGTGCATCCGGTTTTTACAATGCTTTTATGTTACTTTTACGTTACCGTAACGTAACATAAAAGCGCTTATGTTACTTTTATGTTACACGTGGTAAAAAATACGGCCTTACCCATATAGTGAAACATTTAGATTTAAGGAACTTTAGATTAGAGATGTTCAATTTTGTCCAATTTTTGGAGCTTTAAAGCTTCGATGCTATTTATTTTAGAGCAGAAATTTCTAGATGGGAGCAGAGGGAGGGTAATTGTACAAATTTGGTTTCTCAACTACCTCATTGTTCTACATAACATTAAACATAGGTACCAAAAATTCTCGACTACCTGATTTAATGTTGGGTCTCCAGTCTCCGTACTAACGATTTCTCTATCGATCGGGCTACAAACCTCTATGCAATATTTGAGAACCTCTATGAAAAAGCTGTCCTTTCCATTTCTTTGTAAATATTTTCAGACTTACCAACATAACAAATTTCGATGTCGGATCAGATGTGTAATTTCGCGCCAATTTGTGTGTCCTCGGTACCTGTTATTTCTTGGATTTAATTTTATATTAGTGATTTACTTGAGGGTAAGTTGATTTTAATATCTTTTTAGACTTTCTAAAAGTGTGTTTCTACTGTTTTAACATAGTTTAGTAATTAATTTAACGGTTTTTCGACGCACGTTAAATCGGATTAATGTCAAAAGTGTTACAGGGTTACCAACTGCGCAATTTCGCGTCTTTGTGTACATTCGAGAGCAGCTGCGTTTTTTATCGATTGATATTAATTAAAATATCTGGTTTTATATGTAAATAATATTGAATATGCACCGTATTTGTTAATTCCAATGTAATTATTGTGAAGTTACTTTTCTCTCATATTGATAAGAAGTTGAATAACATGTCAAACATGTCGGCCGTCTCATCGCGCTTGTGTGGTTTCCGATGGTTGTGTTTATACAACATTTACATAAGGATGTGCGGCGCAAATTAATCGTGAAAGTGGTTGTTCCATAATGGTGACAACGCGCAAGATTTGTGACAGTAAAGTGATAGCTATGGATGATAAGACCGGCGGGGCCACCGCGCCTCCTAAGACTCTTTTGGAAGAAGTAAACCCCCAGCTGATATGCGTTCTGTGTCGCGGCTACTATATAGACGCTACCACTATTGTGGAGTGTCTGCACTCCTTCTGTCGCAGCTGCATTGTGAAACATTTAAAGGTTAAGAGTTACTGCCCCATCTGTGAGATGATGATCAACTCTGCCAAGCCAAATATTAAACCAGACAAGGCACTACAGGACATTGTATACAAGCTAGTACCTGGCCTATTTCAAAGGGAGATGCAGCGGAGGCAGGCATTTTATGCATCTAGGCCTGGAGCGGGGGCTAGTGCGACTCCTGAGCAGCGAGGTGAAGACACTGAGAGGATTATATTTAGTCCTGAAGATGTTATTTCCTTCTCCTTGGAGTACATGGATTGTTCTGAGGTGGACAATATCTCCAGCAGGTCGTCTGAGAGTGGGAATGAGTCTACTCCATCCAACGAAACAGGTGCTCCTACTAGACGTTATCTTCAATGTCCAGCTGTAGTGAACATATCTCATTTAAAGAAATTCTTGAGCATGAAGTATGATGTAGATGCAACACATTTCTTTGTTGATATTCTTTATAAGAGAGTCCCCCTGCCAGACTACTACACTCTCATGGATATAGCCTATATTTACAATTGGAAAAGAAATGAACCCATGCGATTCTTTTACCAAATATCCGACTTTACAGCAATACGTGACAGATTTGGGTTTTTTCGTTCAGATTCTTTGGGCGGTAGGAAAGGAAAGGGAGGGGGAGATTCTGGAGCACCTGCTAGTCCATCCCCCTCACAAGCTACTGAGGGAGGCTCTGATGCATCTTCAGGATCATTTAGTCCTTTGTCCCATGAGAAAGGACAATTAGATTTTCCTCAGGATAGGGAGAGGCCTGAGGATTCTACTAATATGGTGGATGGTTCCTCACAAGATAGTTCCAATATGGATTCTCAAGCTTCACCACAGTCTTCATCTTCAGTTGATGTTGAAAAATCTCAGTTTCTCAACTCATTTGAGTTAACTGCCAAAAGTAGTGTGTCTACTCCTTCCAAAGTATCCTCTCCGCCTAAAGATTCTCAGTCGCTCCAGGATGAAAAGCAACCTGCCGATGTATCCCAGTCCAGTCAGTCCACCAAGAAGTCTTCAGGGTCAGCGTCTACTACACCAACTAAAACAGAAAGTCAAACAACTAGTCCTTCTAAAAGAAAACATTCATCAAACACTGAAGAATCTAGTGAAGTTAAAAAAGCAAAAGTAACTCCTGAAAAGTCTCATAGAGATTCCAAAGTTGTTGAGGTATCTGGTAAAGAATTAAGGTCTAATGATCATCCACACTCTCCGAGATTTTCTTCGGCACAGCCAACTGTACCAACATTGAAATTGACAGTATCCAATTTAAATAAAACACAAATAAAACCTTCACCTCCGACGTCCAATTCTTCTTCTGATAATACAACACCAAAACATGAAGATAAAAACAAACAACCTGCCAAACCAGCTCTCCCGCCTATGCTCTCTACAGGGGATTTCACCAAGAAACTGTCTCCTGCAAATAAAATATCATTATTAAAACGTAAAGGTGAAGAACTTCCCTCTGAAAATCCTCCCTCTAAAGTTGCAGTCCCATCTAAACTTGAAACACCTAAAGATACAATACAACAACAGCCAATCAAAAGTGGGGATATTAAAGAAAGACCCACGGCCACTCCACCTACTTCAAAACCGTCGGGACCTCCTCCCAAAGTAAACATGGCACCTCGAATTCCCAGTAAGCTAGATGTTCCTCCCCGTCCACCGGAAGTAAAGAAAGAAGTTCCAAAGTCGACTCCTATTTCAAGTCCACGATCTCTACCACGACTACCACCACCATCAAAAGTAACAAAAACACAAGGGGATCCTTTGAAATCATTATTTGATTCATGTAACATAAACATTCCATCTTCATTGTCTATTACTCTCACGGATCAGAAGGAACAAGGAGAGAGCAATCAGAGTGAGTCGAAGAAGACTACAACCACCTCTACTAGCACTAGCAACACCAGTACTAGCGCAGGCACAGTTAACACACCACAGAAACCCAATGCTCCCGGTCAGGTACATAACTATATTGAAATTTTGAAAATACCTGAAGAAAATACAAATAAACCCAACGATGATAAAGTAACTAAGCCACCTGGTACTACCAAGTCAACCGAAGGTACAGGAAGTGCCAAAGGACCAGTTCCTAATTTGAAACCAATTGCTGATACCAAACAAGTAAAAGTACCTATCACTAAACCACAAACATTTCAGCAGACTTTCTTACAATCATTACAACAGCAGTGTGATAAACCAAAGTATATCAAAACTAGAATGGACTTCCCTAAAACTGGGGCACCTGTTAATAAAAGTGAAGAAACTTCCACAGCAGACTCCAATCCACCTGTGAAACCTACGCCTGCACCCACATCAACACCACCTGCATCTGTACCTGCCTCTAAATACAAGCCTGTACCCATGGCACAACCTATTAGAAAGCCCACTCCTAACGTTACACAACCTAAGGTTACAAAATCTGATAGTGCTCTAGACTTGTCCACACCTCACACTGTACAAAGTCAATTGGGACCACAGCAAGCTAAGGCACTGGAGACTATGCAGAATATTGCTAACTTGGCCAAGAAGCAGTCATACACTCAGAGGATGACATCACCATCGCAAGTATTTTCTCAAGACTCATTCAAAATGAATACTTCAAACTCATCCACTTCATCAGCAATCAGAATACCAGTACCACCTCAAAATAAATTGTTAAAATCAAACAATAATTCCAGTCATGTGACCTCAGCAAATAGTCCAAAACATTTTCCCGAATACCTCTCGAAGAATAATTGTAACAGCAGTAGTCCCATTCCCAGTACAAAGTCTTCAACTTCACAGTCTTCTACTTCTTACAACCAAAGGCCCCTAACTCGCTCTCCAAGCTCTTCACCAAAGTTAGTCATAGCGTGTCCCTCTCCCAAGAGTCAGTCTCCGGAAGAGAAGCAGTTATTGTCTCCGAGGGTTGATGCCGCCAGTCAGTCTAGTTTAGTATCCAGTTCACAGATATCCAGTACAAATCATAATTCAACAAATACTGAATCAAAAGAGACTCCTAAAGGTGTGAATAAGAATCAAGGGCCTAGTAAAAACAATAACAGGAATAATAACAATAATAATGGGAATCCTAATAAGGCATCTACAAGTAACAGTACTGCTCAGATATTACAACAGGCATATCTCCGCCAACAGCTCGACTTGCAGACACAACTGGGACTTTTACCTCCGGGAGCCGCAGCTCAGTGGTTCAACAATCCTGTAGCGAGAGCTCACTTTGAAAATATAATGAAGAATATGACACACAATCCTCACATGCCTTTCTCCAGTAATCATAACTCTAAAGAAAATAAGTAAAGTAACAATACAACAATGTTGTTTAGTGAAGAAGGATTCATTATTATAAAATATTAATTAAGTTTGTCTTTAACACAATTTAGAAATTACTTAAGTTTTAACAAAATTATTGTGACAGTAAGATTTTTGTATTTTTATAAACAACTAGTTTTGTTTTTGTTTTGATATTATTGTTTGCTTTTCCATCAGATTTAGATGAACATTTGTACTAATATTTGGACATATTTATCATGTACAGTAGGTAATTAATACTCAGCCTTTTTTTGAATTTTTAAATATTTAGCTTATCCATGGTGCACCAAATTCAGGCGATGGACTACAAAAACTATCAATAGCAATTAATCTTGTAACGAATATGTATTTTTATCACCGCATGGAGTTTAAACTAAACATTAGTACTTACACCTTTTACAAATGAACGTTCCCTGTGTACCATCACTAGAAATCTCAATATTATTTTGTCATTATAAATGGCTTTATATTCTGGTTGATTAACATGTTAAACGCTGACGGAACAAATATGAAAATATACATAGAAACTTTTTTCGGTATTCGATGTACTTTAATGTGAAACGTACCCAAAATAAGTTATGCATGAATCGGGTGTAGGATTCCATAAATATAACAAAAAACTGTTTTGAAAATATTTTTCAAAACTTTCTGAAATTTGGAACCTATCTTTTTTCCAAAATTTACTGAGCAGCTGTGTCCCACTGCACAGGATAACTCTCGAGCACCACGCCGGTCACTTACATACGCGAAATAAATGAGAAGCGTGACCGCTGGCGCCAAAAAGCATTTGAAGTGTATTTTTTGCGTGAGGTCACCGGTGCCCACTGCAGAAAAAATGAGGTGACAATGTGTTAAATTTTGGTGTTATCATCCACATTGAACTGTAGGTGGATATACTCGCATACAGATGCTTAGGTCATTGTAGATAAGTGATGTAAAACTAGAGATGTGTGGCATTGGCAACCACATAGTACCTTTTTACACAATACTGGAAACACTACTTGAATGGTCAACACACATCTGGTTGGGTTGCCATCTTCGTACACTTTGTTAAGAAATGAATAGTAATAAATGTCTACTAATATAGTAGAGTCTCACTAATCCAGCACGTCCAACAATCCTGCATCGTGGGCAGGAGTTTCGCCCCCTCCGCCGCTTTTACGGCCACTTAATAATAAAAAAGGCCTTAATTAAATTTATTTTAAGATCAATTATTTAAGGAAGATAATATTGTTATAAAGAAATATTATGTGAATACGTATCTCCTTATTAGTATGCACATAATTTTTTAATTACATTGAATTTCCCTTTACAATCCAGTAATCCGAACATTCCAATAATCCTGCACTTCCTGATTTTTAATACTAGTGCCAAATTAGTGAGACTCTACTGTATTGTATTAAAATGTTTTGTTTAGATGTGTAGAAGTATGTCAAGATATCCAAGCAGATATAAAGAATTACGTTAGTCCATCTCCGTCTTTCATTTTTGCAAATTAGTGAAGTTTGGTTTGTCAGTGAGCAAAATCATTTTAAATAATTTTAATCTTATTTTTATTCAAACTCTGTCAACTTCTTTACACTCTTCTCGTATGGATTTTGATTTCTAATAATTGTAAATAATATCTCGTTTGATACATTTTTGTTTTAAGCATAATGATATTTAGTTTTAAGGATAAGGTTTTGCAGTTTTTTTTAATGATACTTATTACTAGCTTTATATTATTGTAATTCTTCATTATTTGTTTCTCCTCTTTGTTCTTTTGTATTTTTTATTTATTCTGTGTTTACTAGAACACTAGTGTGAGAAGTACATATATATTTTTTTATGTATGTGTATTTGTTTCATATACAAAGATACTTTTAGCTTGTATAATATTAGAAATTATACATAATATTATTGTATTGTAAGAGTGTCAGATTGGGATTATATGATTGAACTAAACCTATTTGATTTTTTATTTCACTTCCCCATTTGATATTCATTCCCTGTTACAATGGAAGACAATTGGATGTGTACAAGTGTACCAGCCTGTGACGCTACTGGTTATCTTTCACACCATTCTAGTTCATTCATATATTAAGGTGACCAACCGTCCTCCTTTTGGAAGGACAGTCCTCCTTTTCTAGGTTCTGTCCTCCCTTCAAAAGTGTCCTCCTTTTTAACATTTTAAAACTAATCTGTTAATCTCAAAACCACACGTTTTTTCATCATACCATAAATTAACTAGTACGATAGTATAAAAATACATTAAAATGCAATTGTTTCCTAAAAAAATTTGCCTGCGGCGCTAATTACCTTTGCCTTTTGTGTACATGTAATTTGGTATGTCTTATGACAAATATTTCACCATCGTTTATGGAAAATATTTTCAAGAAAATAAATTAAACAATACACCGACCTTCTTCACTGTCCCAAAAAAAAATTTCGCCTGCGGCGCTATTTACGTATTTTTGTCCTCCTTTTTATTTTTAAAAATATGGTCACCTTACATATATGTTGGTTGGGATCTTAATCTAGAACCCTAGAGTTGTGACCATAGAATAATAATATATACCTAGTACCTAGTTATGACCACTGTTACTGCAGATTGGTGCATCGTTCTGAAAACTTTTTAAATATACCATGACACATGATGGTACTCTGCGAAAGTGCTCTGGATTCCGTGTGCTGGTATAATATTACATATTTAAATTTAGACTAAGAACACCCATACAATACTGGGATTGTACTCGTGCCTCGAGTCGTATTGATACAGATGATGATTTATTTTGAAATGGTTGTGCATTGGATTTAACTACTCTAAAACATAAGGAGAATCTTGTATAGTATTGGAGTATTCAACCAACGTCAGATTAATGCCAGAAAACTACAAGAGCACATTATCTAGGTAGGTATACACCTGTACACTCATGTCAGGTAATTGAATCAACCTGATGGTTCGCATGGACATTGGCTGGAAGAGATAAAATTCCTTTAATGAGCTTACCCTAGTGAGCTAATTTCATGGTATCATATTGGGTGGAATACATTGATTAACATGATAATTCACTTGTAGTCACAAGTAATTCACAAGTAATCAATATTTTTGTCTCGTATTTCAGGATAAATGATGGCTTCAGTGCAGACAACCCTTCCTTTCAAGGAGCGTAAGAAGCCAACATTGAGTTTCTATTCCTCCAAGTTGAGTGCTGATGAACCAAAGACCACGGAAGTTTTATCCAAGAAGGAGCATAAGCCAGCTGTGTATTTACCTAAAGTCAAGAAAATAATTGAATTGGATAGCGAGGATGAGAATGTAGATATAACTAACTTACGGACAAATATTAAACAGAATAAGAAGAGAGCTTGTAAAACTAAGAGAAATTACAACAGTGAAGAGTCTAGCGCTGAAGGTAAATTATTTTAATTGTTAGGATTTGGATTGTGGCCACTCAACTGAGTTTTGTAATTCATTATAAATAATATGTTATTATTTGTTCTAGAATGTTCCCCTACTAAAATATCTCGGTTGATTCAAAGGGATAACCCTAAGAGTCAACGTGTAGCAAACTTGGGACGGGTAGCTGATGTGGCGAGCACACAATCTTCAGATTCTGATGAGGATGAACTACAGCATGCAAGGTACGGATTCAGTTTCAATAAGAGTTGTAGGAGATAGGCAAACATCTTGTCTCAAGGATAATGTGATTCCACTATCACTCTGTTGCATTATTGTTTCAGGATTGCCCTCCACACAACATCAACTAAATCACTTCCTGGAAGACAGGCCGAGTTAGATAAACTAGAAAGTTTCCTCACGGATCATCTGGAGAATGAAAAGTCAGGCACGCTGTATGTATCTGGACCTCCAGGGACAGGCAAGACTGCGTGTATTTCCAACATTTTACAAAGACCAAAGGTATATTCATTATGTTTCATAGATTATTGAGATTTAATTGTATGTGTATGTATTCAGGATAACTCTTCTTAAATTGGTGGTCAGGATTTAAATTTTAATGTATGCATTCGCTTACTGTGAAGTGTGCTGGAAAATATATGTCACTGAAAGATATGAGTCTAGATTTGCAAATAATTTCCTGTACATTTCATGATAAACAAATTGTTATATTAGAATCCTTCGTGATTTAAATTTACTTTCTCTGCATTCTCCATTTTGTTATTTCATTTTTCATGTATATTTTACAGTTTCAAAAAGGAGTCAGGTGTGTGTATGTAAATTGTACATCTATGAAGTCAGCTGGCAGTGTTTATGGCAGGATTTGTCAGGAGTTACGACTTAAAACAAGCGGAGCAAATGAAAAAAGTTATCTCAAAGCTATAGACAAACATTTAGCTTCCAAACACACGATGATGTGAGTATAAATTAAATATACTACATTGCAAGGTTGGTTTATTTGATGTAAAGTTGCTTGTTAATTAATATTATCACATTTGTTTTTTAGTGTGCTTGTATTAGATGAAATAGATCAACTGTGTAGTAAGAAGCAGTCTGTTTTATATTCAATATTCGAATGGCCATCTCTTCCCAAGTCCAACATCATCCTTATCGGAATAGCAAATGCTTTAGACTTGACAGATCGCATACTACCAAGACTTCATACCAAAAGGGAATTAAAACCTGAGTTGATGCACTTTGCACCTTATACTAAACAACAGATTATTGAAATATTTACCGAGAGATTGAAAGAGGAAGTTGCTTTGGATTTCTTCTCACCAATGGCAATCCAAATGCTTGCTGGTGAGTAGTTATATATATCACTATTATTTCACACTTTCTTATTGGTAATCTGATAGAGATCTGATCTGAACATTATCTGGTAAGGTCAGTTGGGGCAAGTGCGTACTATTTTTTGATGAGATGACTTTGCCGTTGTATTGTCACTTTAATTCAAATATTGGGCAGTTGAAAATTATAACTACATAAACTTTAAGTATTTTACTCTTTATTTATAGTGCTTACCATAACTTTCTCTTATATTTTATACACTTTTTATAGTTTTTTCTACAACGTGTCTTCTGGACGCACTTCCCCACCACATGGGGCAAGTGCATCCTTTGCTAATAAAACTCCCAATGATGTGTTTTCAGGCACTTGTTTATGTTACTGAGATATAAATACATGTATTCAATATATCCATTAGACATGTGCGCCGGCTGCAAAAAAGCCGGCGGCGGCGCCCATGTCTAAAATTGCCGGCGGCGGCGCCACGCCGGCGGCGTGGATCCAAAGTGGGGGGAAGCATTGGATTTTTTTGCAATATTGTTTTAAATGATTAAATACGTATATGTGAAAAGGATAATAATAAAATCGATTTATTTATTTTGAAAAACTATGATTATTTCAATAATAAAGTGAAATAAAAGCTCATATTTGAAAAATAATGGAAAATTACATTATTGCTTTTTCATGGCGCTGGAGGGCAGGTCAAAATAAACTAATCCATAAAGTCAAACGCGTCAGAATGAGCCTCAGTATGGGCAGTGATGTAGTGGAACAGGTTTCTCATTTGGCAATATCTGGGCTGTTAGCTAAATGTTGGGTGGAATTCAAACTCTGAAATAAATTGCGATGACGAGGTCGACCTTCCACAAAATGCAAAACTCCTATGTAGCTGAGAACTACAGTTGAGCAACATATGTGTTGTAAAAACATATGTGTTATATGTGCTGTTGTTTGGAGTGGACGGGTAATTTAATAAAATTATGTAATTTAATAAAACTATCTCATTTGCGATGTTATTTGAGTGGAAATATAAGGATAATAATTATTCAATAAGCATAAATTGTGGTGTTCTAGTCGAAAGGTTCATAAATTAATAATATCAACCAAAATACGTAATGCTTACCGGTGGAAAGATAAATTACAATTTGAGAGTAGTCTGTAATCACAGTCCGAAAAACCACGTTAGGGGATAGTAATTTCTTTTTTTATTATAACGCAGTGAGCGAAATAATTGGATTTTAACCTTAAAATATCGAATTATAATCACTTTTTGACACTTTGAAGATCATAAGCGTCAAAAATTACCAAATGAATATCGTTTTTGTCAAGAGAAAAGAAGTCATTACTATTTCCACAGTGTTGTGAATTCAAACTCTGAAATAAATTGCGATGACGAGGTCGACCTTCCACAAAATGCAAAACTCCTATGTAGCTGTGAACTACAGTTGAGCAGAAGCTGTAAAAACATATGTGTTATATGTCCTGTTGTTTGGATTGAAGGGTAATTTAATAAAATTATGTAATTTACCTAATAAAACTATCATATTTGCGATGTTATTTTAGGCGTAAAAATAAGGATAATTATCAAATAAATATAAATTGTTGTGTTTTTAGTCGAAAGGTGGATAAATTAATAATGATATCAACCAAAATACGTAATGCTTACCGGTAGAAAGATAAAATACAATTTATTTATTTATTTTCAATCACATACGGCTTTTAAGGCCATAAGTACAAAATATACGAGCATTATAACAATAAAAAAGTAAATCAAAACATAAACAATTTGAGAGTAGTCTGTAATCACAGTCTGAGAAACCACGTTAGGGGATAGTAATTTTTTTTTATTATAGTGCCGCCTTAGGTTAGCGAAATAATTGGTTTTTAACCTTAAAATATCGAATTATAATCACTTTTTGACACTTTGAAGATCATAAGCGTCAAAAATTACCAAATGAATATCGTTTTTGTCAAGAGAAAAGAAGTCATTACTATTTCCACAGTGTTGTGAATTCAAACTCTGAAATAAATTGCGATGACGAGGTCGACCTTCCACAAAATGCAAAACTCCTATGTAGCTGTGAACTACAGTTGAGCAGAAGCTGTAAAAACATATGTGTTATATGTCCTGTTGTTTGGATTGAAGGGTAATTTAATAAAATTATGTAATTTACCTAATAAAACTATCATATTTGCGATGTTATTTTAGGCGTAAAATTAAGGATAATTATCAAATAAATATAAATTGTTGTGTTTTTAGTCGAAAGGTGGATAAATTAATAATGATATCAACCAAAATACGTAATGCTTACCGGTAGAAAGATAAAATACAATTTATTTATTTATTTTCAATCACATACGGCTTTTAAGGCCATAAGTACAAAATATACGAGCATTATAACAATAAAAAAGTAAATCAAAACATAAACAATTTGAGAGTAGTCTGTAATCACAGTCTGAGAAACCACGTTAGGGGATAGTAATTTTTTTTTTATTATAGTGCCGCCTTAGGTTAGCGAAATAATTGGTTTTTAACCTTAAAATATCTAATTATAATCACATTTTGACACTTTGAAGATCGTAAACCTCAAAAATTACCAAATGAATATCGTTTTTTGTCAAAAGAAAAGAAGTCATTACTATTTCCACAGTGTTGTATTGAAACAAATGAAATATAGCGAATCTAGTCAAGTGGAATGAAAATAATTTTGATTAGGTACTTCGATAATCAAAGGCTAAACTAATGAAAAGAGAGAACGGTTGACCGAAAAGATGAAAGGCCAAAAATTTTGGTCAGATACTCTGCCAAAATTTACGTGGTTTAAAAATTTCAGCGTGGTATGATAAAATCGATCAAAAAACCATAAATTCTGATTTTTCCTTATAATTCCCAGTTACATAAAATAACGTATGTTTTTAATTTAATTTCCACTATGAAGAACCAAACTATTAATGCCTTGTGGCCGTCAAAACTATAAATAAATAAATAAATCCCATCCTATTTCTTGTTTTAGAATCGAATAAATAAGACAATGCATTAAGTACATAGTTATTATTCGACATTTTATATAATTACTGAACCCTAGCATCCCCACAGCTGAATGCTTCAATTTTATTACCTGGAAAAGTACTTATTTCGATTTCTGTATCAAGAAACACAAGATAAATACTTTTAGTCACACGGATCCCACGCCGCCGGCGTGAGCGTTTTAACCGGCGGCGGCGCGCCGACCATGATCAACGGCGGCGCGCCGGCGCGGCGCTCATGTCTAATATCCATCCACAATATTTGTTGTAAAAGTGATCGTACAGCAAATCACAGTGTTTTTTTTAAATCATGAGGTAAGTGCGGTATAGGTGGACTAAGCAGGGGTGTTAAACCAGTGATTAATTAGAAGTAAATAAAAAACATTTTTAGTATTGGTACTGAAATAACTTTATTTAGGTATAATAATGAAAATAATTATATAGATGAAAATAATTAAGAAGATTTCACACCCCTCCTACCATTCAAACGGTCCCCAATCGTCGTCCTAGGGATTTTGAATACCTTTGAAGCTTTGTGTGCTGACATTTTTTTTTTTTGAATGTAGTATATTTTATTTTTAAACTTTTCAATGTTGTTTACATGTTTATATAGAATTTAATAAAATAATTATGAAACATACCCACTCTTTTATGCTTACTTTTATATGGTGAACCCTAATGTCGACAGATAAGTGGGTAGTACGTTTCATAGTTTGATAAAAGTTTGCTTATATTAGTACAATAAACAGAAATAATGCCCACAAAAGGTGAGTGGGGGATAGAGTATGCAATTCCCCCCCCCCCCCCCCCCTCCACCTTAAAAAACTTTGAAATAAGCATATTTTTACAAACTACCCGGCCTTTTCTAAGGTCTCCGTGTTAACAGAATCTCTGTTAAATGAACTACTTATTAGAAGAACAGAATGGAATATAAAATAATTCTTAACACTACTGGATAATTATATTGCTGAAGTTGATTATGGTAAGTAAAGGAATTAATGAAGGAATATTAAAATGTAATTAATAAGAACTGAATGGAAAGCTCTGAGTAGAATTTTCAGTCAAGTTCGTTATTTCATTTCGTTATTTTTTTACTTCTTTAACTGCTTTTTGTAAGTTTTCTTTAGTCCACGATGGTCCATTTTTCTTTTTGATGTATGTTCGTACCATTGTTATTGAGTTATATTAAAATCTGAAAAAAAAAAAACTTATTATACAAATAAAATATTATATATATAGAATATTATTCTTGACAGTATTAAAATAGTACAGTATTCACATCATATTTTAATTTATATTATGCATTTGATCCAAAAACTGATGCACAAAACATTCCATAAAAATAGTACACGGAATGTATGAACACCTTTTATTATTATGGTTTGAAACACCTGGATTGGGGAAAGTGCGGCCATAAGACGCTCTTACCCCATAGGCGCTGGACGCACTTGCCACCTCAACAACTAAATTGGTTAGAATTTTGAATTGCAATAAAAGAGTATAAACATTGCAATAATAACTAAAATAACATAATTAAAACAAAGAATATATCAATATAAGACCACTTACCTTGATTAAATTGAAAAATATTGCGTATTTCCAAATATTATTAACTTTTTTTGACACCACTCCGAACTCACACCTGTAGATCAAAAAGCTGATTTTGCAATGTGACAAATTGTAACAAAACTAAGCATGCAGTGACACCCACAATTGACCTTGTGAATCATTTTGGCGCGAAGTATCGAAATTCAAATGACATACTATTGGAATTGCATCGCTTTTCAAGTTATAGTCCGAAGACGCACTAGCCCCGTGGGGGCACTTGCCCCAACTGACCTTATTTAAACTAATTTATTCTTTCTGTTTTCTCAGGAAAAGTTGCCGCAATCTGCGGTGATATTAGAAGAGCCCTTGATATTGGGAGAAGGGTTGTTGAACTTGCATCTCCGAGAACTCCAACTCGAACAAAAGCCATCAAAGGCACAAGTATAGAACTGAAGCAAGTCATGTCTGTTCTGAATGACGTTTATGGTGCGTCACAGAAACTAGAAACAGATATGGATGAAAGTTTTCCCTTACAACAAAAACTATTAGTTTGTTCTTTGCTTCTCATTTTAAACAAAGGAAAGAATAAAGACATCACTGTTGGAAAACTCCATGATGTTTATAAAAGGTATGGCTGAATATTATTTGTAACAGCACTTAAGATTTTATTTTATAACGTGGAGATAATGGAGCTAAGCAAAATATTGAAAGTAAATCTATAGGTAGTTACTATTAGTGCGTAATTCACTCCGAATGGATATATAGTGAAGTGTCACGTGATCCCTGGCCCTGGCCTGCTTGTTAGTACAGATCAAAGTAATCACCACATTCTTCTAAAATAAACATTTGTGTATACATTGTAAGTTGTCTTCCAAATGCTAGAGTAGCTCAATCCTCCAAACAAGGTGTCATTAAACATGTTTTATTTTGTAACTTCTTTCAGAGTATGTTCAAAGCGCAACATCATTCCTGTGGACAGTGCGGAGTTCTCCAGTCTATGTAGTTTGGTGGAGACTCGGGGAATCATTCGT
The DNA here is from genome assembly GCA_963576895.1 of Ceraclea dissimilis. Lineage (NCBI taxonomy): Eukaryota > Metazoa > Arthropoda > Insecta > Trichoptera > Leptoceridae > Ceraclea > Ceraclea dissimilis. The sequence goes on along the minus strand of OY756358.1, from coordinate 13,068,634 downwards.
CTCAGCGGTAAAAAGGAGATACGAATGCAGAAAGTCGTACTGCAGTGGGATGAAAGTGAAGTTAGTTACGCATTGAGTGACAAGCAGATGATATCTGATATTCTTAATGACGTGTCTTGTTTAGCATAGATTAGATTAGTACCTAGAATTACTTATTTATTATTCTGACTGATTTCTATTATGGATTGAATGTTTATTTATAGTAATTAATATTATTTATTAAGTTTTTATTAAACTCATCACTTTGATTTGTGTTAGGCTAAGACTTCTACAGCAAATGAGACATATTATTATGCTTTTTGATACTGTGAATGTAGTTAATTTTTACTTCAGTCCTTCATACTATTAACTAGTGATCAATATTGCAAACTGCAGATCATATATTGGGAACTGCAGTGGAGTTAGTGTTGTCGAACAATGAGTGTAAAAGAATTTGTGTATGGGAGTATGTATGGAATTTATTGCATGGAAGTTACATCAACTCACTCATGAGCCCCTTTGGTACTAGGAAACATTTGCATTTATTTTATTAATGTTTTTGGAATGAATATTATACAAATTTTTACTTTTTATACATAGTATGATGTATGTACATGTTGTACATTAACGGTACTTTTTATAATCATAAATTTCCATTCTGTGGAGGTATTGACTTTTTATGTGGTTTTAGTTGACATATGCTGGATTTCAACATGTATGTGGAATAGCGGAAATAGGAGCCACTTATCATTATTTTCCATACAAAATTTATGCTAGGTGGCTCCTATCTCCGCTATTCCTCACCTAAAAAGTTGGTGAAATCCGACAATAATATATTGTTTACTATTTGTTATGCTTGCATGTTTTCGTTGGATAATTAGTATTTTTTATTGAGTTTTTTCATTACTAGTTGGTTATTATGGACTAGGTTACATTGTGTTATCAGTAAACCCTTAACACTCCCCATTGAAATACAAGATCATTAACGTGAATCTTTGTACAGGTTGAATCTCAATTATGAACATTAATTTTTGAAAAATGTAAAATTTCACATTGCACCAATTTTTGTATACTATCAGCATCTATTGAAAATTTTGTGTAATTTCGAGTTTTTTTTAATTGTTTGATCAAACTTAATTCTTTGACCATACTTTAATTTTATTTAAAGGTTCCCTTACCAACATGATTTGTTTCTATAAATGACTTTTTGTTAATTTTTGCCTGGAAGTGAAATTTCTTTATTTTTTGTCTTTGCATGTGTTTAATTTTTGTTAGTTGTGCCTTTTTTTAAATTCATTTTTGACTATTTTTTATGTTAATTACTAATTAAGATTTATTGATCATTATTTGTTATGACAATTTGTAAACACTATGTGCCTTGAAATACTATCTGCTTTTACATGTGCCTTTTAGAGATTTGTGAACAGAAATTTTAATAATTCCAACTGATGTACAGTGTATGATGGATGTCATTATCATGGATACTAGAAAAAAGCTTATCAAACGATGCCCTGATAAATATTTTTCAATGAAAAATGTTGAAATTAGTTGGTTAACGTTAATTACAATATCGCGATAATCTCTTCGTACCTCTATTCCTGAATCTGCTTTTTTGCACAGTAATGCACAGAAAAAGCAGTGAAATAAAATATGGTAAATTAATAGGAAAGTAATAATCATAAAAAAACCTTAAAAGAAGCATTTTCCATGTTTAGTTGTTAATTTTGGCATTTTTTAAGGTTATGCTGCGTTTACAAATTTTGTAACGGCAAGCTTTTTTATGGTTACACTCTCCATCTACAGATTATTATATTTGACAATATACTTTATGTAGGATAGTATAAGTTGACATTTTATGTGCATGTTTATTGTATGAATTAGTATGTATTTTGCGATACATTTTGTTGTATGGAATGTCGTGTGTTTTGAACTTTTATGTTATAATAAACGTATTTATTTTATACATTTTTGTTTAACTTCTTTTTCCCAACCCCATTATCACTGTATCCAGTGATTATAAAAGAGTGCACAGTGCGCACCCACAGTTCAGTTCCCTGTACATAACAGGATATTTTACCAAAATAGTATTTGATTTTACTTTGGTAGTTGATCAAACAATAGGTCAAACAATTTAAATATACCATGGGGAATTCCAAATCTACGCTATCGCCATCTGTGCAGATTTGTTTGAAACTCAGATGTTATCTTTTCACCACCACAGTTCATATGCTGGTTTATATCTATTCTAACACCATCTATGAGAGTTTGTTGAAACCTAGAAGTTATCTTTTCATCACCATAGTTCATATGCTAGTTTATACCTATGCTAACACCATCTATGAAAGTTTGTTGAAACCTAGATGTTATATTTTCAGCACCACAGTTCTTATGCTAGTTTAATTATAAACTAGTGCCATCTGTGTAATTTCGCTGGAACCAAGGTTATATCTTTTCGGTATAACGAAAAAATATTTGATTAAGTACTTCAATAATCAAAGTCTTTTCGCCACCACAGTTTATATATGATAGTTTACATCTATATTAATGACATCTATGGAAAATTGCCAAAACCCAGGTGTCATATTTTCACCAACAGTGTTTATAATATGCCAGTTTATATCCATATTATCACTATTCATCTCTGGGAATTTACTAAATTTTGTTTACCGGTTGAGGCGGAAGTTCGGCACAAAAATTATTAAAGGCATTATCATCATCATCTAACTTTTTTCATCTCGCAAGAGCCTTAAGTAAGTATGTTATCTTAATCTAAGAATATAATATCTCTATTTCGTACATTAATGTTTATATAGTCGTTATATTGGACCTAAAAAACCTGGGAAATTCTCCAAGGAAAACTCAACAGTCTCAACACACATGCAAATTGAATACAACATCTATTATGCATAATAAAATACAAATTAATGTATATTCGCTTTGGTACCTTGTTTCTGGCAGAGTTAAAAAGTTTCACTCTCAAAACAGGATATGTAGATATAGACTGGTAGAGCATTAATATTTTTTGTAGTAAAACATTTAAAAGCAGTGCAAGCCTGGACCGAAAGTCTTACTTTCAGTTAACAAGTACCTACCTTCCAGTGGCGAATGAAGGATTTCTGCAGAAGTGAATCCGGGGCTATAATTTCTTATTGTATTACATATTCAAGATATTGCGTTTGCAATAAGTCCGCCTTTTGCACACTACGATTATCTTATTTTTGTAATTAATATGCATATTTTGTTTTTGCCAATAAAGATTTATTTATTTATTACGTCAAATTAGACACTATTATACCTATCATTTTATCCAAAACGTAACTTGATGGGAATCGTGTTCTTAGGTAGCTTCGCGCCTGCTGCCTTCCTACCTATTTTTATTTATTTAACAAAAAAAGGGTTTTCTCACCTTACACGCGCTCGTAGTTAAATTTAGATAATCGTAAAAAATCAGGGAACCGAAAAAATGAGTTGGATTTTTTAGAAGCTCCTGCCTCTGCCAAAAATATCCTACGTAGGTATGTTGGATTTATAAATATGCCTCTCGGTGAATTTTGAATTGTGAATTTTCCCGGGTGGGTATCTACCAACTAGTTGTATGATACATTGTAATTTTATGTGGAGTGTCGTATTCATTGATTGTTTAGTTTTGTCACGATATTATTGTTATTATAATATGTATAAAGAGTGAAAGCATCACAGAGAAGTTTGTTATATAAATTCATATTCGCACGTACACACCAGACAATTAATATTATAATTGAATAATTGATTATAGATTGGTGTAGTTGTAGTTACATGATATTTAATCATTGTTATTGGAATCAATATGAATAGGTGTTTCAGGAATCTATATAAATATAAATTCACGTCCAAGTATTGTTTCAAATTTTGTTACTACATAGTAAATCGAATCGCCTGCGCCTGTTCGTTCCAAGATATTTTTTGATCAGTGCCAAAAGTGACGATATTTATTACGTAAGTTCAGAATCAGCATTTCGAATTAGGTTGTTTTCTACTGAATGACTGGTTACAGATGAATCTATCGGTACGGCACTGAAAGACACGAATGTCTCTATTTAGTTTTGTGAGCACACACACGAATGTGCTTGCATTAAATTAACAAGAACCCAGCTGGATGCATATCATTGGTTAGGCTATGAAACATAAGAGCTACGAGTATGTATTATTACGTCTTTTGGAGACCATTTTCTAGAAAATAAAGCTGACACAATATACTGACATATCATAATATATGTACTAACGTATTTAATACATATTAGGTTAGGGTAGGTACCTACCTACTTTGTGGCATAAACCATAATAAACAAACAATCGTGGAAAACCACAAACAATTTGAATTAAAATTACTATTACAATATTGGAGTCTGTATATAACCCATAACCGTGTGAGTATTTAAATAATCATCTATCATTATTCTGGTATTTAGTTTAGTGTATCATACTGTAACCAAGTAACATACACATACCTAATAAATAATATTAATAAGTATTGACTACAGGTGATCCTCGGGAGTTTATTTCAATAAAGTGCTGGTTGTATATTCTACTGTTATGTTATAAAATGTAACGGAGATGCAGGACAAGGGACTGTGCAAACGAGTAAAAGAGTGTCAGTGGTCCCTGGAAAGACCTACGAGAGCTTACGCAAAGGAGTCCTAGAGATGAAACGATTAGGTGGTGACATACAGTTGGAACTGGCTGGTGTAATAGGACCAAAAGAAATGGAAGGTAAGAGCAAGAGTTACCAATCAAGGAGCAGGGCGATATATTTGGAAAAACGATTTACTTGCCTAGCAGCCCGAGAGTAATATTGTGATATACCTAGGTGAATGTAAATATGAAGGTACTTATTCAATATTCATATCTGCAACCCCAATAAATAATTAGAAGTTCTCTAAATAAAAGGACTGGAATTGGTGAATGTTACTTGAGTGTAAAGTGATCACATTAAGCCAGCCGACGATCAGTTATAAGCCTGATGAAAAGTCCATTCTTAGTTGTACATCTCTTTAGATAACTAATTGTGAATCAATGGTAGTACTTAATATATTATGTCGCTGGAATCAATTTAGATAGAATTTAAAAATACAATTCCATTTATATTTTGCGAATAGAGCAAGTACAGTTGAATATACGAAACTCGAGGAGGGCATATGCGCTATAATGACACAAAAGATTACGATGTAATGAGATGTTAGTAGGTATTGTAGAATGTATGTACTAATTGTATTGTATGCGAGCAATATCTTAATAACATTTAGGCTACAAACTACAGAGTATGTAGACTCTAGAGCCTACTGCCTCCAGTCATATGAAATGAAGAACAATGGGATTTTTATTGACTTTCGATCGAATGATGATACAACATTATCTACAGGAACTAACTGCATAAAGTAGGTGTAGCTATAATTTTAACTAATGAAAACTGAACGAAAATTTAATGCGCAAAGTACAAAGATGTTATTTCGTTGCCAATCCAGGATTCGTGAAATTATATTAGGTATTTTATCAGTATGTTTATAATAGTCAGTTCCCTAATGAATACTTTTATTCAGCATTTCATTTGATCGTATTGTGTGCAGAGCAGATCATCTCAACTGAACCAAGGTCAATCTTTCACTTTACTCTTTCTACAACTTTCACAAAGTTATATATTCACGTCCATTTTTTTACTTTTTAAAATAATTGACTTTATCATCATTACATCGTGAGATTGTCTGTGGCTACTCACACGTTGCATTTATTAATTGGCGGATTTAAAATTAATCAATGGATTTCATATAAAAACAATCCATTAATCAAAATATCGTCTCGTAAGAGTCGAGACTTCACCCTATTCAACTCCAAAGAGAGCTTGTAAAGTTCTGTGTAGCGATGGACCGACTATGGATTTTGCCGACTAGGCGACATAGTCAGCACTCAAATGCCCGATTAATCGGCCGACTAAAATAGTCGGCATCTTTGCCGGATATTCTGCTTTACCCACTAGTCGGTGCATCTCTAGTTCTGTGCTATATATGAATATGCAATGCGTATTGCGTAGGTCTCAGTTAATCAGTATTCTTGGTAATGCCACCAGCACACGCGGAAAATCCAACTTTAATAGCTCACTAAGTGAAGTATTTTGAACAATACGTGTATGCCAACTCTAGATTAGTTCACAACTATGCTGCAAATATCCAGATGATTAATGTAACCAATAACAACAATATTTGTAGAAATTCCTATAAAATTTGATAATGTTATTTTGCTTATTTTATATTTTAGAATTTATGAACAAGTGCGTATAAACAAAAATGAAAGTGAAAGTATCTATACAACTTATTAATAAATGAAACAGGTAAAGAAGATCACTGGTCAGGTTGCTGCTATACTTAGGTAGGTATAGGTAGTATACATAACTCAATAATATTACTTAATAAATATACACTAAATGTTCTATCACTGGTCATCTAAACGAAAGGAAATAAAAACATTAAAGAGCTTGTTAGTGAAATTCACCTATCAACAATCCAATCGGACAATATTTTATTTTAATCCGGCATTGCAGCCGAAATGGAGTGATACATTAACAATTAACATGTAATTTCAACAACCAAGGGAACCTAATGGAGTGTGTACCTACTTCTAAAACTGTAACTATATAGTGGTTTGTAGAACTAGTCCATTTTTTCATTACAGTACAGTGTAGTATGTGTATAATACCTCTAAATAATGAGTATAGTGACACAGCTATAGTTAGGTGCCTAAGTAGTAAGTAGGTACAAAGTAAAAGAAAAGTTGCACGTACAAAAATCAAGCATAACTTAGCTCCACTGAAGATACTCGTATCACTAAGGAGGATATTGATATTTGATATTATAACAATTCGGCATACTTACAATACGGGAATATTCTTGATGCACATTGCACATTGCATCAGCTTTTGCGAATTATGACAAATTTATAATGAAAAGTTTATTTGTTGAACTCAGCCCAAGAATGTACCTGGCAATTAATGAAAAACCCCAAATATCTAGCATCAGGAGTGGTAAACCGCCTTTATTACCACTCATTTTACATATTACTATATCTATATGCCTATATGCATTTACTTACCTACGTAAATAATTATATGCAGTTTTGTCTTTTTGAAATTTATATTATGTGATTTTATCCATATACGATTTTGTCATATAACTTTTAATGGTAGAAATAAGTATTGTAAAAAACAATAAAAACTGTTCACAAAAACAAAACAAAAATTCTGATTCACGGATTGACTGTAAGACCTTTTGGCACACGGTTGTCTTATTTTTGTAATTATTATGCATTTTGTTTTGGCCAATAAAGATTTATTTATTTATTTATGTTCCCGTATGGTACTCGTGATTATATATTAATACGAGTATGTATACATTAAGTATTATCTTCGCATCAAACATATCCGGATGTATGCAACCTTTCACGCCTAATAACCATTACTAATTTTCTTGTTTATTTTACTACCCACCTTTACATTGATTTTCTTTATACTAACTTCAGACTTTTCTATCGGCATTTACTGATGTCCTTGCAGATTTTGTTCCAGCAAAAAGCGTGTAATTTTTAAAATAATAAATCATTTAAAATATTATACAAACTACTGTTGTAGGATTATTATATTTCTTTACATATTTCACAATTAATGTATTGATGTTGCACTAGATTTTTATGAATTTATTTTAGTTGCTTAACAACGTCAAAAAATATAATATAATGTTTACATTTATTGGATTTTTTATAACAATTCTGTAGGTTTACAGGACTAGGACCTCAACCGGACTCAGGACCGGTCATTGCTTGGCATTAGTGATAACTTTACTTTTATTAGTATTCACTCGAGATCGAGAATCATTCAACGCTAAGCTCATCGTCTTTATAGGCTATGTCTTTAAAGCCAAAGCTCTGCTCCAACTGGACCTAAAGTATGAGTTGATAAACATGGATCAGCTGTTTTCCTGCCATTCTACAAAATTATGTAAGATTTTTTGTTGTTATATTCACATAGGTAAAGGTATATTTCCGACATTAGTGGGTAGTGAAAAAAGAGAGATTGATGAACATTAGTGACAATATGACAATCAGAGACACTGAATGAAACAGTTGTAACCCTGAGCATGACGGATGTGTCAGAAGACAATAACAAAGTTAAACAGTATGAATAAGTAATAAGTATGTGTGGTGTTGTAACAAATATTTCGTAGATACGGAGATACCTACATCTCCTCACCGATATACAATATACATACACCGTGAACTTAGATCCGGTGTCTACGTAATCGTATCTCTATAACAAAAATAGTATGCGAATTTCAGACATCACCAATCAATGATAATGTGATTAGAAAATCATTAGAAAATTATGATCTTTAAGTAAGTAGATATGCAGAGAATTCACACTTATTCCTGACTGAAAAATGTACCTAGTATTTGGGTTAGCTGGGAGAAATCGCTGCTTAGCGATAAGCTTGCCCTGGTGAGTATTACTTTTTGTTATAAATACGTGTTGTCTTGTTTAATTCTGTGTTATGTAATGTTCACTTAAAGATTCAATTTCAATTGAAGTTCATATAAATATTTATGATTTAGGTTATGAAACCTAAGAGTATAAAAGTAAATACATGTGTAAATATTTTTTTTAAGAAAGCAATTCATAGATAGAGAGGGATATTCCTAAATTATTTAGGTACTAACTGGATTTGTCTGCATCTCGCAGAACCCCCTTCCTATTTGAAACTCCACATTTGAAACTGCTCTTTGTTTGTTGGTGAAAAAAAATCAACTTCGATAAACTTCTAGTAATATGCGTGCTTGGAATCACTCTTTCTTCCTTAGTACGCCTAAGACCATTGTACAAGACGTTTTCTGTAATGTTCTTCAAATAATCACATTGTTGATTTACTCAAAAACCCCTACAAACTTATTGTCAGGAATTGTGATTATATGAACAGTTTAATTCGAAGAAACTCTTGTATTCACACTGTCCTGTAGGTATAGATAGACAAATCATGAACAGTACTCGAAAAAATGTTTTACTGGGATATTTATATCGCATTTGATTACCTCTGTTACAAAACAATATGATGATTTACATCTACTCAAACGATTAACACCGGTACATAAAGTATTTACCTGTACATAAACTATATTTGTATATACCTAAGATAATATGATAGTAATAATAATTATGATGTGCAGGTACTGTAGTGTATTATAATTTGAGATCTATTTCAATTATTTTACATTCAACTTATCCGTGTGGATCTCAAGGTTGAATCTTCGTAATAAGCAGAGATCTATGATAGATAGATCTATATGTTATACACAACCACAATTACGAGTGTGAAGATTAAAAGATATCTAAAATTATTAGCCACTAATCAGAAAGTAGAATATTTACCGGAACTCTCAATTTTTTACTTTACACCTGAAATTATGTTTGGGTGTTTTTATCCAATTGTTTTAAGAGTGTCAAGGGCAAAAAATGAAGAACATGTGAGTATTTCCTCCTAATTACAACGAAACTAACAAATGAACTTAGCCCTTTGAAAGTTCCACGTAGGAACACGGGAATAATTCCAAACCTCGCTATCCAGAGGAGCCGTGTAGTAATTTTACATCGGCGCGGTGGCAACGAAATTTCGACCAGTCGTCGACTAACATACGAGTACAATGATACAATCATAGAATTAATCTAAGGATACAATATAGGATATTGGATTTTGTATATGATCCAGCTAGGCAACATGCCCATTATTTTGTCAGCGGATATCAGAGGTAGTAAAACATTTAAATTACCAGAAAGAGTTTGAGAAATTCATTTTACCTCTTCCCGTCTTCCCTTTTGTTATTCTTAGATACCTCTACAGAAGTTATATATCAGTTCCATCATTTCATCACCTGACCTGTTTGTAAAATCCAAGTTCTCCACTGATAAATACCTACTACCTACTTATCAAAGTATTGTATGATACATAAATTATTTATTGTAGACGGCTTGATGGCACATCACTAAAATAGGATCAAATATAATAGGTATAGTAGTAAAGGTATAATATTAGGTATTATGTAATATTCAATACTTCAGTACTAATGTATAATTTATTCAAGTGCTCTTGGGAACAGAAGTAATATTATATAATAAGACCTAATTACCTTCAAATAGCTGCATCCATTTGATTTACATTAGATAATTGACGTCAATTAGGAATACCCCTGCAAACTTGATTTAATAATCTTTATAAAATAACAGCTAATAGGTGTAACATAATATGTGCTCCTTTCAATCTATTAATATTCAATATAATACGATAGAGTGTTTTATTTATAAAGCAGTCAATAAAGGGTGCATTGCTATTAATAAAGAAGAAGTTGAACATTGGTTCAATCTCATTCTCCGATCATCTTGCTGTTTAGGAGTTCTCTTCATGTCCAATGTCCATGCATCAAGAGGTGCATTACATCGTCTCTTGCATATTGCTTGCTTGCTTGCATAGAACATAATAATTAGGGTGTTAATATAAACAATAAAGATATTTTAGTTTTCATATTTTTTCAATTTACATTATACTTATACATATGTACATATATGTATCAATATGTTTGAGAACTATCAAAGTTAATACCCTTTTTTAGGATGTTTAATATGTGTGAGAAAATTGGTGAGAAGAATGGAATCTTAAAATAATTTAAACAAGGATATGAGTTATTTTCAAATCTCAGTAGTAATTACATGCTATGTACTTAAGCTACCAATTTCTATTATCATAATGCATGTGGTGATAGGGACTTATACATAGGTACCAAATATTTATGGTGGAGAGACATTTGCCTTTCAATATAATGGATTTTCGTATAGAACGGTACGAGTATATTATATGTGAGCGAATATTTTTTATTTTTTTATTTTATCAGATGGGGTATAAGATCTACTGTACTCCCCCCACTCTGCCCTATCTGGTAACAACTCAGTTAGAGCAGTCCCTCCAGTCCTAGGCGTCTTACAAAGTCCAGTACTGGAGCAGCCCCTCCAGTCATAGATGCCTTACAAAGTCCAGTACCTCGGAGGGGGTCTAGGGTGGGAAATGATTCCACCTCTATCTGGCGCTTCCCCAAAGTTCTCATCCAGTGTATCTTACGTAAATAAATAAATAAATAATTGTAATACACACAAGTGACATTAGAAGCGTGTTTGTACAAATTTTGAAAAATATTGACTACTATTGAATGTAGTTAAATTACATCAACGCGTGAGTGGCAAAATCCACTGAATTAATTTCATTCGGTTGGAGCGTCCCCTCTCTTGAATTATTGATTGAAGTGAGTGAGTGATTGACCGTTTAAAAATTCTAGAACAAAAATAGTTTCTGAAAGTAGTTTTGATAACTGATCAGAGATCCTTGAGTATTGCGCTTGCAGCAAGTGCTTTAGTCATATCACTCTGGTTTCGAGTCTGTCGCTTATTGTAGTTGTACACTGTACAGTAAACCCCGTGTATCCTTATCCATATGGCGAGCCTCAGCATCAGACGATGTAAGAATTCCCATTAATCTGAAAGTGTACTCATTCACGTACCTCATAAGCGTTAAATGCTGCAAAAAATCATCACAATCATACATACCTGGTGTCATTCTTTGCATTGTTTAAGAGGCGTAACAATAAATATTAACAATCCAAGTGGGCTTTTATATTATTGTATTGCAGAATCTGACATCCAACGTACCCTCCCTTAAGATAGTACCTTCCAAATTTTACCCTTTAAATAAGTAATACCTAGAATAAATAATATAGCATTTAGATGTTGCTGCCGTAGATATCTGATTTTACAATAATCGATATGGTACGTTTGAGTGGAGTTTGTTTGAAAAGCTTGACCCCAATATCAACACAAAAATCCGACGTTCATCGATAAATAGTCAACTGGAGTAATGTCTGAAAGCATCATCATCATTGTCTAAATATTAGGAGTGCTGGTGAAAATTGATAAGATTTATCCAGATTTCCAGTGATTATTGCTTGTGGAGGATTGGAAGAGGAGGTCTTCCTTAGAAAAGGTGGCAAAAAGCGGGGGAAAGGGAAGTATGTCTGTACAAATAAAAATAAACGCTCTATATACAGCAGCAGGGGGGGGGGGGGGGGGGTGATATAAGATAAGAACTATGAGGGCACAGAGTGAAATAACAAATAAAATAAAAGGATTTGTTTTTATTGTTAGGGTTCCCATGATTTGTGCTTTTGGTGACCCCAGTGAGTGACCACCGTGATGATGTCTTGCGTTCATCTCATCATAATATATAATTACATATAAGAAGAAAAGGAAGAACTCACAACATGTCTTTCAAAACACGACAATTGACCTCTGATGGTTGGAGGCGTAATTATTATATTTAATTAAATTAATATGTAGAGCATCCAACACTCAGAAGCTATTTTATTTACGACAACCATTATTATATACCTACATAATGTATCATTTGGATAGAAATCGTCTTCAATCCAAACAATCTGGATACAGGAGAAAACGTTTTATAGGGTTTTTTATTGAATTTGTAGGGACTTGATATAGTTCATGAATATTTTTATACAAATTGGAACATAGAAAAATAATAATTGGCAAACCAATTTATAATGGCTGGAAACCACAAAAGATATATGTATTACACAACAAATACGTATAAAAATATTCTTAATAATTTAATTTCTACCTAAATAAATCAATACTAACTTAAGATAAATGCCAAGCCATTAAAATAATTACCATTTAAGTTAATTAAATTAAATTCAGGTATACTAACATCTATTTTATATCATTACGTATTGTGATGCTCCCATCTGCCATCCTCTTATTTTGTGTTCGAGTTCTGGCTGGGAGCTATGTATTTAGTATAATTTATACTCATTAATGTAATATGAGATATATTAAAATAAATTAAGTAGTAATATGCATAATATATCGTGATAATCAAAAATACATAAATATAGGAAAATTTGTCTACAGTCGGGAAAGCTTTTAGGTACACGATTTTTCTTGATATATTTGTGTGCTATTTATTTAACATTGTAATAATTTAATGCCAATTATATTAAACTCCGACTAAACTATTTTAATTATAGGTTAACATGGAAGACAACAGAAGTAATTTCTGTCCATAATGATTATATTTATTTTGTCTTTGACGACCTTCTAGTCATCTACAAGTGATCTGATAAATAAAATAAATATCTATACATATAAATAGAGCTACTTCAAAATTAGGATACTCAATAGTTATTACAAATGCATCAAATTATATCGTATAAGATGATTTTTATAACCACAACCTGTTTTTATTTTCGGTTGCAATTCATGATTATCATATCCTTGTTATTTATATTAGTATTGTAAAATACGAGTAGCTTCTGGCTTGCGTACTTTCAAAAATATTTGCACGATTGATGATGGTTGAATTTTTAAGAGGTTCACACTAGAAGCCTTGGTTGCTAGGCTAAACCCAAATTAGGATCAAACAAAGATAAGCGTGTTTAATATTTATGCAACATTTTTTAAGCAGTAAGTTGCTTAATTTTAATGATTAAGGAGAGAAGCCCAAAAGTCAACATGCAAAGTTTTATATAGAGTATGAAAACGAAAGGAATGATTGATGTGCTTTTTGTTGTTCAACCCTCCAAGGATCGCCACCAGTCATCCATAGAGGAAGGGCAAAAGGTCGAAAGGTCGAAAGATGATAACATTTGCACCATCGTCCTATAGTCTGATGAACTGAACTGTTAATTCAATGTTGTATGTACTTACATGAATTGGCGAATGCAAACTTCCTTGAGAGAAGAAGCTGCGCCTAATGAATGTATGAATGTTGAAATTGTGGAGTAATTACGCAGGTATTACATGCTTTACATAAAGTACTGTGAGATACTTAAAAAGGGATAGTGCACATTAAATAATGTAATTGCGGGTTTTATGAATATTTTGTCACTTTTGAAGGTGATTTTGCGGTAAAGTGTCTCTGAATCTTTGGTGCGTACCTATAGTTGGATTGTTTTTTTTTTAAAAGGATTTAAGACAAACATCCAGTCGCATTCTGTTATTCGTTTTTAAGAGCGAAGTGCGCTTGTCCAAGGCACAATAACAGATTGAAGTGGATACCATTCTATTTGTCACGGAGCTTTTCCTGTGTTAAATTGTCTCATTCATTTACCTATTGAAACTAATTATCAGTTCACAATGAAATTGTGCAGAAGGGTTAACTATATGACATCTGCTTCTTAGCTTGTATCGAGATGACGTCACACGGTTTAGATCAGATCGGAGGATGATAATTTGAACCTGCAAAATGACGTTATTTCGATACTTATACAAAAATGAAGTTATTATCCTAGCAGTTGGGTTAATGTTGAGAACCACTGATTGTGTAGAGTGTTGAAGATGGTACAGTGAAACGGTGGGGTTAAAAGTAGGTTACCCGCGATGAAGCGAAGCTATATACCAAGCTGTCTGCTGGTAACATCAGTTCATTCAATCGTTATCTGTTCACACGGCCACAACACAGTACGAGGTATGTCCAACCAACAAATATCATACAAATCCCATGGTGCTGGATAACAAAACATAAAACAACAAAACTAACAAACCTACTTATTCATGTTTTATTGTAAATGTGACAAATTTTTAATATTATCCTTTTTCGTTGTTCTATTATTTTTTATTCATTCTCTTGTCGTGATTTAATTTTGGATTCGGAGTTGCCTTAAAAAAATAATGTTGATACTTTTAGAAAGTTCGCGATATTTTCTCTATGTGTGCTTTTATCTTTTCGAAAATTTATTACGTAATTATGAAATAAAAAAAATATCAAAAATAAAGTGTGACTGAATTGTGATTATTTGGAAATTTTATATTTACAAATTATTTTCTAGTGATTTAAGTGTAAGAAACATTTTTTTGAAAGTTTTCCTCAAAAATATTTTCAACAATACCTACTCGTAACTTTTAATATTACCTTATGTAGGTATGAGACACCTAATTGTGGATAATTTGATTATTTTTTTGTTGTGACTAGCGTATTAAATTGATATCAAATCATGACGTTTCCCACAATATGGGGCAACTAGTGATAGCTGTGCGAATATTGTTCACCCTCCCAAAGCATGCACAGAAGTTCTATAGAACTTTTATCATGTACAATAACTTACTCAATACTCATTCAAATCATTAGATGTCATTCATGTTCTTTCTGGAAAAATTGTCTACCTACTAGGTACTTTATACTATACCATCACAGTAGGTGATAATGAGGTACGAGTATCACCCAATAATGAGGTAACCAGTGAATGTGCTCGTTCTCTTTGTGCAAACATGACGTTCAGAATAGGTTTCGTGTCTCATTGCGAAAAAGATGTGAAATATCCTATGGGAATTTTACGAACACCTGACTTTCATGACCCCCTCGATAAATATCTAAGAAGAATAGGGGGAGGGAGGGGGGGGGGGGGGAATTTTGCAAGAAGGGGATTCCCACAGGGTGAAATAGAATGAGTATATGAATATTAACCAGATTATGAACTAATTGTAAATAGGTATTACCTTAGGAGAGTACCTACGTAAAAAAGTTAGTCAAAAACATATTTCAGTGTACCACTCAGAGCTATGATTTCTCTTACATGAAATTTTATTTTCTCTTGTTATCGTTTATGAGAACATTGCAGCCTTCAGGCTATAGAATGGCGGTAAGATAAACCATAATACAATTGTCAAGTATACTATACCTATAGTCATTGTGCAAATTGTAGTAATCTTTGATTCAAGTTCATTGAAAAATAATTATTTTAATGTCCATTTAATGTTATGCTTGAACGTATTTATGTATTATAAACAGATAATAAAGGTAGATATACATTTTATTGATCATTGGCGTACACCACATAAACCGAATATAAAACTATATAAGTATTATATATATACAAATCAAGTACCTATCTACTGCTATATTTGTATAAATCTAACGGTGGTTTATAAATTTATTTATTTTTAACACTTATATATACCTACCATATAGTCAATTATAACATAAAAATCTAAGTATTTTATACTAAAACGTATTACATAAAAATAATATTTGTAGGAATTTAGGTAAATTTACGGTTAAAAATTGATTGTGTATCTTCATTTCAATGGTGTTTATTGAAACGTGTTTTGGTGTTACGTTATTTTGAACATTTAAGTAGTTATCTTTATCAATTTGATTTCGTAACCTAGACCGCACTCCAGGTTTCTCTATTTTGTAATTATAAGGATTTCTTTCGGTTTATCAATAAAAAAACAGCTTTAGAAAGGTTGTAAAGTCTAGAGTTTCCTTGTTTTATATGTATGTGTGTTTGAAGGCATCAGAATGATTGGTTTCATACCACTTTTAATTTGGCAGTAATTTCTCTGGTATTTATAGTAACAATAGTGAGTGTGGTAATATTTTGAGTCAGCATATAGGTATAGAGAGGGAGACGTCTACTCCTGGTTTCAAATAACTTGGCCACTGGCTGCATAGTGATTTTATAGATAAAGTGCGACAAGTAAGGTGAAATGAAATGTAGTAGATACTTACCTAATCTGTATCAGCAAAAGTTTGTGTCCAAAGCACTTTGTAAGGAACTGTCAGTTTAGGAAAGACAGAGAGTGAGTAGAAGTCTGTTTATTCTGGGCTTGTGAAGAGAGTGAACTATTACGAGTAACTTTGTGTATTTGCTCTCTGTAAATACAGCTGATGATATCAATGATTGGGTGGATAGATATATGCGATCATATATTGGATACTTCCCTAATATGTCAATTTATGAGCATTTTTATCGATTTGACGCTATAAATTTCTATACGATCTTGCTACAATAATTTGTCACTTTCGCTAATAATATGTTTGGCTAAGTATCTACAACTAAATATTTATATAAAGGGCTTTCTATAATAACATGTTTTATGGTTTCATATGGCGAATCATAAATATAAAAACATTTATTGCACGTATCGAACCCATCCATGAATTAATTATTATGGTCTGAATAATTCTAGAACATTGCTCCTATGTTTCTAATATCTGCCTATTCAGTATTTCAATACATACAATGTACCTAGTAAGAACAGGGTTGTAACAAATCAATACATTGAAAATTACAACTGATTGTATAAAATACCACAAATGATCCACAAAATGCTTGGATCTCCTCAAACACTTTACGTTTTAGTGTCTCTGGAGAAGACTGATCAGTGTGGTACATAATTGTAATGTCATCTAGAATAGATTGCAAGATTTGGAGAACATTTCGAGAACACTATCATATGATCATTTTAGTCTTAAGTAAAAGAGATTAGTAATTCTATGTAAATAATAAAATACAAATAAATATCGGTATTGGTGTAAGATACATGTTATTTATTCGTTACAGTCATTGCACAGGTCGATCTGATGACATTAGATACCTGAATAAACAAATTATACACCTGATCTCTAACAATTACCTGTACACATGTATTATATTGGGAACTAATTTAATATGAATTAAAATAACACAATGGGCAATAAAATTATTGAACTCTTTATTGATAATATCCCTCTCTACAGGTAATTATTTAGTTTAGTTTAGACACAATGACATACAGAACATTTAAATGTTTTTTATTGTTACACACATGGGTTGTGGCAATGGCTTATATTGATGTAACTATATATAGAACTACAAGCATATATTGATTAAAGGAATTTCCCAAATTAGAAGAGGAAGTACTTTTACATATCTATTGGTATTGTTGTTATATGGATCACATGTTATATTACTCTGTGATTCTCTATGACAAACTGCGTATTTCATATAGCCCCCAGAAAAATAAACTGATGTACAAAAATGTAGCGATGATTAAGTATACATTATGATAATAATATCGTGCTATAAAAATATTTATGGGGTTTTGTCGTTATGTACTCAAATCACAATATTTCCACAGATCGATATTGTTGTTGACAAATTGTAGTTGTACCGATATCTTATAATTAACAACTTTCCGTCACTGAATAATTACCGTAATTAAAATGATTTTTATCTCATTATAACTTCCTCTGTTCGTCGTACAAGTTCGTACCATCGCGAGTTTTTGTTTCATTTCTAAAAAAACAGCATAATGATTGAAAGTAAAACGGTTTTGTCCTCTCTGTATCTTCAATCTAGTTCAGCCAATAATAATCAATACAAAGACACATACGTACTCGTATATGTAACTATCCTATAAGAAATTTATCATTACAATAATTCTAGTTGATGCATTCTTACATTTGACAGATTCTAGAGATCGTGATACTTTATTAGTTGAGCTTTTTCTGAAATTTTTCGTCAACCGTTTCGTCCAATATGATTATTTTGTTAGTGTGATAATTCGCATTGGCAATAATTAGTATGATGTATGTAGGTGAGTATCTAGTAGTACATAATATACGAGTATATAAGAGGCAGTGTATGGTTAATATTGTTCTCGGATTACCGGTCTGCGTGAAGCTTCATATTATCATTATGTGGGTCCGGTTCTAGGAAAATCATTTATCTAGTAATGTATAGACATATCCGTAAAAATGTAGGGAGGTATTAAACCATAATATACTGTTGTGATAATGAATGATACTTCTCTGATTCAATTTATTATTTATCTTTGATTGTTTCACACGTGGACTAAAATCATACTTGTTTACTCACAATCTGTACAGCCGAATTTTTATATTAATATTTTTGTCTCTTCGTTGAGGTTAATCTCGAGGCAGGATTAAAGTAATGCGACTGGCCCTGGATATTACAGAGTAGCTCAGCAGCAAAAACTGTCATAAACGTAACGGTGTGGCGGCCCACTTGCAAATCCGTTCACCTCGATTCAGTGACGTAACAATAAAATGCAAAATTAAAAATATGTCATGGGACCAAAATAATAGGTACATGCATATGAATGCTCTCCAGTTTCTTGTTACTCAAGTCTTAGTCACAACAATGAAGGGTAATAACATCAAAAATTTTCAGGTAAGCACATTTGATCGCCATATACGACAATAATTAATGATTTTTACAAATAAAATTATGAGCAAAGTATAAACTAATATAAAACAATGTACTGGCGATTCGAATAAAAATAATATCACAGAGATAAGAGACTTTTATATAAAACTGTATCAGTTTTTCTAGTTATACCACTGAGTGTATCCATTTCACTAGACTTCCGAGGAAGCCGCAGGTACCAATCTACTCTCAAGCAAGACTGGAGAATATAATATAATATAATATAGTATGAATAAACACTACGAGTATTTTAGAGTTTATGTATGATGATTATATTGGTGATGTTCTGATGTTATATCCGCATATTAGTTTGACGACTAAGGGCTCGGAAAAATGTATGTGTGTAGGATATTAGCATTATGTCTTCAATACAGGCGTAATAAATATATTGACATCTAGGGTTTGGTTGTTAGTAGCACCTTAGTAGATTAATGCTGGATTTCACCAACTTCTCAGGTGAGGAATAGCGGAGATACTCGTAGAAGCCACCTAGCACAAATTTTGTATGAATTATTATGATAAGTGATAAGTAGTCTCCTAGCTCCGCTATTCCGAACTAGTTGGTGATATCCAGCATAAGTCTAATGAAAGAATTGACAGTGCATTAGACTCAGGTTGCTTAAACCATCAAGAAAACAATAAACATATTGGATATTGAAACTTGTGCGGTAATAACTTACAGCGTATTTTTTTTTTTACATAAAGCACCAGCTCTATGCCGACCACACGAACCAATTATAATTGAATTATTTGTGTTGTATCATACATACCTTGCAGATTCTAAGACTTTGCATGTCGAGTAGGTACCTACTTATGAATTCCACATGTTCACAGCATAAAACGTATGTTTTAACATTTATCATACAATCTCAAGAATCTTCATACATTTTTATCTTATTCATATGCAGCGTTCGTAATCGTGACACATTATTGTTAGCAATCTGCGGTTTGGCTTTACAAAGTGTACGTGAAGAGAAAATGATGTCTTTTTAAGTTATGATGAAGTCTGCCCTTTGTATATTTGCTTTGCTACGAACATTTCGCTCTCAGAGAAGACACGAGAATAAAAGTTAAATTAGTTTTGTTTATTTTACAACTAAAAACACTCTGGTTCTCTTGGGACCTCAAGAAAAGTAAAATATTTTTAGTTTACTATTTGTAACATCACAGCTTATTCCAGTGACACTTGTGCGGATGTGAATTACCTTATTAAAATTAACAAAATATCTTCACATTTGTTATATCAATTCATGCATATTAAATATCAACTTTCTAATAGAGCACTTATTCGCGAAGATATTTTAAATTCATTTTCATCCTTCTATCCTCCCTAACAGCATTCCCCACGATGTGCGTGGTAGCTAAATACATATTGACAAATGTCAATTACTTTTGAAACTATCTAATTTTATCGTCTTATACATATTTTTTCTTTTATATAAAATATACCCATCTGTAAATGTTTATCGTGCGCTACTGATTTGACTTACTCAGTTAAAACATGAAAATATTGAAAAGAAATATTTGTATAATGCGTGTAAACAAAATAAGTGCTATGCAAATTTCATATGAGGTTAACCTTTGTTGATTTAAGTGAAAGATTAGTGCCTAATAACGGTTTGCTTAAAAAATAAAAACTTTACTTACCTTTGAATATTTTGTGATTGTGATTCATAAATAAACTGTAGATCTTAGAGTATTTTTTTATATCTACCGTTCTTTTATTTTTTTTTAGTTTAAAAGGCTGGCATTGTTCTTAATTACCGCATAGTTTTCACTTTACACGTCAAATGGTTGAGTTAAACTTAATAATCTTTGTCAATTTATTTTGATAATCAATTTTAAAAACTCACTACTGTGAATACCTATAATACACCTATTTAGCGATCTCTATCAGCTAACCTATCTACGTATGTGAGATTTCAACTTTCTTGAAAAATATAAGATTTTAACATAGAACACCTAACCTCAAATATCAACATACCCAGAGCAAATAGTCTATAGAACAATTAATATCTTTATTAATTTCCTTTTCGTGTTTCTCGGGTGTACCGTGTGTTTCTTGTTGATGTCGAACTTTCGGCACCCTTGCGGAGTCACCTTCACATTAGTCCTGAAGATGGAGGACTTGTCAGCCGATAGCTTGACATAAAAAACAAACACACGGTACACCGGTACGGTAATGTGTATTTTGAAGTGAATCTTCAGTATTTTTGATATTCAAAATAGCTGCGAATTTTAAACATTTTTCTTTCTTAGGAGTATATTTACGTAATAATTAGTAGGTATATATTTTGTATGATAATTGTTTGATATTTTGAATCAATAACCATTAGATTTAATCGCAATTTGTCTGTCATCACTGATATGGTAATAGAGTAGTATAATAATGAAGTGTTTAATTAGATAGAAAGTTTTACTAATATGATTAATTATTCGTCGGTTTTTTGTTGTAACAGCATGCGGGCAAATTACGGATCGCCGTAATAAAAAGATCACAAAGTACTTGTGTGATTAAGTAATCACATTAAATATTATAATTATATTCTGCCATGGAAAACATAAACAGTGTTATTCTGTAATCGTAATGTGTGTAACAAAAAAGACTGTAATGATTATACAATAATTCCTGCCTGTATAATAATAATACACTCTAGGTACAATACAATGGTAATGTTTTATTTGCAGGTGACAATATTATTACATAAGTCTAGGTAAGTGCTTATACCTAATATCAGATTATTGGAATAACTTTACATAACTTTAATAACCCTAGGTTACCTACAAAGAACGAATCTTTGAATAACCTGAAATTTTCATCACTTCTTACACCATCTTTTTTCAGCGTACTTTGCGTTATCAAATAAAATTTAGATATCCTATGAAATGTATTTATGGTATGGTTCATCGGTTACAGGTATTTGAATGGTGGTATTCAATCATTATAAGTTTTTATTTCAATTTCTACTTTATCTTACGCTGAAAATATTGTCGTTCAACAAATCTACCAGGGAGTGTGATATGAAGTGTTTCTAATAGGTACTACGAGATCTTCATAGTGTTCATCAACCAATTGACATTTTCAATACCGTTATAGAACTTAGAAACACGTTAGAATCAGACTTATCAAAAACATCGCCTACGATAAAAATATATTGAACTTTGAAATTACCTATCAATAGTGCTATGTATTCCTCTATAAGAGAATCATTAATAAGTTTCACAAGCTTTGGTAAGTGCGAGTTTTACACGATAACAAATTCATATTTTTGTTTTACACAATGCGACGATTTGTCGAGAATACATTTAAATAAAATTTATATTGTCGCACCATGTACGGAAAACGAAATTAAATACGATCGTTATGGTATTCGTGTTTTGTAGGCGTATAAGTGATGTACAATTTGTTCTACGCGTGCAGGTACGAATATGTAATGTAGATTAAGTTAATATGCATTAGTATATGCGTGGAACGCATGTCATATGCGTGGAAACTCGATAACCATTTGTGGGCCCTTGAGTATGATGACATGCAGCTTAGAGAAGATTACCACGTAGGTACTTACTACCTATCATACCACACCACTTAATTCTTCGAAGAGTTTCACGCATATAAATGCACTTATCATCAGCCACTGCCTTCTTAAGAAACAAACATTTTCCAACAGATGAATCAACTGTGTTTCAGTTTCGTATGACAAGAGTTAGGTTGTTGGATTGTTACTTGACTTTATGATACTATCGAAGTTCCCGCTAATCAATATATTCAGAACCTTGTCGTTCCATGACATGGAAATAAACTTACATATAAGTTTGTTTTTTTATGAATTAGGTATAATAACATTCAGCAACACCAATGAAGAATACTCTTTCATAACTAAATCTAAGTACATAAACATCGTAGTAGGAATATAAGACCTACTCCAAAAGAGAAATTCTGTCTATTTTGTTAATGTTTGAATACCACGGTGTAAATTTCAATGCGTTCTTAATTATCACTTTAATTATTTGCTATTGAATCATATAATGTCAATCTTCAATAAAAGAATACCTGCGTATTGGTGCTTACTTAGTACTCACCTACCTACGCAAGTATAATAGAAAGATTTTCTTTCACAGTTGTTATTAACGTGCGTGAATGATTAATTACTATAAACCGTATACTTTTTTCACACTTATTTTTTAAAATGTTTTTATACTTTCTTAAATACTGTATCCGTTATTGGCCTCAGCAGGTTGAAATTAATAATATAATAATATTATATGAAGATTAATCAAACATTCATAATCTCAGTGGTGTGTTGCGATATTTATTTATTTCTCAAGCACACACAGAGACATTGAAAACTTATAAAAATAGTATGAATCAAAAAGGATAGTCTAAACAATGCCCTATTTAAGGTGCACACATCTGGTCTTTGTATATAAACACAATAATTAAAAGAAAAAAAAAAACAACAAACAAAACTACAGTTAAATAAAAATACAAAATGTCATAGTAAAAAGAAAATAAAAAACTAACCTAAAAATAAGACGTCAAAAAATAAATTAATATATATTGTCATATTGATTAATGTGCCAAACACTAGAAGCAATTAATAGGATAGGATGTAATAGGGAGAGGAGATATACGATGAAAGGAAAAATGTGACAAAGTGAAAAGTGAAAAGAAAAATGTGGAAAAACAGACTAATGTGTTCTAGCAGTATTCTCTAAGCTCAAATTCTTGTAAAATAAATATAGTCATGAATACTTACTATTTATTTTATTGCTTGATGCATATGATCATTACATAAAAAATATACATACCTACAGTAGGTATAAAATTTTTCCAGCGACTGTGATCCATTAAACATTATATGTATTAAAACATATTTTTTACTGTTCATGTATTACATTCATTCATTCATATCTAAATCGTAAAACGTGCAACACCTGTAATATTTTTAAATATGTATTACTATGTAAGTCAGCACTGAGAATATGAACGAGTTATGAGTTAGGTATTTGTCGATGTTTTTCGTCATCTTAGGAATTAAAATATCAGTGAAAGCTGAAAAAATAAATAAAGTAATCAAAACGTAATGAAAACATTTGTAATTTAATAGTGAATCTGAAATTATAAATATAAAATTTTATAGATTATTTTGTCCATTTATAGTTTTGTAATATAAATTGATAAAATATAAAATACCTACATAAATATTTGAGAATGTAATATTTAAGGTAGGTACCACATCGATTTCACTAAACCGTTTTGTTTATTTTGAAATTTATTAATTTGATATTTACGTTTTCTTCTCTTTGGGCGTCAAACTGTGTGAACATTAGGTACGAATTGATAATTTTATCATTGATCAATAAAATCAATAAGCCGATAAATTTGACAGATCGTAAACTAATTTGACCGGAAATATAATTCATTGATTGTCATTAAGACACTTATTTACGATGATGTTTTGTATAATAAAACAAATATCCACTTTCTATCTACAAGAAATCATAATTAAGCTGGTTTTGAGCGCCCTTTTTAGTAATCGATAACTTAAATATGATTTAAATAATCCAAACCCATCAATTATTTTCTAATCAGGTGATAAAACTGACAATTATTTAACAATATGGACATGGTATCGATGAAATGATAAATACCTATGATCTATACTCTTATCAATAAAATAACTTCAAATTTTTTAGCATATTTTATAGAAATCTAAACTATATGAGCATAACCATTCTCGTTTTCATTTAAAGGACACGACACGAGTACAATTTTTCAATGCAGATTCATAAGTTATGATTCACATCAAGTCTTTGACAAGTATCTATACTTATAATGTTGTATGGCTTGATGACTAATAATATTTCCATACTTACATACACTACACATCCTGTAGAAAGTTTTTCTCCTTTATTATTATATAAAAATAATGTATTTGATTAATGTCATACGAAGGCGAGGCGATATTGGACGGTATCTAAATACTTGAATAATGAGTAACATTGAATTATCATACAATTTAGTTCAGCATCTATTGATTATACACAATTATGTATCGAATATCAATTTAATGGCGATTTTGTATCGGCAGTAAGCTCCTATTGATGTTTGCCGTAAAAGACGTAGTTTTACCAGAATGTGGTGGAAATGTACTACGGTACATTTTCGGTTAGCTGAAAGAGAACGCTGTATTCGATAAGCTCGCCCTAGTAAATGAAAGTCATGATATCTTATAATTTTATTCACTTGAAGTATAAATAAATATATACATTTGTAGGTTGACAAATAGTGCTTTAGGGTAGTCTACACTATTTTTCGTCCAATCAGGGAGTTATGTCACGAATCTTTGTTTTGCATAGACTATCCAATTTCCCTGCAATCTTTGCCTTATTAGTAAAGTAATAGACGTTCGTAGCGCCTAAATAAATAATTATTTCTGAAGCAAGTCTTGAAATTGACTTGTTATTTGTTATACAAGACAAACTTGGTAGTAGGCAACACTAATATTTAGCAAAACTTGTTTTGATGAAAAACAAAAGGAAATATAAAGTTGCAAAGAATTCAAAATAATAATGTTTCAATAAAATTTGAATATTGGAATGTATTGTGCAAGTTCAATGTCATAGTGAATATTAAGCTACACCAAATCGAACACGCTTTGTACATTAAAGAAAAAAAGTAATTTTGCATGTCAGCAATAACGAGTTTATTATAAACAGGTGAAGTTACATATTACTCCTATGTTTATCTCTCGGGTATAATAATCTGCATCTTTTGACACACCTACATGATTTTACTTTCAACTTTCGTGATTATGTGAAGTCTAGGTTATAAATGCTATTCTACATTGCTGCTAAAAAATTTGATAAAATTAATATTAAATTTTATGTGAATCGTGTGATATTGTCAGTATATTGAAAGTCATCAAAATAATTCATAAAAACAGGATTTGATCTTGATGTTAATAATACTTACTATATTATTATGTCACGTTTTTACTTTTTTATTATACTTTGTCAAACTACGTTATAACTATCATCTCATACACTCTTTTGTTTTCACATTTTTTTTGTCATTTGCTTGGTTATTATCACAAAATGTTTGTCATTAACCTTTACTAATGTAATTGAAGGTATTTGGTAAAGGTCAATGGTCAGTTATCATAATAGTATATTGTATATTATTTAAGCAATTATGAAACTCTTTGTGAAAATACCACACAAGTGGTATCCTAAAAACCATAACGTTCAAATGTCATATATATGCATAATGAATTTATTATATAACTAGGTAGATATATTTACATATGTTTGTAGTTAGGTATACCAACCGAAAACAAATCGTTTAATTAATCAATGTGTGCGATTAAAATTTAAATCATTTTCATTTTCACTTTATCATAGTTTATTGCTCACTCTTTCCTTTCTGTAATTATTTCACACACCTTGTCATTGCCCACGTAGCAGGTGTACCAAGTCGCGTAATACTCGTGTATATATACGTATGACTACATATTAGATATTTTACATAACATTATATTGGCAATGACCTCACGCTGAGAGCAAATTACTTCGAGAATTTTATCACGTAGGTAGGTATGATGTTAAAAATTAACTAAATGCGTAAGAATTCAACTGAATTTTTCGTTTAAAAGAACTTATAAATTTACTTTTCATATCGATTTGACATATCTTGCCTATACTTAACATTTTATTGATGATCGATTTCTTACACTAGCAGAGCATAGTAAATTCTACGTAGCTACTTGGTTAGTAAAAGAAAAGGAAAAGTAATTAGGAAACTACTAATACCTACTTCCAGCATTCCTGATATCGATTTTATAACTTAATTGTATGAGGTGTGTAGTATATCCACCTGTCTGTATTGATTTGATTATTCGCGTTTCGTGTCTGTCCACATATCACGAAGCAAGTACCACGCGGCCAGTGCGTTGGTCTCTCATACTTAGTTATACCTACTTACGTACGTCGACGTGAATATTATACATTATATCAAATTATAGCTTAAAATATTTTTACCACCTACCATTTCTTTATACTACCTTTCAACTTTCACTGAATCACCGCCAACTTGGTACCTAATTGTAATGATAGCGACGTTAATATATTGTGTATTGTACGGTACGATTAAAATAACTATTTTATAACGTATATGTGATGTGTATAGGTATTTATTTATTTATTTACTCGTCAGGTAGTCGCAAAAGTGTTGTGAATTCATTGGATCGGATAAGTACCCTGCCTATAGAAGTAATATACCTAATATAATATTGTCTATATATTTGCAGGTAGGTATAATAATATGAATTTAATCACGTACCGTGAAAGTATGACCCAGTCAATGTGCAACGGAGTGCCGTAGCATTAGGGATGGCAGATGATAGAAGAAATAAAACATTTACTACACAATATATTTATGAATTTCCCATTAAATCCTCTAATTATTCTTCAATGATCGATTTTAGAATAACGCTTTCCGAGCCGGCAATCTTCATATTTTAAAAACCTTCATTTACGTTGGTATCACAAAAATTAAACCTACAAACTGAATCGAGGAATAAGGAAACTGTTGTACTCTCAATACTTGCTTGAGATTTAAATTTTACAATTTTTGTATATAGTCATGTTATTACGATTTTTCAACATCATTTCTTAATTTCATTGATCCATGACCCTAACCTCGGACAATGTCTACGTGTTTAATGTTTATGGATCGATAGATCAATATTCCCATTATGATCGAGCGTTTTTATTTATCATCTCTCTTTTACCTCTTAATTCCCCGCGCGCGCACCTCTTCTTTATCTGTGTGTACATAGGCCAAGCAATTAGTTACAGACATATTTTTTATTTTGTATTTGAATTTAAATCTGCATTGTGCATTATGTTGAAAGAGGCTATATTCCTATTTTATTTCCTCACTACTTTAAAAAAATATAAGTACTAAATAATAACTAAGAATCTCTTCATACATTTCAAAGCACGAGCATTGCTCAATTTTGAGGGGTGATTTTAATAAATTATATTTGTTATTGTTTTTTTCAATTATGTTATAATATGTACTTTATTGATGAGTTGAATAAAATGAATTATTATTAATTTAGTAAAACAATACGTAAACACTTTCTATCGGTATTTATTTATGCTAGGTACCAATTACTTTTTTTTCAGCAAATAGAAATCGATATAGTGAAGACAAATGATTATCTAATCATTGAATAATAATAGTAAGAGTCATCAGACATCCATCACGCAACAAGTTTTTTACCCACGGAATCCGGCAGAATTCTATAAAATTTATTTAAATTTATTTAAAATTAAGGTGCTTTTAATTTCATACATTATCGACAAAATATTGGGCCCAATTGTCTGCTTTGTAATCGCTCAAATTATCCTGAAGTAAACAAATCAGGAGGAAGTGAAATGTTTCAAAAATATGATAACAAAAATTAACTATATAGTATAGACATTAAAAATTATTATACCTATAGTACTCATTGTGTGTTAATCAAATGAAAGTACAACTTACAAATCACAAAATAACGGATACTGTTCGAAAACATTTATCATTTTAACGCAGAGAAAACATCTCAACAATGAAAAAATATTTTTGGTTTCAATTAGCACACGAAACAAAGAAATTAATGCATTAGTTATATTACAGTATGGTGTAGTACCTACCTACCTATACCATACAATACGACAAACTTTCATTTCTACTACAGTTACAGTATAGTCGTGTGTGTGACTGTCGGTGTATACATACATAAATAAATAATAGGTATATTCATACTCTTACATTAACTAGGTATTATTTAAAATATATCTACAAGAGTCACACTGAAGCAACTATTCAAACATTCACTTCTACATGACAAAATTTAATGAATCATTTGTCGTAAGTAATCGCCATTAGTATATTATACTCGTAACAAGTCACTTAGTAATTCTTCACGTTTTTCATTTCATTTGAAATCCTGTAAATCGAATATCTGAAGACATTCTTGCTTAATGATAATATGTACGTAATATATACTTTTATACATTGTACTTTACACAAATGCTGCATTTTTTCAGGGAGGGTATAACGTATATTCTCGTATGTATTGAAGATAAATATGATGTATTGTATTTTACACTGAATTAAATTTGTTTAACGATAATTAAAATTTACAGTAACATCACGAAATTTCTATAACTTATTTTCAATTTACGCTACAACCTACACAAATGTTTAGGTATATTTTACAGTATTAATACCTAATCAATAATGTAACAATTCTTGACATATCTATACACTATGATATCGCCTGTTAAAGAAAGAAGGCATAGATATATTTAATATTACAATATGTAATGTAATAATATCACATATTTATGGTACGTAATGCTAAATGTATTCATAAACCCTTCAGATAAAAACATAAATAAATACCGTTAAAAATACCACTTTCACTATCACCTGTTAAAATATATAACCTCTCCACTTTATACATAATATAACATTATAAGTATAGAGATAGGTATAGGTATATAATAAATTTGTTATTTTATTATAGGTGGGTACTTCTTCACAACAGGTCTCTTAATACAGTTGAACCTGAGTGGATAAATAATATTATATTAACCTTTAGAGAATGTTTCCAATTTCATACTTTCGCGAGTAACTAGAGTGAAATTCGTATAAGGATGCGCTGAGAATGTGGGGCACTTTGTTAAAAGGTATTTTTATAAACAGTCATTTTTAAAACTAAGGATGGAAATAAAATAATACTTTTTATAAAAATTCATGAAATAATGACGTTTATTTGAATTATCGGCGCATTCTTATACGAATTCCACTCTACCTAAGCATTTGTCGGGTATATTAAGAGTACTGAGACAATATCAAGTAATAAAATTAAAACAAAAAATGATGAACTTTATTATGTTTCGTTTTGAAGAAACCAATAAAACGAATATTAGATTAGTACCAGTTTTGTGATTGACTTAAGGTTTGATGCAGCCACTACTGCATACATGTAGTTCTATAATTAAAGTCATTTTTCTCATCAACTGTGGTACCTATTTGATTTTTTAATAGCCTATGTCCTAGCCTCTATCGTTGCTCAAAATATTTACACTGAGAGTTGTCCCGTGTAAAACTGATTCATGGACATAGGCGATTTAGTACCACCGCAACTTTACTAAAATATTATGGTTATTTCCAGTGTAACGTGATAACTTAAGCCAGCTGAGGTTGGTCGTAAGCCCGACAATGTTTATCTTCAATTCTACATTGTTATAGGAATACTGCATTATTGATGATTTTATTCTACTTTATTATTTATCCAGTGATCGAATTCCATCACGAATATCAAACCATAATACGATATTATCAACTTTAATTAAGGAATACAAATCATATTTTTAATAATTTAATATATTATTATAGATAGCTGAGTATGAATTCGTTGTTATTCAACCTAATCATCATTTCTTGCAGTCTGGGTTATCTATGATTCATTGTGATTGATGTTTTGTAAGCGTTGATAAAAATGTTAGTAAAGTGCTTCCACCTATCAGTTTTATAAAATACCATTAAACATTTTTTATTAATTTTCTTGGTTCGCCTTTCACATAAACAAGTTGCGTTGCACAGTAATCATTTTCTACAGAATATATTGAAGCCGATTGTTAAAACTATTTATACATAAGGACAATGAGTGAATTTGTTATTAAATATGATCTATTATAATTATTATTGTATGATAATAATAAAAACCACTCGAATGTTGAGAATCATCGACATGAAAACATTGAGTCGGTCACGGCCACAACAACTTGACCTAGTTAAATAGTGGGCAAGGCAAGTGCTTCTCCAAGTGTGGGCTTATTTCAATTCTTTTTGTGTTCCTGAAGAAAGTATGATAGTGGCTTAGTTAATGTTGTTGACAATAAGTTTTTTATTGAAAAAACAAAACACATGAAACTTTTTGTTTTAAATGAGTGACTGTTCGCGTTGTCGTAACTGATTAGCGCAAGTTACGTTTGATTCACGACAGAATGCGTTAGAGCATGCGTAGAATAGCTACGCAGTCGTCAAGACCAGCTGGCGATCTGCCGTGATATAATATGTCTGATATGATGTTGACTGTGCAACAGAAAGCAGTGCGTTATTCGGTGCGGGTAGCTAAAGTCAATTGTCGGTGAATAAAAAAATTATGGCGAACTTATCCATGCTGACATTTAGGTCGTCATTTTTATATTAATATTTATTTATGTTCAAAAATAATTTTCCTGATGTTCAAAGCATTGGTGAAGATTATGTAATGTTACGATCAATGTCCGCTTAGTACAATAATTAACCGTTAAATATTCTATGATAAATGACGTACGAATCTAAGGTTTAGAATCCTCGATGTCCGTTGTGTGCGAGTAGACGAGTGGTCAAGTATAGAGTGCAAGTAACTTACATCCGCATACCGGCCTCTTCACACTCCATAGTCTTATATGTAATACTAACATACATCATCACACACATTGTGCCGGGGAGTTTCAATTACTATTAGGTATATTATACGAGACTATGAGCATTCACTTAGCACTGGGTATAGTATAGGCATCTTATTCTTACAATAATTAGTCATTCAGATATTATCACCAATTGACATTATTGCCAGCAACTTTTTTAAAATCTGTTTATCGTAGGTATCAGGCGCGAAGCTACCTAAGAACACGATTCCCATCGAGTTACCTTTTGGAAAAAATGATAGGTATAATAGTGTCTAATCTGACGTAATCCCATACGAAATGTTAGCCCCGGCTTCCCTTCTGCAGAAATCCACCCTTTGCCACTGGTAGGTATACCTACTTATTCTTCTTTTACTGTGCTCTCTCTTGTAATGTCGACTCTCAATTGTCTTTCCATCTTTTGGGATCTTCCAGTCATCCTTCTTCCCTCTTGTTTCCCATGTAGAGCAAGCTGTGGTAGTCGTTGGGAGTACTTAACAATCTGACAACATCCTGGATATATGTCTTGAAAATTGATAGTAAAGTGAACAGAATTTTCTTCTAAGAATAGTCTGACATTATCAAAGCGAAATAATATTTTTTCCTTCATTAATCATATGGCACTCACCTTGTATTTTTTTTTAACCTTCCCTTTACGATTTTAAACCATCCCTCATAATCGTTCAATAGTTTAAAATATGCCTATTAACTAACCTACTTCATAAAATAGTTTTTCATTTTTCTGTAAATATTTTCCGCTTTATTGCATTGCTCACAAAGTGTCTAAGTAAGAATGTAGGTATATTTTCTATATTCGCACTCGTCGCAAAACAGATTGGCAAATTTTTACGAGTATAATATGGCTCGCACCTGATGGCGACCAATCTATCCGTTGTATGATTGTAAGAAACTGTAGACGCATACATAACTCGTTATATATCGTTTGCATTTACCTATTGTAAGTTCAACGACCTCATATCAATCTCTGCTCGTGTACCTACCATTATTTTTTTATTACACATGTATTTTTTAATGACTTATAATTACATTACAATGCTAAATTGGCCACAATTGATATTCATTGTGTGAATTTTAAAAAGTTCACAGAATTCAAATCTTTCATTCACAGACATTCATGATTTATGCCACAAAATTATAGTTTTTGAGATAGTCATGATTATGATATATTGTACAAAACTAACCTAACCTAACTTGTAAACTTCGAACATTTAAAAAAATTAAGTGGGTTAAAAATTAAGTACCTGATGCTTTCAATTACAAAAATAATTGGGAATACTGTAGATTGAAAATTAGGGAAATGTTGTTTACTTCTGCAAAAACAGGTTATTCAAAATAACTTTCATCGCTTCAATTAGCAACAATTTGAATTTTTATTCCCGCACTTGATTCATTGTCAATCGATCGATAAAGTGTTATATTGATTGAAATATCGATCATTACTTGTATGAATAAGAAAATTAATACCTGGTATTATTTATATGTATGTTGTGTGTACCTGTCCATTAATGAGAATAATATAACACTAAAAATAATGTATGTCGGTCGTAGACCCGAGGTTTGTTGTCTAAACCGCGAACATATCTCATGCGTTGATGTCTATTACTATATGGAGAGAATGATAATACATTGCATGGAGTCACACGAGATAATAACAAGTATAAGTAAGCATATTGAGATCCCGGTCAGTAGAATAGGACTTTTACTCTTTAAATAATCATTTACAGAAGAAAACATTACACATCAGTAATAGATACAAACAGCGGAAGAGTTCTACTACTAGATATACGAGTAACAAACGTTTACTTAGAATAATATTAATATTGATACTATCTTACACTGCCGCATAGCATTCCTCGTGAAAACAGGAGAAGTCCAGAAAATTGTGACCATCAGAGCGCCTTCATTCAATGTTTTTATAATGCTTCCATTTCATTTTCATAGAGACGATACAAGAGAATGTTACGGGTATAATGGAATATGAAAGGGTAAAATTAGGTTTATCCGGGTATACCTAGGTGTACTCATGAAAAAAAAACATGGATTAACCAAGGTTTACCTCGGTATCTAGCATTACCCGTAACTAACTAATACAGAAATCAAACTGTCTATCACGGCATTTCCCACATATATACACAAAGAAAACAAGTTTAATTGAATTTTCACGGGTAAAAGCCAACTGGTTACTATCTAATTACATATCTCTAAAAATGGTGAATCATATTAATTAAGTGTAATTCACGTGTCTGTCTAGCCATATGTGATATAATGTAAGAATAAATATTTTAGATACTAATTAGTAAGCTATTAGATAATTATTATAAAAATATGCCTGCACAATTACGTTTTATTATCACATAGTAATAAAAATTATACACGTAATGTTAATTAATTTTTCGGAGTGTAGACTGTTGACGTTGAACATAATGATCTATCAAATCGTATAACAACTTGTGATACCCTTGGATTTTACATGGACACAATATACTCAATACTACATATTATGATATGAGCAATCGATGGCTGCTTTCGAATACCAAATTTACCACAACTATAGGGTTTAATGTATGACTAAGATGAGTAAATTGAGTGTTTTTTTTACAAACCAGTAACTCGCCTATGAAAACTGATTAGGGTTTTTTTCAATCACTTTTACTCGCATGAGGATTTTTAGACAATATAGATACCTCTACTTTGTACGTATAACTCGACGTTGAAATCGTTACGACCTTATAAAAATAGTATAATACTGGAATTTGTGCCCGGCGGGCCTAGATTTTAGGATTGATGCAACCACTGTTGCAAACGTGTTGTTTTGTCATTAAAATAATTTTTCCCTTTAACCGTAACAGGTATTGAATTTTTTTATAGTCGTAGCCTAGCCAGAATTCTGCTCAACCGTTACTAAAACTATGTGGTCTGAGAGTTCTCCCGTCTAAAACTGATTCCTGGATACAAGCAATTTAGAAGGTACTTATCCTGTCTTATTAATTGTCTGTCTTAAAATATTACGATGATCAGAACTCAAATTCTCTGCAGTTTTAGGAATTCAATTATCTACAAAAGTACACGATCAAACAATCTGAAATAATGTAAGTGATTTGTATGAACTCATAATACCTAGAGATTTGTGTGTGTGATTGAACATTAATATGAATTCAATACAAATTAATATGTAAATGGTAGAATTTAAATGCATAATTTTCAATACATTACTTCATTACTGCATTCCTCAATCAGTGGTGATGGTGATGACAAATATTATCTTATACGTTTACAAATCATGGCTTTTATTCATAAATGTTATGCAACACATACACCATCACTACTTTCATCAACATCATTATACATTATAATAACTGTCTACGATCTGTCTTCCTGTTCATAGTAGGTACTCTTAATATTCTTCTAGAATTCTTCATTCTTCAAAACAAACAGTTGACAAATATAATACAACAATTTTTAAATCGCCGTACAATATAACATCATGAAAAGTCCGTCATTTTGCAAGCAGGCAGGGTTGCGCCTGGCTATTATGCAACCTCACATGTATTTTTGCAAGTAAAGTCGTTCTTCTCTCTAACCATAACAGGTTAACCTATTTGACTTTTTGATTGCTTATAGCCTATCCGGGATTCTGCTGCATCGTTACTAAGAATATACTGTCTGAGAGTGATAAGAGTGATTCCTGGACGTAGGGGATTTAGTACGTGTGCAACCTTACTAAAATGTTTGGGTGAATAGAAACATTCGCGAGTTTATTCTCCATTGAGATTTATCAGAAGGTCTGTCGTTTTGGACGGGTTATACAGCTAGTAAGATAGTACTTACCAGGTAGATACCAGGTATCTCTTATTAATTACACTCTGGTATTCATCTTCCGTGATTGCAACATCTTTGGAAGTTGTCATCGAATAGGTAGGTACCTTAACTACACGATTATGCGTGGGTGTATTATTAAAAATTGCTTCGTTGATTAGGTATTTTATATACAACATAATTACCCATGTAGACTATTTTCTTTGATAATTAAAGTGAATGTATAGTATCGTATCAGTTAATTAAAACATACCTACCTAGAAGTATAAATGCTTGGCTTTCTTTTACGATTCTGTACCTATATATATATATATATATGTACGCTGATTGCACTAATTTATTATTTGTTATGTGTAGGTTTTCGTGCATTTGTACGAGATTGAACTGTCATTTATCATTTTGTTCTTCAAAACTTAGAGCTCGAATAGGAAATTCTTAACACGTTCTTTGCAATGGTAGAATAGGGTTCAAGGAAAATGTTGAAATTTGTGAAAACAAATAGGAGGATAAATCCTGTAACTTTTCGCACTAATATATTCATGTGGTTTCTAAATTTACTACACTATGAAATGATTGGAAACAGAATGTATTTTAGTTAGTACGTACGCACAAAATTGAGCCCGTTGATTGATGGTAAATTAGAAGCAATAGAGTAAAATATTCTGAAAATATTAAATAGGTAATTAGGTAAAAGGTAGATGTACATACTCTCTCATATTTTAAAAATCTTTTAAATAAGCTACGACATAATTCTTTTAGGTGACTTCATTATATAATGACATCACGAAATACCATTTTTATATACATTATATTATCTGCTTTAAACATTATAAAGCAAAAAAGTGATGAACAACTTCATCTACATGTAAGCTGTGTATTTATTTTTTGTTTATCACCTTGAAGTTGACAAGACAAGTCATTAACATCAGCTTCAAGTTGTTACTGTTGGTAGAATGTATGTTTACATTCTACAATATAATATTTAATGATTGCAGAGTCAAGTGTTTGATATTCCTTTCGCTTTTCCTTCTAATCATCAAACACAATTTTACATTATTAGGGTCATCATATTGTTAGCTCACCAGAAATCCTTGTGTAAATTTAATAGATTTAAATCTGCACAAAAATTGCATTGCCAAATTGCAATTATGTTGCTATTATTATTTCATCTCATACATCAAGAATTATATATCATCCTCAATCTATTCAATCACCTTATTTGATATCTATTAATCTCAGACATTGTCGATTTTTTTTATCAAAATTACATTTCACTTAATTTTAATTTTAATTTAACAAACCATCGACATCGTGACTCAATTATGTAAATAATGTTTTATTAGTTTGTTGAGTAACATCGATAACCCTTACGGCGAGTGATGATTGAAACAAACAAGTATTTAGTTTATAATGTAATAAAATATTTATCTGTCATTAAAGATAATAATGTGAAGGCATTGTTTAATGAACAGATAAAGAGTTTATTATATTAGAGCTCAGATAAGTACCTACATTTATTAGTTAAATCTTTTATGCAATTCGGAGTAATCATAAAATGTTGTATGTTGCTCCTATCATTTGTTAAAAAGATAAATATAAAATCAACAAAAATATAGGTAGGTAGGTATTACTGTGATATTTTTAAATTAAATTTAGTTTAAAGATACAAAAAAAATAATTTACTAATGATGAGAACATATTTTTTAAATTAACGGTAGATATTTTTACGTTCAAGGTTTTTAATTTTGTAAGTTGTGTACATAATAATATAGATTACGTGATTTGTGCAATGCCATCATTTTTTGTTTTTATTCTTAACGAGTCTAAAGACCTTTGACTTGCAAGTATTATTGAAGTAAATATCTATGTGCAATCTGTATATATTATCTACCTACAGTCTACACTGGTCATCAAAGAGGTGCAGATAATCTTCCAAGTTGAACAGTGGAGTGTTGTTATTCAATAAGATAAAATATAGATATTTTTTTTATTTATTTATTTCATAACTTATAGGTATCATGATTATTGATTAAGTTCATTTGCGAACCAATTGTTTTCAAATATGTTTCTGATGCAGTAGACAAACGTATCGAAAAAAGACGTAAAAGAAATAGAACATAATATTCGATCTAAATAAAGGATCATAAATAACAAAGCTCGGAGGACCAAAATAATAGTTTCCGGTTCGTAGGACCAAAATGTACTGCCTAGTGCCTAGTAGACAGGAGGACTGGACAACTAGGAGAAACTTTTCCAGTTCGATATAATTTTATAATTCTATATAAATATATATATATATTTTTACGCATATTTGGGGTTACTCTAACTGTGACATTCCGAATAGAATGTGTGTCCTTATAAAGTGTATGAAAAATATTTATGTATTGTAATATGCCTGCAAAAACAGAACATTTGCGTATAAAAGGTGATTGAAGTTATTTGGTTTTCACATTCATATCGATAAAGAAATCTTGAGTTCAACCTTAAGTGCTACGAGTATATCGAGTAAGTTTGGAAAGTTATAGACACATTCCGAAATGTAATGTTTATGAAGGTACTTTTACCATTTTGTCGCTTGAAGCAAAATATTGTTTTACGTTTTAACCAAGTCTCAATACAATTCATTATCATTTCACATTGTGCTATTGTGAATTGGTAGTCAAAAATAAAACTGTATGTATGTATGTATGTACGCATAAGTTTTGTACATTGTCAATGGTGATTTCTTTTCGCGCCATTTTTCAACACACATACATAAAAATGAATGAATATTGTAGTTATTCAAATGAAGAACATGACGTTCTTTTTTTATAATTTAATTATGCGAAACCACAGATCAATTAGTAACTTTTTTGCTTATGAGTGATGACTCTTTTCCGTTTGACCGAGATAATCTTCAATTTGATTTGTGATTCTCTTTTCAAACGCCACACGTCATGATGGAGCGGTTGCAAAATAATACCTGTTTCTTTTTTTTATGATTATTTGAAAATCTGCACAGTGGGAAAGTTGGGTTGTACATTATTATTAATTAAATTAGTTATTTCTCACACCTACTCTAACAGTAATAACACCAGATAATATATGAAAGGTTTCGTAAGTAAATTAAAATAGAAAAATACTATCAAAAGAGGTATACCTATAGTACTTTCCTAACCATTGAAATCTAAATGTAATATAATAATCTCCGATTCCATTCCACATACGTTTTTTTATCACATGCATTCAGAGCGAAATTTTGTTTCATAAAGATTTATAATTATTTTATAAATGGATTGAGTTAGATGTTGGGTACATGTAAATTTTATATTGCTTCGCGTAATCTTTCAACTTTATATGCGGAAGGCACGACATTTAAAATACAAAACGATCAACTTTAGTGTTTATAAATAATATTGTATACTTTCACTTTTACAAGAGGAATCTTCATGATACCATTGTATATTGTATATCTACTGTTTATATATTGCTCAGTTCAGTTGTTACCTACTGTTTATGTATTGTGCTGTTATTATTATTATTATGATATTGTATTACAAGTATATTTTAAATTAACCACGGTGGCCATTCGTGTGAAAGTTCATAAAGTGTAAAAAGTAAAAGTACCAACTTGACTTCAAAGATTTAAATATAGACGTTCTCTAGAACAACACTCATTATAATTTTTTTTAATTTCTGTAACAATCGTGCTCAAAAACATGTAAGTATTTCTATACCAGTAGGTAAATAATACTTCATGGTATCAATATTTCTATTTGTTTATGATGCGGGTTAAGGGGGCATATGCACTGAGCAAAAATCGTTCTATTTTTGCTTCGACTTTTTCAAATTTTGTATGAGAATGTTAGCGCTCAATAAGAATACCGTAAGGGACAAAGTTAATTATACCTTTTTAAAAGAAACCTGGAAAGAAATTTAAAAATCTAAAACAGCCGATTTGTTAAGACTATAATTACCAGTATTTTGGCTAAATTATACTTTTATATCTGAAAAACTGAACGGAAAATCTTCAGATCCCGTAAATTTTAGGGGCATTTTAGGAATATTTTTTTATTCAAGGAATTTCCAAATCCTGTAATTCTAAAACAGCCGATCTGTAGTCCATACTTTCATCTATCATTGTCTTCAGTTTCAAGACGATTCCCTTATTATTGGCTGAGTAAAATTCAGGGCGCCGAAGCTCAATGACACCATATAGGACCTTAATACATACATACAATGTTAGGGCGGGTATACAGATTTAATAAAATTACATTTTTTTCGCAAATGAAGTAAGAACCTGATACCACATTTACTCACTATGATGACAGTATGACCTCGTTAATTGGGTCCCCACTATTGTATGTAATGTAATGCACAAGTGATTACTCTTTTAGAATTAGTTACACTACCAGATAAATCGCAACATTACAAAACACTGTAATTTATGATACTATTATTAAATAAACGCAATCTTAATCCATAAAAATCTTCAACTTCCATGTGTTCTGTGGTGAAAATTTCGACAGATGTCTTTCCAAATTTGAAAAACAAAGTATATTTTAAATTTAGAATTAGCGTCAATCGGGATTTGAAATTTGAGAAGAAACTTGAAAAACAGTCGTCAACTGAGTTAAAAATTTATAATATTTACTACACAGATACGAGTATTTAATAATATACTATTTTAGTATACTATTTTAAACATCGATTAATTTCTATACAATTAATACTAAGACATGTTGGTTAAGTGCAAAGTGATGATATTAAGTCTATCGACAATTAGTCATAAGCCTGATCGAAAGTCCATCCTTCGCTGTATATCTGTTGAGATAACTACTCGTTGTTCAACTACGACAGTTAGAAAATCTGACGCTATTACAAAAAAATAAATTGTGACATTCCAGAACTATTATATTTAATTATTTACTACTTGCTATATTCATTACTACTTTGTTATTTCACTTGTTTGGCAGACCATTTTGAATACTAATAACGACATAAAATACCACATGATAGACATGCAGGGAAAATTAGACATTACATGTCCTTGAGAATAATAGAACAATACAAGTCACTTTTGTTAACATTTTTCATTTCATGTTATTTTCTCATTGTTACTTTCCGTTCATTTAGTAGTATTTAGATTTACAAGGTAGATACCTAACTATTATTTAACAGTTGCATTGTTATTATAATTTGTTCTATTCATGTCACACAAAAGTCAATTATTTTCGGTGCAGTTAAATGCCCTTCACTGTATTACGTGTTTGTCAAATTATTTTCGAGTATTTTACCTCAACAGAGTGGGTGGTTCGTTAGTTTCATTTCTGAACATGAATCAGGTGAGTGTCAGCCTAATGGGGAACCAGTGGCGTAGCGTGGGTTTGTGCCGCCCGGGGCGGAGGCAAAATTTGCCGCCCCCCCCATAAAAAACTCATTCTTTTTTTCATTTTTTTCATGCAAATATGACCTTGTGGTATTACAAATGTGAACAGCGCCGCAGGCGACTTTTTTTGAGACTGTGTGAAAAGGGTCATGTAGTCAAGGTTGTTTGATTTATTTTCTTAAAATAAACGTAACCCAGAATTGCGCCGCAGGCGAATTTTTTTTAGAAAATGTGTGAAATAATAATCCTAACTGCTTAAATATTGAACCTAAAACTTTTTTTTATTTTATTTTTTTATTTTATTTTATTGAACCTAGAAATTTTTATAGAGAAATCGGCTAAGTGATAGGATAAACGCAACAGATTTAATTAGCGCCGCAGGCGATTTTTTTTTTTACCAAACAATGTAGTAGTTTTAGAAAATTCATGACATGATGAGAAAACGATGCAGTAATAATGTGATTCTTCGGAAACTAGTTTTATATAAAGTGCTGTCACTTGTTTTGGGGGGTAATCCGCCGTCTGAATCCGCCAATGAGAAGAATATTATTTTTGAGTTATGAATACTCTCCAGTTGCGGCCTTTTCTAAAAAATGCCGCCCCCGTCCTTGCAAATTCTGAAATCTGCCGCCCCTAGGCCGACAGTCTAGGGGCGGCAGTTACTCTCGAAAAACTGACAGAGACAGATGAAAGTTTAAACACAAGAACAGACGCAGGAACTTTGCTTGTTACGATGCAGTCATTTTCTTTGCAAAATGCCTCCCCC
Organism: Ceraclea dissimilis; assembly: GCA_963576895.1. Taxonomy (NCBI): domain Eukaryota; kingdom Metazoa; phylum Arthropoda; class Insecta; order Trichoptera; family Leptoceridae; genus Ceraclea; species Ceraclea dissimilis. The sequence goes on along the minus strand of OY756358.1, from coordinate 13,027,052 downwards.
CGTCCTTGCATATTCTGAAATCCGCCGATAGCCTAGGGGCGGCAGATTTGTGAAATTAGCCTAGTGCAAGGTGTACAGGAAAGTATTTGGGTTTGTGTACGCTAGCCTAGATTGTTTAAAAAAAAAAACGAAAATGCCGCCCCTTGAAAAGTGCCGCCCGGGGCGGCCCGCCCCCCCCACGCTACGCTACTGTGGGAAACGGACTTCCAAAATAAACGAATAGGTGCTTATATTTTCCTACAGAATTACAAAACCTTAAATAGTTTATACTGTATATCACGAAATTAAAAACATTAAATAACAATAGTTTTATAAAAAAGATGTCGAACGACGATAAGACGAAGCCTGATGGAAAGCCCATCCTTTGCTGTATATCCGTTGAGACAACTACTTGTTAATATCAATGTTGTGATCACCCCAGCTTCGAAGCTGGCGACGTCCATTTCCGTAAATAAATTGCATTTTTTTGTAAGTAACTTGCATTTCTTAGGCAGCTATTGCTTGCTTGGGTATATTAAATATTTTTTATCCAAGTGCATGCTTTAAAATGAAACTCGCGTAACTTGTATTCGTAAATGCAGTGCATATTACGATAATGGTTTATGTAGATTATCTAATGGTAATAAATTTACTTATATGAATGTTATTTCTGTTTTATTGCAGATGATGTTAAGACAATTGATGCTGTTGACCCTAGCGGTCGTTGCTGTAAGTGCACAGAGAAGACTAGCATTGCCTGACCCTAGAAGTTGTGCAAATAGTAAGTTATTACTACATATATATTAATATTACCTACACATCTTCCAACATACTGATAAAATATCAATATCTTCTCTTTTCACATAACTAATTCATTCCACCCTCGTTTTAATTATAGTATCTCATAAAACTAATTCCTATACAACAGTAATAAGTTTAGGACAGAGCTATAGTCGTTAAACGAACTCAAATAAACGCCGTACTAACAAGAGAAACATACGCAGTACGCACATACAGATTTAGCTTTCATTATAATTTTTATTAGTTAAAGTTGCAAAATATTGAGCGTATCTATAATGAATGCCTACAAAAATCACCTTGTAAAAATACTAACGTACATATCTCCCGAGTGAATTGTAGGCACCTTACATATATTCTGGTAGATATTATGTTGATTGTATATTAGTTACTTAGCAAAGCATTTACAGCACATCACCTCAATGATGAATGATGCAATTCTGCGAGTGATTTATAATCTTTGTTATTACTGGTAGATTGTATTAAACGAATGCTTCATTTGAAATCTTTCAAATCGCATTTTCGCATGAGAACTGTGAAAATATGAATTTAAAGCGAAGCATAATGACCTCTATATCTGATTATTATTTTATTGGGTAATTTATTCTTCAAGTAAACAATTTACACACCTATAATAGATAACTGCAAAAAATAATACCCAGATAATTAATTATACCTAAAATATATTAACAAATCTTAATGATTCTTATCATCAATATAAGTTTTCCAGGATACAGATTTTCCTTTTGGTCTGATAAATATTTTTGGTTTTCTTTTTTTTTTTACTGACATCTGAGATTGGTTAAACCCTAAATAACTTGCTTGCTGACATTATTAGTTTTATTATTATTTTATATTGCCACAATGTATTATTGAACTTTACTAATGAATAATGTCATTATTTATATCACTGATATGATTATTACACATACGATTGTTGGTGAGATATATAAATTCTCATGATACGATTTTGTGCTTTTGTAAAATAAAATCAAGTACATATATGGTCGTAGACAATATTGCAAGATATGTAAGTATATAGTAATTCATTGGATTACCTGCAAAATAATTATTAAGTACATACCTATGTACCTTCCTCTACTATGGACTCTTCTTGGTGCTTATACTTAACTTACTTAGTTCATATTGGTACATACAATTACTTATTGCACTGGGAACTTCTCACGTATCTTCTATCTGATTAGTTCAGTTAATATAAAACTTATTTCATCAGTTGATATACTCGTATTGTTAGCACAGGTTGGTATTTGCTCGATACATCAATGTTTATATACAGTCCTATTTTCGCAATAACGAAACCAGCTTCGTGGTTATATGAAAAACAAAGATGTAATTATTAGATACCTGCATCATTGCTCATCTGTCGAGTCACACACGTCCCCAGTTAAAAAAAATTATAAACGTTTCTGATTAATGCATTAGATCCAATTATATTTATATAATAAATAAAATTAGGTTGAGTGAGGTTAGTATGAGAAACTCTAGGACTTACTTACGAAGAGCAATGAATCTTTTTAAAATATTTTAACTACCTATTTTCTAACTATGAAATGAAGGAATTTATTTCTTATACAAAGAACTAAAAATATCTTCCATATACTTAAAACAAAAAGTACTGCTTATCTCCCCAACACCTTGCTTTCCTTTTGGAATGACGTGAAAGACCACATAATGTTAAGGTATCTACCTATCTAAGTGTATTCCTGAATGAATCCTCTCTCTGCCGCAAAAGCAATGGGGGCAGGTCTTTTGTACATGTCAATTTATATAATTCGCTATTAATGTATCATTGTGATTGAGTATACAAAATGTAAACTTACTGCGTCGCTGGATGATGTAGCCTTCAGTTTGCCTCCGTTATTCCTTTTCCTGTCCTTGTAGAATCTGGTTAACATTGCTATTTTTACAGGAGTAAGACACTCCACATACCGTGATGCCCGCGGGGTAGCCCATGCATACTTCTTCAGTTGGGAGCATGGACCCACCAGCAACCTGGAGGTAGATTGGTTGGACGCGAGAAACATCTGCAGAAGACATTGTATGGACGCCGTCTCCCTAGAAACACCACAGGTAAAGTTAAGAAATATTTTTGTCTCCTAGTGCCCTTAACAGGTCCAAATGACTTTGGCGATCATCGCAGGATCTTTATACGTTCTGCCATTCAGAACAGCTTGCTCCTGATGTCAGTTGAATGTTTTATCATATTGTTAAGTGTACAGAATAGAAGGGAGTATTTTTTGGCATTTAAAAAAATTGTATACCTAGTTTCGTTTAGTGATCTCACATGGTAAAAAAATCCATCTGATTTAGGATTATCGATACTTTTTAGGAAAATGAGTTCATCAAGCAGCGCATAGCCAGAGGAAATGTAAGATACATCTGGACATCAGGACGTAAATGTAACTTTGCTGGTTGCGACAGAGCTGATCTCCAACCACCAAACGTCAATGGATGGTTCTGGTCCGGATCAGGAGCTAAGATTGGACCCACCACACAGAGGAATACTGGTGACTGGAGTCATACTGGAGGATACGGTCAACAACAGCCAGACAACAGAGAAGCAGCTCAGGTAAATAAAATTACAAAATCAATATTTAAAAAAATGTGGAAATTTGTGAAAATATGTAACAAAATGTGCAGTCAATGGGAAACATGCACAAGTTGAATAATTCAACCATTTTTAATCGAGTAGAGAATACAGTATAAAAATAGGGTTTTCATGTTTTTAAGTCAAAAAGAAATGAGAATAACTGACATTAGAGTCCCATTTCTTTAAGGGTAATCTGAAAAAAAAACTGTCATGAGAATTTATACATTTACTTTTTTATTGATTCTAAATCGCATTTTCACCATCTAACTGAGTTTTGTAATTATCATGTAATTATGGTACGAATATTCAGGTACAAAGATTCTTTTTCATATTTAGGAAGTAGGTATTGCTTTGCTTTCTGTATTGAATAAAACCATGTTTTTTTGTTACCAGGGTAATGACGAATCCTGCTTATCCATCTTGAACAACTTCTACAATGACGGCATTAAATGGCACGACGTTGCTTGTCATCATGTGAAGCCTTTCGTATGTGAAGACAGTGACGAACTTCTCAACTTCGTCCGCTCCAGAAATCCTGGAATTCGTCTGTAGAACATTTTGTGAGCAGTTCTTCACAACAAAACCTATTTATTATTGTTAATTTTAAGATAGATCGTGTGTAATTTTCATTAGAAATCATTATTACAAGTTGTTACAGCATTTATAAAGTGTTTTTTAGAAGTTTTGCACTTATTCGGGATACTGGTACCTTGTAAGTATATTGGTGACGAGAAGTGCTGGAATAATAGGACATATAGGTACGTTCTGCAATTGGTGGAATAGATGAAATGATTGCAGCATTTGATATTTGTCTTGAATAACGAATATTTTAAAATCAAGAGTTCAATGAGTAAAATGTGAGACAGAAAAATCACTTTTCTCTTTCACTTTAAGTTCCAATTAAAGGAGTGTGAATGAGAAGAATGGTTTATTTATCTCGCCCAGTGTCAAATGTTGGATGAACTTGGTTTTGTAAAAATTCGTTACAGGGTAATGTTTTATTTGTGTATAATGTGTTATAATCTCGTAATTTAATGTAAAATTAATGTAAAATAATATTTTGATTTCTAATGAAGGATTCACATTTAACAAGATGATGTACAATATAAATAAGAAACATTTTGTCATATTTTTATAATAAATTATTTTTACGAGAATGCGTTTGCTTTTATTTCAAAAATATACTTACGTTCATAATTATGTATGTAGAAAATACACGGTTGGTTCAGTTGGATGATGCACTGCCTTCGCCGACTACTACAAATTTGTCCACATTTGTAGTAGTCCAGAACCAAGAGTAAATATTGAGGAATATAATAATCACAATATGGAATTGGAATACATTGACTACTGACCTATGCTTTGCTAGGAAACGCAAGGAAGTTTGGAAGGTTTCTTCATGTCATTTAGAAAGGTTTGTTCATATTAGTGTCTCTAGCTTTTTTTTTCCGACATTCTCTGAATTCTTGAATATTTATGGGAACAGTGAAAGATGGAAGAGGGTCTTCATTAATTATTATTATATTCCTGAGGACCTGCAGTCACTATATATTATGTATGTTGTGGTATAGTCATTGTCCTCTCTAGATGCCACCAACTGGGTTAAATGGCAATATGGATATATAGCTGCCTAATACCTTTTGGTATTTAATATCATATTGATATTAAGGTCTGGGAAAAAGGTAAATGACAAACACAGAGAATATACATAGATATAAATATTAATTCTTAGAATTTACAATTAATCCAAACATAATTAATGTTTGCAACAAACATTTTTCAACAAATCAAATTTATATTCACAGCGCATATAAAACACTTCATGACCAAATCAAACTATACAGTAACACATTGCAATCAGAATATTGAATAATAGTACATACATGTATATTAGTCATAGTCAAATATGTTTACAAAATATTAGGTGGATATATTAAATTGGATTAACTTTATTGTGTTTTTGGTATAGTAATAATGTGAATCATTCACACATTTTATTTTTATTAAAAAAATATTTCACCACAATTTCAATGATAGTGAATGACTGCGCCATGTATGGATATGCATAATAGAAAAAATTATACATTTGTGAAGTGGCAAGAGTTTTTCTGCCAACTGGACACACAACAACTTGGAATTCAATTTGCATGTTGTTTCTATGTAATAGATAAAATATGTTACTGATTGAATCAGATAAGTCTATCCAAACGGGTTTAGCATTGAAAAGAATACCAAATGATTTCCAATTAAATTTTATAACTCTCGATAAATACAAACTTGTACCTACTCCACCTTTTTATTAAAACATTTTACACAATAGAATCCCAGCGTTTACACAATAGAATCCCAGCGAACAATTTTTCTATTCGTCCTACAAAAAGAAATGGTATATCTTTTGTAAAATTTGCACGTAACGAAATATTTATTTATATTTATTAATACTACCTATTTAATTTAGTTTGAATTTTAAAAATTCAGATTTCTTTGATAATTATGAATCACAAATTTGAATTATTATGATTAATTAAAAGAACAATTTTTTAATGAGAAAAACCAGGATATATGAAATTTGGTTTCTGATTTTCTACATAGATAATTTAGTAAATGTTTGGACGGATATCTGGGATACTAGTGTAATGGGTTTATTTAGGAATGAGTAAAATAAGGCACAAACACACAGAACACAAATATAATAATACACAATTATACATAATACAAAATCTATTGATAAATGAGAAGTATTTAGTAACAACTAGAGGCAGTCATTGTTAAACTTCTTATAAAATTAATTTAACAATTTTGTATTTCATATAATGCTTATTATTTACTTAATTATTTGTGTGATTGTATAGGAATGGGTGTATGTATGTACATATGTACTAAGGTACATGAACATTATACAATTCAAATTGTTAGGAAATGAAATGTAGATTATTTTGCTGATTTTTCAAGGGAAAAACTTAATTTGTGATTATTCTTATTCAATTAAAAAGCCCGGCTTTGAATACGCCCGATAATGTGTATAATTTAACAAGTTGTGTTAGGATTACACACAGCACCGTCTACAAATGTTACAATTATTCAACAGTAATGTACGTATCACACCTGAATTCATTATTTAAATTTGTGATCAAATAGTATAATACATTGATCTACCGAAAACATTGAAATATAGAGATTTACTGACTACCCCATCATTGGTTACCACAAGTAGGAGGAATACACAGTGATAATAATAAAAATATTATGTAGCCCATAGATAACACACTAAACATCTAATTATTTCCGTATAAAAATATTAATATCCATACAACAATATCCAAAGTTTATTAATTAGGACGAATTGTCACACCTACCTACATGCAAATGTAATATTGTGAACAAACATTATATTCAGCGGCAAGTTAGGCTCTATCTAGAAGTAGCGTGGGCAGAATACCTCATGGTACACCTGATATATCGATATTACGTCACGTATTGACGTGGTGAAGTTATCACTGGCTTTTGATGAAAACTTCAAAACTATCCTGCTAGGAATCAGGAGTGCCACCATAGAGTAATAAACAATTGAAATAATAAATAAATTTGGTCATACAAGTGTTGAACAATCATATTTGTAGGTAATTCTAAACAACATTATGCATTTTATGATTTCATCATTATAAAATACAACAAGTGGTAGTAAATAAATAAATTAAGTATAATATTATAAATAATTCATATAATAACTAATGGTTTATTCTTTGTGCATATTAATAATAAATAAACTAGTACATAAAATAATAAGTAATCAACTCATAGTAACAATGAACTACAAAAAATGTTAACCATTTACACCGAAAATTGGTGGAGGTTTATTGTATCTAGTAATAGTACCTACTTAAATGATACACAATACTTTGTGTGGAATCTCTTTGCACAGGGATGAACTGGCTGTAATATGGAGAAAATAAAATAAACAGGGGGTGGAAAAAAAGAAAACCAGTACACAGTAATAATATAAAAACCTAGTAACACCATTATTTAAATTTAAAAAAACTTATCATACATGTGCAGTGTGTGGGAAATAATTTACTATTTGCTTTCATTTTAGGGTTTTGTAATATGTACAGTAGTTACTTATTGTAAGTATAAGAAATATTCATTACATATTGGTTTATCTATGTTTTGAGCACATTTGGATACATATTATTATAGTAGTAGTAGTATACAATACACACACATTAGTACAAATGAATGATTGCTAGAATGAATTTCACGCCTCACAAATACCACAATTGTAAGAAAACTGAAAAAAAACTTAAGTGGAATGTGTAATTTATTTAATTTTAAATAAAATGCACAGTACATTACTTCTGGTCCACTTGCACTGTTTTACAACAGAGTATCTGTAAGTTTTATTAGAAATACCATGAATTTACTTCACATTCTTATATTTTTTCCACAGAACGATAATATCACTTCTTACAACCATTTTTTTTAAATTTGGGTGTACGAAGATAGGAATTGTTAGTTACATTTTGAATGCAATTACGTAAATTGCGTGTAAATCTATTCATTGTGATTCTCAATACAAAAATACTTAGATAAAAAAATATTCGACGGGCTTCGTGTAAAAATGCTTCTCAACTGTTGTAGCTAATTTGAAAATAATATATGTACTTACTTTGAGAATATGTTTTAGCAATATTATAAACAAATAATAATTATGTGCGTGAAGTGGAATAAACTAGGAAAAGATAAACTATGTACTATGTAGGTATGCAGAGATATAACAATAATCAAAACTTTCCTACAAAAGTACAGGATATGGTGTCACTAAATGTAATCTAAATGGAATGACATTTGTCTTCAAATGGCGGGAAAAGATAGGAGAAATGTTTATTAAAATGTGACATTGGAAATGAATCACTCGTACAGCAAAACACTTCTGAAGAGCAAGCAATACCAGTGGAATGCAGAATGTAACTCTCTGCTCTGGAATTCATATCCGGCATTGCCAATAGTAATACTGTTAAAGCACCAACACACAGGCAATACAGCTGGAATGTCTAGGAGAAGTGTGCTGTACAGCATTCAACAACCAAAGTTTATCTTTGGACAATGGAAAGGAAAAACAGTCCCTATAAAAGTTAATAATATCTATGATTAAAGGTTACACTCAAACATATATTCAAGTTGAATTAACATACAATTTAATTTGCAATTTGATTGCAATAAGTGTAAACAATACATAATACATTTTCTTTGCAATAAGTACAGACATTATTAAAGTTGTGGGTACATTATATGTACAATTAAGCAAGAAATATTTTATCATTTATTTTGCATGTTTCCAGATAGACCCATAAATAATGAACTACAACCCAGCAACAATTATAGTTTGTTATTATGTGTGTTGTTATTTGTCATCAAAAACAACAATTATGACATGGTTAGTCATATTATATGTAGTTCTATTAACAATATGGGCACATATTTTATTTAGGGATGTAAGAGAAATGGGTATACATAATATTTTGATGAATATGTATTTCAACAGTTGACGCCTAGCTGTAACAATTACATACATACTTAGTATTTATTCATCACAAATTTAATGAACTGTGAGTTTCTAAAAATATACGTAGTAATTTTTTTTCAAACACAAAATCACAGCCCATGGCAAATAAGTAAATACGCAACAATAAATCATATCATTTGACACAAACAATCATTTAATCACATACTGATTCATTCTCTAATACCAAATGCCAACTACCTGGGCGAATACATATTGATTAAGTTAAGCGATGTAAAATAGAAATTATGCAAAATTTTAAATCATCTCAAAAAAGAGAATACTACGCAGTACGTAAAGATCAGAATGAAACTCCAAAAGTGTTTCCTTCCCTAAATATTGTGTAATTGACATAATAAGTTAAATGTATAGAGACAAAATCATAACAAGAAATGTTGTGCTTTGTTAAATACTTTTACAATGTGTAATATAAAATCATAGTGCCTAGTTATATGAAATAACAAGATATTCAGTTACAGAAAATATTTTACTTGTAACCCGATCCGTTACAATTGTCAATAATGTGTACAGTGCCCCTTACCTATTTATAATTTTTTTGGAAGTACTTATGCAACTTGAACATTAATATAAAGTTTTAACATAAATACACATCATTCTGTTTCATTTGACACAAGAAATATAAATATTACCATTTAGAAATAAAATATATAAAAGAGTTAAAACAAAAATAGTCACTATAATTAGTTAGTAATTACTAATTTTTGGTAAAAAGCAATAAACATATAATATACTGACGTGTATTTTTTTTAATGTTTTTTTGAGATTTTTGAATAAAATTACTTTTTTTACACAAATGAAAAGTTTAATTTCAGACCAGATAAGTAAATATTATATAAATAAACTAAAATGTGACGATGAAATTTACGTGAATTGAAAATAATGATGACCGAGAGATTCTTTATCTCATATCTGGTCTACACTTAAACATCTAAATCTCAAATCATTCCATCATATAACAGTATGACACCAAAGCACTGGAATGCAAATACGCGTAAACATGAAATGGAAAATAAGTAAGTAGGTATCTACATAATATAGTTTGGTTTCCAGAATGTTATGACATAGTGGACAGTATGGTCCATACAACTATTTTACTTATACTTAACCGTCATATAAAAATTTATCAGCCTTACCAAAATGAAGGGATTTCATTTTATGAAATAGCAAATGTATCATTTTGTTTGTTTCATAAAAACACTTAAGATAGTACTGGTAACTTGTGATGAGTTCCCTGCATTGACCACATTTTTTATTGTTGATATTCTCAACATAACTGATGTTTCCTAGTAAATGATATTAAATACCAAATGACTAACTATTCTTTAGGAAGCTTGTACGCTAACACTGGGATTACAACATTTCATTTTGATGTGATCATCTTCATTCAAATACTCGTCGTGTCTCTGTGATTTGAGTTTGAATGTGTGGTCCTCTGGGATGGATGACATCTTGTGATGTGACAACACCAGGGCTCCTGTGAGGGCCACTATTGCTCTGTCGAGCCACGTAACTGGATTAGGATAAAATGAACCTCCTTCGTAGAAACCCAGGTGACCTCCATGTGCTAATTCAATAAAACACTTTTTATCTCTGCTACCTGCAAGGAAAATAAACACATTTTTAACTAATACAATAACAGTAATTTGAACCTTATAAACACTACACACGTTCTACAGAGATGATATAATTTAGGAATAAACTTGTGTAAATATAAATAAGACAATGTTGTTCAACTCACTGGTATATTCTCTGATAGGATCCAACAGATGGTCTGGCACTAGAGGGTCATCTCTTGCGTTGATGAAAATCATTGGTGTGTGAATATTTTCTAAATAGTTGATGCTGGAACTCCAGTGGTATAAATCCGATACTGAATTAAAGTTGAATACCTTCCTGTAACATATTGTAGTGCAATCACAACATTATTTTATTTTGTAAAAACTTACAAGTAACTAATTAATTGAAAAATTAGTGAAATGATTGTAACCTAGTGTAAGCCTCATCCAAGTCAGGAAGAGTAGCGGCTGAGGTGATACTCTTCTCACTGAGATCGAACCTCTTCTTGATATCCTCCGAGAGCAACATGTGTTTGTGCCTTGTGATGAGATTTCTGTAGTTATCTGTCATGATGTACAAATATACACGACGGAAGTTCTGCCAGTGTAGAAGGGATTTGAGAGTTCTAAAACAAATCAAAAAATGTTTAGAGTTAACTGATTACTTATCTCTCTAATTCACTAGACATGGTCACAGAGAAAGAAGAAGAAATGCGTGACTCACTCAATAGCATTGTATCCCTGACATATAGAAATGCCACCTATGATTTGTGAAGGCCTCTTCCTGGTGCTCTCTCCCAGATATTTAGTGATGAGGTTACCCCCGAGGCTGAACCCCACCAGCACTAGCTTGGTGTTAGGAAATCTCTCTAGGAGGTTCTCAACCATGCAAGCAAAATCATCTGTATGACCTGGAACACAATATAATATGATCAAAAACAAAATAACATGAAATGGCATTGTCGTGATAATGCAATACACATTATGCACAACATAATGTACCTATGTACAGTATAACATTATGTTTCAACAAGAATTTAATACAAGGAGTGTTCTTTGGGTGAGTTTCTTTTCAAGTTTATCTATGTAAATCATTAGCTACAGTTTAATATGAATACATATGTGTATTGTGTATACATGATAACAACATTTGATGATTAAATTGTACTTTAATACAATAGACAATATCATACAAGAGAAGAAAGCATCCCATAAGTACACAAAGAGATTGCATGACTGCAAATAACTCATAAGAGAAATTATATATTTTTGTAAGACAATACAAAGACTGTCCAAGCTATATTAATCAATATAAAAATGTCATATAACTATTATTTGGAAAAAGGGAATGAAGGAAATGTTACCGTAAGTAAATATCCTATTGGCTGTGACCTGCACACTGCTGAGTGCTCCAATGTGATTGAGCACAGCACACGTGTAACCGTGGTACTGGGAGTAGTGGACAAATGTGCGTATGTATACACTCTCTGATGTGTTACCAATGCCAGGACAGATGGCGACAGTGATGTCATCTGAAATATTCATTAGTTAAATATGTATATTGAAGGACTGCATCCTTCATCAAGGCAGAATAGTACATCAAACAATTCCAACACATGAAGACATTCAACTTAACTCTCATGTTCCTTGATCACATTACAAGGGAATAATTATACTGTTCTGTATCTGTGCCTTCCTGAGCTCCAGGTTTGTGCCATTACCCATTGTTACATGTTATCTAATCAACATCACAGTACATTAGGGATACTTGGAATAGGATCCTGGCTATGAATGATATATCAATCCAATACACAAGTAAGAGAACTAAGTACACAATGTATGGATAGTGATCAATTAATTAAAGCTTATTAATAGTGATGATGATATTGCATCAGATAATATTAGAAGCGATGCACATGTATATATTGGCCATCAGCCAACACTTCCACGCTTTCAGTAAGTCAATGATAAAGATGAATGACCAACGGGATACAGAAATAACTTATTAGATATACCTAGGGGCAATTAAACAACAATACAAAATGATTGATGCGTGGAGTTTAAAATGTCTAAAATGTATGTAATTTCTTTAGATTCTAAGGATTTGTATCTCAGAATAATAATATAAAATATCAGCTTTTGCTGAAACTTATTTCCTGTTGACATCAATATTGATTTTTAGGTGTAACTAGTTTACACAATCGTATATTAGAAATGTTGTGATGGTGTATGAATGTTCGCAATAATAACTATATGGCATATAACCAATGTGGCATGAATGTTCCGAAAATAATAATGGATACTATGATGAATGACAACAATGTTCAACACATCATTAGAAATGCATTGTCATTTGATATAAACACAATTCTACAATAATTTTGTTCATTCATCATGTTGACGAGTGCATTAAGAGTATTAAATATTATATTAGGGTGTAATTAACAACTCTGTATAGTAATTTGATGCACGAACAATGTTTTAATAAACTCAATAATCTCTTTTAAAGGACACAGTAATAGGTAATTGACACAATAATCGTAAGATTTTAATAAGTACTGAGTAAATAGAACAAGGTAAGACTCATCGTATATGAAAGAATATTTTTTGTAAAGTGATGTATCACAATTAACCGAGTAATAAAGATTACAAGGCAACATTATCTTGAAATGATTATAAAGAATGAATCCAAGACAGTGATTATCAGTATATCATTAGTTTGTACCTTCATAAGGTCCTCCAAGTGGTTCGTAGAGATCATAGGTGAGGGTGGAACGATCTGGCAGCATCAAGTAGACCCTCTCTCCTATTGGCCAAGGACAGCGAACTCTCCCTATGACGCTCTGGAGGATGGTCTGCACATGACCGCTGAATCCCCAGAGTCTTGTAGGAATGTATCTGGCAACAAACAAATGACACAATTATTATTCAATATCTACAAAATATGTATAATAAAGTAAGTATATAACCAATGTAGGTACTCGTATATTATGGAGAATGCGTTGGCTTATCATATATAAATAACTTATTACTGGAAAAACACTAGTAAAGCAAAAACACAGATTAGGTAGCTCTTTCAGTCATCATAAGAAAAAATCTCTTATGATTTGTTTAAAACACCATGCTACTTCTCTGCTTTGTCTAGAAGTACGCAGGTATGCACACAATTTACCAAATGATACATTCTCAACACAGGGGACTTTCGTGCAGGAAATTTGCATTAAATTTTTCAAGTCAATAAACTCATAGTTTGTTTCTACCTACGATTCAATAGAAATCTAAAGCACATCAATGTTGAGTCATGATGAAACTTTCAATAAACAAGCTTATAAAAATATCTGCAGAGCAAATATAAATAACGTGTATGAACCAAACATGAAGATAATTAATTGCTTTATAGAGATAACATGTAAAGTAATAATATCTAATGGGAGAACGTTACACTTACAATATTGAGAGGTCATGTGTGTTATGTGTAATAGAGATAGTTCTACATGAATTAATCAATACGTAATTTTTTTCGCAAGAATTAGTGAACAGTCATTTATTAATATTTTTATATCAACACCATTTAAAAACAAAGTGTATGATATATGTATTATGTTTTCGCCGAGCCGTAGAAATTAGGTGTGTGAGTGAATGAATTAAGTGTTGAGGAAGAGGAGGTAACGATGAATAATTAATTAGAGTGAGAAACATAAAGCAAAGTGATATTTTTCACTGGTCAATTCTTTGAGAGATTCAAAGTTGAGAAAAGTATAGGAAAATTAATCTTTATAAAAATAATGTTAAAGAAAAGTGTGTCTCGCTTCAGAGAGACAATCACATGAATTGACATAATAAGATAATATTTTAATTAAATATTACAATATGGACAGGAGGTTTGAATTTCACTTATTCAATATAAGGTACTGGAATCAGACAGGTAGTTGTTTACGTACATCAGTTTTTGTAATTTGTTGAATTGCATTAATCTTCAATAGATTACAGTAATGCAAAATAATAATGTAATGAGAGATATTCTACGATGTTCAATGATTTGAACGTAATTTCACTCGTGCACTTGAGAAAATAACGACTTTGATTAGTTTTAGTACAAAATATTGAAGTAGGTATCATTTAGAATCTAGGTCATTTGGAAAAAGTGAAGACACAATCATCATCATTTCCCTCTCAGATCTCTGCCTTGGGAATACTACATCCCGCTGCCTCCGGCAACACGTCTTATGCCATCCATACACATCGTATAATAATAGGTACCTATTCTTCTGTTAATAAACAAATGACCGCATGTCCATCTGATTGATAGCGATAGAAGCGATAACAAAAATCAATGTCTTGGTCTCCCTGGTAACTCGCATGGTAAACAATAAAACATTAACGAGGTAAACCTACTACAGGTAAAACAATACAACAAGTAAAGTAACACTCTTTATCATCGTATATTTTATAAACTCGAAGAACCAACAACGAAGATATATTTTATCGTATATTTTATCATAATATTGTTCACACGAAAGAAGCGCTACATAACTTTATATATATCGCCTGGTGCCACCATTTAGCGTTCATATGCAGGCTCGGAAAATAAAACTAGGTATGTAGGCATGCAATTAATTTCTAAACACGACGAAAGCGTTGAGTTGAGAACCTTGCGGTCCAACCGAGGATATCGAATTGAGCGAAGAAATTATAGCTTCATTGGTATAAGTTGACATAAATATCTAGTGATAAAGGGAGGAATAAAGGAATGGGAGCATGTGTAAATATTCGGCTTGTTTAATCAAACTCTGGACCCTAAATGGACGCCACAATCTCTAAATAAGGAAATCTGTAACACTGCAAAGAAAAACAATATCAATTAAACTGACGTGCTCGGAGGCCTGCGAAGTAGTAATTACAAAGATTGACCGCTTATTTATTGTGAAATCGAGTAGATATAGAACACCACCCAGAGAATGTACCTACTTAGGTATTTTATGACACGAAGATAAATGTTTTGTTCTTCAAAGGTCTTTAGGTTAAGAGAAAGTACGCGGGATGATGACAGATATTTATATGCGCGTATGTAACTTAATAATAGGTAGTGACCCTAAACCATAATAATAATAGGCAGGTAAAAATTATCGATTATAAAAAGTGAAATATCTCTTGATTGATCGCTTGACAGATTGCCCAACTTAATAGTTACTATTGGTACTTGGTAGGTATCCGCTTAATCTCGGATGTAACAACGATTACCTGTAATGAATATTACACATCACGAGCCACTATGGCTTATGACATCGGGATGTATTAGAGAATAATTAAGTATTAGGGGGCAGTTGCGTCTTACGAAGATTTCACTTTGATTATAAGACGAAATAATTATTATTTTAGGTAACTACTCTACATATGACTAACAATATACTTATCTGCTACACACGTAGTTTATTTCCGAAGTCCGTTATTGTGATGGGTTATTATAACTAGTAAGTACATTATTATAAGTACACTTAGTGCACAATGTAGTTATAGCACATAACAATGAATAAAATACAGCATAATATATAGTGAAAAGGAAAAGTGGCATATTTCACTAAGAAAAGTGCGTATCACGAACATTTCACTAGTTCAAAATAATTATATAGAAATTCTCATTTAGTCTCTACCACGCCATTAGACAACAATATGTAACACAATCATAATTTAGTAAAGTCAACAATTATATACTCGTAGTTAATGGTTGTCAATTAGTTCTGTTGTAATGAAATGAAATTATTTCAGCGCCTATTTATGGATGTATTTTGGTTCAGTATCTAACCAGATATGTAAAATTGTAAATATACAACTCATTTCACCACAAATATTTATCATGGAACGGATGTGATTTTAAGTTAGCAACAATTCCATCTTGGTATGATTACTTAGTACATATAATCAATTGCCTGTACTATATTAGATGTGAGGTTGATTAAATATACTGATAAAGGCTTACTTAGCTTACACAATGAATGCCTACGGAACAATAATTTCATTATATTCCTAAAATGTCGTACTGTAGTGTTATACTGTTATCTAAAGAAGACACGGATTTAGTGTGGGTGGACGGGGCAGAGATTACATAGAATCTCCAATTAATCTAGGGATTTTTGCGTGGATATTAAAAAAAGGGTCTTACATAATACGACATTGCCGTATACACTGTAAACCTAAATGATATTAGAATTTATATTCTAAAGCATTTTTAGGGCTCATCGTATTATAATTTAATATATTATGAACATAGTACAAACATAAAACGTTCATTATTAATAATATTGCTAGTAATTAATTTTAAACGACCATTTTTTGTACGAAAAAAGTTGTTTTATGTCTTGACAATAAAATTGATTAGGTACACTTAATAGTCACTACGAGGAACATAAAAATGATTAGACTGGGGTATAAGACTTACAAAAGAAATGCAGTAATACAGGCCAGAGAAATACTTAACTCTGTGACATGCCATCAACAGTCAACACCCGTCAACAGCAATACATTTCAACAGCCAGATTTCCATCTACCTCGCGGTTACACACACGACCTATGATTTCGTTGACTCAAATGCGTCCATTCTTAAGAATCTTATCGATATGATCAATCCAGGACAGTCTCAGTCAGTCACATTATCACTTATGTAATTATACCTACCTACAACATATACATGTGTATATTTATATGATGTCACCTTACATAACTCATACATAGTATGGAATACAACGAGCAAGGGCAAGGATAAAGTGAAGTTTATAAAACCATGGAATACACACACATACATAGGACGATCTTATCATACATAGATACATTAAACTGTCGCAATAATCACGTTTCTAGGCAGGCGAGACACAATAGTCAGAACTGTAACAGGTAATAATATTATGTAGGTAGGTAGGTATAAGATATGACTCATGGATGTAATATGGATACAGCAAAATATACGTAATAATAGATAATATGTATGTATAGTGTAGTTATCCTGACTCAATCGTGTATTGTATCGATCACAGAATTTCAGAGAGTCCAATTTTCACCAATCGAGATTTGAACTGGGATTACGTACGATAGATAATATAGTAGCTTTAGTATAAAGTTCTATCCATTATTTTACGCATTTTAAATTACCTTTATCTAAAATATCTGCTCTAAATAGGTATCTAAAGTTTCCTAAATTTGACCTGTTGTTATTATTAAAGAAATTACTTCGCGATAATTCGAGTCCTAACACATGATACTCTCTAACTTCTAGCTCTATTTTTTCTTCTCTTTCTGCAAATATAAAGCACGCATAAAATTGTACAAAATAAAGCACATTTTTTATATAAAACATGGTAACCCTGATTGAAGTCCGGTGAAGCAAGACTATCAAGAATGAGTACAGTAATCAACTTGCTGCTAACCATGACATCACCATACGGTCGCTGTATGGCAAACACACGCTCCTAACAGGTGATCACCACAGTATCAATCATTAACAATTAATAGACTATTACCTACACCAAGCCTTGTCCATACCTACACATGGACATTACAATGGCAGACAAATTGTGAAGTTTCCACAACTGCGTACTGCGTACAACTGCGAGTGGTGACTAGATTTAGCGAGGTCTCTTTGCTCCTAGCACGAGGAACATTTAAAGGACAATGGTACTTGAGACGTGGACGTGGATGAAGAAGGATGAATCAGGGTTGAATGCAGTAGAAATGAGGTCATTAAGAAGAATGTGCGGGAAAACGCTGAGAGATAAGATAAGGAATGAGGTTATTAGGGAAATGAGTGACTGCAAGACTGGTGTTGTGACAAGAATGAAAGTAAACAAACTAAGATGGTTTGGGCATGTTGAGAGAATGAATGATGACAGGATGACAAAAAAGATATATCTGAATGAGCGAAGAGGGGTGAGAAAGCGCGGCCGCCCGAGACTGACCTGGTCCGATCATGTCGACCAGATCCTCAAGGATAGACGCGTTTTGAGTAAAAGGAATCGGAGAGCGTGTATGACTAATTGCATGAATGTGACGGAAGCTAGGAGTGTGTGTAAGGATAGGGCTGTCTGGCGCTCTGTCCTCTCTGCCTACCCTTCAAGGGACGTGGCGTGAGAGTATAGATAGAGATAGATAGAGAGAAGATAGGTACTTAATAAGAGAATTTAAAGTACGTACAATGTACATGATATCTTCATGACTACGCCACCTTTCGGTGGCTGACACCAAACGATAATAATGCTTACGCTATAACTTAAAAAGCTGGAGATGCCACAGCGAATTGCTGAATTGCAAATTTGTAAAAGCAACTTTACAAAGTACCTAACCATTATTATATCAAATAAATAGTTTTATTTATATGCTTGTGTTGTGATGAATGAGTCATAGAATGATATGTGTAAAAATAATATACGTTCCTACCTACATATACCTAATAAACATTATCATATAACATAAGACCATAGAATGTATTATCTGTCAATTATGAGATAATACTTCCACCTCAGGTCGTTTTTTACTTTCACTTTGATTACTCACATACCTACCTACTTATTTTTAAGTAGATTATTTATAATTATTACTACTTGTTATGTACCAACACCTTATTGCAAGCAAGTAGGTAGGTATCTAATAAAAACATCCAAATATATTATACTGGGTTATGGATAAATAATAAACTCGTCTCATTTAATTAATAAATACCTAATCAACAAACTAACAACCACAAATTATACAAATTTTATTTCCGTAATGTCGGACTGAGTGTGTCGAACGCGAATTGAACTCCCTGTTGAAAGAATTAAACTTCGAATTTACATTCGTTCTATAAAAATGGGCCAAAAGTCCACAAATTGCGTCTAAATTTTCTCACCCTATAAGATTACGAAAATTCGGAGAATCTTCTCCCTATAAGTCTTTACTTATATTTACGACGCCAACGTGAGATTTTGCAGGTACGTACATACTTAGAAACATAATACAGATTCTATCTCCATGTGAAGATCAGCCACAATGTTGACTCGCGACTCTTCCACGTGGAAACGGTAATGTAACGTAATATCATCGATAAAATAAAATATATAAAGTAAAATGTAGGTATAAATAAAAGGTATCTACAAATAATGATAATTTAACACGTGTAGGATTTTCTTACAATGTTGTGAGTAGATACCTAAGTACATATAAAAACACGTTCCTTACAAGGTCAAGAAAATCTTAGACGCTACATAATACCTAATAAATACTGTAATACCTATTACTTCATAACTAGATATAATACAAAAGCCCTCGAGAATGATGGAAATCGTGGATTATGACGAGTGAGAAAAAGATTTGAGTAGGACTATGTAGGTACAGCAGTAGCAGTACAGTAGTACAAGGAGTAGTACAAACACCTTTTGGGTACCTACCTATACCTACTACGTCGTATTATATTATTGCTTGAGAATATCTACGACAGTATCTACGATTTTTTCCATACACAATAATGTACACCTATGTGCATTTGTTTTAGGTCCACAGCACCTATTTTTTCTATATAAAGTAAAACAATATTTCTCTAAATAAACACTCATTTTTCTTTCATTAGTTTTGACCTCAGTGCGAATCGCACCGGGAACTTCTAGTACATTGTGAAGACACAGGTAAGAAAGTACATCAAGTTCGTTAATATGCAAATTATTCACACTTCCGATTAAAGCGAGTTTTTTTAACGATAATTTAATTTTCCACCATTTCGTATTATTTATGATATGAAACACTGTGTAGTCGAAAATGTCTTTGGCAACCCCCACAGGATTGGCAACGTCGAGTAATTTGGTAGGCTATGGTATGGCTATATATTTTTCTTATAAATTATTGTTGACAATGGCGAATCAAATTACAAAAATCAACAATCTCTTTACAAAATAAATCGTATTTACTTCATTTAAAAATGGCATGGGAATATTACGCATAAGGGAAATTAAAATAAAAACAACAAACAAAACATTGCCTTCTTGTCTTACTAATATCTCCCTACCCTACAGAATATATTCATTTCTTATCTACCTATTAGATAACCAGTAAATTAGCCTCGTTATTGATTTTATTTCCTTCGTTTAATTGGATTGATTAATTGGATACAATTCATTCTATAGCTCGTGTTGGACAATTTATCCTAAAGAACACACAATGATAAAGAAACAGTAATGGATCATTGAAACGATTGCCGGCAGTCTCTGACGGTGAGATCAACAGTTCCGAGCTAAGAGCTAAGTCGAAACGTCTCAAAGCAAAGGTACGTAAAAACGGTTGTGTTAAATGTATGTTAATGTTTGGTACCTACTTTCATCTTTTCACAGGTCTTTTCACCCAGATTTTCAGAACATCAAGTCATAAGTTATTAACCTAATTAAAAACTCCAGGTACGTGAGTTTGGTTTATTATACAATGTTGATGAATATACACGAGAATTGCAATTTATGTGTGTTGTGCGTAGAAAGGTGCGAATTAATTAATAGGTATGTTTCCACGTAGCAAATTATGCAGATATGTTCATTACATACTTTGTTACAAGTAAAAACACTCGCATTTTCTCTCACATTGGTAAAATTAATTAACTGTTGATTAATATTAAATTAATTAAAACATATGGTCGGTGCCTCGATATGCCTTAATTACTCGTATTAGGTCCGTACAAAATAACGACACGAATAAAAAAGTAATAATTCATATAGTCTTCAGGAATGAGTAAAAATGTTTCTACAAGTATTACGTTACACATTACTATTATTGCATAGAAGCATTTTGCACTGGAAATTTGTGGAATATTTTCGCCGATGACCGTTGGGTTGGTAAGTAGTAGGTAGTACCTATACTAGGTATGTAGACATACTGTACAATACTTAGATTAGAAACTGATTACAGACTTATGAAATTATGCAGGCATCTATTGCCTAGTTGTCAATTCATAACCGGTATCGATTTCAAATTCAATTAGCAATTTCAACAAAAAGAAGGAGTACCGGGAAATGCGCAAATTGCATACAAGTATTCGGTCCATGATAAAGTACATACCTCAGAAAAACAGAATTACTTAATGGTTTTATCTACTAGAAGTAATTCGGTAATGTTAAGATTGAGGTTTTTGGACCGTTTAGTGATTTATGAGTGAAAATTTTGGCCGAGCCTCGTGTACATTCCTAAAACGTGGCATCATTGAGCCATAGACAATGAAAATTGTATTTTCACAATACACCCGCTAAAATACTACATACATTTTATATGCACATGCTAATAAAATAATATGCAAATATGCAGGTATACTTAATATAAATGTTTATTTATTTCTCATAGGCAGGTAGGTATATTATGGTTATTCATTCACTCCACTTGTTTTTTTTTATGACCATATATGCCTAAAGACATGGGAATTCAAACGATTCATAAACTCAATAAAGACGTGTCCACACAATCATTGAATTATGATTAAATATTTATGACTTATTTAAACTAATAGGTATAAATATTTTTATTACAAGAGTAGAGAGAAAGTGAGCATCGCCCATTTTACGCAATAAAAATTCAAATGATAAAATAATAAGACACTAGACAGGTAATAACTAATGCTAGATTGTTATGTGAAATACTTGTATTATTTATATGTTCCTTCTAATCTTTGTATTTTGTGACACTAGGTAATTTACAATACATATATGCGCCTATAGTAGGTACGTATGAGCAAGTCCCTTTTATACGAATGTAAGTATGTATGCAATACAAATAGGTGATTCAGATAAATGAACAAGACAGTGAAATAATCACGATTACAATAAAATTGAAAAAACCCTCGCTTATAAAATAATTTGCATATAGGCACCACTACCTACTGCCATCCCCGGTACATTCACATGCACTACTTATGTACGTATACAGTACAGGTAATATTCACTTTACATTTGGTACTTATGCCCTAGATTATTTCAACGAGCAACACGACGCAGACTTTTAAGAATCTAATTAATTTTAAATTTGAAAGTTTCTCTTTTGCAAATGATTATGACTGTGATGACCATTTCTATAATCGAAAATGTACCTCTTGGTTGCCTGCATTTAGTTTTCACGCGAATATCTCTCTTCTTTACTATTTGTCCGTACGAATTAAAGATAATTTTTCGTATTTTTTTATTTTACACCTGAGTAAGTCATTAAAAGTGAGTAAGTTGTAAAATGCATGTATCTAATACGTATAATACTAATATCGGAGATGAACTATCTAGTAGCGAGTTGTTTGATGGTTCAGTACATCGTGCAAATATGTGATCGTGCAGTTCGTTCTATTTAGAACTCGGAAAACACTAATGTTTTAATTCTGAAGACCATGGAACGGAAGTCAATATTATGACATTGGTATGTAACTGCATCGGAATCCAAGATAGATAGCATGATATGCTCTAGTAGGACAAGGATATGATATACAATGTGTGTGATTCAATATATTCTGTCCTGCCCGTCTCACTGAGCATTACATAAGCACATAAATAATTATTAAATTAATATAATTGCTTTGTCAGATAACCTTTCGTGTTATTAGGATCAACAATATTCATGCGATATCTTCTGAACCAAGGAATCGAGTAGATATTTGATTCGGTCGGGTCAGCAAAGTGTAAAATTAAGTTATACTTGTAACTAGGTACCTACCTACATTATTATTGGTTGAGTAAGTACCTACCTACTGAAACTATGTACCGAATATAATTCACAAATAAAAAAAATACACAATTAATAAATTGAAAAGTACAATTTTATCTCTCTTCTAATGCGATCTTAAAAATTAAAACGCGTATAAATATAATCAACAAAATACTCGTGTCTTTATGAAGGAATGTCAGATTTTTGGATAATAACATTGTGTGTCAAATAATTATGTAGGTATTTTGTAAAAACAAAAAGCGTACCTAGGATAAAGCTTTTTGAGAAGAAAGTAATACAAACAAAATAAATAATAAGTTTACTTATATAATCGTGCACAAAGAGAATATAATAACCTGTGCATGTGCATGCATGAGGATATTATGTATATACAACATACAACATTATAATACTACCAAATACTATTTATTAGAACAGAAAGAGTGGTTGTAAGACTACCTACAATAAGGAGATATTAAATTGGAGTATAAACAACTCGTTTTCGCGTTAAAGAACATTATTGAACAACTTTGGACTTACATGCTTTGAAATCCAACGCGAGTAAAAGAATTGAATATTCAAGTCGACAAAGGAATTGATTCTAGTAAGATGTTATGTAGTAGGTATGATGGATAAATCTAGGTAGAAAATTATACTGGGTACTACATATAGCACTGGACAGCACAAATTGTCACAGAATATTATTGATTGATTACCCATAGTATAAAGTGCATGCCTCGTGATGTACAAAGTATTATATAATAACACTGCAATATAGACATTATTAAAAGGTTGTAAATAAATAGATAGGTAACTAAATAAAACAATTATAATTATTTTGAAATAAATGAAACATTACTTACATCATGAGATAAAATATTTTTGTTACTAAAACATAGTAAAGTTAAGTAAGCATTATTTATGTAGGTACGTGATACCCTGGCGTACGAGTATATAAACAAAGCTAAGAAACAAAATGCTTGATGCACTTTGAATTCGCAGAGTTATCGTGCTGTTGATACAGGGGAACTATATGTACTATGTATGTACTATGTACCTACTACCTACCTATGTAAATGAAACAATGAATGACCTCTCTGTACAATTTACCAAATAATGTTACACCTTAATAAAATACGGAATAAATATTAGAGCGCTGCAGATATTAACATTTTATAACTTTATGTGTGCATAATTTATTTTATTGGAGTGTAATATATCACAGTATACACACACATAGCATTACAGTAATCACAATCAAATATACCTAAGAGTAATGTTAAATGTGTAACGTTTGAGAACTCCCCCCTCAGAAGAGACTTATTGTTGTACAATGTTTGTGGATTGATTGATAGTGTAATTGATTAATTTTGAGGTACCTATTTCAACTTGTATCAGCTATGACTTCCTGAATTTTTGAAATAAAAAAGGAACTACCACACACCTGGAAATTAAGTTGCTACCGAATTGTAGAGTTCTGAATTATTTAAGTAGGTGTCAACTTAAATAATGTACATTGGTAGGTACCTATCAGTAATTACGTGATGGAGATTTTGTCCAAGGACAGGTCAAGTTGCGAAGTAACTTTAAAAATAAATTGTTTTTTAATTTATCTTGATACATTTTGGTATTATCAATCTCCCAAATTCTATGAAAACCTGCATTAATTGAATTTATGAAGCTGTAGAGACTTGCATTATGCACATTTCACATAGTTATTAAACTATTTCGATTGGATGCATTTTATGGCTATTACGAATACTTATTGTTGTTTATCTTTATATACATAAAACATAAAACTTCATAGTAGAACCAATGTGTCATCAATCATTATCAATTCTATATCACGCAAATAACTCGTGTTTGCGTTCGAGATAATAGACACATATTAATATCTATTACATTACACACTTAGGTACATACAATGAGATTCATGCATTATTTATAAAAGGTCTATAGGCAGAATAAGCAAATAAGTAGCCTGTAGGCAAGTTAGTAGCTACAGTCATGTTATATTAAAAAATAAAAATCCATCTCGCTATCTACACATCTAATGATGTACCTGAATTATGTTACTCGTTGAGTTTTATTGGCAAAAAACGAAATAGTCTTTGGACACAAATTAGTTAAAAAGTCGTAGTATTTTACATTTTTAATCTAGTTTTTTAGATATTTCATACATAATCATGTCGTAATGATATGATTTCATTAATTAACAAGAATAAAATATATATAAGTATACCTTCCTACCTAAAGTTTGATATTATTAGATTTCAAGCCAGCTCTTTTTAACTGTAGTATTCCTACAACAGTGTAGAAGAATTAAGGATGAACATTGTCGGGCTTACAACCGACCTCAGCTGGCTTAAGTGATCACTTTACACTCGAGAAACATTCGCCATTTCAGTTCACCCGCCATTCGAACCCAGACCTTCGTCCCGCATAGTAGAATCGAAGGTCTGGGTTCGAATCCCAGCCAGGGTGAACTGAAATGGCGAATGTTTCTCGAGTGTAATGTGATCACTTAAGCCAGTCGAGGTCGGTCGTAAGACCGATAATGTTCATCCTTAATTATTTTACACTATTGTAGGAATACTACATTGTATATACTACGGAACGTAGAAAAAATCCAACGCTTTACAAGAATAAATTTGTAAATCAAAACGATTCAAGTCTTTTTAACTGATTAAACAATGCGATATAAATAATATTGCTTGGCGATAGCTACACTCTATAGGTACATCAGTGTTTATTCGAGTGCAATCACTTTAAGATAATATAATACCGCAATATCTATCTATAGATCCATCGTTACGATTAATATAATATCTACTGAGTCCTACTATACCTACCTACATACATCAGTAATAGACATTTACTACAGGTACAATGCGAAGATAATAGAGTTCCGCCTATGTATGATATATGTATACGTTCATCTTCATAGTAATCTATTGTGCGAATGTTCAGTAAGAAAAGATCGTGATTTTCTGCTTGTTTACTATAGAAATGCTTTGAAAGACTGTGAATCATTTACAATCCATCCCATTCACTACAAAAAACATTTTGTATGAAAAACATACTATACTAACTTCCTCCGAGTAACTCCAATACGTGTGATATGCGTGATTTCCACTGGTTGCCTGAGACTATTATGTATTACTTAGTAATAAAAATAAAATATCATTCAATAATATACAACAGTAGTTATGTAAGTAGGTTGAGACAATCCCCAAGAAGATATTGTACACTGCGGGTTACTATATGTAAATGAGGATTTCAGCAAAATTACAACAAGACGTAGCAAGTAATAGGCAGCCGGTGCGTAATAACAGGACAAGCAACTAATTTAAAGGAAATAAGGCCACCGAGGCGAAGGCCGTTAAGACAGATTTCTAAGAAAAAAAAAACGTAACTTAACCCGAATAACATCCATAACAGTCGAAATGACATCATTTGTATTCTTTAACACGACATTACTGGGATCTTTTACATCCTAACAAGGTTTAGTGCCTAAAATGAAATAAGAAGAAACCTTGATGCTCGGTTGATTTCAACAATAGGTTGTCTGTCGACACAAATGGGACGACTTTCGCGGAAATGGGAAACTATAACGCCTGTGGGATATCGAACGATAACACCAAATTTTGTAAACCAATAGAATGGTATAACTACACATAAATTATTGATCTGTGTATACAATAGCTGAATTATTTGGGCAAAACTCATATTCAATATTTTATTTTTATAAATTATCACTTATTGATGTTTTATTATTGCAACATGATTTTTTTAGTAAGATGGTAAGAAAATCACTGCAATGTAAGATTTAATAAATGATATGGTTAGGCATACGCAATATACTCGTACATACCATACACATGGGCAATGGGCATCTTAATAAGTAAGTATATAAGTTAATGCAGTAATGTAGAAATACGTAAATACAATAAATTTATAAATTTGAAGGAGACAAAATATGAATTAAGTTCAAGTTATTATTATTATTATTATTTTATTTATTGCAGATTATTTAACAGAGTATAAATGATAGATATGGTGCCTAATCCAAATGGATTTTTTGCTAAAGTTAAGTCACTATAGTGAGGTGATAATGACTTATCAATTTAAGATGAATGGATTTTTTCGATGAATACGCCAAAGAAAATATCTAGCGTAAATCTTTTCATAAAAAATATACCTGGAATTAGATGATTGTATGAATTATTTTGCAGTAATGCAATTTCACAACTAAATTATTTATATGATTGTGTAGTGTACTACCTACACCGCAGTACATTGCTGTCTCATAGATTCGTGTAGAAACCGGTTAACTGCGGATTAACTGCATAATGGTGTTGCACCAACAAAACCAGGTAAATATCAATGACCTGTGAATCAATATACAGAGCCAAGCATTCCACACGATACTATTTTAACAAATCCTTTAAATTAAACATTTATCTGTGTCCAAATATCCAGGAGTTTGGAGAACGTGAGTTACATTATACGTCGAGTATAAATAAAGGGATTGAAACTGCGACCTGCGGCCATGAAACTTGCTTAAGAAATAGTGAAAAAATAATTATCAAAATAAATAATACAGGTAACCAAAATTATGGTGAAGTTCTATATAAGGCTTTGCCTTAGGAAATGATCTACCTGTATGCAATGCATACTAAATGTTTTTACAATATGCAATTATTATTTAACAGTAAAGCGATTGCGACTAACTAGTCCATAAGCGGGCAAACAAGTAGGAAATTGCACTCGAAACTAGTAATTCTAGTCCAATTATTATCTTGTCAACACGTGATATGAAATGTGAAAGAAAAATGACGAAATATTTTCTATACTATTACTATGGCAAACATACATACACGATTTAAAAATCACGACGTGTGCTCAGCATTTGCTAACCCAACGTGGGTTGAAAAAATGTTTGCAATGATACTATATCGTACATACTATTGTTTATTACTGGTTGTTTTCTTTCTACTAGACTGGTCTGTTTTTTTAAGGACGAAGTAATAGAATAATATAAAAAATTCCTTTGGCACGCCACAGGCATAGGTAGATTTCAAGTGATTTATTAATTTTATTAATTTTAAGAGTACATCTGTACAATAAAAACAATCACAATATCATCAGCAAATAAACCAGCGAAGTGATGAAGTAGTATGGATGTAGTTTATTCTTTGATTATCGAAGTACCGTATGACGAAAAAATATTTGATTAAGTACTTCAATAATCAAAGGAAGTACCTAATCCAATAATCAAATTATTTTCATTCCACACATAATATGGATTGGTACCGGTACCTAAGCACTAAAAATTTGAAAAAACGATGTGAGTTCTTCTCGTATCGTGAAGCACATTTCTAAAACAACAAACACGCAAGTACCTATGCGGTAACTACTTAACTAGATCTTTCGATCGATCAGTGTAGTCCGAGGAATTGAGCTAGACAAAATCTGACTTTTGATCTGTATTCCTTATTTAATAACCTTTCATACGATACCAGACACAGACCCTCACAATCATTGGATCCCCTAAGAATGATTGTTTTTGAATTTAAAGCCTTAAAAAGTGAACCTTCCTCTTAATGGATTTCACCCAATCTCCTATCAGTTCATCTACCACTTACCAAAAATCTACCACCCAAGTTTCACGTTTCTGCGACGCATAGTTTGGCTGCAAACGTGCGCACAAGAAAAGGGACATATATATATATGGCTTATATATATAAACTTTTAAACCAAGGTCGGATTCGGGTTCTCCTGGTTCTAATTAGTGATACTGAGTAGAAATTTTTCAATTCTGCGACATCACGGGAAAAACGAATAGGTAGAGTTCCTTTTGGAAATCTACCTAAAATTTCAACTGTAGAACTCGTGGAAATCCATTTTTAATAATAGTAGTAAATTTGATCATGTATGTAGGTACTTTGAGTTGCATATTTATGTGTCATGTCGTAACATTTTTCTTTACAATGTGTAATGAAAGTACTCTTAATATACAACTACCTATAAGCAAACAAGGAAATTCCAATTTACTACGTATTTCTTTGCCGTTAACTTTTACAGAAGTAGGTTGTTACCTATCTAATAACCCTTTGGTGTTGTACACCTAAGGCAAGTGGGTCAGACAGGATAATTTGGGTCAGTCCTGTCAGTTCAATACAATATCACAAATAGACAATCGTCAAGTCTAAGTAAACAAACGGTCATTTGAAAGAATAATTGAGGTCAGAAAAGGTAATTGATATTAAAGAAATCGAAGAGTCATTAACAGTGGGGCATAAAACAGTAAGACGGGAGAGAATAATAGAGCTTAGAATATTTACAGCGAGATCATCACCGAGTAAATTATTATCAACGCAGTGTGACATATAGGTATAACGAATTGGATGGCTTAGGTCAATAAATCTCCAACCCTCTATATTAATTTTTATTTATTCCCTACTAGATATTGAGATTTTAGGTTTTATGCAACCACTATTGCGTACATCTTGTTATGTAATTAATTTGTAATAACTGTAATACGTATTTGATTTTTTAATAGACAGGATTCAACTCTATCGTTACTCAAAATTACGTTCTACCGTGCAGTGGTGAAGGGTGGATTTCTGCAGAAGGGAAGCTGGGGCTAACATTTATTATGGGATTACATCGGATTAGACACTATTATACCTATCATTTTTCCCAGAAGGTAACTCGATGGGAATCGTGTTTTTAGGTAGCTTCGCGCCTGCTACTGTGTAAAAATGATTCCTGGACATAGAACATCCTGCAATATTATCCCGGACCTTGCAATATTTTCTCCCCCCGGTGCACAACTTCTTACAATATCACACAATATCTTTGTATTGTTGTAGGAAACTGAGCAAATAAAGAATAAATAAATATCTGATGGTACAGTCATCAATAGATTACATCATAATGTACGACTGATAGAATAGGTAAGTAATATAAATGTATAATACCTACATTCCTCGTACGTACTACTTATTAGCAACCAATACATACCTATTCTCATACATCCCACATACATTAAGTGATATGATAATAATAATATATTCTCATACTATGTGACCTGACTTATTATTGGGTGAAAATAATTATTGAATCAAACAATACTAGGTATTACCAATACGTCGAATGAAGACTGTTTCCCTACTTCTATCACTAACAAAATATGCATCACTCAGAACAGACTCTTAGTGAAGTAACTTTGCGTTTCACGACAACGTGTATCGATTTATATATTCTATTCATATTTATTGTTTAATTAATATATGTGTAGGTATATCTGGACAATAAATATGAACGTAAACCAATACATTGCATTATTAAATAGGAAGTTTGTATCCACACACCCAACTAGGTGTGTTGCACTACTACAATACTCGTATACTAATCTATTCTTGTCAGGTTATATACACACATACAAGCTGTGCACAATATTATCAAAATATGACTCGTTATTTACTACTAGTGGGTACCTACCCGTGAAAATTCACAGGGTTCAGAGGGTTGGTTAAATATATTTTTGTGTAACCGCTATTACTTATACTCCACCCTTCCTTCAAGTTCCTCGAGTAAACACGGGCAGATCACAGGACTCCGTTTTTTACCCGTCTCTCCAATATCGTCATGAAAGGCTGCGTAGTATCATTATTGTCCGTAAAACCAGATTTTTAAATTGGTACCTACCCGTAAAAATTGGCAAAAGACAATTTTTGAGTGTTGGTAAAATACAATTTTTGTTAAATAACTATCGTAACAACTCCTTCATTCAATTTATTTATCGATTGGCAACGTCGAAGTATTGTCACATCGTTAAAGTCTGACATCCAGAAATCTAGCCATTGGAGGAATTCAGGGGACAGGCTGGCAGCACAGTCTATGGTATCGGGGTAAGCACGTATGGGGCAATCACGCAAGATGTGCTGCATGGTTTACTTCAGGTGTCCACAGTGGAACATATCACAACCATGACCCGTCCTAAGCCTATTGCGTGCGGTCCACTGCCTTCGAGGCAGGTGGAAACCAGGCTGTTAGGGTGTGTGGCTTGTGTATGACGGAGTGCTCGGGCCTATAATTACAGCTCCATTCATCTTGTAGATCGTACCGAAGTACCTGGTACCTGGCGGATTGCTCGGGTCTATAATTGCAGCTCCATTCATCTTGTAGATCGTACCGAAGTACCTGGTACTAATGTTCCTCAAGGAAACACAGTGAGATCACAAGGCACAAGGCTCCGTCTTATCCCGTGTCCATCTAAACCTTGATGTGTAATCTGACATCACTGTATTGGTAGGAAGTAAACCGTGAAATGAAATAGGGTACATACCTACATACTGTCTACCTACATACATAGGTGCGTACTTTATAGAGTTCTATTTGCAATCTCTACGTATAGCCCATGAAAATTTAGCTTTGTAGCGTAGATAATTGTCGGAAAGCTGGAAACTATTTTAATCTCTTCATTAACAAGCAAAGAAGGTTTCCTGAAGTTTGCACCAATTTTACGCTTGTGCTAAGTACAGGGTGTCCCAAAAACAAAAAAAAAATTGAGCTTTTTTCAGTTTTTCATTTATAACTCCTAAAGGAAGCATTCTAGACAAATTGTGTTCTCCTGTGAATTAAAGTAGATAAAATTCTTCGTCTACTGAGCATAAATACTACTCTCTACTTTGAAAAATAACTGAGAAACAGCGATTTAAAATTGTAATGTTTTTCTCAACATATGACAATTTTCTTATTTTTCTTGAATTGTTGTTGAATATCTTTTAATCTATGCTACTTACAGCAAATTTTAGTACATATGATTCAATTTCCGGTTAATTTTCTATAAACTGGCATTAAAATTTTACCTCTATATTAAATGGTTTAGGATGTAGAGGTATTTAAAGACAGACGAGTGAAATAGAGAATTTTTTTAAACGATAGATTTCGGTATGTGAAAGGTAAGATAGACTTAATTTTGCGGCTCTTTCTTAAAAACGTACAATTTTTTTAGTTAAAAACCGAAATTTTGCTATTGATACGCCACTGCGTAACAAATTATATCGAGAAGACTATTTTTTTTACCTTCATCAGTTTTATTAATATAACTCCTGAACGGTTGATGTTAGCGAAAAAATATTTTCTCATAATTTATCTAAAACTAATTCACTATAACTTGATTCCAAAATTAACTCTGTAACTTAAATAATAACTGAGTTACAGTGTTTGAAAAAAAGCATTACTAAAAAAATTAAATTGCCTCGGCTATTTTTGTTGAATAACTCCTGAACCGTGATATAGTGAAAACGTTCAAGAGATTTAAATTTAAGGTAAATATATTTTCTATAACACAAGCGTAATAAAATAACTTTAAAAGTTATAGTAAAAAAGTTATGGATGATCAAAGTCAATATTTTGTGTAACTATTCGACGTTTGCTTATGAATTATATTTGCCTAGTAAGCACCTCCGAGCCGGTGTAGTATGAAATATGTCTGCCTAATAAAGTACCTGCTTGCCATATAGTATGAAATATATCTAAACAAGCGTCGAATGGCTACACAAAATATTGACTTTGATCATCCATAACTTTCTAACTATAACTTTTAAAGTTATTTTATTACGCTTGTGTTATAGAAAATTTATTTACCTTATATTTAAATCTCTTGAACTTTTTCTCTCAGGAGTTATTCAACAAAAATAGCCGAGGCAATTTAATTTTTTTAGTAATGCTTTTTTTCAAACACTGTAACTCAGTTATTATTTAAGTTACAGAGTTAATCTTGAAATCAAGTTATAGTAAATTAATTTTAGTTATATTTTGAGTAAAATATCTTTTCCCTAACATCAACCGTTCAGGAGTTATATTAGTAAAACTGATGAAGGTAAAAAAATAGTCTTTTCGATATAAGTTGTTACACAGTGGCGTATCAATAGCGAAATTTGGGTTTTTAACTAAAAAAAATATACGTTAATAAGACAGAGCCGCAAAATTAAGTCTTCCTTACCTTTCACATATTGTAATCCATCATTTAATAAATTTCTCTATTTCACTCGTCTCTCTTTAAATACCTCTACATCCTAAACAATTTAATATAGAGGTAAAATTTTAATGCCAGTTTATAGATAATTAACCGGTCATTGAATCATATGTACTAAAATTTGCTGTAAGTAGCTTGGATTAGAAGATATTCAACAACGATTCAAGAAAAATAAGAAAATTGTGATATGTTGAGAAAAACATTACAATTTTAAATCGCTGTTTCTCAGTTATTTTTCAAAGTAGAGAGTAGTATTTATGCTCAGTAGACGAAGAATTTTATCTACTTTAATTCACAGGAGAACACAGTTTGTCTAGAATGCTTCCTTTAGGAGTTATAAATGAAAAACTAAAAAAAGTTTAACTTTTTTTTTGTTTTTGGGACACCCTGTACTTAGCACAAGCGTAAAATTGGTGCAAACTTCAGGAAACCTTCTTTGCTTGTTAATGAAGAGATTAAAACAGTTTCCAGCTTTCCGACAATTATCTACGCTATACCCCCTTTTTTAACGTTAAAACACCGGTCTAGTACATATATTGTATAGGTACGTTCCGTATAGTATATTATTTCCACGAATGAAATATTTCAAAACTATTTTCATTCATCAGTAGGAACAATTCTAAATTAAGTAGGTATACACCTACCTAAAGTTACTGTTTTCACCAAGTACCAATAATTCGAAATTTCAAAAAGTTTGAAATCACATTACTTCAAACGTATTGTTCAACCAACACTTTTCATCCGATGTAAAGCGCTAGTGTAGAGAACATTTTCAAAATTTCATAGATTCGATCCATTAGTTTGCATAATAATCACGGTACTATTTATTTTCGTCTTGCGCTGCGCACAGATGGACAGACATTGGACAAATATTAGTATGATGATATAGGTATTATATTATACGAGGTGGAATGTTTGGGAGTGTACTGAGAGTAGTATATATCTTAAAAGAAACACAATTATTTAATTAGTCTATTAATTTATTCTTCAAGTGAACATCAGACACAAAGAAAATTATCGGAATTGTTCGAACCCTGAAACAATCAGATATAACAACACTAATAAGTACCTTACCTGGATATAAAAAGATTTGCGGCGGATCGCAAAGGAAAATCTATACATAAATGTATTTTTTTTTGTTATACCTACGTATAGAAATTTTACCTATCGATACCAAGTAAAATGAATGAGAAATGAATATTAATGAAAGTATCACAAAAGAGTCTTTCTTCTCAAGTACCTACTCCAGCTATCATGGCAGTTATCTCCATAATATTGGAATGTATCCAACATTATTCATATACGTATAGAAGATATGTGATACATAACCAGATAATATGCAATGGTGCCTACTGCGGACTGCCTACATACTACTATATTATCCTACGCTAAGAAATGAGGCAAATTTGTAGGAAGAGGTGACACCCCTGACCTTCACCTACATATTTATAATTTGTATAAAGGGAAAAGAGAAGCGAAGGAAACTTGTATTAAACAAATTGGCAACGAGGCACCTACATAATATTTTCCTAGAAAAATCTACCCAGATACCTACAATGTAGTAGATACACGGTGTTCTCTATTTTGAGAGATCTTCCTCGTGTATCGTATTGTAATTATAATTTATTTCTGAGTATCGTATGTTGTGACTGATAGGTAGCTAAGTGATAAGTTGGCATGAAAACTAAAACCATCACCTAACATTCCCAGCATCACTCTACGCAGACTGAACTTTGCTTTGTTATTAGGAAAACTAAATCATAATGTAGTCATGTTATGCACGTAGGTACTTAACACAACGATAACATATTCTTAATTATAGGGCAAATTATACTACATAACTTATACACATGTACTCTAATGGATTTGTACAATGCATACCTAATTGTTATTAAAAATATATTTCTCCAGCATCTATAGGTAACAGTAATTTCATTACCTACTTGTGATTAATCATAAAACGCCATAATACTTGCACAATACACATACGTCCTACATCCCTTTTCATTTATTCGTGCCATGGGCTCAGAGTGTAGATAAGACCTTCTGGTTTGTATAGCATAATACTTGCACAATACACATACGTCCTACATCCCTTTTCATTTATTCGTGCCATGGGCTCAGAGTGTAGATAAGACCTTCTGGTTTGTATAGCATAATACTTGCACAATACACATACGTCCTACATCCCTTTTCATTTATTCGTGCCATGGGCTCAGAGTGTAGATAAGACCTTCTGGTTTGTATAGCATAATACTTGCACAATACACATACGTCCTACATCCCTTTTCATTTATTCGTGCCATGGGCTCAGAGTGTAGATAAGACCTTCTGGTTTGTATAGCATAATACTTGCACAATACACATACGTCCTACATCCCTTTTCATTTATTCGTGCCATGGGCTCAGAGTGTAGATAAGACCTTCTGGTTTGTATAGCATAATACTTGCACAATACACATACGTCCTACATCCCTTTTCATTTATTCGTGCCATGGGCTCAGAGTGTAGATAAGACCTTCTGGTTTGTATAGCATAATACTTGCACAATACACATACGTCCTACATCCCTTTTCATTTATTCGTGCCATGGGCTCAGAGTGTAGATAAGACCTTCTGGTTTGTATAGCATAATACTTGCACAATACACATACGTCCTACATCCCTTTTCATTTATTCGTGCCATGGGCTCAGAGTGTAGATAAGACCTTCTGGTTTGTATAGCATAATACTTGCACAATACACATACGTCCTACATCCCTTTTCATTTATTCGTGCCATGGGCTCAGAGTGTAGATAAGACCTTCTGGTTTGTATAGCATAATACTTGCACAATACACATACGTCCTACATCCCTTTTCATTTATTCGTGCCATGGGCTCAGAGTGTAGATAAGACCTTCTGGTTTGTATAGCA
Organism: Ceraclea dissimilis; assembly: GCA_963576895.1. Lineage (NCBI taxonomy): Eukaryota > Metazoa > Arthropoda > Insecta > Trichoptera > Leptoceridae > Ceraclea > Ceraclea dissimilis. The sequence continues at coordinate 12,990,882 of OY756358.1, read as the reverse complement.
TAATACTTGCACAATACACATACGTCCTACATCCCTTTTCATTTATTCGTGCCATGGGCTCAGAGTGTAGATAAGACCTTCTGGTTTGTATAGCATAATACTTGCACAATACACATACGTCCTACATCCCTTTTCATTTATTCGTGCCATGGGCTCAGAGTGTAGATAAGACCTTCTGGTTTGTATAGCATAATACTTGCACAATACACATACGTCCTACATCCCTTTTCATTTATTCGTGCCATGGGCTCAGAGTGTAGATAAGACCTTCTGGTTTGTATAGCATAATACTTGCACAATACACATACGTCCTACATCCCTTTTCATTTATTCGTGCCATGGGCTCAGAGTGTAGATAAGACCTTCTGGTTTGTATAGCATAATACTTGCACAATACACATACGTCCTACATCCCTTTTCATTTATTCGTGCCATGGGCTCAGAGTGTAGATAAGACCTTCTGGTTTGTATAGCATAATACTTGCACAATACACATACGTCCTACATCCCTTTTCATTTATTCGTGCCATGGGCTCAGAGTGTAGATAAGACCTTCTGGTTTGTATAGCATAATACTTGCACAATACACATACGTCCTACATCCCTTTTCATTTATTCGTGCCATGGGCTCAGAGTGTAGATAAGACCTTCTGGTTTGTATAGCAAATATTGCCTCGTAAATAAAAATACAGACTTAGTTTCGTAGACCATCACACACCTCACACTCTGTGATAATATATCTAATTAATATACGGAGGACCAAAACTCATTAGGAGATAAACATTTGATCCAGACAGTCTTTATCCCTTTAACGTTTTGTTACATAACCTTCAACGTTACTATGGTAAGACTATCATTAGTTACCATAATTCTTCCCATACGATATGTCCTTCTAACATAAAGAAGACGTCATTTTATAAACAAGATGGATTTCATTGATGCTTTAGTAGATGCCAGATAAAAATCTATTAATGACTATTAATCTACCATTAATCATTGACCTAATTACAGAAGAGAGAAGATGAGTGAGGAAAGAAGGGATCTTGACCTGCAATAGAAACTTGACATTATTTAGACAAGGGTAAGAGTCAAATATCAGCATATTTATGGAAAACATTTCGGTGTATTACAATATTGAAAAAATGGGATTAAAAATTAGAGAGACGGAGACGGCTAATTTGTGGATTCTTCCACATGTCCTATCAGACCAATTTTGCCTGTTTTACAAACCTGTGCGGAATTTACTAACTTCATAAAAACTGTGTTTCATTTAATTTAGGTATACATGTTCACACACATACACATATGAATTTTCACCACATTTTCTCTACACAGAATGTCATCATGCACGCTATGGTTTTCAGTGTTTTAATGGGGACTAAATGGAATTTGGCCAAAATCTTAACGATCGGATGTCATCTAGTACAGCTGATTCATTGATATAAAATTTGAGTATGGACCATACCTAATATGTAGCAGTAAAATTAGAATTTACACGCCATCAAACAAATACTTCGTAAAGCACAAGTTTATTAGACTTGGAATTTACTACACGAACAATGATGAAAGGAATCTGTTTCTAGTCCAACACTAAACAGCGCTAACAAGGGGGTATGGCGGAGACTATTCAGTAAAATTCTTTCTGATTATTCAACGAAATGAAAATAAAGAGTAATGAGACTCTTAACTGCCTAATGCTGATTATTCTATGGTAAAAAGCAAGCAAAATAATCTTAAATGGTCAAAATCATAAATATAATTCACTAGCAGAATTCAGTAGGAATCTACAATGTTTGATATTTACGAGTAAGTTATTAATGTGTGTTGCTAGATAGATATATAGGATAATTATTAATTGATACTAGTGATGTAGCCACACCTAAATAATAGGAAATTAACATTAAAATCTTATTAGTATTATCACAAAAACAATACTTTATGATAATCCATAAATACTGATAAGTGATAAATACTCAGTGATAAAGCATTCAAATAATTATTAAGTTAGTTTACATCAGTTGCAATGTAACTAACGTGAAGATAAATAATTAACAAAGCATGCACCTATATTGTGATAGGAGATTGTAGTCCAAGAGCCCGCTGCTTAATTTATGACGTATCTGTTTTTTGATAGAAATGTGGTATAAATAATAGCTTACCAATAGGGTATTACATCGCACTAGGGTTGCCTATCAAAATCTTGCCGCAACCCCCCCTGCCCCCCCCCCCCGAAAAGGTCTCTCTTCGCGGTTTTTCGCATTTTATAGGAATATGGTAAGAGATAGGAGAAAGTAGTCAATGACAAAAATAATCCTTGCTAAATTCTCTACAAAAAATGTTAAGTCGATTTTTTCGTAGAACTAGCAGTTTACGGCGGTCCAAAACCGAAATTCATTTAAAATACTGAAAAAATGTATTTAAACTAAATTGGTTGAAAATTGATAAGAGCTACAGGAAAATAGTTAGAGAACGAATTAATAACCATAGTCTTAGCAACAAAACTAGCTATAACTTATTTTCATAAATCTAATAATTTCGGAGTTATTGCAATAAAACTCAGTGACGAAAATTCTTAAAATTTCGTTTTTCATAAAATAACCAGCAATATAGCGCCGCAGGCCAATTTTTTTTTCCATAAAATGTTAGTGATAATGGGTGGAAGAATGTGAAAGAAAAAAATCAAAAAAAATTTTTTTTTTTCAAAAAATATCTTGTTTCAGACCGGCCATTTCGGGTAAACTACTAGTCCTATGAAAAAATTGACTAACATTTTTTGTAGAGAATTTAGCAAGGATTATTTTTGTCATTGACTACTTTCTCATATCTCTTACCATATTCCTATAAAATGCGAAAAACCGCGAAGAGGGACCTTTTCGGGGGGGGGGGGGGGTTGCGGCAAGATTTTGATAGGCAACCCTAGTGCGATGTAATACCCTATTGGTAAGCTATCATTTATACCACATTTCGATCAAAAAACAGATACGTCATAAATTAAGCAGCGGGCTCTCGGACTATTGGCAACAAGATTTAGAAACCTATTAAGTATTTATCAACAAATAACTCATTGTTATTATGAAGTACCTAAGTCAATATTGCTAAAGTGCATTACAATTACCAGGTATTAAAAGAAACACACAAAAACAATTCTAATTTGTCACTTGTAAAAATAATAAAGCGATTACATGAATAACTTATTATTAAAATACATTGTTCCAAAGTGGGTGTAAAATATAATTCAATTGAACTGAATAACAATAAATTATTAGATGGTTCGATAGACTCATGTTATTGGAGAAAATGATTCAAGATATGACTACGTACATACTTCCCACCAAGAAAGGAAGAAAACTCAGTCTAGAGTTTAATGAATATTGCACTAATGTTGCCATGAAGAATGAAATTAAACAGCAGTCGCCCATTCAAAAGAATACTCATAAAAATATGTGAAAAAAATACATGGTTCATATAAACAACGGGCGGCGAGGTTGCATCCCAAAGTGTCAACTAGGTACAATTAGTAAATTTATTAAATTGTCCATGAAATAGTGGCACAGGATAAAAAGCCTAAAGATGGCTGCAGAATTCATAACAAGGTGAGTGAGTGCTGAATTTGTGATACATATAAACATTCTAACTACCTATTATGTTACAAAGAAAGGTTCCACAGTTGAGAAAAAGTACTGCAGCAAAAAGACTGTGAAGTGGAAAGATGCCTTGGCATTATTCCAGTAGTAATATAAGGAGAGGCCTGAGCAAACAATACGATGTGAACAAAGTAGAGTGTTACCTACAGAATAAACTTGTTTAGATGATCTACAATAGATGGCACGGTAACTTAAATACCTACTTTTACACATTATGTACCTAGTATTCCTACAACAGTGTAATGCAGAATTGAAGATGAACATTGTCAGGCTTACAACCGACCTCGGCTGGTTTAAGTGATCACATTACACCTGAAAAACATTTGCCATTTCAGTTGATGTCAGCGGGTAATCGAACCCAGACCCCCACCCCACACAGCAGCGATCTTAATCACTACACCGCAAGGAGAGATGGCTGTAGTATAGATTGTAATTTTATTGAATATGTAATTATATTTAACTATAGGTATTACGAAATGTAGCAAATCCAATGTCTTAGAAGAATGACCTGTATATACAACAATTAATTCAAGTACCTTCCTCTTTTTAACTTATTCTTTAGATTTCAGTTTTTTAATACATATGGTATGCCGTAAAGGTAGGAGGTATACTGATTTAATAAGAACAAGTGAACAGTCACCGGTACCAACAACTAATTTGTCATAAAACTGCAGTACGTAGGTACATGCATTTTATAATGCAGGTATTTGTTCAAGTTATTGTTTACATTTATTGAAAAATACCCGTTAAAAACATATAGGTACTAAATATTATTACCTACGTGTTAAGTTATCAACAAGTGTAAACCTTGTGAAATCAGATTTGATATTAGATATGCAATCATGAAAATCACGAAAAAATGGAGGGACTGATGAATATGTTTGCATCTGATTATATTGTACAAGACAAACGACGGTGTAACTAGCGCCGCAGGTGAAAATTTTGTATACAAAACATCAGTATTCAGATTGCCGCCTCTTCGATTTGCTGCCCCTTCAGAGTACCGCCATTAGGCTTTGCCTATTAGGTGGGGAAGACCCTGCTTACAAAAACAAAATTAGGTATATAAAAGAATCCGTTTGTGCGCAAATAAAAGTGTGTGTTTGTTTGTGTTTTATACACACAGCGTTCACTACTAACCCACTATTGGAATATAGCGAGATGGTATAACAGTGGTTCATCTGACTGAACGTGCATACACTAACTCTAAATACATTCCTGTACACTTCATAGTACCTAAGCTATTGTTGTGCAGTGCTGAATACATGCAGCGCTGGGATTGAGATAACGCTTATCCCGTTTGGGATACCTGCACACTCCAACACGCTATCCATGTACCTACTCATTTTTTACGATATCTCGGACACTTTACAAGGAACATTTTGCAAGAATATCAAGCAGAAGGAAGTACTATTACAGTGTTGCGGCCCCACTTTTTGTGAAAAACTTCTTTTACATTAAAAAAGCGCTAAAAACGGTATTATTTCGCTCGGCTCCAGTGCTTTATCTTGAATGGAGCCACCTAGTCTCTGTAATAGTTCCACCTAGTCTTATTTTGTTATTGAAAAAAGAAACAAGGTGGGAAGGAAGTGTTTACAAAAAAGATATTGCATGTTAAAGAACAATAAGAGAAAAACTTACGGATCATTTAGCAGAGGAGCGATGTTAAGAATAGTATCCAGAAAACTGTTGTCTTTACACCATAATATCGGCTTCTGTGGCTGTGTGTTTACATTCAAAATCCTAAATAAAATGCACAAGATCACAGCAATGACAGCTAACAATACCGTCGACATTTTGACACAAAACTGTAAATATTTCTACGAGATTCACGACAGATGAGATACAGAATGAAAACAGAATGTTATATTTGATTTAGAAAACAACAAAATATATTCTACGACGAAGCAAATGGTCCATCATTAAAAAAATCACTTTCAACTGTTTGGTGGATTGTATTTTTTTGAGAAATGTTTTGAATTTGTTTAGTAACATGAATAATTAACTAACCGCACGCGCGAACCCGTCACGCCTCGAGAACTCATTCTGCGATTCTGATAAAATATTTCTATTCAGAGAGCCATTTGAATATTATGTCATTATTATTGCGAACATGAGATCACTCAGTTCTCGAACTCGCCTTGTGGGCGGAGCGCGACGGAGAACGAAACAAACGAATCTGTCAAAATTTTGTTTTCATTTTGGAAGAAGGAAAGTATCGGGAAACTCTGCCACCTTACGGAATTTTACTGTACTAGCTTTACGGCCATCGGCTCGTCGGCTGTCGCATAAAAATGTCACAAACAAAATCGGTTGGGATCTGTGATACTTCTTTTACGATATTTTATAACGTAGAGACATGAGAGACATCTACAAAAGGATAGTTGAAGTTTTAGCTATTTAAACATTTAACATATAGATGGCGCTGATCTACAGACGCGACCGATGCAAAATTAATGTAAAAAAATGACATCGGGATTCCCACTTGACGCCAACTCTCAGTCTCGAGCGGCCGGAAATTGGAAAATACTTGTTATGGACATATTATTTATTATGTCCATTGAATGTTTAACAGCATAAATTTAAACAGTAGAAACCCTGATCTTTGTGGCATGGGGGTCCTAAATTCGATTTTTTCAGTAGGTAGATATTTTAACCATGCTTAACTCAATTCCAAACGTCAATCTCTAGTTTATTTAATATTTCTTTACCTTCTGAGGAACGTCTGACACTTCACAATGCCTATTTAAATCGATGAAGTTATAATCTTATCACAATTTGGTACTATACCTAAAACCTAATAAATCGAAAGCAGGAATCAACGAAAACGTTGCATTTCGTAGTTGACACATAATGCAGTAGTAATTGTAGTTACATAAGTAAAATTTGCAATAAGGGCAGATTTGCCCTGGCTCGTTGATTTACTTAGGCGGGAAATTAAATACGAATGCGTTGTAAAAAATGTTTAAACACAATATTATTATGAAGTTTTATCGACCTTTGTATAGCTCCCCTCCCTTCCTCAGCCGTTCACCTCATGACATAATACCTACTATTATATTATCAAGTTTCATGTAGACATAAGCTATAAGGAGTCGATTCTAGTTTAAACTCGACATTATCCGTTTTGTGTTCGATCGAGTCAGATCAATCAAAATCAGGTAAGCAGTCACAAATATTATCTTACTAATAATAATTCATGAAACTATTCAATAAAAAAACATTAATTTTATTACATTTTTTTTTTTTTGCAAAGAAACATGAAAACAGTTTTTTTGTAAATGTGCAATTTTTTGCAGCTTTCTTGGTTGACTGATAAAAATATTTCACTACTGTTATCTTTATATAGTTTTTTTTAATCAGGTAGTCCAAACTGTTATCTTTATGCGGTTTTTTTTTAATATATAATATAAATAAATGAATTATTCAAAATTTGCTCGCCAATTCAGGAAATATTCCAGATATTTGAATGAATGAATGAATGAATTTGTTTTCCAACTTCAAATAAAAAAAAGTTCAATCCGCGTTTTTTCCCTCGCTCGTTGAAATAATTTTGAATCGTTATATGCAAAATATAAGAGTGTAAATAAAATATCGTAAGTCTCCCTCATTTCAGCAACTCGAAAAGTTGAAAGTGTAATTCATAATATAAGGTCACTGAATAGGCCGTTTCCTTATTATTAATTAACATTGAAAATATCTCAAGCATCTGTAAGGCTAGATTAGAAATAATGATGAAGATACAATATATCTTCATTTATACTATAAATAAATTAAATCTATTAGTATTTACAATTATTATAAAGTTGTCTACTAAGAATTGTTACAGTTGGTAAGTATATACATAAGGCGGAAAAATATCAACAGATCTCTAGGGATCAATTATAACAGAAACTTGCGCAAAATATTTCTCAATTATAGATCGATTGGTACGTACCTACCATAAATCTTTTATAATTAATCAATCTGCACTATTTGGGTCGTAGGTGATTTGTGCATCAATTTTATTACACTATTTTAAACGTAGGATTTTTTACTGTTTATAAATTTATCCGATCAAAGCATAGTTTATGTAGATCTAGATCAGATGCATTATAGACTACATCTATTAGTTTCATGAATTCGAGGTGTCAGGTACCTTGGTATATATTATATACTTTAAATCACAGAGAGTAGATACACAATATACAAACATGCACCGTAATTTTTCACACATTTGCATACCTAATTAACTAATCGCAAAAAATGCACAAATAGACATTTCAGGGTTCATGAATACTTGATAGGTACTATACTATACCCTCACGCCACTTCCTTTACGGGGTAGGCAGAGAGAACGGGTCCCCAGACTTTCCTATCCTTAGCCACACTTCGGGCTTCCGTCACATTCGTGGAATTCCTCATACACATTCTACGATTATACTTTTACACATCAAAACACGTCCGTTCTTGAGGATCTGGTCAACATGATCCAGCCACGTGGTTCTTGGACGGCCGCGTATCCTTACACCTCTTCTTTCACCGAGGTAAATTTTCCTTATTATCCTTACATCTTTCATTCTCTCCACATGTCCCAACCATCCCAACTTGTTCACTTTCATTTTAGTACTTGATTGGTACGTCGTCTATATAATATGAAAGTCTATCATATAGGTAGTAGGTACCTACCTATTAGGTAGTTTGGTTATTTTAAAAAATGCTTTCTGTTTCCGCGGCTATCACGACAATAAATTAGTTAAGTCTATTTCTTTAAATTATCCGTGATACATTATTATATTACAAAAAGCATTCGCTGTATACCGGCGAGGTCGCAATATGATAATTTTATTTGGCAAAATCAGGTTTGACGACGTCTTTAAATCATTTTGCAACGTTATTGTAAAATAATGTTACTAACGCCGCCATGGCGACCTGACGGAGTTTTGAATAGGGAGTCAAGGTTTCATTCTTGCTACGGAATTAAGCATCATTAAGGTAGTTTTTTTCCAATTATAAGGAATCTAAAACCTAATGATTTGATATACAAGTTTAGTTTGCCAATTGTCCTTGCCACCGAACACACGTTTTGCGAATAGAATTTAGGTAGATCCTAATAATTTGAGAAACTAGTTTAAAAAACCAGTTTTTTAAGACATAAAATCCAATGGCTCCTTGAAAAATATTAGCAAGTGTCTAGTATTGATTAAAAATTTATAATCCTTTCTACATTCTGTAAGATACCTACAATAAATTCGATACTGTGTTACAAGCCGCAGTGGCGTATATGGGGGGGGCGCCCCTCCCGAAATGTAAAACAATTGTATAAAAACGTTATTTTAAAACATTAGAAAGATACCCAGGTTCATTCCAGGTTCCAGATTTGTTGTGATGTGTGATTTTTTAATAAGTTACATATGTCGATTACAAGCAGCATGTAATTGGGGCTGCTGCGGGTGATTACTGTTTTATGTCTATTGTAACAAAATGTGTATTATGTGGTAGTCTTGTATGTTGCTATGTTGAATAAAATAAAATAAAAATATAAATCACTTCGCCTATTTAAAAAAAAATGCCTGCGGCGCTATTCTACCTTTTTTGTAGTTTTTGTACACCACAATTACAATATTTAGGTACCTTTACTTCACAATTTTAACAACAAAACAGGACTTTTTTCACTAACCTTCACGAAAAATTTCGCCTGCGGCTCTATTATTCAGAATGAATGGTCAGGTTTAGTTTTCATCACCCTCTCACCAAAGTCAAATACTATATGCCCCTCCCCCCGAAATGAAAACCTATATACGCCACTGTTATACTTATAAGCTTTGATTATTGAAGTACCTAATCAGATTATTTTCGTCATACTCTTATAAGGTATCTGTTGTTCGTGGTTAAGCGCGAAACCTATACACACGTAGTAGATTTATTTATAAAAATCACCGATTTATTTATAAAAATGTATACCTATTACCTACTTGATATTTAATCATGTGTGCATATATTATGGATCTTATGATTTGAATTTTTATCTTCTTAATTTATGTTTATAGTAAGTAGTTACTTATTCGTAAATCTAATACATATTTCATTACCTATCTACTTTTTCTATTAGGTATAGGTACTCTCAAAATCAAATATTGAGTACGTACCAACTGAAATCATTTTTATTTATACCTACCCCCGTTGGTTTCGATTAGATACCTAGAGCTTTGTAATGATTGTGATATAAATCAGTATAGATGTATGTCGCGGATGATATTGATTTTTGCAATAATTATTGACTATTTATATTTTATAATAGGTACCACCTAATTATAGAGATATGAAATGTCAAGTAAATAACAGAAATTATAATTTACTCTTAATGTACGTAACCTTCGAGTTGTCATCGACTTCTATAAAATTATTATATGTCGTTTACCTATACTTGATGTAAATTAAGTATGTACAATTGTATATATACCAAGGTGGTTATATATTTATCTATTTTACGTCAAAACGTCAATCTTTTCATACGAAAAACAAACCGTTTGGCAAACACATCTTATAATTTTGTGCCATAGAAAGTCATTCAAAAAAGGAAAAAAATCTAGTTTTTCAAACCTGGAACCAAAATTGGAATGATGAATCGTCGTGCAAAATACAAAATTGATGACATGGTGAGAAAACGTGCGGTAATAATGTGATTTTTGTTAGGTTTTATGATTTAGTATGAAAAAATATATGCCTATTCCAATATCTAGGGGGGACGGCTGCCCCCCCCCCCCCCCACTGCCCCCCCTGCCGACGCCCATGCCAGTTAATATAATTTTAAATAGAAATTGCAGTATGTAAGTGTAGTGTGGAATAGGAACATTAATACACTAGTTATAATGATATGTTATTGGGCCAAGGTCAACACTTATAGCTCAAGTAGTAGGTAATCATATGAAACACTTGAAAAAAGTCGTCTTACATTATTATATAAATAATATGCATAAATAAGTAAATCTTGTGGCCAGTTATTTTAGCCTTGTTAATAATTGTATAAGTAAGCAGTCTACAGATTTATTTTTTAAATAATTTTCGTCATTTTATTTCATGAATTCACAATATTGGATATTGTCTAGATTTTCTAAAAATTGAATACATATCAAGCGATTTTTAGCACATGATATGTACTTAGGTAGGTTTTAGCACCTAGGTACATGTTTTTTAGGGAAAAATGTGTCGTATAAGTTTTTCGTAAAAACAAATAACATATTATTTCTCCCGGGTAATATTAGGTACATTGTAATATAAATGAGAAATTATCCAATATATACCGGTACCGGTTGCTAATTAAAATTCAATATTTTCTTATAGTCAGTCCCAAGAAAAAAATAAAAGCACTCAACAATAGTTAGATAAAATCCATTAGATACATTGTGCGATATATTTCGATGCAATTAACTTCTACCAAGTAGCCTCGGTCATGACACTTCATTACATAATTAAAGAATTGGTTGTCTATCTTTCTAGGATGGCTTTCAAACTGTGTATCATTGCTGTGGCGTGCGCCCTCGTATCTTCAGCTTACGCCAAATCTGACGGCGCTCCATTAGATTCTTGTGGAGATCTTACTCCTCAACATGGAGTAGACGCTCAGACTAGTGCCGCTCCATACACAGTCACTCTCAACAAGAAAGCAATCAGGTCAGGAGACACAGTGGAGGTCACCGTATCCGGCAAAGGCGCTGATGATACAATCAAAGGCTTCCTGATGCAAGCCAGACAAGGAAATTCTGTTGTTGGAAGCTTCAATGTTCCACCAAACGACAAATTCATGAAAGCCATCACATGTAATTCTGGAAATTCCGTAAGTAAATTCATTACCTATATTATTTATGGATCAGCGCATGTTATCTTTCTCCTAACTCATTCTTATTTCTCCTCAGCCAAAATAATTTTTTTTATAAAGCGATCTCTACGCAAACACAAATATATCATGTCCTGCACACTTCACAAAATCCTAAAAGATTCTGCAGAATACATTGTAGGATTCGACCCCGGCATCTCTCTCCGCGAGACCCGCGCTTCAACAAACTGCGCCAACCACATACATTATTACTAATTACACCTTTGATTACCGTAAGACTCTATAGTAGATATCTACTTATGTACCTATTGAGTAATACAAAAACTCGTAAATCTTCATCATTGCATCAAAACTACAAATTATCAGAAGAATAATACAAATATGTACGTATAGGTGCTTATAGTAGTTACCTAGTACTGTTTGTAAGACCACAGACCATGCTAGCCACAGCATATACTGTATGGACCACGGAAAACTTACCATTTTCATTTTTTGTACTCTTTTTAGGTGTACACTTGCTATCAATAACACCTTATTTCTTAATAAACGTATCAATTGGTACGCATGCTGTTTTCGCCAATTTATAAAAAGATCGACGAATGATTTACTGAGTAGGAATGCTGGGTTCGAATGCCGGTCGTGGCTATATAAAATATTTGACATAAAAAGTTCCTAAACCATTTAGTATTGGTGCATAGAATTGAGTCAGACTTGACTATCACACCCTATAACATTGTAACACTTATATAACTAACTAGCTATAGGTATAGGTAATAAATTCATAGACTTCTGTTAAATGTTAATATAATCAAAGATTGTGTAAGAAAATTGTTTAAAATATAAATTCACGATTAAAGACTAAGACAAAACAATACAATGACATTTTCGCTCAAGGATAGACGTTCATCAGTTAGCTTATCATGCACAGGGTCAATACAAGGTAGCGGTAAAATGGGCACTTGCCGCAAGTGCGTTTTTATGAGTGCCGAAAGATGTAAACAAAATCACACAAAGACCGACATGTACATTGTACAATGTAGGTCCATTTACGTCGCAGGTTGAGGGGAGGGAGATTTTTAACATTTTATTATTAACTGAATATTTTGATACCAAATGTATTTAATGGTATGAAACTTTCTGCGTTACTAATTTGAAAAATATCTTCCTGTACCTACCTATTATATAAAGGCAAACCAGGAATGAATAAATAAGCACTATTCTAGCACTAAATAACGATTTTATCCTTTCATTAACCGTCACCAGCATCAAATTAACGATCTCACTGTCTCACTGTATTTATTTTCATTTCTTCTATAATGAAGTGGAAAATAAAACATCGTCAAAGTTGTAATACAATTTGAAAAGTACGCTTGGGCAATGGGCACGTAATTACTTCAGTGCGGCTCTGATACTTAACTAACTGTGACCATAGTAATTCATAATTTATGCACCGGCTTTTGTATTATAACTTTTAAGACATCGGTTTATTCTCAGATGCTGTTTGATAGTAAGTAATTACCAATGGGTGATTATTATTATTTATCAAAGCGTTTACTAAATGTAATAATGTCAAGTTTTATAATTATAAAATAATGAAATCTTTGCAGGATTCATAATAAAATTAATCATGGGCCTGCGTTTCCATACAATCATAGTTAGGTTTTTCACGAGGAGGGAGATTGAATTTGAAAAAAACGGAAGGACAGGCTTCAAAGTTGCAAAAAAAACATATTTTTCATTGCTGCGACAATTTTCGCCTGCAACACTAATTACAACTTATTTTTTACTGACTTTCTTACAATCCTTCCACATTTTCGGCCAATTTTTACTTAATTATGGATTTTTACAACCATCAAAAGTACCCATATCTAGCATAGATGTCTAAAAAAACCTATGGCTTGTGATGCTAATTACAATGATTTATTATCAAATAATAAACGACATTTTTTTAAGACATTGTTTTGTCGACTTTTCTCCGAGCTGAGGTCCAACCCTTGGTCTCCTCTCACTCCGGTTAAACCTAAATCAGTCACACTGTGTATAGTATCATATTGCCATTGATGAAGTTTAAATATTGCAAAAACCTATACTTATTTACTATTTACGGTATATTTACTTACTTACATAGGTAATTCGCAGAAGGGAAGTCGGGGCTAACACTTCTTATTTATTTATTTATTTAAACTTAAAGTAAACAACAAACACATATAAATATACGAAATGGACATAGTACAGATGTACATAGTACATCTACATAGTAACTTCTTATGGTATTACGTTAGATTAGACCTATTATACCCATATTTTTTTCCAAGAGGTAACTCGATGGGAATCGTGTTCTTAGGTAGCTTTGCGCTTGATAGGTATATTGCTAATAGCGAGTGTAGTAATGACATACATACGTATATTTTTTGCTGTTTAGGTGTGCGTTTAGTAACATAAACCTAATCTAAATCACTAATGTCAAGTCATTGCTTGTAATTTTTAGCTAAACTGTTTTCGCTATTAAAGTTCTAGTTTTTGATAGATATTTATTTTGATATAGATACTTCCTTAATGATCTGCGTATAGCGTAACGGCTAAAGATTTTTTTGTGTATTAGGTATGCCGTAGATAATACCTGATTAATAAGTTTTTTGTTTACCAAATTACGTGCAATTTTATTTGATGACTTGTACAAATGTCACAGTCTATGAATTACAAATTATAGGTAGGTACTACCAATCTATGTTGGAAAATTATAGTGCGTTAGATAAATAAACTGACTACTTATGTAGGCATGTGATACTATCATTATCTGGGTACTGTTTTTTTGCTATAATGAATACCTATTGTGATACTAGATACTATTACGCGTTATACTAGTTACTATGGTAGGTAGGACATCAGAGTTTCCCATAAAATAATCCTGTGGGGTCCAGAGCCTGCAGAATCCACTTGTTATCAAATGATCGTACTAATGCAGTGCACAATGCTCGTGGTGAAGGAGTAGGTATGAAATCACGACTCACGATTTCAGTGATCTACTTACTTAGATCTACAGCAAATATGTCCAGTACCTACCTAGTACCTAATAAGTAATAACGTAGATATTTTATACTTAAGGATAACGATTAGTTGTCTCGAGTATTTCAGACTAATTTCATAGTTAATAATACCTACCTGTGATTACCTTGTTATTATAAAAATATTAGACGGACTTTACAAGTATTGACATAAATAGGAATAATTTTCTTAGATTATTCTATAATTACGAGTATATATAGTGGATTTCTGAGTAATTGATTTACATTTTTATGTCTCTATTATGATACGCATTTGCGAAGCATCTTATTAATTACTGATAAGCATAAGATACCTGCAGTATATTATATACTTATCAGTAGCATCGACAGAATCAACTAACGTCCAACATTTACGTGCGTGCATCTGTGAGGAAAATAGATATGTTTTTATGGATTTATTACTAGGAAATTACATATAAAATAATGGTAACTTACTATACTATAATAAAGGTATATCTACTCGTACCTGCTATTGCTACAGAATACATGCATTATTTAGATAAGTATAACAAGGTATGTTTATTACTATGAGGATAATTCTGAAGGGACCTTGACCTTGAAATATGACCAAAGTTGTTGAGGAAATCAATTGAATAATACCTAACATTATTGCAAATAGTAATACATAACTGTATAATGGTTAGTGAAGTGTAGCCAAGAATCACTCAAGATTTAAATACTTACAGCCTAGGTCAGAGCTGTCCAACTTAAGGTATGTGAGGGCCGAATTAAAGAAAAACAATAATGCTAGGGCGGCATACTTACTAGATTAATCAGAGTAGTGTATGAATTTTAATAAAATGTACCCAGAATTGAATAAGAAATTAAAATAATAGTTAGCCATAGGAATGTTAGTGTGTCGTTGGAAGAAATTGTTCTATGGCAGGACGCACAGAAACGTTACAAGGGCTGCATGCGGCCTGTGGGTGGTAGTTTGGATAGCCCTGATCTAGTTCAAAACAGCCTAGTATGTAACTAAGTGTGCATTTTTTTGGATAGTTTGGTTGAATGATTATATTATTCGAGAAAAATATACATAATTCACTGAATCAATTGCTTCCTAATTATAGTTTTTTTCCTATAGGCTATAAGTAATACAATTCCACTGAAAATCACGTAATTGAGGTGTAGATTAAAAATTGCGCATCATTGATTTTATAAATGCTAAATTATTATATTTATTTTGCAGAACTCTCTCACCCACGTGAAGCACGCTGAGAATGAGGACAAGAAGTCCTTCAAAGTGAGCTGGACTGCTCCAAGGTCCTGCGCATCATTTTATAAATGCTAAATTATTATATTTATTTTGCAGAACTCTCTCACCCACGTGAAGCACGCTGAGAATGAGGACAAGAAGTCCTTCAAAGTGAGCTGGACTGCTCCAAGGTCCTTCAGAGGAAGTGTCATCTTCCTGTGAGTATTTAGTTTCAGTTTATCTCATTACTACAATATTTTAGTAAGGTTGCATGGCTACTAAATTAAGAAAATTTTAGAATATATGCGAATAAATATGTTAGTATAACATATGTAAATAGATAGAAATTCGATACCATGACAAATATTTTAACATCTAGTAGCAAAAAAGAGCAAATTAAAACACTTTTATTGTCAAGTATCATAATACTGGAATGCATTATAAATATTTAAGTACATGAACTTGGGCTTAGCTGGCAGAGAACACAGATAAGCTCGCCCTAGTGAACAAACGTTATGATTTATATTCCTAATGTTAACATATCTCTGTGTTGTGTTCACCAAGTGGAGTGGAAGTGTACTTTGAATTTTATAGAGTAAAGCCAAATACAGCGATCTCATAATCAGCAGCTGTGTGTATTTACTAATGACTACCGATCAACAATATGACATTTCCCATTATAATAAATAATGATAATCAAATGTAACATGTCCAATAATCCAAATATGTGAATATGAATCACACATCACACATTATAGACGTCAGTTGAGCTTGTTAGCAGAATAATAAAATGATGTATCATTATCTGGAAACAACAAAGCATATCGTACCATTTTTCTACACAAAGCATTAAATTTAAATATCTGTACGTCACCTAGGGAATTACATTTAGGATGTGGTGTATACAAATGACAGAAATCACTTAACACCATAAGCTTGCCTCATCCTGTATCGTTTTACAATATTCAATTAATTATTTAATTCGATGACTGCCTATGACCCCAATCGTGGTAACTTGGCTATCATAATGACACGCAACAAACCCCTTTTGGAAATTTGTATTCGATACATTTTGTATGGTTTTGTATTTTGGTGGCGTTGCGTAATAATTTTAAGTGGGAAATTTTATTAAAAATCAATAACATACATAATTTCTATGCTGACTACCTGGGTACAATTATAGAGTGACAAAATATAGAGGCAGTTAACGAGTTAATGGATTACTAAGTAACATAAAAATTGAACTACGATTCTTATTCCAATTAATAATTAGAGGTGGTTCCATGTATGTATTGTGTGCATACTGCATATATGATGTAAGTGCAAGAGAAAGGCGACCTTAAGTTGCATAGATCAAGATCACCACATAAACTACTATAATCAAATTATTTTAAATTATCGAACGCAGTCATAAAATTTGACCGAGAAGGGACGACTACCTGCTTTATTCCCACCTTATGACTCTGGCATAAGAGTGAATAAAGCAGGTAGTCGTCCCTTCTCTGTCACATTTTTTTTACTGCGTTCGACAGTTTAAAATAATTTGATTATAATCTTATTGTGTTTATTAATCGTGAATGTATTTTATGACATAAATATATACCCACACATAAATAAAGTATCTTGCCTTGATTCCAGGACTACAATTGCACGTAACGGAGGAGTCTTCTGGGTGGCCGTCCCATCTGACACCGTCAGGGTCTACTAGACAATCAGGGCAGTCTTCACAACATAAAATATAAGAGCACTTTTTGTACCTTGATAAACAAATTTTTATTTTTATTATGTTTTTATCACTTCAAAGGGAGAATTTTTTATTTTTGAATAAAATTACTGTTGTGTAAATACATATTTTTTTGTTTTATAAATTACCATACTTTATGTAAATCCCCTTGGGGAGGACAGAGGGTAGGCATTACAAATTGCAGTAAGTTGTTATGACCTATGATAATTTAGGTATCCCAAAAAGGTATTCAGAGGTTTAGCACTAATAATTTAATTAATGTACCTCACTGTCAAAGGAACTGTGTAAAGCAAAAGCAGGTCTGCCATGTCCGCACAAATTTTATTGGTTGATAAATGATGCTCTCTGTTTTTGCAGATCACAACTTTTAAGACAAGAGACGGCCTCTCACAAATTAAATAAGAACAATTCTGTTCATTATCAAATAACTTACAATAAACTAAAAACAAACTAGATAAAGAATTTGTGACTTCTTTATCCATTAGTTAAATGAAAGATCCAGATGTTTATAAAAAGAAACACTTTTTATTAAAAAAATAAATAACATACAAAATGGGATGTAATAATTTAGACATTAAAAAAATAAATAATTTCTCCCAACAACAACCTTAAAATAGAAAAACAATTTATGTAAAATAAATACACAGGAAAATGGCAATATACACATTATAATACTATTAGTACCTAATAATAACTACATCAAAGTGAGTTATAAATATAAATAAATAAATAATTTACGACATTGCTCTAATAATTTTGTTTGCAAATACAAATGACAATCAAAAGATATTCCTTCTAATATTGAAACCATGAACTAATAGAGCCATCTACAGATGAGTTTAAAAACTTAACTGAAGTATTTAGCACCAAATAGAACCGTCTGTCATTAAATCACTGTATTTGTGAACTACCTTTATGCATTGGTGCTACAAAAAGGATGCTTTTATTAAGTAGTTGCAAAAACACTATCTGTGCACCAGAACTGATGAGAAGCAATCAATACTACTTATTATATTCTTATGCAGATGGCTCTGCATGTCCATCTGTTTAAATCCATTTTCACATGTGTTCGTTCCGAAAATATCTACATTAAATATGTTCAGTAACGAGCAACATAACATATTACTTTGTCAGTAACCGAATAGTGGCCACAACTGACCGCCAAGCACTAGGTCGCATAACAATACAAATAGGTCTTTCTAGTACAATGTGAAGTTTACAAAGATCTATTGTCACAGATAACATTTAGTTCCAGTTAGATAGTGAAGAGATTGCGTTCACTGATCAAATTATATAAATAACTACATAAAGCACCATCTATTGTAAAATAGCCAAAGTTATCTAGAGTTACCATTTTTCTTGACTCTCCCATCATCCCAATGCACAAATATTCCATTATCTCTGACTCTTCTATACAACGATATATACTTTCCAGCTGCTGTCGTCCTCGGTACAATAAACTTCTCACAAAATGTAGTTCTACAGTTCGCCGCGTCAGACATTTTTCCGCAGCCAACCTCTTTTAGAAACGCCAAAACAAATGTATAACAATTAAATGTTTCTTCTTTGTAATTGTCGCCTGTCCAATGCGGTTGACTACAAGTCTAAAAATAAGAAATAAAACAGAATTTAATAATCTACTTATTGATGAATTTTACCCAAACACAAATTAAGGATTCTGCATGAAATATATTTGTGAGTTAAATATTGAAAGTACGAATAAATATATAAATAACATGAGCTCATCTGATTAAATACTCATTCAAAGTCTGTCTCGTGTGGAGATGAATCCAATATTAAAAATTAGCTAAGCTTTGAAATAAAAACACAAAACTATCAAGAACCACACAATAGTCATTTATTTTTATTTAAACAATGGGGTTCTGAAAATAAATTCATTGTCAATGAGCTAAACCTTTTAGATATACGGTAGAATCTTGATTATTTATCAGTCTTATGGATTGTCTTTTTTTACTTCTCAGGCTGCATGCAAGTACTTCCTGATTGTATTTACAATTTACCTATCGCCGCTACCCAAAAAAATACGAGACATGACAATCATGAAATTAGAAACCAACTTTCTATCAACCAACCTTCTCCAACGTCTCGTCCCAATGATCAGCCCATGAGTTGGGTACCTGCCCGACTAACAAACACTGGCCCCAATTCTCTCCTTGCCTTTGTACACCCTTCTTGTCAAACTCCACCACTTTACATCGAGATGATGTGACGCCAATGTGAAGATCTTTGGAATTGTAATATTCACTGGAAATAGAAACAATAATAAAGGACTATACACACTATTGAAATTATACAGCAGACGCAAGTAGAAGTTAAATAAAGCAGAAGATTACATGGGGTTTTGCAGACCATATTGTTAATAGCCACGCAATTACACCAATGAATTCCGAAGCCATCGATATTATCTAAGCCGTGACATACAAATAACATCACCATGGCAATCTTATTCTTATCGTGACGTCGCCTTGTCTCGGTGACAAACACTCGGTCTACTAAATATTTTTTCCCATACATTACTTTCAATCTTTTGTGACGTCATCATCGCCAAATGTCATTTAGACCTGACCTCCATGATAATATTACGCGGGTCTCATGAATTCCGAGGCTGGCGCCATATTGTCATACAGGCCGCGACAAGGTGACATTTGACGTCACCAAGAGTGGTAGAAAATGTAAGGGAAAAAATATTCCGTAGTTCAAGTGTTTGTCACCAAGTTAAGGTGTTTGTCACTGATACACGGTGACGTCACCAATCATGGTGGTGATGGAAATCGAGTGTGTAGGCTTGTATACTATTGCTGGCTTCGTGAATTCTTGCACCATAGATTTTGAAAATCACTATAATTTGTGTAGGCAGGTCCACTACCCAAGAAACCAAATTCGGTCGCGAAATTTGCAAATCGGTCACAAGTGGTCACATGTGGTTGCCGTGTCGACACTGTGTGCACACAAAAACCCGGTCACAAAACACACACATTGTGTACGCTTTGCGACCAGATTTGGTCGCAGAGTGTACACACTGTGTGGTGAATGTGTCCGAACAGAACTCGGTCACAAAGCGCACACATTGTGTATGCTTTGCGACCAGATTTGGTCGCAGAGTGTACACACTGTGTGGTGAATGTGTCCGAACAGAACTCGGTCACAAAGCGCACACATTGTGTACGCTTTGCGACCAGATTTGGTCACAGAGTGTACACACTGTGTGGTGAATGTGTCCGAACAAATTTGGTTCAAATTGTTCGAAATATATTAGTCCACGCTATAAGTAGTTCTCAATCTGTTTCTTGTTCAGTCGTGTATGTAGTGTTGAAGCGAATAGAATCCATGGCTTTTTCATATGTTGGAATATCTATAACTTTTATTCGGCATTTTATGCGCTTCCAACCACTTTCAGGCACACTGTCCTCGTTTCTCCTGGCCTCTTCCAATATAGTTTTCCGTATAAATTTTGGTCAATACAAAAGACCCTCCTTCACCTAACCACTAGGAACAGCAGAAATCACAACTGCCGAATTTTCCTTTGTTGCGACGAGCGTATACGGCATTTTATACAAAGACTGAAGACGTTCTGACATGAGGAGCGGAAACTGTTTGAGAATAGTAGATCAAGAACTATGGCGGCTAGCTAATGAAAAGCATTGTGACCGCTTTTGGTTACATTCGGTCACAAAGCGGTCACAACTGGTTACAAGTGGTCATAAGTGGTCACATTTGCGACTACTCCATATTCTACGAAATTTTGATAATTATGTTCATTAAAATGCATGTTTAATCGTTTTACAGGATGAAATTTGTTTGGATTATAGCGTAATAGGTCAAAATTAAGGTTTCTGCGAAACAATGGACTTATTGGAAGTTGTATAGAATTTAATATAAATAAATATGACTATCACATTAATCTATTATTTGCTGTTAAAATTAATAATTAAAAAGGCGCGTTAAAAATAAGCCACCTACTTCACTAAATTACACGATAAATTTTGTTTCGCAATGAAATTCGGATATTATTTAGCTATACCCGTCCGTTTTTATTTTCATTAATATTATATCATGGCTGAAAAGTATTTTGGTGTTAAGAATTTTGTTACGCATCCATTATTATTATTATTATTAATGGATAATTTATGGCGCCGTTTCATGGATTATCCATCTCAAGGGCGCGGGAAACTGGTCCTGAAGAGCGACGTCTTCAGCTTGCTCCTGAAAGTTGTGACGGTCTGGTCGCTGCGCAAATCCACGGGAAGTTGGTTCCATCTGACAGGGCCGGCTACGCTGAATGCTCTCTCGTAGAAGCAGGACTTATTAGCCCTGCTGCGTTCGATGAGCCTGTTGTTTGCCGTAGCTGCCGAGCGCAGAGGTCTTCTCGTGGTAGTCTCCGGTTGGCAGAGTTCGGAGAGTGACGGTGGTGCCATGTTATTCAGTGCGTTAAAATTATAAATATATATATTTATTTTTGCGGGAAACCGCAAATACGTGCGCGCCAGCACCGGCGGGCCATTCAAGTGGTCACATTTTGGTTACAAATGCGACCGAATGCGACCGGATTTGGTCGCATTTGTAACCAAAATGTGACCGAATGCGACCAGATTTAGTCACAAATGTTCCCCACTTTTGGTTGCGGTTTCGGAACTGTGTGCGAACAGCGACCGAATTTCCGATTAGTGTGCACACAGTAGTGTGCGAACGTGTGCGAACGGCGACCAAATTGCGACCGAAATGGTTTCTTGGGTATGACTCATCATACCTTTGGTACCATATACCACTTTGTTCTAACCAGATTTAAATCTCTTTGGTTGGAACAGGCGTGAAGCAATACCATGACACCACAGGAACAACAAATTGTTTAAATTTACACACACATATGTAAGAAATATTAAATGTAGTTTATGTAGAGCTTACTTTAAAAAGTCACCATTTGTTGGTTTGATCATAACAGCACAAGAGTATTGTGAGGCTTTTACAAAGGGATATGGAACTCTGAAACATAATCATAAATAACAATTAATTGTGCTGGACTTCATCAGAATTAAATAGGTATAGACATTAATTTGATTTAAGGGGTTTTGCTGTAACTGTGACTACAGTTTGAACTACTGCAGGGTATTCAACTGAATCTCCAATAATTCTTATACTATACATATTCTAAAATACTATGTATTTATATAATAAGAGGTATTTTAATGTCTTCTTCATAAAGTAAATGCGAATAACTTTTACCTGAATGGTAGCAGTCCAAAATTATTGGCAAGAGATAAGTCATCTTTACACACGGGACATTTCTCAGGAAGACCTTTACAGAACACCTTGGGACCACAGTGCTGGAAACATATGATGCCTGGCTCCATTCTACAAAAGAAACAATTGCGTTTTTGTCAAAAATTATACTATACTGTTATTTGGTATAAAAACTAAATGCATAGTACAGCACTCATACACACATAATAAACCACTAATCAATGGAGTACAAAATGTTCTCAGGGTTCATTTTGCTTTAACAATACAGTAATACCTCCTGTATTTTAACGCTTCCGTATTTCAATGAAGTATTATACAAGTTTTTTTTTCCAAAATCTTCTTTTATTTTGTAATGGGTCGACAAAATTGAACATAGATCTTATGCGAACGAGTGGAGAAGGTAAAATTGAAATGTTTTGGAAGTATAACACTGGTCATATAAATTTACTGTTTAGTCTATAGAAATATGTAGTATGTTATTCTATATGAAGCCAAACCTTGAGAATGTCAGCGATCTCACTGTAATACAATACTCAACTCATGAAGAGTAGCAAATAGTAGATGAAAAAATAATATGAAAATTGATTGAGTGTATTCGTATTTTAATTATACTTTTAGCATATTCATTAACAGACAAGACTCTGTTTTAAAACAATGGAAACATTAATTTTATGTAAAAACAATAAGAATCTCACATTAAAAATAAATTAACATGCTGTGTATTATTGTGAAAAACACATTTCCCATCAAACAATGGCAACACACATCCATTCATACAACAGTTTCAAATATTCAAATTCATTCTGTTTTAGAACAATGGTGACAAGTGAATATCACATCACTTAACTATTCAACTGTTTTACATGCATAACACCACACACATTAGAGTGAACTCTGTAACCTACATACATTGCTACTTATTGAAGACGTAGAGAAAATGCAAGTAAAGAGATTGAGGACATCTTAATTTGATATACACTAACTACTTCATATTGTCACTTCATGCATGTTTAATTTTAACAAAATGAATTAGGTTGACTGAATGCATTTTTCAGTACAAATTATTTCCAACGAAGAAATACTTTGATCAAGATTTGAATGCTTGGATGTAAAATAATTAATTACGATATGAAAGATATGTGAAATTAAAATAAAAGAGGTTCAGAAATATTAATTGGGCTTAAAAATACTCTATTTTACAAACTGATTTTGTGTCCTCTATGAACCAGGCAAAAGAGGGACCACCTAAAAATCAGCAACAGAATTCACAATCAATTTTGAATTTTACGGTACGGCTATGCAGTTGTGTACGCGTAAATAACAATTAATTAAATTCTCGACAATAAACAAAGAAAAGGTAAAGTAATATCAATATTTGATGTGTGACGATTCTATTTATACACTTCCTTGTAATTTTAGATAATCTGAGTGTATAATCTATTTCCTTATTATTATATACAAGTAGAACAGTGTTGTTTGAAGTGAATATCTGATTATAATAAGTAGAACAGAGATACGCTTCATTGAATACCTGCCATGCTGCGTTACAATCAAACTACTTCCTCATCACATTGGACTACTTATATGTGAACATTTTAAACACATGTCTGGATCTTTAGTTTTACAATGGAGAATTGTGAAAACCACTCGTTCTGGAGGTGGGAGAGAAAAGGAATATCACTGATTGTGAGTTTGGAGATGAACTCGAAATGTTAATGGTGACCTCAGAGGCAGTGGACTGACTGCGAGACTGGAGCCAAGACTACATTTTTTTTAAGATCCAACTCACATGGGTGTAAAACAATCCAAAAGTCACGAAAAGTGATTAAAGTATCTTAGAGTTGAAAATTTTTGTCAACCATCCCTCATCTAATCATACTCTAAGTTTATTTAATCATTTAATAGTTCTACGTACTAAATTAGATTATGTCTGACTTGTACTGACAGCAATGCAATGCGAAAAACCATCAACAGGGTTTATATCGGGGTTGTCCCTATGTATGGTAAATGTCCAGGGATAAGTAGATTAATCAAAACTTGCAGCACCCATCCAAAAACTGGAATGAATAATGTCTGGTCTTTTAGACCTACTGTACTGATTATGAAAAAATCTATCTAATAAAAAAGTAGGTAGGTACCTGCGTATTGAGACAATGAACTGTTCAAAAGTTTGTACAAAAGTAATTGAAAAGTTGTAGTTAATTCATATATGTAGATTCAACACGAGATCTTTTAATAGATAATCAAAAATAATAATTTCTCATTACGATAATGATGAAAAACACTGAGTTACCTATAAATTCCGTTATATAAACTAAATTAAATACAAAGCAAACAATATCACGAGTTAAATTATTTGTAACACATAGCTTTATTATAATTACAACTGCTTACAGACAAACAGTTCAACACTATAACATTAATATCACACTTGTATATAAAATTATGATCTTTAAATCATATTTTTATTTATTATTTCTATTTCTTTAACAACTAAAAGCAGATTTTCCAACACTTCCAAAGTTTCGTATCGCGGAAAGTGACAGCAGGAGCAGATGACAGCTAAGGCGGTCACCGAACGCGCATGCGTCAGAGTGCGACGTACAGTCAATGAAATTGTGAACATCTATGGAGGCATACGAATAAAATAACAATCTATACTAAACTTACCCCTTCTCCCAATAGTGATTAAATAAGTTGACTGTTCAGTTTATTGTCAGGCTGCCTTCGTCAATATTCATATTAGGATACGTGTTATTTTATTATTGAATCAGTATCATTGCATAACATGTTTATACGTCTTAGTTACAACATTGAGAGGCTGATCCAGTAATTGGTTAGTGCAAAGATTATACTATACTAGTGTTATACTATACTAGGTTAGTGTCTAGGTGTCGACTGTTGGATTCGAATCTCGTTGCTTACTCATGGCCTTAGACAGGGGGGGGGGGGGGGTTTGGGGGTTCTTCCCTCCCCCAAAGTCAAATATTAGATCCCCCTCCCCGAAAATGAAAATCTATATAGGTATGTAAACCACCTTAGGCCTCTTAAACGACTCTCCTTACACTTTACTAGGTAATTTAAGATGAATTAGGAGTTAGGTAGGCACTAGTGGATTTCTGTAGAAGCAGCCTCTTAGAGTAAGTACTATCTAGGCGGCAGTGGTAGAAGGGAAGCCAGAAATAAGATTTTTTATTGCATTATGTTATCCTAAATCAAAAAAGTAACTCGATGAGAATCGTATTCTTAGGACGCTTTGCCACTGAAGGCATGTGCTAAAATCTAAGTATGATAGGTACTAGAGACCGACCGAATAGTCGGTTTCGGTTTCGGCCAGTTTCGGCCATAGTTTCGGTTTCGGCCAAAAAGTGGCCGAATCTTCGGCCAAACCGAAACTAGCATCCGTATTATATCGAGCATTGTCGGGAATCTTCGGAACATATTCACACTTTGTATTTGTATTCTGTACACTAGTCCTTTTTTTCTTTTACAAAAGTAAACCAGATTTATATCACTACCCATTTTTATCATTTAAGAAATCGGTTACATGAAAGATGTTCGAAAAACGGTATTTCGAATTCCAAATGTTCGAAGAACAGTTGTTCGAAAAATAATAATCAGAATAACAATAGTTCGAAAGTAATGTGTTCGAACTCACAATTGTTAGAAAAGCGAAATCATCGAATCACAATAGTTCGATTGCCATTTTATATGAATTTATTTAATTTTCTGTAAAGTTTCGAGGCGAGTTAAATAAACAGGATTGTCTTATATCTCAACCGACTATCAAAACCCCATTTTTGTCGCAATATTTTGACATTTCGTCATCCAACTGCGAATGAAATGGATGAGTTCATAAGGAACTAATGTCACTTTTAGTGTTACCAAGAAAATGAAGCGATTATTACCAAAATGATTTATTTCCGTATTTTGACATTTTAGTTAATACAGTTTTTAAATTTATTACGAACTAAGTCATATTACTAAAATATTTTAGTTGAGCACAAGTTTTTTCTTCTTCGAATCATGGTATAAATGGTCATTTGATGTGAAATCCCGGGACATGCATCCGTTTAGTTTTTACAAAAAATATTAAATTTGCAAATCGTCTTTAAAATAATTTATTTAAGCCAAAACATATTTCAAAAATTTGGAGATTCTGCCATCCTACCAGGAATAAATGAATGAAAAATATTTTTACATTCTTACTAAAGTTATATATTTAATAGTTAAAAAATGCAAAAATGGTGTACCATGCGTAATCAGCAGTGTTGTCACAATACAAGT
The DNA here is from genome assembly GCA_963576895.1 of Ceraclea dissimilis. Classification (NCBI taxonomy): domain Eukaryota; kingdom Metazoa; phylum Arthropoda; class Insecta; order Trichoptera; family Leptoceridae; genus Ceraclea; species Ceraclea dissimilis. The sequence goes on along the minus strand of OY756358.1, from coordinate 12,963,872 downwards.
TTTAATTTTTCGTTTTAGTTGGCTAATAAGTGTTTTCTAACCTCAGGGATCAAAAAAATATTTCATGCATATTGTTTTTTTTTTATCTAAAGTAGCCAAGAAATGACATTGGTACTTATTGAACTACGAGTTTTGTGTCGTAATGTTGCCGCCTTGTGTCATTTGTTGCCAGTGAAAAAATATTTGATAGAAAATTATCAGAGATCTTAAGGTAATACCTTCTTGTGGTATTATTATTGAAACTCTTTTTGGATAAACAAACAATATATAATGAAAAATTTAGAATTATGCAGTGTCTAAATACACATAACTTTATACCTAGTGCACAAATTATATTAAATATGGTACAACACGCAGTTGTGTTGACGGCGACACTATATTAGCGTGCGCCTTTAGCCAGTAAACTTTTTTCGAACAATTGTAATTTCGAACAATTGTTCGTTCGAAAATATGTTTTTCGAAATAAAGTGCGTCGAACTATTGTCATTCGAAAATTTGTATTTCGAATTATTGCTATTCGAAATGTTGTTTTTCGAAGTATTGTGCGTTCGAAAATATGTAAATCGAACAACTTTCCTGTCACCTCCTAGTGTTAACTACGCCATGGATACCTACATAACTGATGACATACGAGTAAGTTGTAGTTTAACGAATTTCTTTCTTCTGTGCTTACATTGAGTTCCGAAAATGAAGTGGTTTCCTAATAAATATCTTAGGGAAACACCAGATATCAGAGCAGGGTACCTATAATGATTTTTTTTTCAAAATTACAACTGAAATTCCTAAGTTTCGGTTTCGGTTTCGGCCGAAACTAGAAGGGGAGCCGAATATTCGGTTACGGTTTCGGCTAAAAATCCAGTTTCGGTCGGACACTAATAGGTACCTATATTTTTATCTTAAAGCGCAGATAAGTCCATAATTGAATTTCAGCCACGGTCCTTGTCATAAGCTGTCCGCATCTATTACGCTAATCCATCATGGAACATAAAGCTAATATGGCTACTAATAGTAGGGCCTGATACGTATCTGATGGTAGATAGGTACTTTTAATTTATAATATATAAAATTATATAAGTACATAATTGAATTTTCCTTTACCTATACTATCTTCGTATAGCTCGGCGTAGCTAAGGCCTTTTTTTTTTATTTTTTACTTATTTTATTTACCCAAGATTCACCTACACAATTTCCTGTAAGGAGCTATATACTTAATAGGTACCAACTAGGAATGGGCAAATCGTTGGAGCACCCTGAAATCCATGGCATACCTACGGCCTATGGTATGTAGCACGTATAGATATTTGTGTAGTTATGTACTGTGTTACACCTTTATTATGTAGGTAAGGTATGTATGTATAAGATTATGTTTGAAATGTCAGTTTGCACGCATCTCTTATGAACTGGGTCGCGACTTACGTACCATCTCATGTCATTATCAAGCAATCGGCATCGTCCACCATTGTATAATGGATGGGCGTCGCCAGCCTCGGAGCTGGGGGGGGGGGAAGGGGGGCAACAAAAATTAAAAAAAAATGATACAGCGTAAATAGCGCCGCATGCGATTTTATTTTTTACACACAGTCAAATAGGTCCCTATATTGCATAATAAATGCACCGAGAAATAGCAAATTCTTATGAAATATATTTTTTTTAGGAAAAATGGGTGAAGTGATGAACCTGGTGTCTTTCTATGGTAAGTGATCCATATTGATGTAATGTAAGAAGCAAGCGACCGTGTAAGTATACGCCGTAGGCGAATTTTTTCTTATAATATGTACCAAAAGAAGTCGTGATTTAAGTCGTAAATTTAGTTTATTTTTCGTGAGGGATACCTACTTAAATATAGGTAATGAATACACGTAACAGTAATTAGTGCCGCAGGCAATTTATTTTATGAAACCATTGCATTTCAATGGATTTTCTTACTGATTTTAGAAAATTTATGATATGATGAGAAAATGTGTGTAATAATGTGACTTTTTGAGAGGTTTTATCATTTAGTATGAAAAAGTAAATACCTATTCCAACTCTAGGGGGGGAAGCAGCTGCCCCTCCCCTCGACGGCGCCCATGGTATAATGTATAGATACTAGATAGGGAGGGACCTAATGCTATATAATATTATCTACCTACTAATAATTGTATTAGGTATAGATATTTGCATATAAATACCAAATGAAACAATACGTGAAACTCCTGACACGAGTGTTATGTACCGAACCTACATATACAATGTCAGGGATCCCGATGGTAAGGTTCTATTGCACTGTAGTATCGGTAGGTAAGTACATTTTTCAATCTACCCTCCCCAGGCCTGATATGCGCTTAGGTTCAATGATACGTGGTAAGTGTATAAATACAAGTGGTAAGTGTATAAATACAAGCAAATGTATTAGTCCAAGAGCCCATCGTTGAAATCATGACGGATGTGTTTTTTGATCGAAATGTGGTTTAAAAGAATGTTTAGACATAATATAATACATTGCCATAGGGTTGCCTAGCAAAATCTTGCCGCGAGTACCTTTACCATGATGATTATTGACACCAATTTTGAAGCGAATTGCACCCATCTGTTTTTTAAGTAAAATTAGCACCATCGGAAAGAGGACGATTTGAAGGTATAGAAAAACATGGGTTGCCTGTCCTCAGTCTGCCGCAACCCTAGGCAACCCAGGCTCAAAGATGCCATTTTTCGAAGTAAAATGCACCCATCTGTTTTTTACACGAGTGACACATCAAATTGAAGCTACTGTCTTCCTCGATACGATGAAATAGGGTTGCCTCCCTAAAACCTGCCGCAAATTAGGGTTGCCTGCATTTGAATGGTGATATTTGAATGATGATGACCTGGTTAAAATGTGGTGGCATATCCAGGAAAATACTATATTTGCTTTTCTTTTAATCATTTTTTATGTTTTTTGGGGTGCTGAATCCAAATTTCAACTTTTTGAGCTCTTAACTATGATGGTTTTCGCGAAAAATGCAAAAAACAGAGAGAAAAGTGTTTTTCTTCGAGACTTTTTTTGTAACTCGAAAAGGATGCACTTTAGAGAAATGAATGTTAGGAGAAAAATAATCTGCGTTAAATTTTCTATAAATTATTATACGTTGTATTTTTTTGTCAGACGAATGGTTTTGGAGCTAGAGCGCTTTAAAAGTTAAAAAAAATATTAAAATTGTTCCAATCTTGTAGTTTCTTCAGTTTTCTGCCTACAGTAAAAAATATGTTAATCTTTAAATAATAAAAAGTAAAAGAAAAATTAATTTTCAACGATTATGTCTTTGGGTTCATTTCGCTCAGATGCACCATTTAAGAGATAAAGGGCATCGAATTTGGATATTATTGAATGAAAATGAGATTTCATAATGTATAAAGTTGTATTAGTGTTATCTGTATATGACATCGCTACTCATACATACATACTAATACAGACGCATTCGTGTTATCACAAGTCGGTAAAATAGCAAATAATGTGAAGACTGTGACACTATGTTAAAAATGTATTATCATTTGAGAGTCATTTGTTAAATTATGATGAAAATAAAATAACCCTTTTAAAAAAAATCGTGAAATAATAGCGTTTGTTTCAATTCACGTGTAATATTGTATCCCGAGCATATTTATTATATAAAGGGAACATGAAGGTGTGATAAAAAAATACTGCGAATAAATAAAATTATTATTAATTTTATGGATGTTAATTATGGATGAAAAAAAATTAAACTGAGGAATTTGGGGGGGGGGGGGGGGAGTTAGAATTTTACTCGGCTCGGCTGCGGGTGGAGCCGTGCGCGATATGCATATTTTCGCGCTTGTCTATTTTTAGCTATTCTTCCAGTACGCTTGTAGCAACTTTGGTGGTAATATTTACTATAGGTACTTGGCATCACCCGCAGCCGAGTGAAAAAAGTTTTAAAGTTAATAACATTTTTCACTTGCAGCCGAGTGAAAAAAAAAGTTTTAAAGTTAATAACATTTTTCACTCGGCTGCGGGTGATGCCAAGTACCTACATATAGTAAATATTACCACCAAAGTTGCTACAAGCGTACTGGAAGAATAGCTAAAAATAGACAAGCGCGAAAATATGCATATCGCGCACGGCTCCACCCGCAGCCGAGCCGAGTAAAATTCTATCCCCCCCCCCCCCCCCAAATTCCTCAGTTTTATTTTTTTTTTCATCCATAATTAACATCCATAAAATTAATAATAATTTTATTTATTCGCAGTATTTTTTTATCACACCTTCATGTTCCCTTTATATAATAAATATGCTCGGGATACAATATTACACGTGAATCGAAACAAACGCTATTATTTCACGATTTTTTTTAAAAGGGTTATTTTATTTTCATCATAATTTAATAAATGACTCTCAAATGATAATACATTTTTAACATAGTGTCACAGTCTTCACATTATTTGCTATTTTACCGACTTGTGATAACACGAATGCGTCTGTATTAGTATGTATGTATGAGTAGCGATGTCATATACAGATAACACTAATACAACTTTATACATTATGAAATCTCATTTTCATTCAATAATATCCAAATTCGATGCCCTTTATCTCTTAAATGGTGCATCTGAGCGAAATGAACCCAAAGACATAATCGTTGAAAATTAATTTTTCTCTTACTTTTTATTATTTAAAGATTAACATATTTTTTACTGTAGGCAGAAAACTGAAGAAACTACAAGATTGGAACAATTTTAATATTTTTTTTAACTTTTAAAGCGCTCTAGCTCCAAAACCATTCGTCTGACAAAAAAATACAACGTATAATAATTTATAGAAAATTTAACGCAGATTATTTTTCTCCTAACATTCATTTCTCTAAAGTGCATCCTTTTCGAGTTACAAAAAAAGTCTCGAAGAAAAACACTTTTCTCTCTGTTTTTTGCATTTTTCGCGAAAACCATCATAGTTAAGAGCTCAAAAAGTTGAAATTTGGATTCAGCACCCCAAAAAACATAAAAAATGATTAAAAGAAAAGCAAATATAGTATTTTCCTGGATATGCCACCACATTTTAACCAGGTCATCATCATTCAAATATCACCATTCAAATGCAGGCAACCCTAATTTGCGGCAGGTTTTAGGGAGGCAACCCTATTTCATCGTATCGAGGAAGACAGTAGCTTCAATTTGATGTGTCACTCGTGTAAAAAACAGATGGGTGCATTTTACTTCGAAAAATGGCATCTTTGAGCCTGGGTTGCCTAGGGTTGCGGCAGACTGAGGACAGGCAACCCATGTTTTTCTATACCTTCAAATCGTCCTCTTTCCGATGGTGCTAATTTTACTTAAAAAACAGATGGGTGCAATTCGCTTCAAAATTGGTGTCAATAATCATCATGGTAAAGGTACTCGCGGCAAGATTTTGCTAGGCAACCCTATGGCAATGTATTATATTATGTCTAAACATTCTTTTAAACCACATTTCGATCAAAAAACACATCCGTCATGATTTCAACGATGGGCTCTTGGACTATATTGGGACCTATGTTGGCAACACAATCAAATAATAACAGACAACTTGCATGTTGGCTCTGGATGTTATTGTGTGAATTTTAACAGTATTTCTAAGTCGACTTACTCCACTTCGTAATATAAGCTTTACTATTGTACGAGTATAGTTTGGAGAGTACAAAAATATTGTAGGTATTTGAGTTTATTTCGTTTTAAAAACACAAATAAACACATTTTATAAAATTGCAGTAGGTACCTACAGAATTTTTACCTACCTACGACACAATTAGAACAATTATTATCTGTTTTAGATATGAGTGAAGATTCATTTTCGGAATCGGTTCTTCAAAAAAAATGAAAAAAAGACAAGTTTACTCGTATCAATGTAATAAAAACCTAAAATGAAAAAGCAACGAACTTACCTAGTACAATCATATGGTAAATGTATTCAATTTGTCAATGCCGTCTTCCGGTATTGACAAATTACTACCTACCTACTCAGAAACAGCACCAACCTGAAGGTACTTTCCAATGTATCGGGATGTCTAGCTAGATGATATATCATAACATAAGATGTAAGTATGTGAGACATCAGTACTCAGTGGGTACATCGCCGAGAAATTCTAGAAAATACGTCTGGTAAACAAATGATACCATCACTGGAGAAATATCATAAGGGGTAGTAGGAATACCATAGATATAACTATAGATGCAATATCTCTACGTTGTAGCGTAACATACTATCTGCCCTTGAGGGGTAGCCGTCGAGAGCAGAACACCGCAATACGTGTGTTATGTGTGAAATATAGATGGAAAGCATTTGGCATAGTATGATCAAATGGTAGGCACTTTCTAAACTCTTTATCACCTACTTATTACCGATTTTTCCAGGGTTATGTGAACAGCATCTGTTTTTAGTATTATGTATTGAATCTTGGACATGAGAATAAAGAAATAAAACTATTATTTAATTTGGCATAGTAGATACAGGTAAGTTATATGTAGTTCGTATTAACATCACCGTCACGGCAGCTAAGTATAGGCAATTCCTTCAAAATTAAACCCAACATTGATGGGCGGCAACATCATTTGCCTAGTACTATTAGTATACCATAATCAATGCAAACTCTTTTATTTGAGAATATCTTAAGGGCGATGGCCTTCTGTAGGTAATGTGACGTAACCGTGCATGATGACCAAGTGTGACGTAAACTGTAAGTTTTTTCATTGTGGCGCGCCCTGTATACCACGCGCCCTGTACCCACGTAACTCTCCTGGGTCTGTGTTGTTTGTATATCGTCATGGAAACCATAAGGGGGTGCCTGGCTGTGTCATCTCGTCGTTCGTGTCAAAATGAACATTTCAGTTATTCAACATTAATCGCGGTGGATTTTAATGATTCAACCTTTTTGATGTGCTTTTTGATGTGACTTGTGGATTGAAATTTATTACCCTACGAGGAAAACGCGAGGACGAGGTAAGATGAAAAAAAAGGAAAACGTGTAAGAGGCACTTTACAAAAAGCTTGAAGATAAAATCGTATGGGTACCGAATGTTATGTCGACAGTTAGCGCTTCTTAAAAAACCACAACTTTTTATTTACCTTCTTCGTGTTTTTAATGGTGAGGTTAGCTATACATAGTTACAAGAACATAGGGTTGTAGAACACTATTAAGACATGTAAGCTATTTGAAAATACCGCGGGCACAGTTCAAAATTCTTCGATATTTTTTTATGGCAAACTCGTGAGTAGATATTATAGCTTCCTTAGTAAGTAGTAAGTACCCATTTAAATAATTCGACAAGTTTGCAAAGCACATTATTCCATCACACAAAAATAGTGAAAAATCGCACATTGACGAGCAGCGATGTATAGTAAAAGAGTCACCACAGTTATTATTGAATCCAATGGGAGGAATATACCTATCTAATTCTTCTTCTAATTCTTACTAGACAGTGGCTTGTTATTTGGGAGTGGTTATATAGTCTTTTGCAAGGTAGCCACTCATCCATCTCTTCAGTGGTCTGCCCGGGGTCGTCTACATTGGGGTTGTCCATGCAACACTTTTTAATGTGCCTGATGCATTCCAGTTATATGAAAGTTATCTGATTCGGTGAATTGAATTCGGTATTGGCGAAATTCGAACGAATATCAAAAAAACATATCCATACTAAATATTTAGGTATGTTATATTATCCTTCAACATGTTTACCGAATCTATTATCATTACTGATGATACCACCTGCCTACATATTACACATAAGACCTTTGTTGGCTCAAAATAATATTTTCATCCCATTATTTCGTTCAAATACGATTATTATTTTTTGAAACTGAATTTACTTTGATGTACATCATCTATTTTTAGAAATTTGTGGAAATTGAATTTGTATACTTTTACCATTATTAGGTATGTCCGCTAGAAATTTGATTATCGCATATTATTGAAATTATGAATTATGAAAACAAAGCTAATTTATTTTTATATGTGAAATAAATTACGTATTAATTTTTAATGGCTGAAAAGGAAAGATGTTAAAGAGTGAGACTATTCTATAATGACAAGTTCTGGGATGGAAGGGTGTAGAGAGCGTTGGGTATCTGCATGAATGTTACAGAAGCGAGAGTAGGGGTGTATCATGGTCTCCTCTACCCACCCCGACAGGGACGTGGCACGTGATGGTATTGACAGATATTTTATTCTGAATAGTGAATGAATGCAGTTTACATGCATAGGAATTGAACAAGATAAGTATATACTCGTATATCAATATTCTTTACAGTTCAAATAATCCAATTTTAGCTACTACTCAAACTAAAAATACTACTCAAAATTATATAAAGCGCTTTAGAAAATGTTCCCTTGAAAGCACTGTCGCCAAAATAATATGTAAGAGAAATTGTATTAATATTCCAGTGACCGAGACCACACGTAACAGCGTATAATAAAATTATAAAATATACAACGTAAAAAAATATATCTGACAATCACCCCTTAAAACTCACCCTTCTCACTAAAACGATCATACATAGGAAAGTTTAGTTTATTTCCGACCGTAGAGCTGTGAGCGTCGCGGCGCCTCGTGCTACGAAATTCGTAGAATCACGTGTTTCTTTTTTTGAACAAGCCTCGATCGTAGCAGGAGTTTTGTGGATTTTTATATCAACCTACGTACAGTTTTTAGTTTGAGGGGAGAGAAATAAACCGGATATTTATAAACCGGATATTTAAAAGGTGAGACAAAATATTAATATTATATCACAATTCAGCGCGTTATGTTTTTTTTACCTGAAACTACAGTAGACCATATTTTATTCGCATGTTTTAAATATCTGCACTTTTACCTAGGGTGATTTCATATACATATACTCGTAATTACCATCCATTTTCAGGCCTCTTTGTCACTATAATTTTCATCTAAATCTCTAAACAAGCCACCTTACTTTACGTGTCTTACTTCAAATAATTATATAAATGTAGCTAATATTATATAGGTTCTTAAATAAAGTATAACGTATATTATTTTAGTAATTAAATTTACTTCAAAACTTGTACACAAATGTATTACATCTAATAAACCGTAAAATAATAATTAATTATCGACAATATTACAATTTTAAACTGTCACCTAAAAAGCAAATTTTTATGCACAATTTCAAGATGCTGGGACATTGCGAACTTATTACAATTTAAGGATTATTTTCGATTCTCTTTGATGTGATATACGCCAGGAGATTGATGGAAAATATAATCTGGCGACCAATGTGCTAGCTCATTCGGTCTCCGAGCATATGAAGGGAGCTTAGATGACTTCCTATACCTGAATGAGCCAGCGACTGAATATAGAACGTTCAATTTAATTTCTGACGACAAAACTATTGCTTTCGAAATTTATAATTGCCCAATGCCCAACCTTTAAACTTTTTCTTTTGAGGGATGTGATATACTTCTTTTGAACATAGATACGATAAATAAATAATAATTTAAAGATGACAATGTAATTGCCGACAAAGATAGATGGTGGTAAAAAAAAACAATATACTTTCGGCCATGCTTTGCTTTATTATTGTCTGTTTCTTCACGTATCTACAATAATTATTTTAACATACTCACAGATTATGCAACGTTTCATCTATGTATCTAAGCCACATTTAAGATGAATAACCTTTGTTGGTTGGATGATGTAAAAAGATTGAATAAATTGCGTGCACTGTATGTAGGTACCTAAACACAAGAAACACGAGTAGGTATTATGGTTCCCATTGCATTTTATTGTTTCATTTAGTGATTTATGATACTACTGGAAGTCTTAACTTGATAAATAATATATTTAGTTTCTTTAGGAAGTTACGTGAAATGAAAGTATCAGGTTTTTTTGATAAGTTGACATCCTTACCTTTTTATACAGACCCATTCTTTTGGAAAACACTCATTGTATTTCCCAGAATCTCGCTCCACTCCTCATACGAGAATCAAAGAGTCGTATGTACTTATACTGAACAGGATACCCTTTTTATCTACAATTTAATTAAGGATATCAAGTGATTACTCCAACGACCCAAGTAGGGAGTAATAAGGGTATAGTTCATCCTAACTAGGATTCTATGGAATTGCCCATCTTGGAGTTTTTTTCTAATAATAGAGTACCTAATCTGATGGACCTAAATTATCCGATCATACAGAACAAATGAAAGGAAAAATGAGATAGATACAAAGTTTTGTTCTTGATTCTCGCAAATAAATAATATACTTGATGACTCTCATTCTACCTAAATTTAATTTACTGGAAGACAGTTAGTATGTTTTTGCAATACCTAGGTCCTAAAAACCATAAATACAATAAAAATCTGGGATTTTATACTACAAAATATTGTTTAATTTTGCCTATAAAAATGAACATTATTTTTCATTTCTATTACAGAACTTAAATTGTATCTGATAAATCTGAATGAGATCTATTTATTTATTCTACGTATTCTGCCTCACTATCGAAACCGATTGCAGTTTGCAGGACATTCTGCGGCAGAATATTTTAGTACTCTATTATTTTTTTATGGCAAAGCACCCGTTGTCGAGTGATTCATGATAGAGTCATGAGAGTATAGGAAATGGTTAGAAATCTTATTACTTATTATAATGAAGACTTCCCATGGGATGTCATAAACATTGCCACTTCGTGTATTAGTATCTACTCGTAGTAATTATTATTATAGTAATGGAACAACTTTGTACAATATTCATCATCTTAATAGTACACGACAACATAATACCACCACAGTATAATGTTCCCACACAAGTGCTAGTGAGATACTATGAGATACAAGTTTAGCTGAGGCTGAGCTTTCAGTTAGACTTAGAGTATATTATTATATTACGTACGTGTTATACTTGCGGAGATTTGCAGAATCTTCCTTCCCCAGAAATCCTTGGGGTGAACCTTATCGTCATAACAGTAACACATAATAATATTACACTACTTCCCCGTCAAATGTTCCTCGAGGGAACAAAGGAAGATCTCAAGACCCATCCATTCATGACAGTTCTATACGCAGTGCGTATTGTATTTCTTTCCATGTCATTTGTAATGCTTTGATCTCATGGTCGTAGGAAGGAGGTACAATTAAATAATGTATTTTTAATCGTCGGAGATACTAAGGTATATACAAAACAATCGTTGTTTTAGACTTACTTTTTTACGTTACGGTTTATGATACGATTTTTTCACAAATTTAAAAATTACCCTTAGTGTCCACTATGCAGTTTCAGATTACTCGCAGATGAAGGCAAGGCATTGAAACATGAGTGTGAAACGATATAGGTTAGAGAGCTTACGACAACAAATACGCAAGCTATATACCTGCTTGTTTCCCTAATATGTCATTGGGGTGACATTATTTCCATAAATAATTTGAATTTGCCTAACCTTATATTAATTATTATGATTATTTGTATTATGTTGTGTGTTATGATGTGAGGACTGTAATTGACTGACGACACATAAACTGACTGACATTTGAAGATGCCGCAGACATAATAAGTTGATACTTCTGTAAATATAACGTTTTTACTTTCAAACTTTCCTCCCTTCATCGCACATATTATGAATTTACTACACATGATAATATATGAGCGCTTTAAACTGCTTGGAGCAGATCTGCTACCTTCTTCTTTCAAGTTGGTCCCTCAGTGGCGCTTTAAAGACCTCAGTAGTATTTATTTACCACCATATCATTTTGGTAAGATTGCACCGGTACCTACCGAATCGCTTATGTTCAGGAATCAGTTTTGCACAGGAGAACTCTCAGATTACATTATTTTAAGTATTTTAAATATCTCTATTCTAATCTATTCTAAACTCTAAGATTACATTATTTAAGTATTCTTTCGGTAAAGCAGAATCCTGGCGACGACGTAGGCTATTAAAATCAAATAACTGTTACTGTTGAAAAGAAAAAACTTCATGTAAGCAATACCTAGGTTGTTGAATAAAACTTAAAATCCCGGCCCACGCCATTCGTGCACAAAAACTATTTTGTTACCAGTTCGTGTTATACGAGTATTTAACAGAATGTGATTTTTAGCAGATACTTTCAGTGTTCATAAAATCTTCCCAAATAATTCTACAGTGTATAATAACACATAATATAACATTTAGTAAAACACTCACCAACTTTTAATAGAATTCTACTTGGTTAGTGCCGTCTTGGGACTTTATGACATAACTCACTCGTACATTAGGCTGAGCTGAATAAACAATAATAATACCTGGAGTACCTACATAAGATAATATTTTTTACCGCGACTACTAAGTACCTACTTGAAATCGGGCGAGTAAAGTAAGTATTTTACCTTTACAAGATTTTTCTGTAGTAGTCGGTAAATATGAAAATTACTTCTTTTTAGAGTCATGTTTACTTTAAATTGAGCAAAGTATATACCCTTCATCTACAAGATTACAACATGACAGTATATGCTTTGGATACTTACATCTCCATCTAGTGATACTAGACGTATTTTTTTTAGTTTTCCAAAATAAATTAGAAGTAAGTAGGTGCGTATGGGGTAAACACAATTTGTGGGTAGGTTCCCTAAAGTATGTATAGAAAACTCAAAGGGACAAGGCATCCCTTGTGTCACGGCGACCCAGAATAGATCTTTTGTAACGTAAGAATGTATAGGTATATGTAGATATGTATAACAATATTGATAAAGTTTGAATCATATATCCATTTACACAACTTTATTTGCGGACACTATTATAATTTAGTCCGAAAAAAGTAAATAAAATAGGTACATATTCTGAATGTTTATCTTACTATAATGTAATCGCCGGAAAACTTCGAATCCGTTAGGTATGTCTATAATTCTATGTTTGGTTTGTATGATTGTATTGTTTTAATATACGTTTCTCTATTTTGAAAAATATTTTGAGGCTCGTGACCCGACTATGACGTCACAGTCATTTTCCACGGCATTAAGGTTCAAAATCGCGTGAACAATCGCATGATAAAATGGTAAAAATAGCGTTTTTTATAATTTTTTAGGGTTAATTCGCTTCAATCAAAAAACTTTTACGGTTTTTCCCTAGATTTTAATGCATATATCAGTACAAAAAAATACACCGCGACTTTCGGTAAAAGAGTTTCTGTCTTTCGGAAAAAAGTTTTAGAAATTTTTAAAATGTCAGTATGCGTACTTTTAATGCTGTGAGTCGGAATTTACACGATTTATATAAAATGATTTTGTAAAGAAAACATTCACTGAGCTCTTCGCTATCTAAAAAGAATACAAGACAAACTTATAGGCAATACCTATATATTGGTTACAAAATTTTTAATCTCTTGCTCAAATTTGTATGATATAGTATAGGTACATAATTATTATTTGTCTCATCAGAGACATTACGGTGTACCTATAATTATATTTCCAATCTATTTGATAATTACTTATGGACCTAAATAAATACATTTGGAGATGCTATCTACATAATTCAAGAAATATTTATTTGCCCAATTTGAGTATCCCACCAGCTCATCAATTATTGCATAGGTACAATATTACATCAAATTTATTATGTTTTAAAACAAACTGTCCAAAATCATCTCCGCTTTAAAAGTATTGAATAATTAATATTAGTGTCCGACCGAAACTGGATTTTTAGCCGAAACCGAAACCGTAACCGAATATTCGGCTCCCCTTCTAGTTTCGGCCGAAACCGAAACCGAAACCGAAACTTAGGAATTTCAGTTGTAATTTTGAAAAAAAATCATTATAGGTACCCTGCTCTGATATCTAGTGTTTCCCTAAGGTTAAGGTTCCCTAGGAAACCACTTGGAACTCAATGTAAGCACAAAAGAAAGGAACCCATTAAATTACAACTTATGTCATCAGTTACGTAGGTATCCATGGCATAGGTAGATAATACTAGGAGGGGGCATAAAAAATGCAATTTTTCTTCGGGAGGTTAAGTAACGGAAGTTGTGATGTAGTTTGTTAATATGTATATTCGCCAGCCTTGGAGCTAAGGGGGGGGGGGGGCAACAAAAGTTTACACAATTGAGATAGGACGAAAAAGGGGTAAATAGCGCCGCAGGCGAAATTTTTTTGTGAGACATGATGAAGAAGGCCGTGATGTGGTTTGGTTTATTTGAAAATGTACATAATAATTTGTACAAAATTAGTACGAAAAATATTTTCTATAAAAGGAATAAAAAAATAGCGCCGCAGGTAATTTTTTTGTGAAACAATTGAGTTTTGGTGTATTTTTTATACTTACTAATTTTACAAGATTTATGACATGGTGAGAAAACGTGCGGTAATAGTGTGATTTATTGTGAGGTCTTATCATTTGGTGTGAAAAAATATATACCTATTCCAATCTCTAGGCGGCAGCTGCCCCCCCCCCTGCCGACGCCCATGTGTATATTATCTTTGAACTGAATATTTGAATTTGAATGCGCCAAGAAGTAGCGCCGCAGGCAATTTTGTATATGGGCGAAGTGATGAATCTTGTTGTAGGTAAGTAAAACACTTGGTTATGTTGTATCAGGGAAACGGCTGCCTAAGTAGCGCCGCAGGTAAGAAATTTGTCATAAGACATAAATGATGTGTAAGTATAAAAATGGGTAGTGATAGTGATCTAGTTCACTTTTGTAAAATAACAGAATGCATAACACAAAGTATGAATCTGTTCCGAAGATTCCCGACAATGCTCGATATAATACGGATGCTAGTTTCGGTTTGGCCGAATATTCGGCCACTTTTTGGCCGAAACCGAAACTGGGGCCGAAACCGCCAATTTTGGCCGAAACTGGCCGTAACCGAAACCGAAACCGAATATTCGGTCGGTCTCTAATTAATATGATTAATTTCACAAATTTGTGTTAATTGCTTAATGAACTGTCGACAAAAATAAACCAGATTTTGGTACCGTATACAGAGATATTTTACGTATATGTACGTTCTGCACATAGATACATTAGACGAATTTTATTAGATTTCATGTTTCACATTTCATTAAGCATCTTATATTACTATAGTTATGTATTAGTAAGACGTCTAACCACGATGAAGAGGATTTATTAGTTACCTACTCATGTGATAAGAGATTTGACATTGAGGGGGCATATGTACTGAGCAAAAATCGTCCTATTTTTGCCACAAATTTTTCAAATTTTGTATGAGAATGTTAGCGCGAAATATAATAATGTAAGCGACAAAGTGAATTATACCTTTTTTAAAGAAACCTAGGAAAAAATTATTAAACCTAAAACGGCCGATTTGTTAAGATTATAATTACCAGTATTTTGGCTAAATTATACTTTTATATCTGAAAAACTGAACGGAAAATCTTCAGATCCCATAAATTTTAGGGGTACTTTAGGAATATTTTTTTATTTAAGGAATTTCCAAATCGTGTAATTCTAAAACATCCGATCCGTAGTCCATACTTTCATCTATCACTGTCTTCAGTTTCAAGACGATTACCTCAGTATTGGCCGAGTACAATTCAGGGTGCCGAAGCCCAATGACAGCATATAGGAACTTAATACCGCGCTCGACTGTTTATCCAGTGGGCGCGGGTTCTATCCCCGATACCGACCTTCTCCACTTCACGACACGAGCTTTTCAAGCTTACTGTGACGTGTACAAGGGTGTATTAGAGGAACGTTCACTAAATAGTGATTAATATACCTACCGTCCACGTCATAATATTACTTTGCTGCAGTTCTGCGTCCCTTACGGAGTAGACAAAGAAAACATAATTCTGTATCTACAAATTACTTAAAAAATTCCTGATTTATCACGGAATTTTGCACAAATTGAGATAACTACAGAAAGATGTGTTGGGTGAATTTCGTCGTCAAAGTAAACACGATAGATATGCATTGCTTACACAACTATCTCGTACACGTATGTAGGTACGAATATATCTAGGTAGAGTCGACTGACAGACAAAGAGATTTTCATTCGACATTTTTAATCTAATCAATATCAGACAGGGTATTATGCCATAACTTATTAATGAATACATAATCATTATTGTCTCTAAGCTAACGGAGGACTTCTCCTTCCCTGTACAATGTACATGTTTATTTCTTTTTTTATATTAAAAGAAACTGGGTTAATGGATAATATTATAGGTACCTAACCTACATATTATATTCGTGTCACCAAAATGTCATATCTTATCAGGGTGGCGGGTTTAATGTCAAATTAAAATTTTATATGATCAGGTCGTTGACACCTGAATACAATTTATATTTCCATATTCTAAATTGTTGTAGACACTTACCCTAAATATTTCCTGTTGTCTATTTACCTGCAAACTATAGTCTAAATTGTATAGCAAGTATCCAACGAAAACTCATCTGATTAAACTCGAATCAGCAATATGGTTCACCACTCGTTTATGTAAGAGTGAAACTTTGTGCCTACTCATGTGTAGTGCATGCTCAAATAAAGCAACGCACACTCGCTTGCCTTTCTCTGGTTACCGCACATTGTTGGGAATGCCGTGATATTATGAATGTATTATCTATAAAATTTTGGGTGACAGTTGAATAAAAAATACGTGGTTTATCGCTTATAAAAATGGTTTATTGTCACACAATGTAGAAGCTAGAAGAAGCTTGTGTTTTGAAGCAGAGTTAGTTGACTTATTAATGACAAATAAATGTGCGGGCCTGGATAAACTATATTTACCTACATGTGTAACATAAAGTTACACGGTAAAAAAACATGAAATTACCGAAATAATGAACGTCTGGGTTTTAATAATGGCTTTGTGTAAATATATTATGAATGGGTTGAATAGTGAATAATAATATTGATTGATCATTGGTCATTGTGAAATAACTATCTGGTGTATGGAAATATTATGATAATGGGTATTATTTGTTAGGTGAGGGAAGATAATAGGTATATCAGGAGCAGTAGCAAATAACAAAATACCAATAACATTTCGCTTATAATTGTAATACTCGAAGAAACAAATTTATACAATCTATACCTTCTGTTTTTGCAATTCTCAATAGTTGTTTACTTTTCCCGTGACTGAACTTCAATGACCATTTTTATAAAAAATATTTATTTTTCAGTCATATTTTACCTCATACGAATACATTCGTCGGAATTTTAATTATATGGGTTCACGGGATTTATTTTCTTTACAAGGCAAATGAAAGAGAAAATGTAAATTAAGTAAAGGGTCACAGTAAATTTCTTCTTTATAAGGTCTATCCTGAGAAAATTGTACTTCTACGCTTTTTCTTTCATAATTTCTGGTAGAATTAGAGGGTTGGAAAATGCGCATGTTTAAGAAAAACTGGACTATAAACTTTACATCGCTCCATAATAAGACAAGAGATTAAGGAATTAACTATAAGCGTATTGCTGAAAAATCACTGTGCTGTGCTGTATTAGTGAAGGGATGCTTAACTGCGACAAGCGAAAGTGTTTTTTGTCTGACATTCTTGTGGAGTCGAAAAATAAACGAAATTTTTTGGAAGAAATTTAGGGTAAACATTTTATTAGATACTTAGTAGTGGAATATTGTTCAAATATCGATTGAATAAAGGGAGAACGAACTGGTATTTCGGTCCTACATTCCTGAATCGAGGTTAATGCTTATTATGCTTTCATTTAATTTCCTAAATACCAGCATACTTACAACTTTAGTAATATGTATGTACTGAAATATACGAAAGTGTTCAATATCAACTTACATAATGTTTTATATTAAATTCCTAAGCGATGTAATATTAAAATTATCTCGCATATTTGAAATTCATTTTTCGATAATCATTTTTCAGTGAAAGCAACAAAGGAGGAATGCCATGTCACCAACATCAGCATAGCAGCGTGTCGTGGTTGTTTTAATTTATCACATTGATTTTTTAAATTAATAGTTTTTTGCGCACTTCTGATAATCTTCCCTCCGCATACTTTAAGTATTCAAAGCTTAGTTTTAATAATATTTAGTATTTTTTAATGCCTTGAATGAAAAAGTTGCTATAATCAAATACGTGCTGAGAAATCCACTAGGTATTATGAAATTCTATCATTACGTGTAATTTTTTAGTATCTATGTTTTGTAGTTTTCGCTCAAAATGAGTTAAAAAATCATCACAGGTTAATTTTGGATTTTTTTCTGGAGAATCCATACATTTTTTCTTAAATTCGTCAAAAGGATCCACTACAAAAAGGTACAAACTAACTTTTGAGACGAAGACTCTTAAGCACCGAAATTCAAGTTCGGCACCGTTTTGGAAGATATATGGTTGGAGAGCCGACCATATATGGTTGGAGAGCCGACTATAGTCAACCTTAGGTAAATGTTACTTCACCATAGGCAGTTGTAATAGTATCTAGAAGAACTACTATTTATTTAATATGACTTTTGTAATCTAGCGTAATCCAGAAAAATGAATAAATAATATTATTTCACAATACTTGTATGTTTCCTGTATTTATGCAACCTCAGTGTAACTGACTACAAGCATCACATGACAATGCATCCACCAAGTTACTTGGGCAATGGGCATACAGAGAAACAATCGTAATCCAAATAAATAAATCTAACTTAATTACTTTAACAAATTTTGTGTTATGTTTTTTTTTTGCCTAAAAATTCGATATCAATATTTTTGTTTGTTTGGTTTCAATTAAATTAGAGGCTTATTCCCGATTCCCAATTCATACCCAGTGTAAATAATTGAAAACAAAATCGAAACTCAGTGATTTCAATCGTGATACAGTAAAATCATTTTGTACAGGTAATTGGATAGATACAATAATAATATTATTCAGATAATTTACGAGTAGTATATAAGTTAATCCAAATGTAGGCCAAAATGAGATTATTAGAGAGAATTTAATATTAATTGGAACCCTTAACGAAAATATAATTAAGAAAAGGTATCGCTGGTGAGACCTAATAATTTCATTTAATTCCTGGACTTTGTGAATTAATTTCAATTCGAAGTCATAAGTTAATTCTAATTTTAAAACTTTTCAACCAAAAATTAAAATGGAATTACTTCTTTCCAGAATTTCGAATCGACTCCAATTCAGGAAAACTTAGCGCGTACTAACTAAATAAAATAAAACAGATTTTTCCTCAACAGAAACACTTATTATAGTTCGTAAAGTTATAGAATTGGACCTATTGTATTTTAAAAACTGTATATAGTTTCACTGGGGGATAATACACATAAGTAATAAGCGAATAAGTACATTTTTATTGACAAAAATCATGAAGATATACAAAACAAGACAATAGTTATATTGTGCTAAAAGGCCGACTTATTGCAAAAGTTGTATCTTTAAAAAAATGAAATAGTCCAGTTAATATAAATTTTCTCATACACATACTGTTTGAAAACAATACCACAAAGGAAAATATATAATTTTTCCTGAAATTTTACGGAGAGTATTTTTCTAGAACTGCTGACACAATTTTGATGAGAATTTCTACGATAAAGTCTACTTGTTTGTATACCTAAGGTATTGATAAAACTTTCCATGGTTTCGGTACATTTTCGTTATGTATATCCAATCTGTTTATTTTATGTACTGACAAAGGCTTATTTCTTTTGTTTTTAAACATTTTATTGACTTGAAAACCAATGCTCTTTTTGACCGTTTTTATGCTGTTGCTGCTGTTGTTTGTCCTCATGACTGAGGTTCGTGACTCTCACTCCCGCAGTTGATCATCCTCCTCCATGAGCCTCTGTCCATGGCCAGATGTGCAGCCTCGTGTATTGGTGGAGTAGTATTGGTGGCTGCTCTCACTTGGTCGCACCAATGCATCGGCGATCTGCCTCTCGGTCTCCTGCCTTGTGCACTGCCTAGCATTACAGCTTTTATAGGTCATCGTAATTCCCGAATAAAATTATTGGTTGATAAGTTTACCTACTTCGTTCTGTTGTATCGCGTATAATACATTACAACTACGATATTCTATTTTCTTGGGACATTGTTCTACGACCTACGTGACTGTCATATTGTATACTACATAATACAACTCTCCTGAGACGATTCCGGATTTATTTTTAAATTCTTCCTCAGCTGTTTATTATCCACGCACAATACCGTGAAATATTGTTATTATAACTTTACTGAGATTAATAAAATGTCCAGAATATTGAACATTTTGCAAATAATATTACAAACGGTCTCACTGTGCCTGGAATACTAACAAAGTATGACATCTAGTGAGCGCGTGCAGAAAGGCTTTTTTAATAATAAAAGTAACCCTTTTTCAAGAAAGCTGAGATTTTTTTCACAATGATTCGTTGTTTATGAAAACTTCTCATTCTTTAAAACTGTAAAAACTAAGATTACTGTTTTATGCAAATGTCTCGAAAACTGTGCCGTGCATCCTTTCTGGGAGCGGTCGAGATTCAGGTCGCCTTTGGTTTCGAGCTGAGCATCGAGTAACCATCGATCATACACATTGACTATCCGTACCCTTACTCTTAACATATCTCCCTTACTAAAACTAAACGAGTATGACGTATTTTTGACACAGCAAAATATTTTTTGTCAAGTAAAGGAGTAACAAAGCAAATTTTACTTTACAGGAAACTTACAAAATTATAGATATTTCACCATGGGCGTCGCCAGCCTCGGAACCAAGGGGGGGAGGCAACAAAATTTTTAAATTATGATATACCTTGAAAAACGTAAATAAATGTGTAAATAGCGCCGCAGGCGAAATTTTTTGTGAGATATAGAGAAGAAGATCATGATGAGGTTTGTTTTTTTGAAATTGTAAAATTGTATAAAAAAGTAATAAAAAATAGCGCCGCAGGTAATTTTTTTTATGACACAATTGTGTTTTGATGGATTTTTATACTAAATTTAGAAATTTTATGATATGATGAGAAAACCTGTTGTAATAATGTAATTTTTTGTAAGGTTTTATCATTTAGTATGAAAAAATATATACCTATTCCAATCTCTAGGGGGGTAGCTGCCCCCCCTGACGACGCCCATGTATTTTACCATTTTCTTATGTTACGAATAGGTAGGTACATACCGTAAGTTCCATAATATCATTTGTAATACTTAAGAAAATAGTTCCTAAATTACCGTTTGTACAACTTATTTTCTGGAATCTTAGAAATATTTTTTTTTTGCTGAAATGTTGTAAGGGTAGATCAAAGTAGAAATATTTCTTTTATTTATTAATATCCGAAATTCTTTTGCCAGCATACTTGCCTCATCTATTTTTTATTAGATATTAAATTACTAACTTAACAATAATAAAATATGTGCGACGCGTGCTTAACATTTTTGGAAAGAATTTGCGTTATAATTATTTTGGCGGATGGAGCAAATTTCGTTTGTTCTCGAATCGATTATTCCTTAAAATATTCCTCTACAATGAGCTTCTTCCAAGCCAAACTATAGAACAAAATGATCTTGTCATTACAAAGGACACTTGCACTAAGAAACCCTCCCTAATTTAGTAAACTCTTCTTCTTTTTGTATAGAAAGAGTATAGGAAAAGCTAGAAAGACTAAAACTGTTGGCTTTGGCTAAGAAAAATCGTTGAGGGGAAGGGGGGGGGATCTGCGAACTCTAAAAACGAAAAGTTGAGAATATTGAAAATAATGAAAATCTTTTATATGTAATAGTGATAAGAAAGATTGTAACTATTTATTATTATGTTTAATAAAATAAATAAATTGAAATAGAATGACTATTGTCCTTGACTACGAAAACTTTGATGAGTGGGCGGGGATTCCTGCAAAACCAAAAAGTGAAAAGTGGTCTTCTCAGACTTTTGACAAAAGCGGGTCTGGTAACCGGTGATGTGTTCACTGTTAATTTAGTGTTATTCTGTGGTGTATGGTTGCATAATGAAGATGGTATGTAATGTGTTCTCCACATCTCCTTTATTTCATGAGCAAGATCAATAGGTATATTTTGTGAACTTGTCTTGCTCAGCTTTATATGGAGATGGAGATTCCCATCAAACGGTATAGTGGTACCTTTAAACGTCTGGATCACATTTACGAAATCATTCATCCACATTAAAATATTTTAAGAATTTTAATATTCTTTAAACAATTTCTATTTAATATTCTTCTAAGGATTTTTCCTTTTTATAATCAAATTATTATTTGTTATTAGACCTACTAAACGCCCTTCGTATCAGATTTCTCGGCCTTTATACGATTTTACTTCATTGTTCATGAGTTCTTATTACAAATGACTGGACACCAAAACAAATAGGCCGGCGGAAAAAGTGTGAACTACACAACAATCAGCTGCCATATATTTATTTAACACTCCATCTCTTTCAACGTTCCTCATGGGGACAAAAGAAAATCACCAATTCTTTCCATTCAGACCGCCATTGGGCAATGATGTACTATACTTCCTTATTGTCATCGAAATGATAATTGGTACATAGTGTAAAAGCATCTTTCAGTCCTTCGTATTTAGATAATTAATTATTATTTTAGTTTCGTCACTTCCAAAGTATTAGAAGAGTATGTGCCTGCTAAGAGCAATGAGTCAGTTGTTTGAAAGCAATAGCGCCCCCCCAATTGTCAAACTTCGTCTTTATCATCTGATCGCGTATTTCATATAAATCATTATTAAATTGCTAAAGTACAAGACTCTATAGATACGTGAGCATTGATGGAATTATAAAGAATGTTTTATAAACCTATTAAATTTCTACGTAAACCTATTAACGTTATCTACACACACAACATTTCAGGTGTACCCAATACGCATTTTACGTGGAGAAAGGTAAGAAACTTATAAGCACCTAATAGAATATAATTTTTCATTTGATGTATCTATCAAAGAGAATAACATCTATCGGGAAATATCTACTGAACAGTATACCTACTATAAAAAAGTATCCTGATCGCTGTGCACCACTCTAGCGGACTAAGGATTACATCAAAAAAGCCCCGAGTGGTTTTGTATGGAATATCATTTCCGTCATTTTGATCTGTTGTTCCAAACGTCTATAAAAAAGTCACAGTATTTATGTGGATCGACTAAAAACATTGGATTTTTTACCCATTCGATTGACGGTCAAGTTAAAACCTATTAATTTCTAACAAAAACGTTATATCGATTTTGACACTTGTCTACAGGATCTTACTTTCACCTAGCTAAACTATATAAATAATACTACCTGTAAAATAAAAATGATTTAAGGGTGAGGGAATCAACCCCTTGTGACAAAAATCACAAAACCTCACAGCACCTACCTAATGAGAAGGAATAAAATATTTCGTCGTAGTTTGTGATATAAAATACCTACACCTACATCTTACAATGACAACCAATTTCCGTGAAACTCCTATGTGATTGACATTGAAGTGAAGGTAGAGTTTTGTTTGTAAACTTTTTTCCACAAATATTTTTTACTAGCTGTAATTCCCGTGCTTCGCAACGGCTAAAATTGTGTACGGGTGGTGAAGTTACATCGTCTTAGAATTAAATACCTAATGGAATAAATTTTTGGCATATAGGAAGGAATATATTTGTTTTACCTAGTAAAATTATTTTTTATGTATATAGGATTCTGCTAAATTCAAATTTCACAAAAAGATAGTAAAAAAAAGAAGAAAAAAGCGTTGGGTATGGAGTGGGATCGAACTCGTACCCTCGCATCGCATAACACTCAATTTAAGTTAAGTACGCTAGCCCCTACACCACGCGAGTCAAAACAGATGACGACAGAAAGCGCCGCGGAGCAAATGTCAAAACTATTTTTTAATTATTATAGACACATTTTTAGTCATACAGAAGTATTTGTAGAGCAAAAACATTGTATAAAAATAATCCTTAGATGTATATCCTAGTTCTAGATTATGTAACGACGCAAACAAATTTAAAAACCATATTAACGGGACTACTTTAAAGGGCTTCTTTCATTTTCATACTAACTTGATAGAATTCAGTATCTTGGGAAAATTGATAATTTTACCAAACCACGATACAAATCATATATTTTAATAGCCTATGTTGAAGCCGAGATTCCATTTATAAGTTTATTTAATAGATGGATGTCTAAAATCGTCTGGTATTAATGTTTACTCCGGACGCGAATCGTCATTTTTTTCAGGTTCTTTTTCGAGTCATTTATGATTCATAGATGGCGGTAGTGATGTTTTATAAAATCAGAAATGAAATAAAAAATCATTATAAATCAATAATTTCCTTTGTTGCACATATTTTTATCCAAAATATCAATACAATCTCGTGCAAAGTCAGTGGCGTATACGAATATCTACTTTTTGTATTGTACGTATATAATTAAAACAAAATTAAATTAGGTGCAATGCGAAATGTTTTTTGTAAACAATATATATACAATTTTCAAAATAACGTTCCGATGTGATTGTGGCGGCGTTTTGTCAAATACTCAACGTTGCCGAAAATCCACAATTATTAAGGAGATTTTCCTGAATCAAATGAAGCCTTATGTTAGACAATGACGTGTGAGAATAAAAGAGTTGTTATTATATATTATTATTAGAATTTTCAAAAAAATACGCGAGCTATAGTTTAGTCAATTCGGAATGATAATCTTGAATGCTACATAGTTAAAAAATCTGCTGCTTTATGCGGATGTTGGCAGGTAATAAGTATATGCTTGTCGGCTCCATTCAGAAGATATGTAATCATTATATGTAGTAGGTAACTATTGCGTCAGCCACATTTTTGCTTACTCGAACAGAACAATAAATATACCTAGTTTAAGCAATCGCTTATTTAAATTAAATGTGGTTAAAATAATCCATCTATCCAAATATTTCCAATTTATTATTTTTTCCATTCCCCTGAAATAATATTATACACGAAACCTGTATTTCCCCCTGATGCCTTGCGGTTAGGATTTAAGAAATATAAATTGATGGTTACCTCAGCGCCTCAGCAATAAAAGAAAGAACGACCATGATTTATCCTTTTACGTGGGTTGGTTATTATATTCACGTACAATATTCCACCTAATAGGTACCAAGTTTTGATTATTCTGTCTTATTTGATTTGTATTTAGGTATTATATATTTTTTTCTTTTTTTTTCTGCCCTTTTGAGAGGGAATAGTATGATAGATTTTATTTAGTATGACGAATACAATTCCTTATGTAATTTACCATCGTCCCTAGGCCTTTTACAGAGGCATTTAAATTTGTGGCATTTAGTCTGTGGGGAATCGAGCATTTGTATTTCCATTTTAAATGACGACCAAGCCGATGCAATTGTCGTTTTAAGTATTTAGTTGAGACAATTTAAATAAATGAAAATGTTCGTGTTAACGGCGTTATAGTCGGCAGTAACGAAAGTGTTGTGTTTTCCATTTAAATGTAGACTAAATTGCATTAATTAACGACGAAAATGTCACCCAGTCGATCATTATTAATCGGCACGCTATATTACGAGTATATAAAATGTCGTGATCTTTTTAACTGATTTCCCATCGCGGAATTTTAACAGTTTAACTTTGTTTTACTTTAAACGTACAATGTAAATCTCTACCAATCATTCTGATCATACTCGTGGGGACGTGGTAGAGGTGAGCATCAGTTTAGTATAATTTGATTTATAATATTTTCAATTTATAAGTTCTTTATTTTTTACATTTATATTTACAATAAAGTAATTTCGTATACTTATGTTTCCAGCTACCTCCTCAATGGAGAAAAAGGTTTCTTAGTCACACACCGAAACCTTTAACAATTTGTCAATTTTTTGCCAGTCACTTTGTGGCAAACCGTTGTATCACTATTTCATAATAAATTAACAGATCAATAACCGTCTGTTTTTTAGCGGTTCAGTTTCGGTAGCATACTGTTGTAATGAAGATAAATACTAAAGTTTGAGAAAGTACAAAAAACAGTGGAATTGAAACCAGATTATTGATCTGTTAGTTTCAGTTTAGGTACTGTGGATTGTACAAGACAATAGTGAAAATTGATAAAATATCAATGAGTAAAAAAGGAGTACAAATATAATATCTAGGTTAGTTTAGAATCATGGAAAATTATTGTTCTACCACGAAAACCGAGCTTCTTTTGAAAACTAATGTATATACCTACTAGGTAGGTATACTTTTCGATGGTTACCTCACACTGTGGAAACTGTCGTGGATGGATGAATGGGCTTACGAAATTAAATACTCTTACATTCGAGACATTCTCTCTACTTATTTTCCATTGTAAATTAAATTGAATAATTACTAGGCATTTAACCCTTGGCAGGGTGAGGATCGCTGCGTAGTGCGTATAGTGGGAGGGAAGTATGTTTTGTGGCAATGTAGATAGGTTAAATAATTAGTAGAATAACAA
Source organism: Ceraclea dissimilis (assembly GCA_963576895.1). NCBI lineage: Eukaryota > Metazoa > Arthropoda > Insecta > Trichoptera > Leptoceridae > Ceraclea > Ceraclea dissimilis. Next base: position 12,937,567 of record OY756358.1, on the reverse strand, counting down.
GAAGTGCCTTTCAAATATACAACAACAATTATATTTATTACAATACACTCTGTATAAGGGGATTATATAGGAATTGTCAACCTATGGGTCGCGATCCAAATTTTTAAAAGTATACATAAAAAAGTATGAAACATAGGTAATATTTTGTAAGTATACAATACGAGTACGTTCATTCTCTACGAATTCAATCCATACAAAAATACGTTTAATGCAATTTTTTCACTGTTCGATAATCGTGAAAAAATCTGTTTCACGGTTTTTTATGATGAACCTTTGCTTAGAGTCTATATATTTTTAATGTTCATTCTGTATTGGTTATCTACCTATTTTTTCGCTTGAAGAAAAATAATAAATAAAGTGTGGCTATTTAGCACATCCCTATTTCCTTTCTAGTGAAATTATTATAAACAATATTATCAATATACACCATATTCGTATACTACGACACAAATTCGAATGTAATTTAATTTATTGTTTACTTGTGTCCATTATGAACAGCGACTCTTGTCGCTAGTTACCTTACATTTGTATAATGTCGTGATGGTATAAGGGATGGAGATGTATTCTGGGGTAGAATTAGATTCATTGTGTACAATATATCTAACGTGATTCATGTTTACAGATCTACGTTTTGTATGAAGCGATTTTCATTCCATAGTAGATATATGTTATAGCTAGGGACTGGAAAATTTCACGATCGCGATAAAACGAATTTATTCCCGAATTTCCTGCTTTTTGAGCGAATAACGCGAATTTCGTGTTTTGTACACATATAACGCGAATTTAAGCATTTTTTAAAGGGAATAACGCGAATTTTCGCTTATTTGACGCGAATTCCTACCTTCATTTTGGAAAACGTCGCTATTGAAACATTATCAGAAGCAATGTGGCTTTGAAAGTAAGAAGATACATCTTAAAGAGACGTTTTTTGTTATTCTCAAATATTTTTGTTTCATTTTATTGTTGTAGGGATTTTTATATAAAATATTGTTCACGATAAAATTTTTTTTATATTTTTGTATTAAAAGATGCAAATTTGACCACTTTAATGACATAAATGTATGAAAAATAACACCTTATTTTGCCAAAATTGTGAAAAATAACACCCCTTTTTGCAAAAAATAACACCACATTTCCCGAAAAATAACACCGATTTTTTCCAGTCCCTAGTTATAGCGTACAATACACCAAGTAGGTAGATACTCGTACATAAAGAGTAGGCAGAGATTGGAGAATTTCCTGGAATGTGGTTAGAACCTTTGTTGTTGGTAACAAACGCAAAATTATACTAAAACATTAAAGTACAAACAAAACAGTCTATTGTAAATTGTTTTACAGTAAATATTCCCAAATCGAGGGTCTTTGTCATTCTAACGCTGAGTATTCATATAATAATATTATGTACAAACATGTTCGGCAACGTTGTCCGTTTGGTAATGAAACTTTAAACATCAATTATTTGTATTTCTCATTTACTACAACCAAGTATTACGAAGTCAATGGGTTAGCTGAAAGAAGCTCGTCCTAATAAGCATTTTATAAAAAACCATGTTATTGATTGTTCTTTATTAAATTATGTTTTTTGTAGATGATGAGCAAAAGCATCCAGCGCACACGAATATGAATACTCAACGTAATATACGTATTACCTTCCCTTTGCACAGAACATTTAAAATATAGGCATTTTTAGCCTCGACATTACATTAATTGTTTCATCGCACAACAAGCGACAACGGGATTTTTATATAAAATAGTATTGGTGATATGACTGTATGAGAGCGAATGACGGCTTGATATATTTTTTTTAACTGCAGATTATACCCTACACTCCTGAATGGCGTAGGAACTTGTGATCTCGTTGTGTTCCTTTGAAAAACCTCGATAGGAAAATATACTAGTAGTGAAACACGATATTTTTGCTTGAATTATTTTGATTTACAAATTTATTCTTATAAAGCGTTGGATTTTTCCCGTAGTATATACAATGTAGTATTCCTACAACGGTGCAGAAGAATTATTAAATTATCTGATATAAATATAAATTGGCGGTCGTAAGCCCGACAATGTTCATCCTTAATTCTTCTGCACTGTTGTAGGAATACTACATACGATATTTTTAATTTTATATGTTTAAACAATTCAAAATATAAAAATTTAAAAAAACCTTAAGGAAAGTGACGGATTCAGTGCATGTCGCGCCTCACGCTTCACTGTAAGTAGGTGCCTAGGTTATACAGATGGGGGAGCGTTCTGCATTGCGACATTTCACAAAGAGCTGGATCACACTGTCAAATTTACCAATTCAATTATTTCGAGCGTAATGCTCCGTGTGTCTCGTTTGTAGGTGTGCCAAAATAAACTAAAGTTCTCTTTACCCTTTATATCTTGTACCGGTTAAAATAAATATTGGTCGGTGAATACGCTTAGGTGGGTCGTAACTAAATATAAATTATATGAATAGGTATTTTATTACTTCGTTTTATCGCATTTTCCAGCAAATTTTTATAGCACCTTTGTTGAAATTTTTGCAAATTTAGCGAAGTACCTACTGCATAAGAGCTTGTGCAGATTATAGTTTAAGTAATTCCTCATTATAGTGAAAAAGAACTAAAGTCTAAACTATCATAATAACATAACACATAGCAGTAATTGTGTACACAAACCTAAAAACTTTTCGGCGCACTTCAAAAAAGTTAAAAGCTTATGTCGTGAAGTGCAGAATACGTCGTCAGCACCGATCTCAACCTAGCACCTCCTGATTAGAAGTCCGTGCTCCAACCACTCGTATTCAAAAAACAAAACTAGAATAACGAAAATAATGTGAAAACATATTTTGATACAATAATATTCTATTCTATTCCCTCACGCTGCATCCCCTGCAGGGTAGGCAGAGAGAGCAGATAGCCAACTTTCCTATCCTTACACAAACTTCGGCCTTCCGTCACATTCATGCAATCCGTCATACATACTCTACGATTCCTTTTAATAATATGATTTCATAAATTTTGTGCACACAATTGTTTCAAATTATCCCACTAAAATTACAAATTAATTATTTAATAATTTAAATGGACACTGCATATTGCTTAATATGAAACAGTTCTATGCCATATTCCCTCATTAAAATGTTAGTTTCATGTTATACCTAGTGGGTACCGTACCTATCATATTAAGATAATCAAATTATGAGTATGTTATGCAACTGCAATAGCAGCACAACACATGGCACATCGTAGATAATATTATTAACATGTTACGGTATTTGCAAACAATGCTACGATCACATTGTGCGCTGTTGTGTTATAGGTACAGTCAATTATACTGATTTGTGGTGGCGCAAAGTCAACTGGATTTCATTAGGGGCATGCGAATAAAACGTAGGTAAATCACACAAGATGTTAAAAGTTTATTACTCACTGCGCGATATTATTGTGTTATTTTTACAATTTTATGCGCTCTCTATGTGACGTATTGTGTAGTGCATATCAACAATTTCAATATCCCATACCTACTGACACTATCAGTGATCAGTACCAGCGATCAATGAACCAATTACATTTCTTGCGTCGAAAAATCCGGTAGATCTATGGTGTAGTTTATCATCATTGCTGAAATCCTTCATCAAAATTACGCAATTCATCAGATTCCACAGTTCCTCGTTAAAAACGCCTGGATCATTGAATAGGTATCTTGTTTATACTGAAGCTATCTCAGATTATTATTTTTAATTATATAGTACCTACTGCCTAAAACTTAGTACTTATTATATAGTTTTTATAAATAATAGGTATAATGGAACTTTCTTGATGATTTCAGTAAATATTTGACATTTATTTATCTACGTTTTTATCGACATGCCCTCATATAACAAACAAACAGTTTTAGTTGACAAAGCTTTCTCTACGATCAAAATTAAATGAGTATATCCTGTTGCAAATATGATTTCCGGTTCAGAGTATACAGAATTGAGTTAAAACATATTCGAGTTTACCAGACAGGTTTTAGCCTTGTTCATTCAGTATTTAAAATGTTTTGTGTTTGTAAAATTACCTGATGGCATAGATGGATGATGGCATATCTATCCAGATGACGGATGCATGGACTTTTTAAAATGATAGACGATAAAACAAAGTTTTAATTTTTGAAAGCAAAACAAATCTAGTAATTGCAACTGAAGAACGAAAGCTCAAAGTAAAAGTTTTAAATCCTTAATCAACTTAAATTGCGTTCATAGGAAACGAGCGTATTATAGGTATAGGTACCTACTATCTACATGAAGGTAAGTATTAACATTAATGTAAAGGAAAAGTGACGACCACATAATTTAACGAGGCTCTGTGCTTAACACTACTCGTAAGTACTAACGTTACAGTGTATTACCTGTTTTTGTATCCCTTGATGAAAACGCTCACATCGATTTATATTAATTACAGTAAATAAATATCTTACACTAAATAAATAAATAAAAACTTTATTACATATATAAATTTACATGCAAAGGGTGGATTTATCGCCTATGTTAGCGATTTCTCCCAATCAACCCAGCTTTGACATATAAGTGAAATGTAAATTTAAAAAAATAACATACAATGTACTTAATGTACTAGATTAGTATAATAAACATACATTTATAGATAAAAAAATATAATAAGCAATATATACGAATTACGAATAAAAGTCAGCCTACAGTCAACCCGATGTTATATCATATTTATATTATAACTACAATAACTGTGACCATAATAAGTAACTGCAAACTGTAATCACATCTGAACAGGTCACATATTTTCTGATTACGGTATTCCCTCCTAAGGGTGACGAACCTAAGCACACAAAAATAAGGTATGACTGTACACTCATATGTAGATTACTTTGGCGATGAGAGAGCATGCTTACACTTTACAGAGCCAGTTTCAGTAATTTGATAACCCAAGGCAATCACAACATAGTCGTACATATTGCAACGGCGCGGCGACGCGGCTTACCAATTTAAATAATCAAACATTTTTTCTTTGTTTGGGACCTCTAAATTTCTCTCCACCTGCTCATATTTACTCTAATTTCATTATTCTTACTTTAAATAAAAAGATGTGTGTTTATTTTACCTAAAATGCTAAAGCCTAAAATTTATAACATAATTTTTGTTTTCTTTTTTTATGAAAACCGAATTTCGACATATTGTAAAAAAAACCTATGTAATACCCATCTATGCGCAAAAAATATTTTTTTAAAGGCCTTATCTCCAAAACGGTTGATTTTCGATCATATATTCATAAACTTTTTTTCATGTTTTTCATCCTTTATCAACCTTTGAAATATTTAGCACGCGGGAAACGACATATAGGATGTATTTTTAATTAGGTCATAATATTGTCAAAATTCTTTGGGGCGCAAAGGTAATTTGATATTTTCCTGTATGATTAATTATGTCACTCCCTTTTATATATTACACTACATACATATTCTCTCTCTCTCTCTCTTTTTAGGCAAAGTATTCGGGTTCGAGTGATACATAAATACATATGTATAGGTATATATATAATTGACAATTATTGTATTTCTTCTGTGTTTATTCCCAATTGTATCCAAAATATAACAATTTTAAAATAATTTTAGTTAGAAATTCCCACTAGGTATGTATGTAAGTAGGTACCAGTGGCGAAGGGTGGATTTCTGCAGAAGGGAAGCCGGGGCTAACATTTCTTATGGGATTACGTCAGATTAGACACTATTATACCTATCATATTATCCAGGTAGCAGGATGTGGTGGAATGGGTGAACGTTGCCCTGGGCATAAAGTGATCACTTAAGCCAGCCAAAGCCGACTCGTAAGCGTCGGGACATCCATCCTGCTCCCCTCCCCAAGGGAGTTCGCATAATAAACTTATGCGAATGTTGATATCTCCCGCCTTCGTTGAGGAAAATCTCTATATATATATATATATATATATATATATATATATTTTAATTTTATTTATATATATATATATATATATATATATATATATATATATATATATACATCCTACTTACTTTACGGCGTCCGTACATTGCGAAATATACGCCTTTAGAGCGTCCAGTACAATACGGCGTCCGTATACGGACGCTCTAAGGTAATCAATGTTATTTCTGGCCAGGCAGCTGACGTCATCACAGGGAATCAATATCAGCAAAAAAAATTTTGACGCCACAAAGTAACCTGAACGTACTTTTTCGTATATCATTGTATATTTTATGTTTTGAGCGTTGTGGGATAGGGGCGCTCTGTGTATATACGGCTCGTATATTTCACTTACATTCCGCCGATGATCGGGCGTCCGGTGTGAATATTTTTTTACGTGCAGCCGATGATACGGCGTCCTCGAGCTGGCAACCTCGCAATTCGAAATTAATAATAATCTACATTAGTATTTTGAAATGTTATTTGCGTTATCGAGTTGTGGACAACACAAATCTGTAGAAAAATAATGTATAGTGGGTACCTACCTACCTACAAACATCTGGAGATAATAGGCGGCAGCTATTGTGTAAGGTTGGGGAGAATTTTAAGTAATAATACAATAGTCGTATTTATTAGAAAAATAGTATGATTATAAAAACTGTTCTTTTTTAAGTACCTATTACGAAATACTGTTATTGTAATTGCATTTTTTTTTCAATATTTCAATCCTAACATTTAAGAGTATGCATACCGACATTTCAAAAATTTCTAAAAACGGGAGACCTTCTATCTCGACAACTGTTACTAAATATGCTATGGAACAAAATAGGGTAGTTGCATTAAACCTTTATCTAGGAAATAACCGTAAAAGATTTTTTATATCTTGTATAGATTTCTCAAAAAAAAATTTTTTGATAGACGCAAAACTAACCCCAAAAAATGGAAAAAACGCTATTTTTGCCATTTTATCATTATTATTAGCGATTTTGAACCTTAATACCGTGGGAAAAGACTGTGACGTCATTCTTGGTGCCAAGCCTTTAAAAGCACATTTCTTAAATTTGAAATTGATGTTTTTTTTTAAAGTAGGTAGGTATATTATTTTAGGTTTACCTCTAGGTAATCCATGGGCACATATAATTATGAATGGTATCTATATTTATGTTACTATAATATATAGCTTCCTAACTTTATGAATGAGCATGTAAGTAAAATGCGTGCGTCATACCTACTGAAAAAGTACTTACGAGTAGTAGTTATATTATTGATCTTTACATTTTTTAGATCTTTTTTCAAAACTAAAAGACTTTTTAATAACAAATGAAAATGTTTTTGGATTATTTTGGAATTTTTGTATTTTTATTTAAATAATTATGATATGAAAAGTAGCAAGCCAGGTCTATCGATCTATATCTACCTACACTAAGTCTACAGTACTTCATGTAAGATAGTCAGAGAGGACAGAATGCCAGACTGTCTTATATCCACATTCACTTCTTGCTTCCGTCACACTGTTACAATTTTTCATACATCTCCCTAACTTAAAAAACATATTTTACATGCTAATGAAGAGATTCCAACCATTTCCAGCTTTCCCAAAATTAATTACGCTACACCTTCTTTTTTTATACCATTTTCAGGCCTATTATGGATATCAAAGGATTAATTAGGTCTGTGCCTGAAATATCAGTAATTAAAGAACTTCTTTCGATATTGCATGTAGGAGGTAGGTATGATTACCTACCTTTGTTTGCACTTTTATGTACATTGTACACTGTACAGATTAAAAATATTGATTAGCGATTACTTATTAAGAGTATGCATATTGACATTCCAAAAATTTCTAAAAACGAGGGACCTTAGATCTCAACAGCCTTACTACATATTCTACATATGCTTCGGAAAAAAAAATAGGATAGATACGTTGAACCTTTATCTAGGGAGTAACCGTAAAAGATTTTTTTATATCTTGTAAGTATAGATTTCTCAAAATAAATTGTGAAAAACACCCATCTTTTTTCCGAAAGACAGCAACTCGTTTCCCAAAAATCGCAATGGTTTTTTTTGTATGGAATTACCGTAAATTTTTTTTGATTGAAGCGAAATTAACCCCAAAAAATGCAAAAAAGCGCTTTATTACAATTTTTTGTGCGATTTCTCATGCGATTTTGAACCTCAATGTCGTGGGAAATTACCGTGACATCATAGTTGGGTCGCGTGCTTTAATTATATTTTTTTTCGTATCCTGAATTAAATGCTTAGCTAAATGATTTACTATAAAAAAAATTGTATTATTTTTTTTATACTTAAGTCACTATGTTTTGATAGGTAAACCTACATCGTTTAAATAAGTATCTGTTTTATAATATTTTGAAATATTGTGCGAATGAGAATCAAATAAAATAAGTGTATTTTTTATGATTTTTTTATTGTTAAGATTGTATAACTATTTTGTATTTCATCAAAGTAATATTTAAAATGTATTATTAGAAAAAGGTGCACAGTTTTATTTTTTAATTTAATTTCGTCAAATTGTCTGCTTCTGGTTTACGACTACACTTAATAAATTTCAAGTTTAATTGTACTATACACTATACCATACCATACCCTCACGCCACCTCCCTTGCGGGGTAGGCAGAGAGAACGGATCGCCAGACTTTCCTATCCTGACACACACTTCGGGCTTCCGTCTCATTCATGCAATTCCTCATACATATTCTACGATAACATTTACTCAAAACACGTCCGTCTTTGAGTATCTGGTCAACATGGTCCAGCCATGTGGTTCTTGCACGGCCGCGTTTAATTGTATTCTTTATTAAATTTATTTGTGGAAGGGAAACAATCAAATCATACAATACGAGTAAGTCGTTTTTGTCAGAATACACCCACCCTTGAGAATCTGGTCTACATGGTCAAACCACGTGGTTCTTGGATGCCTTTCATCGTTCATTCTCTCCACATCATGTCCCAACTATCTCAACTTGTTCACTTTCGTTTTAGTCACAACATCCGTTTCACATTCACTCAACTCTCTAATCACTTCATTTCTTATCTTATCTCTCAACGTTTTTCCACACATTCTTCTCAGTCATGTTATGTTACGTTTTATTCCTTCTTCCTTCGTTTCTTCATTGATGAGGGTCGTGATTTATGGAGCTTCCCAGGGACAAAGCAAGACGCCTCCAGTCCTCTCTGTTTTCCGCAATCCGCACCGCCGAGCACAAGTCTCTCCCAATCATTTATTTTATCTGGTTTCACCACCTTGCAGGAGATCTAAGTGCCTCTACTTCTTTCGCCTGGAACACTTCCCATGATTGTATTTATTTTCTGGTTTCCCGACTTCCTTCTGGTGATGTGACCAAAGAAACCGAGTACTTGACGACTGCATAACGAGTGCATACTACAGATAGTCGCTCCGTTATTTTAAATTCTTTGAGGACTGAGTCATTCGCCCTTCTTGGAGTCCATGGGATCCTCTAAATGCGACGCCAGCACTACATCTCAAAGGCATCAATTCTGGAGCGGTCTCGGGATTTTACTGTCCAAGTTTTGGCCGCGCAGAGAAAGATACGTGAATTTAAACTATAATCATAAATTAATATCTCCGTTTCAATGTTTTCGAATGTCCTGTAGAAAGAGGGAAATCTAAAATACAACACCCAAAAAACATACATATTAGAAGAACAATGAGGTTCAACACCCATTCACAGGCCTTTATTTACAGATACAGTGTTTTACAAGTCTTTTATTCACATATAAGGCAATGCACATCCACACACCTATCACTGGTTACCTCCCATTAGAAAAACCCTTCATGAATCTCATAGGATATCAATATTTTAAATCATAAACCTTTATTACAATCGTAGTACATATTTCGATTAGTCGCGCATGCCCTTTTAAAATATAGTTCGTATCCGAGGGACGACTAAAAGAATAAACGTATTTTTTAGTAGAATATGTACATTGTACGTATGTATGATGAACGCTTTGATTATTGAAGTACTTAATCAAATATTCTTTCGTCATACTGACGATGAACGTATGATTTTAAAGTAGAATATCTTCATACTCTCTATTTAAAAAAGTCGAAATAATTATAGTACATATTAATGCAAAAACTCATTCATCTGAAACTGAAGTCATTCACAGTTGGCATAAAAAGCGTTTGACGACCCAACGTGAAGCTTATTAAACAACTTTGACTACGAAATATGTGACCGTCACCGACTGTCGCGTTCTCACTTTTTCGTTGGTGCACGGATCGTTGTTGGTATTATTTAAATTTATGACTCAGGCTCCAGTGCACATCATGTGCATACATTCACTCAAGTTCTATTTTTAAAAATATTTATTATTATGGCATGTGTATGCCATAATAATAAATATATATATATATATATATATATATATATATATATATATATATATATTTAAACATATCCCAACTCCTTTATACTTACCCTCCCCCCCCCCCACTCTCCACTCTCTCTCCACAAGATACACCGGATGACTCCAAATTATCGTCGTCCAACTTCAGATTAGTTCCTGATGTCACATGAAATACATTTAATAGGTCATTTATGTGAGGCACCTAGAATCAAAACAAGACATCTCTAGATTTTGTAAATAATATTTATGATAAAATTTTATTGGCTTTAGTCTACAGCTCATATTGCCTCCAACTCCTTCAGCCATCCACTGTCTTCCTTCAATTTGGAAATTGCTGCATGCCTTCTGAAAAACTGGGTGACACATAGGGAGCGGACGTGGATATATATACCCGTATGTATCTATGCATCTCTTCTAACACTGTCTCCTTCGAAAAGTCTGTATATTGCCCAATCCCACCAACTTACACGTAGACAGTGGACCCCTATATAATTTCCATACAAACACAGAGATAATATTATTTATTGAATAAAGAGCAACACCTAGAAGAGCATAAATTCATATGAAATTCAACATAAAACTCTCCTATGTAGGGGAGATTCTGGGTGGAGATATTTCGGCCCCTACGTAGGAGAGTTTTATCTTGAATTTCATATGAATTTATGCTCTTCTATGTGTTGCTCTTTATTCAATAAATAATGTTATTTCTGTTTTTGTATGGAAATTATTTAGGAGTCCCCTGCCTAGGTGTTATTATCACATGAGATCTTTCTATATTGTGTTCATATTATGATTATATAGATATAGGTAAAGTTAGATACTCTTTAAGGCTAGGTAAAGATACTCTCAATCTATTAAAGTTTGCTTGGCTACTGTGTTGCAAATTCGTATACATATACGACTCATCTTAAAAAAGTATCCACATGTTACACGTATTCATGACTTCTTAGGTAGCTACGATCTATAATGCATTCATTTCTTTTAGATTTATATAGTGATGGTAGTGGATTTATATACTGGATGTAGAAAGATTTACGCAAAAAAATCTTCTTAAACTATGTACACTAGGTTCCTAATTTATTCATCAAATTTATCATTATAATGCTGAATTATAATAGAAACGATAGTCGGCTGTATAGACCGGTGTTTTAACGTTAAAAAAGGGGGTATAGCGTAGATAATTGTCGGAAAGCTGGAAACTGTTTTAATCTCTTCATTAACAAGCAAAGAAGGTTTCCTGAAGTTTGCACCAATTTTACGCTTGTGCTAAGTACAGGGTGTCCCAAAAACAAAAAAAAAGTTGAACTTTTTTCAGTTTTTCATTAATAACTCCTAAAGGAAGCATTCTAGACAAATTGTGTTCTCCTGTGAATTAAAGTAAATGAAATTATTCGTCTACTGAGCATAAATACTACTCTCTTCTTTGAAAATTAACTGAGAAACAGCGATTTAAAATTGTAATGTTTTTCTCAACATATGACAATTTTCTTATTTTTCTTGAATCGTTGTTGAATATCTTCTAATCCAAGCTACTTACAGCAAATTTTAGTACATATGATTCAATGGCCGGTTAATTCTCTATAAACTGGCATTAAAATTTTACCTCTATATTAAATTGTTTAGGATGTAGAGGTATTTAAAGAGAGACGAGTGAAATAGAGAAATTTATAAAATGATAGATTACAATATGTGAAAGGTAAGGAAGACTTAATTTTGCGGCTCTCTCTTATTAACGTACATTTTTTTTAGTTAAAAACCTAAATTTCGCTATAGATACGCCACTGTGTAACAACTTATATCGAAAAGACTATTTTTTTTACCTTCATCAGTTTTACTAATATAACTCCTGAACGGTTGATGTTAGGGAAAAGATATTTTACTCAAAATATAACTAAAATTAATTTACTATAACTTTATTTCAAAATTAACTCTGTAACTTAAATAATAACTGAGTTACAGTGTTTGAAAAAAAGCATTACTAAAAAAAATAAATTGCCTCGGCTATTTTTGTTGAATAACTCCTGAACCGTGATATAGAAAAAAAGTTCAAGAGATTTAAATATAAGGTAAATAAATTTTCTATAACACAAGCGTAATAAAATAACTTTAAAAGTTATAGTAAGAAAGTTATGGATGATCAAAGTCAATATTTTGTGTAGCCATTCGACGCTTGTTTAGATATATTTCATACTATATGGCGAGCAGGTACTTTATTTTCATACTACACCGGCTCGGAGGTGCTTACTAGGCAAATATAATTCATAAGCAAACGTCGAATGGTTACACAAAATATTGACTTTGATCATCCATTACTTTCTTACTATAACTTTTAAAGTTATTTTATTACGCTTGTGTTATAGAAAATATATTTACCTTAAATTTAAATCTCTTGAACGTTTTCACTATATCACGGTTCAGGAGTTATTCAACAAAAATAGCCGAGGCAATTTAATTTTTTTAGTAATGCTTTTTTTCAAACACTGTAACTCAGTTATTATTTAAGTTACAGAATTAATTTTGAAATCAAGTTATAGTGAATTAGTTTTAGATAAATTATAAGAAAATATTTTTTCGCTAACATCAACCGTTCAGGAGTTATATTAATAAAACTGATGAAGGTAAAAAAAATAGTCTTCTCGATATAAGTTGTTACGCAGTGGCGTATCAATAGCGGAATTTCGGTTTTTAACTAAAAAAATTGTACGTTATTAAGAAAAAGCCGCAAAATTAAGTCTATATTATCTTCCACATACCGAAATCTATCATTTATAAAAATTCTCTATTTCACTCGTCTGTCTTTAAATACCTCTACATCCTAAACCATTTAATATACAGGAAAAATTTTAATGCCATTTTATAGAAAAATAACCGGCCATTAAATCATATGTACTAAAATTTGCTGTAAGTAGCTTAGATTAGAAGATATTCAACAACGATTCAAGAAAATTAAGAAATTTGTCATTTGTTGAGAAAAACATTACAATTGTAAATCGCTGTTTCTCAGTTATTTTTCAAAGTAGAGAGTAGTATTTATGCTCAGTAGACGAAGAATTTTATTTACTTTAATTTACAGGAGAACACAATTTGTCTAAAATGTTTCCTTTAAAAGTTATTAATGAAAAACTGAAAAAAGTTCAATTTTTTTTTCGTTTTTGGGACACCCTGTACTTAGCACAAGCGGAAAATTGGTGCAAACTTCAAGAAACCTTCTTTGCTTGTTAATGAAGAGATTAAAATAGTTTCCAGCTTTCCGACAATTATCTACGCTACAAAGCTAAATTTCCTGGGCTAGTATAGGTAGCTATAGAGCTGAATAAAGCTGAATGGAAAATAGCTATAAATTTTTGATAATGGGTTAGAATGCCTGTGTAGAATACCTCTGTACCATAAAACTTCTCAATTTATCTCTGGCTTTATTCAATAATGGAGTTGCATAACGATTTATTTCTTTTTCGTTTAACTTAACGTCTGTTACATCAAGATGGAAATAACTGAATAAAAAGTAAGTATTCAAATTTTATATTTCTGTACACCTTCGGACATAGCGAAAAACTGCTATACAAATACCCATCTGCCATAAACTTATTTTAACTTGTAACATCACTACTTTCATTGACATTGCCATCTTTACTATCAAAGAACCGCCCGTTCGATGTTACCATGTTTTTAAGGGTGGACCTTCATTCTATTTTATAAGATTGATAGTGACTCTAAAAACCTGATGTTGAAAATGGTATAACACAAAAGATATAATATGTACAACATAACAAAAACGTAGACGAGGGCACAATTTTGAATTGTGGGGTTTGGTATAAATTCAATTATATGGTCATTCCTGTGTATTTCGTACGAAACTATTATTCCCGAATTTCCTCAACTTATAATTTGAACACATTTCAACAGAACAGAGGTTTGCAACTATTCTAAATGTTTGCACAAAAAAGAAAATGTTGTGTCCGTTTTTTTTAATATGTATACAGATACACACACAAATTCAGTGATTGACCCATTATTGGGATATACCACCGCCTCCTAGAGTAGGTACTGTACTTGAGCCGTGCTGTGGCAGTTGGCAACATAGCATAATGGTCGAATAGGACCACCACTCCTGTCAAATCTCGTGGTCCATCATACTCGACTGTTATTCCATACATTTCCTTAGCGACGGTGACGGCAACCTCGCCTATAACGTTTTATGTATTAATCCTACAGGAAAATAATTTGATTAGATACTTCAATAATCAAAGATTCTACATCATGGCTAGAGGAAGAAAGAAATGTCAAGATGGCGGTGGATATCGGATACCGTATTAGAAAACAAAATGTGACACGAAAAATTCTCCACTTCTTGCCATTTTTATTTTGAGGTATTTAATCATTTTATATTCTGGTACCTAATTTGATAATATACATACTCATCTAAATAGCAAATTAATTATATTCTAATTAATGCTGAAATGTAGTAAACTTTATATGTATAATATGTTTGAAAACCACAAACTTTCCTTTTGTTTAGAGTTCAAGCGATACTTTGTTTTGTTTTCATTACTGCTTACTTTTTACAACAAATGGTGAAAATAAGTTTGTTATGTGAAACAATACAAATATTATCTTTATAATTTACGAGGGGTTTATATTTAGGTATTAGGTACATTCATATCACGGAATTATCTTTCATTATAATAAATTTAACTTTAATTGTAAACACACGGTAGATTAATTCATCGGAGAGTGGATATACCTAGAGGGATGAGCCAGATTATAATCTTAGTATTGACGACATACTCCGCTCTTCACAAGAAAAGTTAAGTAGGTACTACGAAATGTGCAGAAATTTGAAAAACAGAAAAAAATAGTACTTATTCAAATACATGGACCTAGTCTAGTAGTACACATATATATATTTCCCTCATGGAACATCCGAGTATTAAGGGCTTGATACCAAGAATGACGTCACGGTCATTTCCCACGGCATTAAGGTTCAAAATCGCGTGAACAATAGCATGATAGAATGGTAAAAATAGCGTTTTTTCCATGTTTTGGGGTTGATTTTGTGTCTATCAAAAAACTTTTACGATTATTCCCTAGATTTTAATGCATATTATCAATACAAAAAAAATATATCTCCGCGACTTTCCGGAAACGAGTTTCCGTCTTTCGGAAAAAAGATGAGAGGTGTTTTTCACAAGTTTTGTTGAGAAATCTATACAAGATATAAAAAATATTTTACGGTTATTCCCTAGATAAATGTTCAATGCATCTACCCTATTTTGTTTCAAGGCATATTTAGTAACGATTGTCGAGATACAAGGTCTCCCGTTTTTAGAATTTTTTGAAATGTCGGATGCATACTCTTAACGAACGTTATCGTTTAAACTTAGTATAAGTAAATACAATCGTTCTTAACTCTTCAAAAAATCAAAGTTTGTTGACCAAATCATCCATTAAAGGAAGAATTGCTGAAGTACAAGATAAACTTTACTTTATTAAGTAAATGATAACAATAAAATATTTATACAAACAAGATCCAGCAACTTATATTAAAATTGTTTTATACTTTAGCAGATATTACTAACAAAAGTGATTTGACGCATATTTTATTAATTAATTTTGTTGAAAAAATATCTTCCCTGCTTCCACCATAAGCTTTGATACAAAATATATCTACATTCTACATATACGAGTACATATATGAAAGTAGCTGAAATCTGATTTCCATTTAATCTAAAGTCGAACGTGATTTTGTTAAAAAGGGAAAACTTCATCCCTTATTGACATGGATTAACAAGAGTTAAGCTGGAATCGATTTTAACATTAACTTCTGAACTATTGGAAAGATGTCTTATATCAAATCGGATCACACAGGCGGGACTGGGACGTGAAATTTTAGGTCAAATGCCTCAAGCCAACACACATTACAATTACATACATGAGTGTGTGTGTTTATTACATTTTTTCAACGATACTTTTGAAATATGTGAATGAATGTTTATACCCTTTTACACTTACATTAATTGGCTGCTGCGAGTATTTGCACTTGTGTGTTTTTTCCAAATTTGGAGGATTAATAAAATAATAATAAAATATTATAAATCTAAATCATTGAATTTTAACAAAGTAGTCCTAGTAAACATTTGTATTAAGTATATTTTTTGCCTTGTTGCGTACTTTCTTTTATTGCTACTATACGAGTATTTTATAGAAACTGACTTCCATAATTGGATTTAATTTAGCTCACATTAAAAAATCTGATATTTTCATTTATATATCAGAATCCTTGTCTGATCCTTCTAGTTCTCCTAAAACTGTATTTTTGCTTTATATTTTGTCATCTGATAAAAAGCTCATTGGGTAGATTGGTTCCCTATATACATACCTATATCTATACAGTATACACAAATGATAATATATAGATTAGGATTAATTTCAAGAACACTGTCTCTCGACTATACTGATAAGACCCACACAGAAGATTAAAATAATTAATTATAATAAAAGGCCAAAGTCCGTTTCCTAATAAACTAATTTATATAGAATAATTAACTAGCTAGGAACTTAATATATCTACCTTCACTAGTCTCGTATATATAAGACAAATAAACGAATATACGAAAGACAAAACAACTTTTCCATTCAGACTGTCACTTTTTTTTGAGAAATCTATACATGATATAAAAAATCTTATAGTACGGTCATTCCCTGATAAAGGTTCAATGTATCTACGTTTAATGTAAGGTCGACGAGATCTAAGGTATTCCGTTTTTAGAAATTTTTGAAATGTTAATATGCCTACTCTTAAGACACGGGTATTAGGTTTGTGGACAGCACAGTTATGCTACGCTATAATATTGTCAAAAATCACCCACATCGAGTCTTTCAGGAAAAAATATTATCTTTTTAATTCTGGGTAACTTGTAGACTAAGTAAAAATCGTGGGGTGTGATAGTTTGGTTACCCTCAATGTAACTTATTCATGTGTCTGTGTGTTATATTGATCAGAAAGGGTGCAGAGACCACAACATTAGTTCCCCCAAGTTGTAATAAAGTTAAATAATGTCTATAGTAAAGTACCT
Source organism: Ceraclea dissimilis (assembly GCA_963576895.1). Lineage (NCBI taxonomy): Eukaryota > Metazoa > Arthropoda > Insecta > Trichoptera > Leptoceridae > Ceraclea > Ceraclea dissimilis. The sequence goes on along the minus strand of OY756358.1, from coordinate 12,920,158 downwards.
CAGTTACGTGTATATGTATGCATACTATGTAGTATATTTTTTTACCACAAAGGTTGCCAACTCTAAATAAATAAAAATACAGGTAATATCGTGAAGTTCTGTGCAACCATATTACCAGTTTGATTATATTTCGTTTGGCAAAGCCTTAAGCTTTTAGTAAACATTCCTCTTGGTACCTTAGAGCTCTTGTCTTTCCGTAGGAAGCTACTTATTTCTTCAACAGTGTTTATTTGCAGAATTGGATCATACCGTGAATAATAGTATATTTCAGATGACCGCCGTCCAACAAAGCCGTAACATTTGAGCGAAATTACCTACCTATTTTGAAACAAAATGGTATTCGATGGTCTTCAAAGTAAATTTAAATCATCAATCACTCTGAAAGGATCCGTATTATAAGTTTCTATGTGCAATACACATTTCATTATAACTATTCGTACACTCATGCCACGTGTTATATTACTTAACATACCATTTCCGTGTTAGAGAAATAAAATAATACATACTATTGTATACTTGCTTCTGTGCCCAGAGAGAGTGCGCCTGGTATGTATGCAACCTTTATGCTCTTTTGTAATTAAGGTCTCGGTTTTTGCTTTAACCGTAATAAAAGGTATTTAATTATTTAATGCTCAAGAATCTGCTCTAGATTTTTTGCTAAATATGTAGTCTGAGAGTTCTCCCATGTATAAGTCATTCCTGGACGAAGGCAATTTAGTACGTATGTACGAGTATGAAAACCTTACTAAATATATTATTATGGTGTTTGGGTTGGTACCCAATGTGTTACACCTATTGTAATAATAGGTACACGCACGTAACACGCATTGTAAGTATTATTATACCTACTCAATGTAACAGCTGGAATCACGTAGAGGAAAGGATACAAACACGGTACAGGTCATCAATATGATTTGTAATATACCGCCACTGTATGTGGTTGAGTTTGAAATTAATCATTTACTGGTGAAAAAATTTAATTTCGTAAAATGTAAATAGTACCTATTCCATATTTGCATCCTTTCCTCTTTGTACAAATATATATTCTCAGATACATACATATATCTGTTATTTTGTCACAGACACAGTGAAAAATATCTTAATGTCACTGTTTTACCTCTTCCTTATTATTGCGTAATAATGACTATATAAGCCATCAAGTTCTCTTCGTTTCAAATATCTGATTATCTTTTATTATCTTTCAGGAATGTTTTCAGTGGGTCAGGAACTTTTCTGTCACAGATCCCTGAATTTCAATTGACTTATTAGTGCATGCACCATTGCCACCTTAGATTATAGGCTGCCACACATAAAGCCACATAGATGAATATCCATTTTTACAATGTACGAGTACAAAAGTATTATGTAGACAAGCAATTTCCGTTACATGTGAAGTACCTAACTATGTAGGAAAGTGCATACATTTAGATTTATCCAACTCTTTTACAAAACAACTCATTTTTGAAATTACTGTCCGCAGTGTCTATGGTCGAAGTAAATAGTACCTACCTAATAAAGCTATGTGGTAGTGAATGGAGGTTGGAGTGTTTGAATTACGCTAGCCATGTGGAAATCACCTGTGTAAGCATAACTTATGTTATTATATAGAGAATCCTCTACCCGTCCAGTAGCTGAGATAGCAATGTGCCATACTATATCATATTTTGTATGTACTGGTATGTTTACTATTTTACCCATTTGTATATTGAACACTCTCCGTAAAATATTCTCTAAGTAGATTATGAAGAGTTCTTAACTTTCCTGCTTCAACCACACAAGCACTTCTAGTGGAATATTCGTCTACTAATTGCCTCGCCACAGAAATCTAACTATATTATTATAGAGGTGCACTATTCGGAGTACCTGGGCACGGAATGGTACAGGTCACTTCAGGTAGAATTAGTAGAACTAGCAGGAGTATTATAGGTATAGCCGAGCGCAGTTCATGATATACTTACTCACTATTAAACCCATACTTGACTGAATGGAAATTTACGTAAGTTACTTATCAAGCCTTATATAGTTTGACGGTGAACCGCACTCTCTCTCTCTGATGGTATACTGATAATTATGATAATATTTTAAGCTAGCACTTCTTCCAAAATATTTGGTTTATAAGTCAAAGAATTTGATCCTTTTCTTTTCCTTTTAACGGTTTTTACTAAGAGTCGCTTTCACCTTTTCCATCGCATCCTAAAAATTCCACTAAAAAATATTAAACTTTTTAACTCGTTACTGTGAGTAAAGAAGTTTTATTCTATGTAGATCAGATGACTCCTATAAGATGGAAACTACCTGGAATTTCGTGGTAAAGTAAATCGATGCAACATATTGAAACCGAGACTCTGAGAACCGATACATTTCCACACTAGAAAACATATTTGCCTATTAGTTGCATAAGAGCAACTAAATTAGGTATTCATAAAGTGTGTATACCTTGGTGTTCTATTTTGATGATACTGAATAGGTATAAGTACGTAACCTAATGAACTCTTACTTCGACGGGAATTGCTATTATGCAACATTTTATTACAAAAGTTTGGTTACTCTCTTCCACTTCTACGTTGCAATATACTCCAGTACTAGTATACTACTTATAGACATACTTAATTAATATAATACCGTGAAAGCACCCAATAAGCAAGTTATTACTACTAGATAGGTATTTGTATCTATGGTGACTATTATACTCTAACTAACGTTCCTCAAAAGAACACTGGCTTCGTAACTCAAAACTGTTTTGTGTAGTGCATAGTTCACTTCATTCCTAAAACTAAACATGGACAATAAAAAATACGAGTATATCGATGTGGAATCGATAACAAATTGAATGCGATTTTTACTTAACTCTCGATTGGATCATAATTCATAATATTCATCTGAGAAGTAAAAGCAACGCTGTCGATTCTACATCGATGTTGTCTCGTATTTTAAGGGATGCACATTTCATTATCACGAGCGGTGAACAGTGAAAAATGTGAAGAAGTAAAATCAATAATACCAAAATTATGTAAGCTTTTAGAAAATTAAATACAGTTGATCTATATTATTATTATCATAGTGGGACATTTAAATATAGGTAGGTAGGTACCTACTTACCCCAAAGCATATTCACACACCATCCTGTAAGTGGATTCACATACCCTATATTCAGTTTTCCGCTCTAATACGTAAGTAGTTACCTATACCAGAATATAATATATCTTGCTACTTCAGTGAGCATGTTATGTGTGTAGGTGTAGGTAGGGAACAGAAAGGTCGTGTAAGTCAAAGCATTGACAAAAAACCAACCAACGAATTTGTAAGACAGAATTACCTAATTAGGATCACGTAATTAATCAGAATGAAAGATTGGTGACGAATAATAGGAGTAGGTGGCTGGGGGATGGTTGTATAAATACAGTTCGGGATGTATATTTACATTATATCTAAATAGATTCCATCGAATAAAATTACTTACGAGTTTATATTCATATATCGATGTATCCAGATACTATACCTGTGGATAATATTATAAACAATATAACATTTAGTAATCTACACATAATATTTTGTTAGGCGTGATGCTTACAAAGTTAAATATATCTACTTGGACCACTTTATAGTTTTGTCAGTAAAAGAGACGGAAAATTTGTTGGAGGTTTAGAACACAATGAACTCTTTTTTCCTAATTGTATATGATAATTTCTCAGTTATATTTTCTCTTCAGTTTGATGAGCTATTACTATTCCGAGTACTGTATTGTTTTCAATATCCAGTGCTTGTGTGGTTGAAGCAGGAAAGTTAAGAATCTTCGCGATGTTCGATGCTGTTTAATCGATGGTTGATGGTTTTATAAAGTAAGTAAAGTATTCCAAATAATAAGGAATCAAGCAAATTAGTCAATGACATCAGAATATCACACGTAGTCTTGCGTTGTGACTGATATTAATGGTTTCCCTTCAATCCTTGTTAGCTGCTGTTACTCTACAGTTGGTACGATTCGAGTGGTACCCAACCCCGCACTACTCAGTGTTCAGTCCTCAGCTGTACTTTTAATAAGAATTCTTCAGAAACGTATTCGGAATAACAAATATCTCGCCATGTAGTAGACATTTGCATTCAAGTCTACTTGTGCCAAAATATTTTGAAATGTGGTACTATCGTTGTAATGGAATTTTCAACGAAAATTGATATTATTATTTTTATTATTTTAAATGAATCTGGGTTTATTGAAATAAACTCAAATACATCTTTGTACACTTCACTTAAAACTTGGAAAGCTTGTGTTGTGTAAGTAAGTCGGCATCGGGGCTTGAACCCGCACCCGTCAGATTAACAGTCGAGCGCGTTACCAACCAGGCTACCGACCACCTCAATAATCAGAAAGTACTATATAATATGTATTTTTTCTCTGCTTTTGTTATAAATCGTTATTAGCAGTTTACACACGTTTTGGTGAAAATATGAAACATGTCATAGTTCTGACAAGCAGTTCACTCTGCGCTTTTAACATGTTTTTACACTTTGACATAACGAATCTTAAATACGATAAATAAAATGAGAAAACATTGGTATTACTTGTGTATAATAAAACGTAGAGCTGTTATAAAGGGGTTACGCCACTCGTGTAATTCCGAATCAAATACGAAATTGGGTCGCCGATTGTGTACAAAGATTAATAAAATAGACATTTTATGATCCAACTGCTGGAAAATGAAATAATTTAGAATAAGAATGAGTGCACTTTTTTTCGATGTAAAATCATACTTTTTGTTCAATACAAGGAAAAGGAGTGACCAACTAACTATAAACTCATACGACAGATCATGTAAGTACCTGGAAAAACTAGGCGTCAAACATTCAAACAAATATAAATATTATTTACACATTCCTGACCATATTATCAGAATTTTATAAAACTGAGTGACCTGCAAGTGACATCTGACGAAAAAATAAAAATGTTATTAAATTAGTATAAAGACTGAGTAGGTACCTACTACCTACTTACATATTATTTAATGGTGAAATATTTTCCTAATTTATTTTCTGCGGTTGCTCCATTAATTTTCTCTTTATTAATGGACACGTCACTTTTTCATTAAGTTTGAGATGAAAACAAATAAGCGACATAAATGGTTTTGCACACTAAGTAGATTACACGATTGATGCAGTTGGTTTGAGCGTGTACTTTAATGTGGGGGGTACAGGGTTCGAAGCTTTTGCTAATGATGTAATTTGCATTACTTCAGAATTCAGTATGTCTGGATTAGGAAGGGTATAGGGGGGTACAAAATTTGTAATGATTAACTTAGGTTTTCCCTAGAGAAATATGTATCGGGGGAAACGATATCTTATCACATTTTTTAGAGCATTTACAAACAAGTAGACTAACAAACCAAGGTCTGTAGGGTAGGATTGCTAATTTGCTATTGGTTAAACTATTCAAGAATTATTTTCTCTAGCTAGTTTATTTTTATTTCCTAACATTGCAATGCAATATTTCTATTCTTTTGAAAGTAAAAATTCTTTGTATACTCTGCTGAGTTGCATTTGAATAATTAAACTGTATTTTTGAATTACAGTATTGTATTGCGTGTTCATTCGCCATTGTAATAAATTACCTCACAAAACAATGACATAATAAAGATATTTGATCAATTTATTCAACACATAAATGTAACCCATCAAATTCTTCGTCCTAGGGCAGGGCTGTACAAAAGAATTACATAAAAATCATAGTTACAACGGAACAGGAATGCTCCTGCTTTTAAACTAATAATTAAGAGAGAATCGTTTATTTAAATATAAATCCAAGCATTAATAAATTAATTCGATTATAATACATTACTTAAGAGTGTGCATACCGACATTTCAAAAATAACTAAAAACGGGAGACCTTCTATCTCGACAATCGTTACTAATTATGCTTTGGAACAAAATAGGGTAGATGCATTGAACCTTTATCTAGGGAATAACCGTAAAAGATTTTTTATATCTTGTATATTTTTTCAAAAAAAAAAAAAACACCTCCGATCTTTTTTCCGAAAGACGAAAACTCGTTTCCCGAAAGTCGCGGGGTAAAATTTTTTTTTGTACTGATAATATGCATTAAAATCTAGAGAATAACCGTAAAAGTTTTTTGATAGACGCAAAATTAACCCCAAAAAATGGAAAAAACACTATTTTTACCATTTTATCATGCGATTGTCAAGCAATTTTGAACCTTAATGCCGTGGGAAAAGACTGTGACGTCATATTTCTGGTAGATATCTTTACAATAAATATTCGAGGATAATATTTACATAATCTTTCTTATTCAACGCGAAGGAAACTTCTGTACTTTGTTGGTTTTATTATTCAGTTTTCTCATATTAAATTTTGATTGATGGTAACCTCGACTCTAAGTCTGCGCGTTGAGGAGATTTCACCGGTGCGCTTGAACTTATAATTCAATAAAAGTGCCTACTTATATTTTGTTGTTTTAAAAATCGCAGAAGGTACACGTATATAAAGATACTGTTGTAAAAATCGCTTAATGTTTGAAAGGTGTGTAAGAAATCTGGTAACATCATTTCAATATAAATTAATAAGAATACTAAGAATATCTCATTGTTCTTAAAACAGGAAAGGATCAGGTACAGGTTTACAAGAGAAGCTTGTGCTGGATTAAACAATTATTTCGTTTTGAAAATCTATTTGCGCAATTTTATTTATGTTACAACATAGAACAACAATTTATATGAAGGAAAAGAAACGGTAAAATCACTCGCACTGCATGTTGTTCCATTTTATGAAAAAAGTAAGTCAAGCTTTTCGTAATGTCTTCTGAGCAAATTAATGTTCGCTTAACTAATAGATGACTATTGGTTGAGAAAGGTTGGTGAAATATTTAACAAGTTGAATATTAATAAAGCCAGACGCTATCTTTCTAAACTTTTCTACCAAACTTTCAACTGATGTTTGAAGCGGGGAAATTATAACTTATTGTTGAAAGTTCACTTCAAATATTAAATCTAGTATTTCATCAGATGGTAATTCACTCAACAGATGGACTGCTTTAATTTTGATTTAATAAAAATTTCAATTGAAAAGTTTCCGTCGTATAAAACCATAGATTCAAAGAAATAGTTACATGGATACAAAAATTAATTACCTTAGTCTAACATGCCTACTTACCTATTACTTCCGTGGACAGTGGCGTAACTAGGGGGGGCGGTCCACCCCGGGCGGCACATTTCAGGGGGCGGCAAAATGGCACAACATATAAAAAAACATCTTGATAAAGCACACAAATTAAAATAAAAAATCTGAATTTTCTAAAATTATTATAAAAATCTATTAAATTACAATAATTTACATTAAAAAAAATTGCCTGCGGCGCTACTTTATCCTATTCGCGTCATAGGTACATATTATTTATAGGTGCTCAAATAAGTTAGATTTTCGATATCTTATGCCTAAAATTTCGTTACTTCTGCATGGTCGATTCCCCTATACATTATACAATACCTGTAACCATGTGTGTTACCTACTACAGAAAGATAACCAGGTTCATCATTTCACCCATTTGTCCAAAAAAATTCTCCTGCGGCGCTCTTTTTTATTAGTTTTTTTATATCTTTTTTTGTGATATGTACTTATTTTTTTATATTTTCATTTAAAGAAAGTAAACAAAACTACAACATGAGCTTCATTTTAACTTAGCTTTATGAAAAAAATTTCGCCTGCGGCGCTATTTACGTGCTTTATTATACCACATCTATATTAAAATTTTAGTTGCTCTCGCCTAGCTTCAAAACTGCAGACACCAATGGGTAGGTATGTACTTGTATAGGTACTTTAGGGGTCGGGTGGGGCGGCATTTTCAGAGTCCGCCCCGGGCGGCACTAATGCTAGTTACGCCACTGTCCGTGGATCAATTGGAACTTTCTGACGGGGATTAATTCAGCCTTCACCTCCTCCTCCATTCTGCTCTGTTTTCAGTGATCCTCTTCAAATCTCCTTAAGAGACGCTGTTCATCATCCCTACACGGCTGTTTAATCCTTCAATACACACTTTCGTATCTACGCTTTTAAGTAAAAGTAAGTAAAAATAAATTAACTGTAATAAGTAAAAATAAATTGCCACCGTTTCATACAAAGAAAAGAAACTGTAAACAATATTAAATAGGTATTACTATTGCTGAGTAGATAAGATAGAAAGCGATACATTTTAATCTGTATTTTATCCACCCTATCCTATTCATATTATTTCTTCTTCAGTCTTCATCTCTCCACAGCTGAATATAGGACCAATAATTCTATCTCTTCTGTGACCTTCCTAGTTTAATAAAGAATTAGAAAAGAAAAAAAACGTTATTGTAAAGTCAAATGAATGTCTCACTATGGACCACTCATCTTTTATTAATTGCTCCCATCAGACATTGGAGTGTTGTGATGAGAACAATAATAATTTCCATTGCAATAAATTATATTAGTCAAGTGTATAAAGCTCCTCTCTTCAGAAATGTCGCAATGCAGAGAGATTCCAGTAATAATTGAGATATAATGAATTCAAAATCTCTTTTACGTAGTAAACTATCAACTAGAAATAATGTATACCTACAGAAAAATGAAATGCTGGGTATTTGTCATACTGTCTAATATGATTATTTTTTCTGTTAGTATTTATTTCTTTGTTTGTTATTAGGTGAGAGAATTAAATAAAATATAAACATGAACATTTGATTGTTTTAATTCTAGTATTCATATACTATTCACCTGTGATTTTATATTATATTACTTTTTTATGAAAAAAGAATTTGCGCACACATATTGAACTACATAACATACTTCACGTTATTTTAGAATTGTCGGCCTACCATTGATTTTATACTCGTAATACTGTTACTGGCCATGGGAAAACAGAAGAGGTGTCGGGAGGCCCCAGAAAAGATGGTCAGAAAGGCGAGAGATAGAAAAAACTGAAAAAAATGGAAGAGGCCTATATCCAGGTGTGGAGGGACCAAGGCTGACGAAGAAGAAGAAGAAGAATACTGTCATCGTACTCTTCCAAAAGTACCTCACCATAATCATAAACGAGTATCTTTATACTCAAAGGTAATCATTGTGTAATTTATTACCAATATACCTACACCTACGTCTTGTCAAAATAACTTTAGGTCAACTTATCACTGCAAAGTTTATTAGAAAACTGTTCAGGGTAGGTAGCTTGCTTTTGACACTTTGTAATTGTTCTTTTCGTCAATAAACAAGTTCAATAAGTAGACAGATGAGAAGCTGAGCATCTACTCGTATTGCTTTAGTTAGAATTATAGTTAGCAGTCTTCTTAGGTACCTTTTTGAATGAATGACAGAGGATTCGTTAGAGAATAATCAACAGAATATTTTGCTGATGGCAAGAGATGTCAGTTACCGGGAAACTTCATCAGGCAGGTTGGCGAATGTTGGATGTTATGAAATTTAGCGTGATGTCTGAACTAAACATATCAATGGACCTATATACCTATTGAAATAATACATCTTTAATTGTTCAGCTGACGAGCCTTTGCCTTTCAAAAATTTCTACCAGTTAACCATTATGATATTAATTAATATTACATTACATTGCGAGTGTGTAACGTGAAATAATACCGAATATGTCTAATATAACAGGCGAATACTTCAAAATCAATATATATTGTTCTTGTCCTGGAAACTTGGTATATTATTTGTAATACTGGGTTAAGTAAAATATCATCCAAGCATTGTTGTACCAAACTATGATGACAATATTATTATTAGACATCAGTGTAGTCTGTAGGGTAGGCACCTGGCACATGTATACTGTATAGCCAATATTGTTTAACAATGTCATAATAATTAGTGAACTGGAAAGGAGATTTTCTACGTGAATAACTAACTCTCGAGTCACTGATTTTCGTGATTTTATCGAATTATTGTATCTACAACGTTATATAATGTGCTTGAGTTAGTGGGTGTCGCCAAAGAGGTATTTTTTCAGAACTAATATCTCGACCAACCTACTATAAATATGATAACAAAAAAATCCTTTGCGAAGTCTCAAAGACTTTTTTTCTTGTAGTGATAATAATTATGTATTAAAATCTATTGCAATAGGTACCTACCATAGAACTTATTCAAATAAAGCCAAATTGTCCTCAAAAAACGTAAATATATGGTCATGCAATTTTGAACCTTATGAAGACATGGAATGTTTTCGAGATATCCTCCCCGAAACACTCGTAGGTACTTAATTCAAGATCAAATGCTGAACATTATAATATATGTATGTACGACGCAGTATGCAATGCATTAGGATTAGGAGTAGCCTGATGTAATGTTAAAAGCGATTTATGGTTTAATTATGCACCTGGATATGGAACCTATAAATTTCCTGCGATAAAATCTTTGTAAAAACCGTCAACTGCTTCCTATAAATATTTTTTACTCCCAAAAGGAAGATTTCAGAAGTACCATCTTATTTAACTATTATATTGCAAGGTTCAAGTAAGAAATATATATGTACCTACATAATACATAGTATCATACATATAGGCAAAATTTTACTTGCGACACTTACCTACTAATCGTTGTATATCCTCACGTGTATCATATCAGTTGCCCCTCTCGTTAGCTTCGAAGCTGGTGACGCCCCTGCTTCCGTCTGATGTCGCTGGAATGCTCTTGCCATAGTGTTAATTTTCTGTAATGTTCACAATAATAATAAATAAATATTTTATACGTATATTTTAGACTTTGCCAACACACTTCTCATTATTATCAGCCAGAAGAATCTACATATTCATGATTCACATAATATAAACTCATCAGCCTAATACTGGAAAAAATCCACCTATCCAGATATCACGGATATCACAGGATTAGGCTCAAAACACAAGCATTATGCCTGAAATATCAGTAGATATTTAGAAATCGTCTTACAACATTGCAAGTAATAATAATTACCGATTTTTGCATTTTTATGTATAAATTTTCCGGTAAAACTATTTTTTTTAAATTATTTATTACACAAATTATAAGAAAACTTTACCGTTTCTGTCGGTAAAGTAAAACAGCATTTTTTATTTCTCTTATAAACTTTAGATCATATTATAGCAATAAGTAGAACACTATACCTTCTTACACAATCTTCCACAAATTCAGCAATGAGAAAACTTGGGTTCAAGTTAAAATTAATTTAGTCTTGCTTTAGTAGAAGTACAGTTAAGTACCAATAACACGTAATTATTTTCTTGTTATAGACGCAATAACGGAATTTGTATCGACAATTTCTACGGCGACTATAGTATTTTACGTTGTGAAAATTTCTAATTTACATAGTTTGTTAAATTCTATTACAATAGCGGTTTGTAACTTTGTAGCATTAGCAAGAAAGTTTGCTAGTTAATTAAACAAACATTATTTTCAAACATTTACACAGACCTATGCATGTATTAGATATATATATAATATATGGTACTGGTATCACGATTAAATTCTCTAGTGTAGTTAGGAGAAATTAGTTTATATTTCTAGGATTAAAGTATCTTGTTTGATATCGTTTGGAAAACACTTTTATTCAATTTATGTCTATTTGTGCTTAAAGTAAGCAATTATTATAATAAAATATGTGGCATTAAAAACCATTGTATGAAATTGTTGTCCTTAAAAAAAAACAATATTATCAATCCTGAAAATGTCTTTGGTATAAACCCGCACGGCTTACCGAATTGAAATATGTAAAAAAAAAATTAACTCTTTTTCCAACCTTAGGTTCTTTATTATTTTCTCTTTTTTTTTTTAATTTGGCAATTTTATTTTTTGTGAGAAACATCGTTTCTACATGTCTTAGTTGAAGTAACAAATAGTTATCTCAACAGATTGTTGGTCTTGCCTTTTCTTTGATTTTGTAGGTACCTACATAGGTACCTACTTCTTGGTACGAATCAAAACAAAGTTTGCTTTTTATTTTATTATTTACTAGAGTAAAGCTTTAAAAAGTTCGGTTCAAAAATTTTGTATTGACAATCTCTTGATGTACTAACGATGACCATCTTAGGTGTAGGGATTACTAGAGGATTGAGAACTACATATATGTATAATCTACCACGTAGTAGTTTAAGCCACATTCGTATAGACTATAGTGAATATTTTATAATACGGATGTCATTAAATATTTCCAATGTCCACTCCACAGTAGACTGATTGCAGAGTCTCTAGGACTAATAAATAAAATATTATATTGAAGTTTGCAACGGTTATCCCAGCGGAGTTTTATTATATTCGTACTATACTTTATTATTGTACAGACATGTGCTGTAAGTAAAGTTAGTATCAGATATCTTGTTAAATATTTATAGCATTGGACCTACACTTGGTGATATTAAGCATTAACGTCTAGAAGAATAGGGCAATGAAAAGTCATGGAAAATTTAGGGAATTTATCGACCATTATAAAAGCTCCAAGTACCCCGGAGCGACATTAATAATAAAAATTTACTGAAGGAAAGCATTAGGGACTTCAGTTAACACATCTATGGAATGAAGATAACATCATTTAATATTACCGTGAACATTTTAGGCTGTTATGTTTTTTTATTCTGCACGATTCACGAATAGCGTCTCCGCTTACATTTTATTTCGTTCATTCTTTCAACTTACGGTATCTATATTTTGTATTCATACATCTGTTTAAAATGATTTAGCGGACATAAGCCCTTATTATTTTTAAGTCCATCTAATCGTTTTGCCCTTCTCCGAAATAAATCGTTTTCTTTCGTTTATTTGAGAACAAAATCTCCTTCTCCGTATTTTTTATTACATTAAAATATTTCACCTTTAAAGATTTCTCTTGAACATCAAAGTAGAGTAATTTATATAAATCACCTTAAAATGTAAGTATGTATGATAATATTATTACGATTTAGTTATATTATGCAGGGTGAAACATTCCTCGTGGAACTCTTATTTATGCTCATATAATATTTTATCACAGTGTGGTACCTACCTAAGTTTGTCTCCAAACAAGATACATTTTATCATTTTGATTATTTGCAATAAAAGTGTATTATGATACAGCGGTATTTGAGATAAAATTTGCTATTTATACCTATTTGTGCCCAGAGCGAGAGTTAAGTAGATTGAAAAGTTATGTAATGTAAGAATATTATTATGAAAACAATAATACAAATTCACTGCTTGAAATTCTAAAGGCTTTTAATTAAATAAATATCAAAATTTAAGTAGAACAATTTAATTAATCGAGGGGTAATTAAGGTGATGTCGGAGGTCTACAACCTTTGGTAATATTTTCACGTTCATAGGTAGGTACCAGATACCTACTACACTACAGTTGGTTTTACGAATGTCTCGATTTCCATTTCCCCATCTCTCAATGTACGTCGTTTATTTGACAACTAGTGTTTAAAAAGGTCTGCTGTGATTGGTATAAGAGACCCCGCGTTATAATTAGACTGCGATTTTATTATTGATGATTCATTTGAAAAATCGGTCTTTAGTACAGTAATCAGAGAAAATTGGATGGCATTTCTAGGAAAAAAAAACTGATGAGCTATATAACTCCGAACCGGTGTTTTTTCTCCGCGAAAACACCATATTATTGTACTTTTTAACAAAATTATTCAACAGGATCCTAAAGGTAAAAAAAAAACAAATGAGTAGTTGAAAAGACACCATCTCATAGATTTATCAATTGAACTAGATCCCACTGTATATCAGCTGTCACTTAATCAACATGAGATCATTAGGCCTCCCAATTCCCATCTGTAACTGGAGATGAGCAATGACACCACAATCTCCACCATTTAATAAATGAATTACAAGGTAATCTCAGACTAACCATCACCTTCCAGCTTCCAGCTTACTCGTAAAGGTTTCAAGCTCAATTAATTTTTGGTGTAATTTTGGTTTATCAGTGGTGTAACATGATACAACGACAATTTTAAGCCCTGTTTGATGTGAAAATTAAGGGCTTGGTACCAAGAATGACGTCACGGTCATTTCCCACGGCATTAAGGTTCAAAATCGCGTGAAAAATCGCATGATAAAATGGTAAAAATAGCGTTTTATTCCATTTTCTGGGGTTAATTTTGCGTCAATCAAAAAACTTTTCCGGTTATTCCCTAGATTTTAATGCATATTATCAGTACAAAAAAAATTACTCCGCGACTTTGGGAAAAGAGTTTCCGTCTTTCGGAAAAAAGATCAGAGGTGTTTTGATTTTTTTTGTTGATCCAAAGCATATTTAGTAACGGTTGTCGAGATATAAGGTCTCCTGTTTATAAAATTTTTTGAAATGTCGGTATGCATACTCTTAAAGTGTTCGTAAAGATTTTTAACGAGCAGATAAGGTAATACAAAATGGAAAATGTGGGAACAATGAACATGATACTTATAAGAATATATCTACTGTAGGCGCATATACGCAATAAGCTGGCAACTGACAACCAGTACCTGAATACAAAGATTTCCTTGTGTTATCGTTCCCTCACGGGGACATATAAAATATTTCCCCTGGGGATCACCGAGATTGTAGAATTGACCCCTCACTTTTTATAAACATATTTTCGGTTTCCTGTAAATGAAGGTGTTCGTTTTTCATCTCATTTCACATGTTTTCCAGCAATGAGGTTCGCTACCTGTTATAATTGCCATATACCTAAATATTGGCGCAAGCAGTGTTTAATACTTATATACCTACAGTATACATACGGCATCATCCGGTTGCCTCACTATTAGGATACACCTAGATGGTATACAGTGGTAGTAGATATTTTGTATATAAATAATATATGTAGTAATATAAAATATAAGTAGGTACGCCACTGATTGTTGTCAAATTATTACTCTGACACCGACATGGCACTGACGCCATCATGTCCCCCGTAATTGAATAGAAAATCCTGGACCATAAATAATTTATTGACATTTGATAACAACATCATCCAGCAGCCCGTGGATCCACTGGGAGGGAGGGGGAGGCAGGGGGAGACAGGGAGGGGTCCCACTCTACTCCACCCACAGGCTTTCCATCAAATTGTAATATTAATATTTAATATAGGCATTAAATATTTTATTATTGGATACAGTAAAGATGGTTGCTTTTAATTAAATTGATTAATGTGCTACCCTCTATATTTCATGGTACCTACCTAATATCCAATAAATTATTATAGTCCTTAGATAACATAGAATATGAAAATTAATATTCGTTAATAATAATGTTTTATTACTTTCATTCTATACATAGTATCGTAATAATTTCTGTAAGTTTAGTAGGTACCATCGCGTCTAAGGAATCTCGTTTAATTAATCGTTTTCATACCTTTAAAAATATTATACGTAAGTACCTAAGTAGACTTTCCCAAAACATAAAGTTTAGTAGCACAAATCTTCCATTATGGACTGTCGAACCACGTAATGTACTTATAAAAATATGTTTATCATCAAAATATATCCTTTTAGACGACGATTTTCCGTACAAACGTCAAAACGTTAGTTATAGTAGTATTATCAAACATTACGTATATACGAGTACTTTCGTGTGTATGAGTAAACTGTATTTAAAGAAGCGAATAGTCTATTGTCACTGAAAATATACAAATTCTGAAAATTTCAAAGCTCCAGATAGTCCTATGAAGTTGTTATCAAATCCCTCACTAAATTTAATTTCAGAAGTACAAACAGGCGGACAAGTGTGAAACAAGTCTGTAGGTTTATATATATTTACTCGTAACGTGACGCCGCAGGATGATCCTCGCCGCCGGCGCCGGCGCTGCAAAGAAATTCCTTGAAATAATTTCATATTCCTGTGGCAGCTGTCAGGGAGTATGCTCTCTCCACTCTGCGTGTTATATACAAGTATGTTGCATTGCATCTGGCGGCTTGCCTCAGTTGGAACGGAAAACTCCAGTTACGGGAACATGAATAATATCCAAGTAGTGGAAAAGTGGGAAGATATTGTTATTTAACGGATGGATGGTGAAATTATCATACAACATGCAATTCATTTCTCAACGAAGTATGGGACTTCTATAGAATACAATGTACCTACCTAATATTCTGTATCTACTACCTAGGTAGGTATATTCTTCGAATCGAAAAATAGTCACTACATTTTTTATTCTACTAGGTATTACTATTCTGTGCATACCGGTATATCCCAGTAATGAGGTAACCGGTAAATGCTCTATGTGTAACAACAGGAGCGAACCTCCATTTTATTTATACATATAGTAAACAAACATCCTACGTAAATATAATATACCTACTACATCGCAGGAAGTGAGGATTTGTACCTAAATAATCGATTTCAAAAATTAATTAAAATGTACTAACAAATTACCGTATTTTTTTTAATGAAACGATATTATCCCCAAAAAGTATAAAACGCTTTTTTGGAAAATGACGGTGACGGCATAGTTGGGTTCCTTGAAACTTATCCCTAATTTTCGAAAGTTTGGAGCTAGGACTACATACGTCGACCACTATAAAGTAAGCCTTCTCTTCTGGACATAGAAACAGGTAGTGTGGAGTTATAGTAGGTAGTAGTACCACTGCTCAACTCTACTGCCTTTATAGAGCAATGTACCAGTGTACCAATGGGACCTTTTTATGTTCAGTGTTTGTTTCTGATCCTATTGCTGTGTTATTGTTATTATGTATGTACTAGTGGGTACCTACCCGTGAATTCACGGAGGTTGGTTTAATATGTTTTTGTGTAACCACTATTACTACTCCACCCTTCAAAATTCTTCGAGAGAACACAGGAAGATCACAAGGCTCCGTTTTTTCCCCGTCTTTCCAATATCGTCGAGAAAGTCGTAAAACCAGATTCACATCGTCGACTATCTTAGTTGGTACCCACCCGTGAAAGCCACAAGACTCCTCTTTACCTGTGTCATTCCCATACTCATACTGCCACTCTACCACGGTCTTTAATGTTAATCGAAGGAACACATCAGGGAAATCACAAGGCTCAGTCTCTTCCCATGCCCCTGATATTGCTGTTGATAATGCTGCCCTGACAATGTTCTGATCATTGTAATTGAAACAATGTATCGTACCTATAGAGCAAGGGGGTTCCTGTGCATGGGAAACCCTGTGTGTCTTGCATTATTGGAACATGCCGAATATAGGACCATGCGAAACTTTTCGTAGCCAACATCTTCTTAGAGTTGGCGAACTGGAATATAGTAGATATACATGGATTACTTTGAATCCCCTAATTCGTTGTCGTGAATCGTTATGTCCCTTCACATTCACTATATAGGATGTATTTGATACATCTCCACTCCATGTGCTGTGCACTTCGCACAGTATTGGAGATCGGTCTGATAGTCTTCTGGTTTGGGCACGTAAAAAAAAACAAATACTAAAAATAATCAAAGGTAACATTACCGTCTTTTCGGTAAGATGTGTGGAGAATGGGTCGCGTTTAGTGTGAAAAAATATAGGGTCTTACCTACTTTCCATACTAATTTTACATACGTACCTATTATACCTACGGTAATTATAATTTGAATGGCTATATCAATAATTAATATAATAGGTATAGGTAGGTATGTATGTAGTACTTGATTGTTTCAAAATCATACGAACCAACTAAAATTATTTTCATTACATTTGGCTATACGTACCTACTATATAGTATGTAGGTATACAAAATTCGAAAGAATTCGATGCATTCTGTATCAAGTAGGTATGTGCCTACCTATAGTCACTTAAATAATATTATTTCAGTAAGTGCCTATAATTCGAAATTTCAAAAAGTTTGTACTAAGTTTGTAAAAGTTTACTTCAGACGTATTGTTCAACCAACACTTTTCGTCCGATGTAAAGCGCTAGTGTAGAGAACATTTTCAAAATTTCATAGATTCGATCCATTAGTTTGCATAATAATCACGGTACTATTTATATTCGTCGCGCGCTGCGCACAGACAGATGGACAGACATAGGACAATTATTTTAATTGATTATTTTCTTTTCAATAAATTCAAATTCAATTCAAATATCTTAAATATATTAGGGAGGTCAGCTCCACTACACCTAAAGTATTTGAAGGAATAATACGAGTATGTATGCCTACATTGCCTACCCTACCTGTGCTTACTGAAAAAATATTATTTCAATACAATACATATCCTGTCCCAGTGAAAATTGTTTTTATAATTCATGCTACAGTAACTGAATATATTTGTGTAGAACTCTACGGCCATTGTCATCAATCTATGAAGATTGATTTAATTGTACCTACGTACGTAATTGTAACCATTTTTTTTTTCAATACTGTCTTAAATTTTGGGAAATGATATAAATTGGTTGTCCACAGATAAAAAAAAACGTAATGTAGTTTTATATTTAAAAAATATACATTTCTAAGGTTGTGAGGTGTGCAATTATAAAATATACCGTCTCAAGTGGGTTGGGGTCACAAAAGATGAACGGTTTCGTAGTTTGCCTAATGTCTTGGAAACTTGGAGAGAAGGTATATTTTCCCTGTAAAATATTATTAGTCGCTATTATTATTCGGTGGTCCTGTCTCTTGTTAATTCTTCAGGACAATGAAACTTAATAAGCTGGAAAATTCAAACTGTAAACATTAACCTAAGTTTAGTTAACAAGGCAATGAACCCAAAATATTTTACGACTATAATTAAATTAAATTAAAAATGAAAATTCCATTCCAATTCCAGGAACCAAATATAGTTACATATATTACATTCCGTAAAACCGTGGACGCCGCGCCGTATCCTACGAATTGAATATACTATGTAGGACGTATGTATGTATCTACGAGTATAATTTTAAATTAATGTTTCGTATTTGAGTGTCATCCATCCGTCATAAAATCACTCCCAAATATCACGTCAGTCCTTAAATCCTGCGAAGCAGAAGATGCCATTATGGGTGAGTGGATGCGAGTACCATTTGAAGACTGCTTGGTTCAGGGTGCAGGTAGCGTGAAAGATGGATTATTCTCTGCATGATATTTGGAAGCATATTACAATAAATATGTACTGCATATTTGTTCTTCGTGGATTTTATCGAATATTTTTACGCAGCACAAGTGTATATCCAACTACCTAGTACCTATAGTACCATAATAACACTGGTGGATCCATGGGGAGGGGCTATGGGGTTGAAGCACCCCCCCCCCCTCCTATTTGTATTTTTTTAAAGCACAATTTGCAATTATTCTTATTTACTGAAATAGCTGAGCGAACCCGACCCTCATCCCCTCCCAAAAATGAATCCTGGATTCTCCACTGCATACCTAATAATGTGTTATTTGTGTCTAATTTTGTCTAATTTTTTACCACAGTTCACGTGAGTGCTGCCATGTGACATGAGGGACTTCAAAACGTTCTGGGGACAGGTGTGGGTGGTCCTTCTATGTCTTCTGCCTGTCTCCATCCTGGCTGGCTTAGCCTGCCTCAGCAATCCCTGCGTTCACGGCGTCTGCATTGATGATCTCAACAGGTAAGAAAATGATGCACGGTTGACGGTGATAAGACAACTTCGAATCCCTATTTCTTGGTGTTATTGAAATCAATTCTATCTAGAAATCATTGCAGTTGGTAGATACTTGTAAGTGATTTCCTCAAAAGTATTATTGATACGATTAATTCCTACATAACAATCTAGAGTGGAAAAAGCCAAATGCTGTACCAATTTAATTACGGAAGCCCAATATCTTCAGTCAACCCGTTTCGTTTAAAAATAAAGGTTGCTTTTAAAATTCTTTTGTAACTATGAGTCACAGCATCGTCTGTGTGTACAATGGAAAGAGTCACGCGCTTCAGCGAAATGAATACTAAACTACGGAGTTGAGGAATAATTTATATTTATGATAATCAAGTATCTCAAGTGCTGTAGGCCTGTAAAGACCTTAAACCAGGCTTGGCTTAAATGATAATATTATATCTAGCACAGGAGAGAAAACTTCTAATGTTACGAAAGTAACGGAATAAGATATTTTACTATATAAAACATTTTAAGATTCATTGTAGCAGATACTCCCTTCACTATGAACATTTTCCAATTCTAATCCTGCATCTATGATGTTATTAGAACAAACTCAAAATCACTGTTAGATATGTAGTTGTGATTGTAAATTAATTATTCAACTAATTATATCATTACTATTATTATTCGCAAAATTGTAACTGGGAAACCAGAACATAGCTGAGCAACTTAAAATCATTAAAAGGCTTCAATAATAATAATGACCACCGTAAACTTACCTACTTTTTATTATTATCGTTTGGCGTCAGAAGATAGAGTCAAAGATGTTTCGTTGTTACGTCCAGGAGACCCTAGAGAGCAGAGCTGGGCAGAAAAGCGTTAATCCGTTAATTAACGAAGTTAACGATTTAACGTTTTTCTCACCTCCAAAAATTGTTAACGGATTATTTAACTTCCGTTACATTTTACTTCCGTTAATTAAGTCCGTTAATATTAGATTGTTTGCATAGACATCATCCACTGGCGGCACTGGCATTAGATAATCTGAGGGTTTTATGGGGTTATGTGTGGTATCGTATGTGGGTTGGGAGTTTGAAAAGAAATTTCACTTTGTTGGGATACATCGCAATGGTGTAAATATAATAGTAGTTGTACTAATGTAGTTCTTTTTCATGCCATTTAACCGCGATTAACGCTTTAACGGATTAACGTTAACTTCCGTTACATTTTTCAAAATGTAACGCTTTAACGATTAACGAAGTTAACTTTTTAGTTAACGGATAATCGATTAACGAAGTTAACTTTTTGATTAACGGTGCCCACCTCTGTTCGGCACCCCTGATGAATTGTTATTTATTTGCTACACTCGTAGATCGTAAAGAATGTTTCGCTGAACCAAAGCTCTTTTGAATTCTAAATATAATTACGTTGATAGGTAAGAAGTACTTATGCTTACTTAGTATCATGTTGTAACTTGGAAATTTATGTAAATCGCTTATTTGTTTCGGAACAATGTGTTAATCCTGTTAAGTATTTAGTCATAAACAAACTTAAATAGGTTCCTCCTAAATGAGTCGCTTCGCTACCTGAATTAAATGAAGAGTGAATTTACTTATTATTTATGAATAGGACAGGAACTCTCAGTACCTACGAGGATCTACTTCAAATTATTCAGGTTTCTCCTTTCGGAAATTCCTTTCTTTCATTTCTCTTACATGTTTTAATGCAAACCTTGTTAAACTTTAATCTTATTACTAAAGAGATTTTGTTGAATACGTTTTACTTCTTCACACGTCACCTCTCAACTCCTTTTCTAATGAAGAATAATCTAACAATAATAAATATTTTTTTCTTGAAACTTGAGTTTTAACTTTCAGTACATATTCATGTTACTGCATAAATGGATACACAGGCATCCAATGCCAAACCAACTGGGATGAGTGTTGGTCTAATCCGTGTAGGAATGGAGGAACTTGTATAGACGGGATAGCGGAGTATAACTGCACATGTCCAGAGGGATTTGTTGGTAAATATTGCTCTTATGATCATCTGACTTTACGTTTGATTGTTTAGTTTTATAAATTTTAGCTAAAAATATTTTTATGAACTAAAATCAGGAGAAATTCAAAAGTAGGTAATTTTCAATCATTTATCCCTGCTCTGTCACCATGTCATGAATTAATTTACGAATTTTAATTTTACGAGTTTTCACTGAGAGATTGTATATTAATTTTATTAAGTAAATTTATTTTGTGTAGTGTACATTTCATTCCCGTTTTTTTATTCAGGTTTAAATTGCGAAGATGATTTTGATGAATGCGAATCAAATCCCTGCCAAAATAATGGAACATGCATAGATGGTGCCAACGGTTATGAATGCATGTGCCTCCCAGGATTCTTGGGTCTCCATTGTGATCAAGATGTGGCTGTGTGCAATACCACTGAAGAAGCGAGATGTGAAAATGGAGGACAATGCGTTGAAGGAAAAGGGATGTCCTTTTCATGTAGATGTCCACCAGGTGATTATTGTGAACTGCGAAGTTATCCGACAGTCCTCAGTTGTTGTATCCTCTTCCTCTATTTATCTATATCTGAATTTCAGGTTGGGGAGGGAAAATATGTGACGTGCCAATAAACGAATGTGATTCATCTCCTTGTGAGAATGGTGCGTTATGTGTGGATCAACACGCCGATTTTTTATGTGCCTGTCCTTTTGGTAATTTTAATTTTATTTCACTTCACTATCACACACAAGAGAAGTAGGCATATTATGGTTTATCGAGGTTTTCGTAATCCACGTAATGAAAGGATTCATGTTTTACTCAACAAACTTTTGCAGGCTACACTGGCAAGCGGTGTGAATCCCAAATAGAATTGTGTTCAAATAATCCTTGCACAAATGAAGCTTTGTGCATGATGGAAGATGAAATATGGGTCTGCTATTGTGTTCCTGATTATCATGGTGAAAAATGTGAATACCAATATGATGAATGTCTCCTAGGGCCAAAGTAAGTTTAGAATGCATTTCCCCTGTACGTTAATGTCATTTGTGATTTCACAATTTATTGAGATTACTTTCAGATGCAAAAACGGTGGAACTTGCATTGATGGAGTAGATAACTTTACTTGCTCCTGTCCTCCAATGCTTACGGGAATATTGTGTGAATGCCTTATCTTGGATGATAATCAATTAGATTGCTCTTACATTAGTCCTTCTACTGAAGCGCCACAAATAACTTCAATAGCAACTACTGTTGAAATCTCAACTACAATATCCTCAACGATAGCCGAAGACATGACGATAGAAATACGTGAAGAAACTTTGACAACAGCAGTTGAAGAGGGAAACAAAGTGACGGAAAAAGAAACAGCTGTGACATTTGTGCCAACATATTCATGGGAACAAAGTACATATACTGCATTAGATAATTATACACTTCGATATACCACATATCCTCAGAGTTCCACCGACATAACATCAACACCATCCATGGTCAGAGATACAACTCAATTCTCAACAGATACAGACTATTCCAAAGACTTGACAACTTTTGATCAATTATTTACAAACAGTGTAACAATTCAGAATGTTACGACTGATATTACAACGTCTTCCAGTTTCTTGTACACAACAGATTTGACTAAAGTTGAATCGCCATTTTCCATTCCATTTACTTTTTCTACATCTTACGATACATCACCCACTTTAAAAGATACCACACCACAGTTCATGGCAACCACTGATATGGTAACAGTGGAATATACTAGTTCTTTAAAGACTGAAACAGATAGTGAAGCTATTTCTGATATTACAGAGAAATTTTTCACTACAACAGAAACATCAACAGATCAAACAACTGAGATGGATATTATCACTAAAGTAGATATCATAGGTGATGGTTCCAAGAAAGATGAGTTCACCACAATCCATGAATTAGAAATAACAACAGAAACTATTCCAACTACAGAAGGGACATCCGCAGAGACTTCTCAAGAAGAAACAACTGCATCTTCAACTACAGGACAAACTGCGTTCTTTACTGAGGCACCTGTAGATACAACCAGTATCGAATTAACAACTCAATCAGATGAAGATCTGGTTACAAAATTCAATCAAGTGGAAGGTTGTGCTGATCTTTCTTGTAAAAATGGTGGATCGTGTATTCAGTCTACTGAAGGACCAAAAGTGAGTTTTAATACATTTTTTAAAGTAGGATGTCCTTTTGATTTTGCACTAACTTTTTATTTTTTATTTTTTAGTGTGTCTGTAGGTTTGATTACGATGGAGAGTTTTGTGAAAATTCCGTTGCGATCGGAACTGCAGCATTCAGTGGTGACTCCTATTTAACTCACAAATTAAACAATCTAACTGGAATGAAAATAGAGATGAAAGCTAGAACTTTATCATCTGATGTCCTCATGTTATATGCCAACATTGGTTCAGATACTTATATGTGTATTTATACTGAGAATGGGTTACTAAAGTTTAAATTCTCTTGTGGATATCAAACAATGTTGCTAAGTGAATTAGAAATGCCCATCAACACTGGATACGAGTTGAGAATTAAAGCAATGTATGTAAGATGCATTTATTTATTTTACTATTGACAACCACTATTTTATTTTCATATTTTATTAGCAAGCTATTTTATTTTTAGTTTAGAATTTACCGACAAACGCAGACACTGCAACGCATCGCTTCATATAAATGATACATTGGCAATGAGTGGAGGACAAATAGCTGCTCCAACTTCATATCCTCCAGATAGGAATTCCTGGCTCCATTTAGGTGCTATAGCTGAAGGCTTTGGTGTTACCAATCATGCACCGCAAGATATTCCATCTTTCACTGGATGTATGATGGGATTAAAAGTAAGTTTCAAATATACTTTCTGATTTATACCCGTAATTTAATTTCTAGTTGGATGTTATTTTGGTAATTCATCTATTTGGTTAACAGATTGACGATATTCCAAGACACATATTTAAAGATGCTTCAGACGGCTTTGAAATAAAGGAATGTTCATCCCTGGCTTGCCTCTCTAATCCTTGCAAAAATGGAGGAACGTGTGAGGAGCATGGAGACCAATGGAAATGTAGATGCTCCAATGGGTTAGTAATGCATAATAATACTATGTGTCAACAACCGGGAAAACTAACATGTCTGTTTGAATGGATATCTATGTTTTCAGATACCTGGGTGATGATTGTCACGAATCAGTGTGTGATGTTAATCCATGTCAATTTGGAGGAACCTGTGTGAAACATCCTGGCAGTGGATATGTCTGTCTTTGTCCTCTGGGCAAGCATGGTCTCTATTGTGAACACAGTTAGTACTATTACTATTTCAATGTACCTACATATGTATTCTCATCTTACTATGGTATTTAATCAGCTCTTTGAAACGTAAAATTGTATTTTACAGATTTGGAAATAGCTCAGCCATCTTTCTCTCCTATGCTGGAAGGATTATCTTCGTTCACAGCATATCCATTACCCGCTCAACTAATCACATATGGTATGGAGATGCACTTCAAGATAAAACCCCAGAATATGGACCAAATAGCTCTACTGGCTTTCTTGGGTCAGCTGGGTCACCATGATAGTAAAAGTGATCATATTGCTGTTACGTTCGTAAAGGGCTACATCATGTTGACTTGGAACTTGGGAAATGGTAAGCCAAAGCAATAATGATTGTTTTTATAAAAAAATCACAATTTGATCCTTTTCCATTTGATAGTTATTCCTACGTTTTCTAATACAATACTAATGTATTTTGTGTTTTTATTCCTCTAGGTCCAAGGCGTATATTTACGACTCGACCCATAGCACCTCGTGGTAACAGACCTCACGTTATAAAGATAGGACGCCTAGGCAGAGCAGCATGGCTGGCAGTAGACAATATGCCAAACATTACTGGAAATGCACCAGGAAATCTACAGCAAATGAATGTCTTACCTCTCCTATACTTAGGTTAGCTGACTGAACTGTTTCTATAAAGCGTCTATGTCGTTTCAGGAGTATGAATAATTGATGTCAGCAAACTATACTCGATGTTCAGGTTTAATTTAATTTGATTTCTGTAGGTGGCCACGAATCTAGAAATTTCTCCAGTCTTCCACACGACCTTCCATTACATGATGGCTTCTCTGGTTGCATCTGGGACTTGTGGTTGAGGGGTGGAGGAGGCAATGGTAATGGTGCCGGGATGGTGTGGAATCCCTCGAGAGGGCGCGCTGTAGGACAATGTGGAGTCACACAATGTCATGCCATGGCATGTCATAATGGAGGAGCTTGTTTACATCATGCCGGAACATATAGGTAGGTTCCTAAGTGAAGGTGTGGGGGTGAATAAGTCTAATAAATTCTTGGAAAGCTGGAAACTGTTTTAATCTCTCCATTAGCACGTATAGGTAAAAAGAGTTCTATCGAAGTCTGCACCAATTTGCCGCTTGTGCTCTATAGAAACAGTCCAAAAAACCTAGAAACTTTTGAACTTTTTTAGTTTCTCACTCTAAAATCTAAATTATACATTTCATATACCATTAAAATAAATTTCGTTTTATTTTATTCCAGTTGCCTTTGTACAGAAGGTTGGTTTGGTCCAGTGTGCAACAGTCCTAAGAATCCATGTGATTCTGGAACACACAACTGTGCTGGTGGTTCCACTTGTATTCCTACAATTACTAGTTACGAGTGTGACTGTCCCTTGGGAAGAAGAGGAGAGCATTGTGGACAAGGTACAAAACTAATTTTATTCCTTTCTTTTTTAAAAACATTTTTATAAGTAGTCAAGATTCAAACCATTAGTGCCATCTGTTGAAAATTATACGTTGATAAAATTATTATTTATAATCACTTCCAATAGATGTCTCATCAGACCAGCGACATAATATATTAAGTACTACTATAAAATCTCTTTGCATCAGACCCCCCCCCCCCCCACCCATTGCACCATTGTTTCAAATCAGTTTTTTATAGTCTAGATTCTAACCATTGACTGCTAGCGCCATCTGTTGAAAATTGTATGGTAATAAAGTTATTGTTTACAATAACTTCCAATAGATGTCGCATCAGATCAGTTGCACCCTTGGTTCAAACCTTTTTTTAAATTGTTAAAATTTTTTAAACAGTGAAGCCTGCGATAGTAGAGTACAAGCCTACATACAAGCCTACATCCTCGAATTCCATCACCGCCATGAGTGGTGACGTCACCTTGTATCGGTGACAAACACTTGAACTACGGAATATTTTTTCCCATACAATTTTGATGGTGTAATCATCGTCAAATGTCAGTTGGGCCCGGCCTTCATGAACAATATGGCGACGGCCTCGATAACAGTTAATTGCTAGTGCCATCTATTGGAAATTGTACGGTAATAAAATTATTGCTTATAATAACTTCCAATAGATTTCGCATCTGACCCATTGCACCATTGTTTCAAACCATTTTTAATAGTCTAGATTCGAACCATTGACTGCTAGTGCCATCTATTGGAAATTGTACGGTAATAAAATTATAGTTTATAATAACTTCCAATAGATGTCGCATCTGGCCCATTGCACCATTGTTTCAAACCATTTTTTTATTAGTCTAGATTCAACCCATCTATTGGAAATTGTACGGTAATAAAATTATAGTTTATAATAACTTCCAATAGATGTCGCATCTGACCCATTGCACCATTGTTTCAAACCATTTTTTTTATTAGTCTAGATTCAAACCATTAACTGCTAGTGCCATCTATTGGAAATTGTATGGTAATAAAATTATAGTTTATAATAACTTCCAATAGATGTCGCATCTGGCCCATTGCACCATTGTTTCAAACCATTTTTTTATTAGTCTAGATTCAAACCATTAACTGCTAGCGCCATCTATTGGAAATTTCAGGATAATACAAATATTATTTACAAAGAGATTACATAGGTAGTACTTAATATATTATGTCGTTGATTATTTACAATCACTTCAGGTACAATATTATGTATTTCATTTTATTATTTTCTTTCTTTAAAATCAGATGTCGAACTATCTGACGTCTCTCTGAGTGGAATTCGTTCATATTTGATGTTAAATGCGGTACAAATTGGTGATGTACACTTTAGTTTGGACTTTGAAGTACGTCCACTGCATCCGAAAGGACTCATATTCTTCACTGAGACAAATGATGGTGGATTTGTATCTATTTCTGTTCAAGGTGGACTACTGGAGTATAGATGGGCAGGTAAGAATGATTTTCATTGAATAACATTTTCTCATCTTACACTGCGTGACAAGAAATTAACATTGATCAAATATTAAACCCAGTGCATAAATACCTAGTTACATGAAAACTGGGCGAATGCGTAGAAAGGATGTAAAAACTAACTACTAGAGAATTTTATCAAACACTGCCTCCAATTCCTTCAGATAATCTCGGTTGGAACCTTCATACGGCAGTCAACTCATCTGTGTGGTAGCCCTCTAAAGCAGAAGAAGTGTATCTTGGAAATGGTAGACCTTACACATTGTTGCTTTAAATTGTATTTGCATGATTCCAGGAATGGAGTGGGGTGGGAGGATTGAAGGTCGCTTGGTGACCGTAGTGCGCAGTGGAATGATTCTGTCTCTAGGATCTTGGCATAGTGTGAAGGTTGGACGATATGGCAGACGCCTCTTCCTCTGGGTAGATGGTACTATGACAATGGAGACTTTATCCTCGCACCACTTCTTCACATCTTTCAATGCTTCTGTTTTTGTTGGTTAGTTAATTATTCTTGGCATTCTAATTCATGAAACACGATGAGTATTAATGACTTAACTTTAGACAACAGATTGTTTTCACGTCAGGAAGGAAGCAATAAATTTATTACATTTCAGGAGGCGTAAAGGATCTCTCAACTCTTCCTAACGATGTGATGGCTGGTCCTGTAAAGTCCTTCCAGGGTTGCATCAGGAAATTAGTCATAAACTCTCAGAGATATCCGCTTAATGAAAAACACATTATTGGTAAACAGTCTACTGCATTCCATGTCAAAATAGACATTATTAGTCGATAATATTGGAGTTTTACCTACCATTAAAACTCTTATTATGTTGCCTGACTCATCCGGAACATATATGTGAGAGACAGCCATCTCCAATCTTGTCCTAGTGGTTACATACATAGCATACATATTGAAATACTCTTGGTAAAGTCCCTTTTACAGATTGCATCTTGGGTGGTCCATGTGTAGGTACTGTCACCAGAGCAGGTCACACTGAGTGTGTATATGTTATGACAATTGAATATCTCACCAAGCAGGCATTTAGTATGTTCCGGATGAGTCAGGCAACATAATAAGAGTTTTAATGGTAGGTAAAACTCCAATATTATGTGTGCCGTTTCTCATCCGGAACATATATGTGAGAGAAGTGTTTGGTATCGCCTTGGTGACAGTACTCGATGTCAATTGTGATTCAGTATATCGGAGAGGTTGAAATAAACTGGTGAGAGCCTTCAGGTGTTGCTAACTTTCTATGCTTCAGTTGTTTTCTATAATATTTGGCAAAGGTGTTTTCACTTTTCCAGTTTCCTTTCGATAAGAATGTTTTCCAACCAACTCAGTGAAGCCACAGCCGATCTTGTACTTCCAGCTGAACTATCAATACCAGCTTCCTTCAGGACAATTCTAACCCATCCTCCGATAACTGTTCTGGATGTTGGTTTTATTTCACCAACTGTAGTTATGAACAGACTCCGAATCACGTTTGTTTCTTCTCTTCGTGGGCCAGACAGCTTGATTAACCATCTCAACCAAAAACTGGATCGGTACCCTTATTGGGTGCAAGGTTAAGTCTCCAACCTGACTGTTGACGTGTCACAGAATCTGTTTTAGAACCATATATAGGCCACATGATGATATGATCCCCGTTCTCAACAAAACGGTCAGGGGTATACTGTAACAGTGTTCACGATAACAAAATCATTGCACATCTTTGTGAATTCTCAAATAATGTCAGCGATTCTGGCATATTGTTTTGTAACCAGACACTTACTTCCCAGGGGTCCCAAATTTAAATTTACTTAATCTGAGGTCACCCTCTGGATTGGTAAACATGGACACTGCAGACTTATGTAATGCTACAGTACCTACTTAGTGCTTAAATTCTTATCCAATTTTTAGTTTACCAAAAATTGTGCTAATTGTGAACCTGATGGTTTGATGTAGTCTACCTTATTGGTCACACACAATTTACACCACCTCTTCCAAGCCAGCCTGTATGCAGTAATTGTAGCAGGCCTCCACCCTGCCTTTAGAAGACATTTTATGTGTGTCTAACTTTTTGTCGCCTCACTCCATCCCCAACATTCCAGACTTGTAGGCAGAGTTTCTGTACTTGTGGGGGATGAAGACCTGTCGTGATGTCCACCAGATTGTCTACTAGGTTGTTGATTTCCTGTGGAGGGGCCAGGACTCGTGCCATCAGATCTGGTAACCAATAAACTTTGGGCCACCGGGGACCAACTATCAGAAATCTGCCCTTGCATTTGCTTATGTAAATGCAAGGGCAGATAGAAAAATAAATGAGCAAAAACATGAGATATTCAGCATAGTGGGGGAAAGACCCACGCCAGTGTGAACTCCCATTTTCTGCTGAAGGCGTTGTGGAACATTGCATTCTGGTCGTGACTGTTTATAGACACATAAAGATCCACTACTCGAGCATCCGCAGATGCAAATAGATCTACTACAGGCCTTCCCCATTTGTGAAATATGGGCTCCATTGCCGAGGGTAACAAGTGCCATTCTGGTGGGACTTGCCTCGGGATAGATTGTACACGAGACCATTTTAACTTTCCAGAAGATGGAAATGCTGTAAGGTTATGGAGGGTAATGTAACTTATTATCTGATATGTCAACTGAAGTAGATTCATGGACTGGGATTTGCCTCGGGATAAGCTTGTCCGTGAGATCATAGTATCTTTCCAGAAGATGGAAAATGCTGTAAGATTATGGATGAAGTAGATTCATGGACTGATTTGCCTCGGGATAGATTGTCCGCGAGACTATTGTAACTTTCCAGAAGATGGAAATGCTGTAAAATTATGGAAGGTAATGTAACTTATTATCTGATATGTCAACTGAAGTAGATTCATGGACTGATTTGCCTCGGGATAGATTGTCCGCGAGACTATTGTAACTTTCCAGAAGATGGAAATGCTGTAAAATTATGGAGGGTAATGTAACTTATTATCTGATATGTCAACTGAAGTAGATTCATGGACTGATTTGCCTCGGGATAGATTGTCCGCGAGACTATTGTAACTTTCCAGAAGATGGAAATGCTGTAAGGTTATATGAATTTTGGATGCAACATGTACATTCTCTATCCATCACTTCATGTCGAGAAGAACAGGTTGTCCTGGGAAGGAGAATACATTTTTCCTTGTTCACAGTCCACCAAAGGTAATGAAGTAGTTTCATTGTATCCTCGGTGTGACTCTGGAGAACTTCTGTAGTCTTGACGAGCTAGCAGAAAAACGTCCAGATAAACAATCAGTCTGATACCTTTTTCTCGCAAGATCTCTGCGATTCAATTCGTTAGAGAAGCTAATGCTTGAGGGGAACTGCTGAGTCCCCGAGGAAGGCATGTCATTTGCAATCGAACACCTTTGTATGTCAGCTGTATGAAGCGACGGTGTGTCTCTGCCACAGGTATGTGGGAGTATGCATTGCTCAAGTCCACCTTTGTCATGTAGTCACCGGGTTGCAGAAAGTCTGTAACCTTAAAATGTGATATCAGAGAAAATTTCTTCTGCACCACAAAGGTGTTAAGGTATCTCAGATTGAAGATGGGTCTGAGTAAGCCGTCGTTTTTCTTTACTAACTTTACTGGTCCGAGAATACCGGACTTCACCATCTCCAAACTTTCTTTGTCCATGTCGGGAAATTGCTTTATAGAGAAATTGCTCTGCACAATTTCTGATCTTAGGCTTACCAGCAGCAGTTTCAATATAAAAGGTATGCAGTATCTTCAGATGATCCTCTGGACGACTTCGGGGGCATTGACTCACTGCCATTCTTTCAAAAATTTTGCAATTGCCCTCCTCGAAATCGTCCTAGAAGTATGTCACTTACGGTGTTCTCTATGAAAGCGACGCTGTGAGGTCTGCCCTCGCATTGTCAACTTTCTGTAGCCTCCTCTCCTGGTTCCAGAGGCTGGAGTACCAGGAGTCTTTCCAGGGTCTGCCCGCTGGAATAAGCCCGAAAGGGCTTGAGGCTTGCTTGAAATTGCTTTGGCTTAGATGGAGGAAGAGTGCCTCGCTGTTCCGTTGCCAAAATGTCTCTTACGGTGTTCTCTATGAAAGCGACGCTGTGAGGTCTGCCCTCGCATTGTCAACTTTCTGGAGCCTCCTCTCCTGGTTCCAGAGGCTGGAGTACCAGGAGTCTTTCCAGGGTCTGCCCGCTGGAAGTGAGCCCGAAGGGGCTTGAGGCTTGCTTGAAATTGTTTTGACTTAGGTGGAGGAAAGTTGCCTCGCTGTTCCGGTGCCAAAACTCTTGCAGCTCTCCCTAACTTTTGAAGTTGTGAGGAAAGCTGTTCTTCATTAAAAATATGCTGCACAGTTGGTAGAATTTTTCTAAGACTCAGTTTGTCATCCAGTAAATTGCAGGCCATCTATAATGCGGTTCCTGCGAGTCTCAATGATCTCCATACGTTTCCCACATGCTATCTGCAGAATGTCATCGTTCTGTTTGCAGAATTCCAACTCAGAAATCCTCACTAATTTTTGTCTAGAGACTTTATGGAGTGAGTATTGTGCCTGATGCACTCCGGTTTATAAGATTTTGGAGAGAATTCCACATGGATTCCCTTTGTCGTAATGCCGCATGGGTGGTGGCAGGAAAGGCTCGTTCCATCCCTGTTAACATAGGGCTTGCTGAGCTAAATTGTTGCAAATCTGTGTTAATCTCCAACTCTTTAAGGCCTAAACATAGTCCTTAAGGGCTTTGGAGTAGTGCACCTTGTTCCATTCATTGTAATTGAAACGTTGTAGTTTCTCAACAGTGC
This sequence comes from Ceraclea dissimilis, assembly GCA_963576895.1. NCBI lineage: Eukaryota > Metazoa > Arthropoda > Insecta > Trichoptera > Leptoceridae > Ceraclea > Ceraclea dissimilis. The sequence goes on along the minus strand of OY756358.1, from coordinate 12,887,652 downwards.
AAAACTTTTCTGCAGATGGAGCAGGCATTGTAGGATCCTTTAATGTGATTGTGGGCTCTGGCATTTTAAACGCTATAGGTGTTGCAGCGCTTGTGCTCGATTCACCCATTGGAGCCTCACACACTGAGTTAGTTTTGTTGTTCTTGTTCAGGATCTACAACCCTGCTGTAAATAAACTTTTGCAGATTGCTCATTTGTTGTGCCAGACTTTTTATTATCTTCCTCTGACTTTTGGAAGGATCGCGGCACACTTTCTTCCTTTTTGTCATTTTGCGTGACTGCGGCGACCATCTGAGGAACTGGAGGAATCCGAAGGACTATGCCCCCTGCGCTTCCTCTTAAACACATGATGTTCATTATTTGAGATGCTTTCTTATTATTGAAACACTGGCAGTAAAATCACAAAACACAAAGGAAGAATCACAACACACAAAGGAACAAAGGAAGTCACACCCTAATATGAGAGAGAACAAAGAAGGCCACGCCTTATTCTCTAGTAACATTGTTTATAATTTATAAACAAAGGGACCACTCCTAATAATTAAACAAAATTTAAAATTATTGAGATGATTCACATAAAGAAATTAACACAACTGTGATTGCACAGTTATTAAATCTTTGAAGAAACAGTTTTTGTATGCTAAATAAAATTGTAATAAGTCTCTAACACTTTATATAAAAAATAATATTATGTTTAGTAAATGTTAAACAAGGCAAGTGTGAGACACAACCACTTATGGAAAGGTAAGATGTCAATTGTCATAACATATACACACTCAGTGTGACCTGCTCTGGTGACAGTACCTACACATGGACCACCCAAGATGCAATCTGTAAAAGGGACTTTACCAAGAGTATTTCAATATGTATGCTATGTATGTAACCACTAGGACAAGATTGGAGATGGCTGTCTCTCACATATATGTTCCGGATGAGAAACGGCACACATAATACAATAATAGATGTACATATTTCTGTTTTATGCGTATCCAGAAATTACATTGTCAAAAAATGTTTTTGAAAAAAAAATTTAGTGAAATATGGAGAATGTAAAGTTTATATCTATTGAAAACTTTCTTAATTTCACAGAATCTCGTAACATTGATGACTGTGATGGAAGTGTATGTGGTGGAGATATATGTTGGAATGGGGGGACTTGCATGATGGCCCTGATACAGGGTGAGACAACTGCGCAGTGTGTGTGTCCCCCTCTATTCACAGGACAGCACTGTACAGACCAGATACCTTGCAGTGAAGGAAGCTGTAATACAGGACGATGTGAAAATGGCATATGCATCTGTCCTACAGGATGGGGTGGACATTCGTGTCAAGAGAGTAAGAAATAGAATTCAATTATGCCTTACAAATTATTATTATATTTCTATCTTGCAGCTGATGTCTCATTTTATACTAAGGTGTGTAGATAGGTACGTACCAATACTCCCTATTGTGGAAATTTGGAAAAATTATGATGAAAATATAATAAAGTATTCTAGTCACAGTGTTTAAAAGTTATTAAGTCCTTAGTATATTAGCTTGATATTACACATAACACTTGATAATTTTGAATTTCTTTTACCTTTAGGAATAAAGATGGGAGCCCCTCACTTCCGAGGGAATAGTTTCCTGGTGATAGATGAAAAGAGAATACAGAATAGCAACAAGAAGATGAATCTCCCTAAGTACAGAGTGCAGAGGAGTGTTGACAGCATCTATGTTAACTTCACCACAGTCCAACCTAACGGAGTCTTACTGTGGACAGAGATTGTTAGTACAAAATAGTAACTAATTGCATACTTCTGATTACTAAATTGATATTTCCATTCTTCTTCTTATTGTGTCGGTCGGCACTCACTATATCCCCATCCGCTCCCAGAATTAAAGCCACAATTTCTCCTGCATCATCTTCCAAGGGGGAGCGATCTCCGAGACTCTCCCATGTGCACCACCTGAGAGCCACTGGGCATGTCAGGAGGTGCTTAGTGTCTCGCAAGTGCCAGCAGTCGCACGTCGGGTTCTCGCCTATTCCCCATCTCTGGAGGTTCTTCCTAGTGCGGCCGACTCCAGATCTGGTCCTCTTAAGGAGATAACATAAATACTATTCAACTTAATTTTTTCAAACTATTTTCAGGATAATCGAAAATACATAAGCATTGGTATAGAGGGCGGATACCTGAAATTAAGTTGGTCATCACGGGATCAACCAAATGTTAAACAAAAATCACCAAATATGTTGGTGGTGGAAGACAACAAAATGTGGCCGAGACTAAAAATAAATGATTCCATTATAATAAAAGTACTTCAAGGTGGGAAGATTGCCAATGGAGAATGGCATACTGTAAATTTAATGATCTTAACTGGAAATATCACACTACTGTTGGATAATAAGAAAGTGTATGAAGAGTCTGGAGGGATGTATGAAGTTCGTAATTCAGATATTACTGTATTTGTAGGTAAGTGAAACGTCCAGTCTAGTTGTTATGAACCTAATCAAAGTAACAATGTGGTCTTGTGACCAACAATATGAAGATGCTTCTGGTAGCGCATGTTTTGAGAATGCCTTACGAAAGTCTCACAATACAATGTTTGCATTGAATATCATAATTTAGCAGCATTATTAGTATGGACCTACTTATGTAATAATACTTTGTTTCTAGGAGGGTTCCCATCAAATATATCAACGTCTCAACAAACTAATGGATTGTATTCTTCTAACTTCATTGGATGCGTCAGTGAAATTTCCTTTGAACCAGAGCGACGCCCCATCACCAACTTCTTACCGTTTGAAAGTGAAAATGTGGAATCATGTAGTTTACTTGTGTAAATAATAACTTAATATTTGTGTGAATTTGAGTTCCAATAAAGCCACTGCCTACACAAGTTATAAAGGAATAATAAAACATATCAAACAAATCATTAAATATAGATTTTTATACAAAACAATTCTTATGTTATTTTATATCAAAATCTACCACAACACAAAACTATTATTGTATGGTTGGTTATATTATTAGTGAATACTATTGTTTTTTTATAATAAATATAACATTAAGACTAATTTCTAAGATCAAAAAGATCTAAGTTAATTATTTATTAAAAGCACAAATAGAGAAAATAAAGCGAAGAGTTGAATGTTATTTAAGAGAAATGTTTTTTACTTGTTTAGTTTGATAAGATCATCATGCAGTAAGTTTATATTTAGAGTGAGACATTCATCCTTTGAATTCACTCACACCTCCCACTGATTCCCTGTATACTGTTTACTCACTGCACCCCTGAAGACTGAAGTGCATAATTAAACCTATAATTTTATCAGCAGATAAAAACTTCCTTCCTTTCTTCCACCAACTTTCTCGTCTACTTCCATAGGGAAAAGACAAATGTTTAATTTAGTTATCACTCGGATGGATTTGGTTACATTTTACAAATAAAAAGTTGTTGGTAGTACATAAAATATAATTGTTTTATTATAATATATCATATTTATATAATGATGTTTATCATAATAATAATAATATAAATTGCATATCTATTTCCAAACAATAATGTATATAATTCACCTAATCTAATGAATTTACAATAATATTTATTAATTACATATATTATTTATAACACCTCGATGTGGCATTTTTCGTGTTCATTTTATTTATTTATTTATAATTTGTGTGAACAAATTCAACCATTACGACTGAAGAGGGAAACAATGGAATAAATCATGTAAAATTGTCTTCTAGGAGAACTTATATCCATCTAATGATTTTTTGCTCAAAATTCATAACACAGTGCACATGAAACAATTACAAGAATTTTAGAAAAAAAATACATTGCACCATAAATATTAAACAATATTTCAACCATGAAAAATTTGAGTTAAGACGTATTTGACAAGATCTAATTGATTTATACATCAAATGCATAAAATGATACCTCCATAGTATTTAAAGTACAGAGTACCACTGAGATAATATGTATGTATGTGTATATTATACTATATTATATAGAATATGCACCAATCACATATATCCCACCAAGCAACTTCATGGAATTTATGATACGACTAACAAACAAAAATAAAAACATTTATGTATTACAACATATAGTATTATGTATGTATATGTAAATATATTGTGTTGAGACTCGAGTGTCACATTTATTAAAATTCAACACCCATTTATTTATTACACTTTACTAAATTATTATTTTCTTATTATGTTTTTTAATTCATATTCTTTTATACAAACACTGACATAAATAGTATATAAACAAATATACATATCATTACGTAATATAAAATAAAAAATCTGCTTGCAACAATCCAAAATAAAATAAATTATTTATATATTTTCTTAGACTTTCTTTATTTATAAATAAATAGAAAAATAGGATGACAAGATTAATTTACCTTTATAAATATAAGAATTATATAACATGATTTGACTATACTAGTATTTTATTATTAAAAATATAATTTAGATAAAGAAATATGTCGCAAATAAATTTAATAAAATACATAAAATCTCAATACACCATCGCAAATGATAATTAAACATACCTACCCTTCTAAATGGTCTACAAAACAATGAAAAGTGGGATACTATAATATGTAACCATAAAACACTAGGCCTCCAATCAACCAATCATTTGAGCCACTGACCCAAATACAAATAAAGTATGCATAGTGGAATTATCTGTACATATTTTTAAATTACTAATTAAAATACCATGCTGTAAGACTTCCATTTATATTTTAATAATTAAATTGAACTAAGGAAATACTGTTGTTAGAAGATATATTTTATACAATTTTAGTTTTTTGGAGACACGCTTCCTGAATGACTGGGTGATAAAGTGTGGAAGCACAACATTCGGCAGAACACAAATGGCACTACAGAAAAGCATCCATATTGTATGCAATTCTTAACTGAGTCCTCTTACATGTGCAAGGCCTAAACTGCTCACAGTGAAATGGAGTGAAACCATTAATTTGGGTAGATGGTTGGCAAGGGATGCCCAAGCGAAAGGTTACAGGTCAAATCTCTGCGCTAAAGAAGATTTATTCTACACTTCACGACATAAGCTTACAGCGAGGTGTGCAGGAAAAAGGTGTATACAAGCCCAGATTCTTTTATAAAAAAATACAACTGCACATTAAAAGTTGGCAATTTGTAACAAGTAGGTATAGTATGTAGAAATTTATCAATTACAAAATCATTTAATTGCTATAAAAATTAATTCAGATTCAAATTTTTTAAGACATCATTTATCATTATGAATTATCAAGGTTGTATTATGCAACATTTCTTTTATTTTAATACAAAAAGAATTAAATATGGTATTATTATTATGGAAAGTATAAAAATTATCAAGAATAGTATAAATAAATTGAATAGTTGTAAGTTATTAATAGAAAAAAACTACATAGCCTAGTATTTAAAATGTAAATAAAATTATTTGTACATTTCTTATGCGAGGAAATAATATTAGAAACAAACAGAATGTAAAAAGTAAGTCATCTCGATTGTTCCACCTTACGCCATATTGACTATTCAAATATAGAGTTTAGGAATGTAGGGAAATTATTAATTAACACAATAATAAAATCCTAAGTAAAAAAAGAATGGTTAGAGTGTCACATTACATAATATTAGGCAGGTAGGTGGGCGGGTAGATGCCCAACCCGAAGTCCAACATTAAATCAATAAATCTAAGCAGCATCACCATATTAGTATTATGTACGGATTATAAATTGCACAAGGTCCTCCCTCTCTCCCTCTCTCTACATTCCATTATACATATATTATTATGAACCATTGGGTATAAAACATGAGATTAGAGAAAGCTCTAATATACAAATTGCACATTGTTGTATGACAAACAATATAAAATAATGTGGACTCCAATGTATTTAAACTATGTATATATTATATTATTATTATATGCTATGTATGCAATAACACACTGGCAGAAAATAAAAAAGAAATATAATTGAGTAATTTTACTAGGCCATTGCATGGAGCACCCGGGTTACAGAATTTGCTCCACTATCTTTTGATATCCTTATGAGATTTACTTGTAAAGGTTCGAAAGACATTTTAGGTCTGATACAGTACCGAATGCTCATTTCATCCAAGCACAGAGATAATGTAAATGCACACAATATTTGTTTGTAATAGTAGTAATCAAATAAGAAAAAGAATCTTCTACATGTAGCTACGCATAAAAAAATAATAAAAAATATACAGTATATAATTTGCTATTAACTATTTTAGCACCAAATATGTATACCAGGAAATATAATAACAACATATATAATATATGATATCTACATAACTATACTACATAGTAGTAGCAATAGGTACTAGGAATACATGAAAATATCTTATATCTTATGGTAAGATAAACATAATAAATTATAATTCATTTCAATAATTGGCAACTATTTAAATATATGTTTACAAATTACCATAACAATTCTAACACTGAATCAACACTCCCAGACACTATCTTCATACAAACATTGTACTACTTATAATGGAGTTACAGGTTGTCAAGAAAGAGATGGCTTTCAACGAGAGTGCTGCAAGAGCAGAGTGGCAACACTTGTACAAGCATAATATTATAGTTCCTAATTAATCTGTGACCATCTCTTTCTCGACAAGACTGTAATGTCATAATGTCACAATGACATGTAGTGCCAATCAAACAATCCTTTGGTCCATTGTCATATCAAACTACAAAATATCTCACCACAATGAGGATCATCTCTATATGTACTACTGTACTATCTCTACATATGTATTATGTATGTGGGTACCATTTATAAATAACAAATACTACTGTATTATGCAATATGAATCTGTGTTAATTACAACTGTGTCAGTGTTTGTAGAATGGGCACTGTTACTGTTACTGTTGTTATAATACAGATCACATTGACACTTGATATATCCTAATTCCTTCCCATGCACTGCACAATGGCCGCATATTGTGTTTACTGCAAGTATAGGTGAACAAGAATACTATTTAACACAAATAATTCATTATTCCTATCCATACAATCTGAAAACTACAAGAACCTATATTGACAATTTGCCTTATCAAATAAATTAGCAACAGTAGAGCAAGCACCATTCTTCATTTTCGGAATTTTAATTGCATAAATCCAACGACAGATAGTAGACGACATATTACATTTCACTAAACAATTTTAATCCTTCTTAAAATATGCATCCACCACAGATGTTATAGAACCTACTTCATGCATCTTTCCATCAAATATAATTCTCAATACAAACAAATCATTAATTAAACTCTAATACTTCAGCACCATTTTTATGCAAAAATATACTTACACATGCAATTAAATAAATCTGGTCTAAAAATAAATTTGTGTTAAATTATAGAAAATAATTTAATGTGAAGAAATTGTAAATATATTTATTTTATGCATTATATTTAATTTGTGGGCATGTTGATTAAACTATTTATTATGCACTCACATATAAAATTGCACTAATAAAACCACACACTACCTTGAACTCCTGAATGATTTTCTACATAAAGAAGTGACTTACAGGTGATAAGGCAAAAATGCAAATTTCAACACTGGGATGAGAAGTAGTAAGTTCCCAAATGATTAATCATAAGTTCCCAGCTAACTACAAGTCTGGGGAACTTTGTGTACCTTGGCTCACTGGCTTACTAATTTTTAACAAGCTGTACTGAAATTAACATTAAATATACATGCATGTGTATGCAAATACTTCAGTATGATTCAATACATTTTTATATTCCAAAAATGTGATGTGAAATTGTGAAGATGTTTGAAACATCACTCCTTTACTATATTCTCAGTTTTAACTTTTTAGTGCATACATGTGATTCTCTCTTATGACAAATAATAATAAAAATAATCATTTCTTTAATAATGTCTTCCACTTCACATCCAAACTATTCACAAATCAGCCTTCAAAGATTTGAGTTCCTACTCATTAAACCTACATACATAATACATACATACAGATATAGTAGGTACCTATATCATCAATAATTATTAACAAACATTACTGCTGTGGTATTTTAAAACCTGGGAGTTCACATACATTACTATTTCTCGCCCAAATGGAATGTTAATGGTTGAGGATAAACTTCCTTTAACCCTAACTCGATAGTAGAGGGCAAACTCCCGATACAACCGTCAAATAATATATTTCATACATAGTATATTGATTTACTAATACAATAGTATTACATATAATTATTCTGAAATGCACATCAATTGTAATATAACATTCACTAAAAGAAATTTGTTTGGACATTGTAATTCCCTTGAAATGATTCATTCTGATAATAATAGCATGGAACACACATGATGCATTGCAATGTGATGATTTCAGCTATGCACTTATTGTATAACACAGTACATCTATATTGTAGTAAAGCTACATATGAATATGATCACACATAGGTACTAAATACCACATCACTGTCAAATGATATTAGGTATAATGTTCTGCTAAATTAACACATATATGTATGAATATTAGTACATAAGCCCTAAGAAAATTGTAAATTGACACAGAAGTTAGTCCACATAATATTTATTAAGTTACTTTATAATTATCAATGGACACACATTACATATTCTAATTATCCACAATGGAAAATAAAATGTATGCAACACAGTCCTGTCATTTAATAAATTTATTAGATAAAACACCAGTTAAGAAATGAGTATGAAATAGAATATTATGTATGAATAACTGAATAATAAAACACATCGTGTAACATCTCAATGAAAATAAAAACAATTTAATAAAATTTGAAACTCTTAATACAAGTAGAAAGTCATGCAGCTTATTTCACAATTAATTAAAATTTAATTACTCGATGCACCGAGATACCATATAATATAATTTTAACAAAAATAAGAATGTTGATAACAATAATATATAATATGTATGTATATGTAATATAATAATAAGTTTATGTTAACATTAACAGTAGGTATATTGGTAGAGAAGAGGCTCACATTAAACAGACTTAGGCCAATCAATAAAATGCTGCAGAGCAATTGCAAATATCACCGCAACAAATATAAATCCAGCCATTAGTAATGCAGCCCACTGATGATCCGTCATGGGAGTGTGTGTGGCGCGACGTGCAGAACGCCTCGTTCCATTTGCCATAATGCTCGTTACATTACTCTGTGTTAGAGACTGACTCACTGCTACTTCCACAGTGTGTGTTGTTAAAGCTAATGTGGGAGACCATAAACCCTGTAACGCCACACCCTCTACACTTCTCTCAGCGCACACTCGAGTTAAATATTCACAACTGCTGTCTAGATTCTCTATAAGTGTAGCTGTACCTGTACCTCGGTATACCTGTAATATTACAATATAGTATTATATGAATGCACTACATGTAATAGAATCTACATAATTTGTACTACAACTACTCCACTCACCTCCTTATACTCCAAGTCTTTGGTTCTGCAGCACTGCACAATATAGGTAAGGGGCTCCTCCGTGTAACTCTTGTAGTGAGACCAATCAAGATGGGCTGTAGTCTCTGTGACCTCCAGCAGTTTGAGTGACTTGATGGGTGCTGGAGGGGCTGGTGCAGTCTCGTACTCCTCGTGTTGGGAGAAGTCCCCTTGACCTCCCGCTTCACTGATGGCACATATCCTAAACTTATACTTGGTGCACTCCTGTAACTTTTTAACTCGGAATGATAAACTGGTTCCCCTGTACACACTCTGGTAATCTTTACGTCTAGGGCTTTGCATTTCTATTAAATATTCATATTGCTCAGGATTTTTACCATCTCCCCATTTCAATTTTAAGAAATTATAGCCTTGTTGAACACATTCTAGCTGTGGTGGCATTGGAGGAAGTGGTAAAGTATCAAACTTTAATGTTGGTGAGAAATTCCCAATACCTATTTCATTAACTGCCTGCACTCTCACTTTGTATATTGAAGCAGGCAGCAAATCTTCTAACATAAATTGTAAAACTGGTCCTTGGGTAAGTAGCATTTTGTCACCAGTGTCTATTCTATAATGAGATATTGGAGAGCCATTGTCGTCAGGTTCCTGCCAGAAGAGAGTAGCAAACATGGCAGCTGCTTCTACCCTCAGAGTGAGAGGTGATGCCGGAACAGCAGCGGGTGTGGATACACTTTGTACAGCCGACCACTCACCCTGCCCCGCCTTGTTGCTTGCACTTACTCTAAACTTATAAAGAGTGAATGGAATAAGGTTTCTCATTTCATAATTGTGCTGCAGACCTTGGTATATGAGGAAGAATGAATCTTCATGTTTCTCACTCATTTCTAACCTATAATCTGTGATAGAACCACCATTGCACGGGGGCTCATCCCATTGAATAGAAACACCATAAGGTGATTTGGCAATAGTTCTAGGTGGTAAAGGAGGTTCAGGAGGGGCAGCACCACTAACAGCCACAAATGGCTCCGACCATGCGCCTCCTCCCATCCTATTGAATGCTCTCAACCTAAATGAATATGTTCTACCAGGTAAAAGCTCTTGGACGGTGCATTCAGTTTCTTTCCCTTTATATACAAGTCTACTAGTCTCTTCATGGCTCATTTCTAAATAATATTCTAAGATAGGAGAACCTCCATCATACTCAGGCTTGGACCATTTAACATGTAATGAGTTAGACCTGGGTTGTGAAGCAAGACAAGGAGGAAGGCAAGTGCCCGGCACCACGGCCTCTGTAACAACACTCTGTGTATCTGACCAGCCACTGGTTCCACCCATTGTGGTGCAAGACACTCTGAGCCGATATGTCTGTCCAGGCTGCAATCTATCACAAGTTGTTTCTTGATCTGGCCCATTATACACACTCTCAAATTCTCCATTTGATTTAATTTCTAGAGTATAATATTCTATATCTGTTCCTCCTCTATCTCCGGGTGGCTCCCATCTTACTCTAAAGGAATGAGCGTGGATTTTTCCTTTAATAGCTAGCTTGCACGGTGGTGAAGGACATTCAGGTAATGTTCTAAATATCACTTCTTCTGAAAATTTTGATCCTCCTTCATCATTGTGGGCTTGTAATCTAAATTTATAGTCGGAATATCTAATCAATCCCTCGCAGCGAGCTTCAGTTTCCCTACCAGAATATGCTGGAATATATCCATGCCGGGTCCTCTCATCCTCTATCTGTAAGGTAAATTCATCATCGCCAGGTCTCTGAGACCAACGCAATAATAGAGCGTTAGAATAAGCTCGGACGAGGAGTGGAGCTGCGGGAGGTAGAGGAGGGCTTCCACAAGTCCAAAAGGCCACCTCATCACTCCACTGACTCCTCCCTACTTCATTAACTGCGGCAAGACGAAACCTATAGCAAGTAGATCCTTCCAATTTCTGTAGATTATGTTGTTTAGTTCTAGGCTTACAAAGATCCACAAACTCCCCACCTTTACCCTGATCGTACTGCAGGATATAGTGCTGTATGGGAGCACCATTATCTGGTGGCGCGTGCCAACGTAATTGTAAAGAAGACCGCGTACGCTGAGTGGCGCGTGGAACAGGTGGAGTGCTGGGTTCACATGCGGGGGTCCTAACTACGGCAGCAGGAGATGCCGCACCTGTTACTCCTTCAGCATGAGCCTGCAGGCATACTGAATACTCTGTACCAGGTCGAAGATCTTGAACTCTGGAAATGTAAAATTTAAAAATTACATGCAAATGTTTTAATAGTCATAAAATCTTATTACAAAATATCAAATAATGTGTACCTGCAAGAGAGTGATGGTCCACTGTATATGGCTTTGTACCTTCCTTTGTCTCCCAACAGCAACTCATATCTGAGTTCCGTGGTGTGTTGCTGGAGTAGGGAAGGATCTTGAATAGGTGGACTCCACTGCACTAATGCACTGCGTGGCGTTATCTCTGAGACCTGGATAATTCAATGCAACAGTCGATTAAGAAAATACAATTTAACTTACCAAACATTATCTAACAAACTAGTCATGGATGTACAAATCTTACCTGTGGTGATGTTAAAGAGGAAAGATAATCCAAGAGTGGTTGAGAATCTTCTTCGTCTCCCTGAACGGAGGTGGCTGCGGATGAACTGCCTTCACCTTCAGATGAAGTACCCCCAATCATGGAGCCCCCGCCTGTACTCCGAGATTTTACTCCATTGGTAAATTCTTTCCTAGGAGACAAAGCTGGAGTACTATAACCTGAATTTAAACCTGGAAAACAAACAATAGATTACAATAGGTGGACAATAATATTCAAACCGTTAAAATAATTGTTGGATATCGCAGGACAACAGTGTTTTCTGTTTTCGTTTAAGTCCCCCGCAAGATAAGAGGAACAATGGCTCACCATTCATTCTGTACATCAAGGACTTAAAATAAGTCTACTGTGATCAGACTACATATTATTACATGTTATTTATTATATACATGTTATTTATTTTCGACAATCATTGTTAAATTATTCTCGAATGAAAAGATCCTTTTAAGGTCACTATGTATTTGTTCTCAATATTATGAAAACAATTTGCGAGTGTTTGTTTGACTGTACATTACAGTTACTAATTAAGTACTTTTCTATGTAATGTAAATGTTACGAACCTAATCCATCATTCCTCATTTGTTTCTGCTCAAGTTTCCTTTTGAGTTTGACATGTTGCCTCTGTGCTCTCTCGTCCTTGTGGTAGGAATGAGGAGGAGAGTGCGGTGGAGGCATCGTGTGGTGATGGGGGAGCGGAGGGGCTAGTGGGGGGCCGTGGGGGTGAGGGTGGGGATGGGGGTGCGCTGGGTGGTAGTGGGGAGGACCGTTGGTGGGAGGGGGTGCTGGAGGGGGAAAGCCAGGGGGGCCGTAGTACTGCTGGGGACCACTGCCTGGACCGCCGTTAGTAGGACCCTGAAATAAAAAAAAATTGTTAGCTGATATTCATAGAGTACTGGGGTAGGCTTCCATAGCTAGCACAGAGAAATGCACACAACAATAATAATCCGCATAGTATTGCATTGTAGGTAATACTGTGTACCATATGTTGAAATAAAATAGACAAGTAATAAAACAATAATGAACTTCCACCACAGTTGTATGAGCAACTAACACTTAGAAGTGATTAAATGTCTAATATGCCTGGTAAAAATATTAAACTCCAATTCTCTTTATAACAATGCACCTAAAACTAGTTACACTTGTAACAAAACACATAGGTAAACGTTTCAATTTAGTTATTAGTTTATGACTGTACAGTATACGTATTACAGTACAGTATGTGTTGAAACTGATGATGTGAAACTATTCATTGCTTTGCCTACATAATCTGACTTACAGCTGTCTATTTGAACAAGTGTTTTATTTCATGTACAGGATGCTACTACCATTGCATCACAAGTCTGATGGGTACTAAAAATGTTTTGAAAATTCTCTCCAGCAATATCGACCCATTATCAGCAGCCGACAGGTCATTCGCAGGTAAGAAAAACATTACATATTAAAATTTACTACAATTATGTGTGACATCCAAATTACTTTTAAGTTTGAGACATAACTTACAAGACAGACAGGCAATATGTGGATTTGGTGATGGTTATGTGAAAATATTCTCAAGCTGTAACTTCATTCTAATTTTATATGAAATTCATAATACGTATATATATTTTTATTCTGAGATTGGTCTTTGTCGCGATTAATTATGCTTTAGTACTCTTCGTATAAATTGGCCCTGAGCAAACTGTGGCTCGCCGTTTATTTCAGTGCGGCCCGCGAACAATAAACACACAAAAAAGACGAAGGGAATTAATAAAAATATTATTTAACATTTCAAACCCCAGAACAGATTGAACAATTTGGCATACTGTTGAGTTGCATATTCAATAACACTACACCCATTATTCAAAAAAAAAATGTTCTGCGGCACTAATTAAGATTGTTGGGTGTTCCATATGGCTTCACTTGTTTTTTCCAAAAAAAATTGCCTTCGTGAGACCTGTTGTGTTTTCCATATCACTTCATCCATTATTCTAAAAAAATTCTCCTGCAGCACATTATTCCGCTTCTAATAGATATTCCAAAATACTATTTTACTTGCGACCTACCACTAATTTATAATTTAAAATATGGCCCTTCATCCAAAAAGTTCGTTTTTCGGGGATAGGGAACCACACATACTGGGAACTTTTTTACTTCATTTTCAGTTACAAAGAGATTTGATCTGTGTAAAGAAAACAGTAGAAATATTCTTAGCAATCTTCAACAGGAAAACTGGAAGGTTTAAATGAAAGGAATTACTTCATACATATTTTTATTACCTACATTTTGAACAATTTGAAGCAGGTTAAAATTTAATCATTTATAACTCAAGACTCATACCAAAACCGAACTGACAGCAAACTTTGGTAATTGTAAATAACAATTAATGAGAAAACCCTCTCCCTCATAATCTGAATAATTGGTTAAAGAGAAACGTCAAAAACACGCCAAAAGCGTCATACTAATGCCAACATGGCGCCACGTCAACAAACATTGTAAATAAAAATAATTCGATCACTTACACTTCGATGTAATATAATTCTTCCCCCGTTCTCCTCGGTTATTATTATTTCATTCGTGTCCATCGTGAAAAGCAATTCAAATTAGAGAGAAAATAATTTATCTTTATAAATGCCACCTGTATAATGCCGTAGCAAATTATTATTATCGAAAAGACAACCCGGTGGACTGGTGGACGTGGCGCGAACGCGTATGTACAATAATACGGTGGCAGCGCTGATTGCGGAAAATGGCAGTGCGCGGGACAATCCCCAATGTATGAAAATGTTATCATACGTAGGTTAGGTACGATCGTAATGCTCCGTGTTACATGTATTTTATTATCAGTGTTTTCGTTCTGTGTGTGCAATATAAATAATCGTAGGTATATGATATGTATACTGTATATGCATACAATTGTTTTATTTTACTTCTTTTTCAGTTGATAAGCCATGCATAAAACGAGCAATAAAATGCATTGTGATTACTGATTACGCACCTACCTGTGATACGCTGTGATAAATGGATACATACATACACACGATACTGATATTTTATTATGCGTGCACCGATACGGGCACCGATTACAATTCATGCAAAGTTATAATAATAATAATGACCCCTAAATTGTGTTCTGCAATATTTTAACGACATACTTCCAATTTCCTATTGTTTTTATGACTCCAGCACGCCTCAAGGACGAGATTTATTAACTTCGTGGTTTCACACATGCACCTACCTATGGCCACAAACACATAAAAGGTAATAATGAAAGACTATGGAGTATAGAACTATATAGTTTAAAATCCAGGTAAAGACTTTTTAGGGTATGCATTCCGAAATCTCGGAAAGATTTTTTCTTTTCTTCAAAATTTCGTGAAAATTCTGTTGAGAAACATGTATTTTTGTAAAATAATGATATTATTTTACAGAATTTTCACTAGATTCTAAAGAAAATGCCGCAAATTAGGAACTTTATCGAAAGCCTGTTTTATAGACTATGATATTTAGTTTACCTTGTCAAAATCGAGTTGGTGGTTTATGAGTTATAGTCAAAAAAACCCAAATGAAAAATTTTCATACTCCTCAATTTTCAAAATATCATAACTCCAAAACAGTTGATTTTTCGACATACATTTTTTAAACATTTTTTCATATTTTTTCATCATCTATCACTTGTCCAAATCTTGGACATAAGGAAGCTATAACCCTGCATTTGATTTTTTTTATAATGAGGTCCTTTTGAAGTAAAACAGGAATATCTTTTTTTGTAAAGGGAACTATATCCAGTTTTGTACTTTTTTAAAAACTACACTAAATGAGGAAGTTTTTAATATAATTTTCCAGCTTAATGTCATACAAAATTTTTACAGTGTAAAGGAGTCGAAATTTGCTAATAAAAAACAAAAAACTCGAGAGGCGGAAACGATGTTCTTTTTTTCAAAGTTGTGAGTTAATAGGTTTTATTTTGGACTATAGTCAAATAGCTGAATTATTCAGGATTACGAATCAAAAATTTTAATCCCATAATATTGAATTTTGTGACCGTGGCGATCGAAAAACTGATCGAAGGTGTCGAATTTCACGAAAAACAAAAAAGTGCCGATATCTCGAGAATGAGCGATTTTTACTAAGGTCATATTTCGATTTTCTGGTAGGTTATGAGCTGGTCTATCACCCCTCCACGGGATGACGTTGATTAACGGGACACCCTGTATAAATTGTGTACCTAGTACCTACTCACTCACTGACTACACCGTCGTAAGCTTAGATAGCCGTATCCTACGAGTCCTATAACCTGGCAAATTAGTGTATGAAACTCGTTGTTTTGTTTTACTGCTAATGTTTAAAAAAATGTTTTCATTTACTCAGCTATCAGCTCTAACGGTTAAAAGTCTGATTCAGATCAGGTTATATTCAGTATAATAAATTAATAGTGTTCGAGGATTCTCATCCTCATCATCAGGATCAGACGTGTGACGATAAAGAATACTTTGGATTCGTGGGTTCCTAAAAACTTCACGTTTGACGTTCTTTTAGTGAACCCAGTACTGAAATTATTCCAAATGATTGTTGGAGTAACAAAAGGTTTTAGATGAAGCAGGTACTATCTGCCTACCTATACGTATATGATATAGTCAGTAGCGTAGCGTGGGGGGAAGCGGCATTTTTTGGGGAAAATTTCAAAAATCCATTAAATCACATTTGTTTCATTAAAAACTGGAAAAAATTTCGCCTGCGGCGCTATTTTCCTCTTTTTGTACCATGTCAATATTTAAATTTTAGTGGTCTCACTTGATAAAACTTCGCATGCGGCGCTATTTTATATCTTTTTAGGCCATATCAATATCAAAATGTTAGTTATCCCACTCCAGCTAGAAGTTCTTTACAATTCCTGAAAAATTTCTGGAATTTTGGTTTTATATGGCTAAATAAGGGGGGCGGCGGATTTGATTTCCGTCCCGGGCGGCAGAAACCCACGCTACGCCACTGGATATAGTATAGGTATTAGACATGTGCGCCGGCTGCAAAAAAGTCGGCGGCGGCGCCCATGTCTAAAATTGCCGGCGGCGGCCAAACGCCGGCGGCGTGGATCCAAAGTGGGGGGGAGCATTGGATTTTTTTGCAATATTGTTTTAAATGATTAAATACGTATATGTGAAAAGGATAATGATAAAATCGATTTATTTATTTTGAAAAACTATGATTATTTCAATAATAAAGTGAAATAAAAGCTCATATTTGAAAAGTAATGGAAAAATTCATTATTGCTTTTTCATAGTACTGGAGGGCAGGTCAAAAAAAAACAAATCCATAAAGTCAAACGCGTCAGAATGAGCCTAACTATGGGCAGTAGTTCAGTCGAACAGGTTTCTCATTTGGCAATATTTGGGCTGTTAACTAAACGGTGAGTGGAATTCAAACTCTGAAATAAAGTCCAGAATTGCGATGACGAGATCGACCTTCCACAAAATGCAAAATTCATATGTAACCAAGAACTACGGTTCAGCATAAACTGTAAAAACATATGTGTTATATGTGCTGTTGCTTGGAATGGAAGGGTAATTTAATAAAATTATCTAATTTAAGTTTTGAGGTGGTCGGTAGCCTGGTTGGTAACGCGCTCGACTGTTAATCCAGTGGGCGCGGGTTCAATCCCCGACTTACTCCACTTCACAACACAAGATTTTAGCTTTCTCTGAAGTGTACAAAGATTATGTGGGTTTATTTCGATAAACCCAGATTCATTTTATATAAAAAAAAACTTATTTTGGTTGTTATTTTAGGTGTAAAAATAAGGAAAATAAATAAATAAAGATATATTGTGGTGTTTTTAGTCGAAAGGTGCATAAATTAATAATGACATCAACCAAAATACGTAATGATTACCGGTGGAAACATAAATTACAATTTGAGAGTAGTCTGTAATCACAGTCCGAGAAACCACGTTAGGGGATAGTAAATTATTATTTTTTATTAAAATGCAGCCTTGGGTGAGCGAAATAATTGGATTTTAACGTTAAAATATCTAATATCAAAATATAATCACATTTTGACACTTTGAAGATCGTAAACGTAAAAATTACCAAATGAATATCGTTTTTTGTCAAGAGAAGAGGAGTCTTAATTATTTCTACAGTACTTATTGTATTAAAACAAATTAAATATAGCATCTCTCTCTCTCCTGTCGATTTCCTCACTGCTGAGGGTCGCGATCTCCAAACGCAAACACCCGTTGCTTGACTAATCCCCGCCACGCAGCTCTGTCCTCGGCAAGATGCACTGCCCTGTAGATGGAGGGGGCAACAGTCTGCGTAACTTGGTCCGTCCATCGCAAAGGTGATCGTCCTCTGGGTCTCCGTCCCGGCGTGTTTCCCGTGATTATTAGCTTCTCGAGACTATCTCCCCCTCTGCGAGCGATTTGTCCAAAAAATTGGAGAATTCTTTCTAAGCATGGAGATGACAATCTAGATGTGATTCCAAGTTCCTGAAGGATAGAGGCATTTGTCCTTCTTGAAGTCCATGGGATCCGCAGCATGCGCCTCTAACACCACATCTCGAAAGCGTCAACTCTAGCTTTGTCCCTCGCTCGCAAGGTCCAAGATTCCACCCCATAGAGGAAAATAGAGAACACAAGCGACCGCACCAATTTAATTTTTAGCCCTCTGGATATTCTTCGGTCTTTCCATATTTTGTCAAGGCGTGTCATAGCGTTCTTTGACATCCCAATCCGTCTTCTGATCTCCGCCTCGCATCCTCCTGCGTTATTTAGCACGGATCCGAGGTATGTGAAACTCTCGACAACCTCCAGGTCAGTGAGTGCACCTGTTATCTGGAGAATAGCGAATCTAGTCAAGTGGAATGAAAATAATTTCGATTAGGTACTTCGATAAAATCAAAGGTTAAACTAATGAAAAGATAGAACGGTTGACCGAAAAGACGAAAGGCCGCATATTTTGGTCAGATATTCCTGAAAGAAAAATATAGCCTTCTAATAATGCCTCCATCCCATCCTATTTCTTGTTTTAGAATCAAATAAATAAGGTACAGAAAATTCCCCGATTTTTTTTTATTCCAAACTAAATGAACGAAATATGTGAGACGTAGGAGTGGGTTAACAATGCATTAGTTATTATTCGACATCTTATATAATTACTGAATCCTAGCGTCGCCACAGCTGAATGCTTCATTTTTTTTTACCTGGAAAAGTACTTACTTCGATTTCTGTCTCAAAAAACACAGGATAAATATTTTTGGTCACGCAGTTCCCACGCCGCCGGCGTGAGCGTTTTGCCGGCGGCGGCGCGCCGACCATGATTAGCGGCGGCGCGCCGGCGCGGCGCTCATGTCTAATAGGTATATATGATACGCATAATGAGTGCAACACTCTAATAATAATAATATACCAATAAAACGTGTAAAATAATATACAAATAAAACGTGTAAAGTAAAATAAATGCGTTGCAAGATAATTTCAAACGAACTATTGGGATAATTTAAGACAGGATATGAAGGAGGAAGAGGCAATCTTATATATATATCAGACGGATTTGGGCTTATACAAACAGAGGCGTAAATCTGAATTTATGCAACCTCACTACCATTTATCGATTTGTTTAATAACACTGATATATTACCTTTATTAAGCCTATATTGATATTATATCCTTTTTTTACATTTCAATAGATGGACTGTCAACAGGTTAACAATAATAAATATGATTACAAACAAACAAATTAAAAAAAAAACAATAACAGACAGACACAAACGGAATGCAAACATACGTGTAAATGAAGAGTTTATGTACCTATTTCAATAATTAACCTCATTCAATCCTTTAAAATCGTATACCAGTATGTAGTATTAATGTTTAAGTAAACGACAAAACTACGAGGCATAACTAATGAGGCATAACATCTGAAATTTATGCACAATCAGCACAATACCCGATTTTCTCATTGCAACGGCTGAAATTAGAAGGAAAAACCTAAATAACTAAAAATAGAGATTAAGTTTTTTTTTATATTACAGCATCGCTGCTCTGAATATATGGCACTTCTCCTATATATTGAATGACAAATGTCATTTTCATACATTTTTGATTTGGATTTTTTTATACCTATTATAAATTTGTATTTTATTATTTGTACCTACCTAGCTATATGTTTATTTAGCGTATAAGTTGTATTGCTAAAATAAATAAAAGTATTTCATTTAATTCATAAACGTGCACACTTTTCACGTAGCTTTTATTGGTCCTCAAACAAAAGGTATGAGTCTCTAGTGTAACTTGAATGTAACTTACATAGTGCTGTTGTGGATGAGGAGGGTGTGGCGGAGGTTGCATGTGGTGGGGCGGCGTGTGCTGCATGTGGTGTGGGGGAGGTGGTGGCGGCGAGATAATAACGTGGCGCACCTGCCCGCTCTCGTCCAAGATCTGGGAGACCACTTGCACAGGCACGCCCATGGCTCCCTGCCCGCCGCCCATCTGCATCAGGGGACCTGGAAGGAACATACAAACATTACACATTATCCATTACATCACTACTTTGTGCCATCACCTAAGGGGTCAGTAAATCTATATTGTTAAAAACCGCCGACACTAATGTCATTTTCTCAAAACCGCTTGCACAATTGCATGTACGTACGACCTATCGACTGCGACGGATATACGAAGTATTGGTGCTGCATGTAAAGAAATAAAGAAAAAAAATGTTATTTTTTTATAATTTAAGCTACAGGCGGCACTGACATTAAATAATTTAAAATAGTATAAGTATTAATATTAGCTGCAACCCGCGGCTTTGCTCACGCACAAATTTTGGAAATAGGTACAGGGGACAAAATTCTAAACTATCCTATTTGATATGATTCACTGCTTACGTCCAATAAATACATTAGCAACAATTTTTCATACAAGCCCTATATAGTTCTTTTTAATAAAAATAAATTTGGCAATAATCAAAATTCCGTCCTAGTGAAAAGTTCTGTATTAAAACATACCTGTATTCTAGATTTCGCTTCTCTACTATAAGCCGTTCGGACTGTGTCGATGAATAAGTACTGAGTTAGGCAGTTTCTTTTATAGATAGAGATTGTTGCCAACGCGATGAAGCACCACCCTTATTATTATTAAGTATTAATTGTATTTAATTAAGTAATTAATTTAAGTAATTAAGTACTGTATTAGTTGTAGTATAAAAATATTTGTAAGTAACTCTGTTGAAAAATTTATAAAAGATTAGTGCTTTTGTAGAAATGTCATAGATGTCTCTAGTAGACTATTCATCTCGCACACGAACGATGGTGCCAAATATGATATAGGTTACGATTGAGAATTGTCTGGGACCTTTCCTTGGGGCTTAGGCCCCAGCCCTGCTAAGCTTGAGCGTTCTCCCGCTGACCTACACGCAGCCATTGGTATTATGGTTAGTGACTGGTACGTTAAGGCGGTAGTAGTACCGACAGCGAAGCACTCCTTCCCAAGCCTCCTTTCCATATTCAGAGATAATTTTTGTTCATGCTAACGCGTGAAAATCCTTTCCATTCTGATCGCCGGGCGCGAGTAATAAAATAATAATCAAACTTCTCATTAAAAATAATATTGTAAACAAACTTCTTAAAAATAACTATGCAAATAAAATTGTGAATAAACAAACTTCTCTTTTAAAACTTGTTTAAATTTTATGAAAAAACCCTTGTGTGTGTTGGTGACTATCACCAACATAAGCTGGTCCTTCGAAAGCCGAATAAATGAATCTAAAAAGTGTTTATTTTAACAACAAAATCGAAAAATGAAATAACTAAAAATAATTATGGACTTACGTAAGCCAAATAAGTGACACTGAAAAACAATTTGCTAAAATAAAAGTGTTTCTGTTTATTTTAAATACCTAACGAGTAAAACAGTTTAAAAATACCTAACAAGTGTCTGTAAAATAAAAAGTGTTTATTTTTATAACAAAACGAAATGTTTTATAAAAATGCTTAACAAAACAGTTTAAAAATACCTAACAAGTGTCTGTAAAACAAAAAGTGTTTATTTTCATAACAAAACGAAATGTTTTATAAAAAGGCTAAACGAGTAAAGCAAAATATATTAAAATAAGTGTCTGTAAAATATAAAGTGTTTATTTTAATAACAAAACGAAATGTTTTGTAAAAATACCTATGACGCGAGTTATGTAAATGTCTGTAAAATGAGGAGTCTTCTTTTAATAATAATAAAGTAAAACGTTCAGTAAAAATGCCGACAACACGAAGTCAGTCTAACAAGAGGAAGACGGTTCCACTTAACGGGGACAGTGAGAAGATGACAGAAGGAGTTTGTTACGATCCAGAAATGCCAAGCGGGTCCACACAACTGTATCACGAGGATGCAGACAGCACGAAGGAGTTTATGTTGACGAAGCTATCGTCAAGTAAACCGTCGTCATGTGTAAGGAAAACCGGGGCCACACAACTGCATCAAGTGGATGCAGACAGCACGAAGGAGTTTATGTTGACGAATATATCGTCAAATAAACCGTCGTCATGTACAGGGAAAACAACAACTTCAAGAAGATCTTCAAAAACGAGTGCCTCCAACAGAAAAATCGAGGCTCAGTTAAAAGCATTGGAAAAAGTCGCGGAAATCAAGGAAAAACTTATAAAAGATCAATTAGAGCTAGAACTTCAAATGATATCGGATTCTGAGTGTGATGAGGAATCAGTTACCACTCGCTCAGGACAACGAGTCAGAGAATGGATCAATGATAACTCAAAGAACGAAATAGATACATTAAATGAGGAAAATGATGTGAATAACAGTGCAAACAGTAATAGTTACGATAAATTAGCAGATGCTATACAAAAATCAATTCAAAAAACCGTAATTTCTAATACTTCAAGAATGTCTAAGGAACTTCCACTCTTTAACGGTAATTGTTTGGAATGGCTGCATTTTAAAAAAGTGTACGAAGAATCTACAACACTCTGCGCGTTTACAAAACAAGAAAATATATCGCGTCTTCGCATGTGTTTGCGTGGTGAAGCAAAAGAAGCAGTAAACGCCTTATTATACGCCGCAAATGATCCAGTAGATATTTTGAATACCTTAGATCGAAGATTTGGTCGCCCAGAATACATCGTGATTGAGCAAGTGAACATTGTGAAAAAGTTGCCCAAACTCAGCGATAATACTAAAGACTTGATAACGTTTGCATCTAAAATAGAAAACTGTGTTGTAATACTTAAATCACTTTCGAATGTGGGATATTTGCATAGCCCAGAACTTTTTAATAATATTTTAGATAAATTAACAGTAACTTTAATATCCAAATGGATTGATTTTGCATTTGACAGTGATATAAATGAACCAAATTTAGTAAAAGTTTCTAAATTTCTGAATCGTGAAGCAGATCGTTTGCTACGCTACGGACCAACTGATACATTGTCAAAAAATTATGTTAATAATAACAATTTTAGAAATAATAATAGTTTTAGAAGAAATAATAACGATTTTGCAAATAATAATAACCGTTACTTGAACAATGTTGTGACTACAGAGAAAGCAGATATGTTGTGCAGTTATTGCGAAAACACAAGCCACAACATAGACGAGTGTTTTAAGATAAAGAATTTAACTCTAGACCAAAGATGGACGTGGGCAAAAGAAACTAAAGTGTGTTTCAGATGTTTAATAGGAAAACACAATTGCGTCAGCTGCAGAGCGGAGAGTTGTGGCATAAACGGATGTGATAGACCTCATCACTGGTTACTCCACTTCGATCAACAAGTACCGGCTGTATCACAAGATCAAAATGAAAGCCAAGAAATAGAAAATTATGAACAAGCAAGTAAAGTGATTGCATGCACATGGATCAAACCTGAGATTGAACAGCATGATGACATGCGAGTACACATAACATTCCACGAGAACAAGCAGGATAAAGTACAGGTAGACACACCTGTTGAGCAAAGTGAATGTCCAATGTGCGACGATTCGCAGTTCTTACAAAATTGTGAAACTATCAAAAGTTTATCGGTTGAGCAAAGGTTCAACAAAGTCAAGTCTTCAAGGGCCAATAAGAGGCAACTATCGCAAGACAGGGAGGAGATCCGAGCGAGCAGTTCATCCATATGTGCGGGTGGAACTCTCCAGTCTTCTCTGAGAAAAAGTGAGACGCTGGTGTCTACCGCAGGTGTAAGCATGCAGGTCCACAACTCGACGCAGAGCAGTTCATCCATATGTGGGGGTGGAACTCTTCAGTCTTCTCTGGGAAAAGGTGAGACGCTGGTGTCTACCACAGGTGTAGGCATGCAGGTCCACAGTCCAGCACAGAGCAGTATCTTGAGCAGTTCATCCATATGTGCGGGTGGAACTCATCAGTCTTCTCTGAGAAAAGGTGAGACGCTGGTGTCTACCACAGGTGTGGGCATGCAGGTCCACAGCCCAGCGCAGAACAGCGTCACAGAAGAAAGATTACAGAGTGCAGACGATACTTCAGAACTTCTCTTAGGAGCTTGCAGCTTCGGGGAAACAAAGAAGGAAGAACAAAGTTACGAGCAGTCTCCCGGACAAGAGGAGATTCTATGTGAAAAGCATTACAATGCAGACCGGTCCAGCGATGAGCCTGGAAGGTCCGAGGTTGATATGCCTCTCAAGCCGAGTTCATACGATATCAACGGCTCGTATGGATTCTCATTACAAAGATTAAAAGCAATAGAAAACAATTTAAATCATGACGTTGAGTTACATGAACACAATAGTCATAATAAGAGTAAATCTGTAGAATTGAATCAGAATATGTTTGCATGTGCATTACCTCTAAGGGATGCATATTACTTACTTCAGTATGTTACAGCCAAGATGAAATGTCAATATGTAATGTCAGTGTACGTGAAGAAGATATTATACAATCAAATGATAGAAAACCAAGATCATAGTGAGTACAAGTACAAGAGAGCTAAGAAGTTACGACGCTTCACATTCAACACACTTATAGATGGATTGTCAATATTATTGTTATCCTCACTGTACAATGGTCAAAACAGCTGTGTATACTGTATGATGTAATACAGATTCTCTATTCTTGGTACAAGATTTCAATATTGTACTTGCTTGGCATGGCAGGAGTCATGCAAACTGACTTCACATTCCAAAAATATTCTGATGTAAAGCAAGCGAGAGTTACAAGCACCTTTGCTTCTACAATACAAAACGAAGACGAAAGGGTTAGAGTCGTCCAAGGAGGAACCAAGAGTGGATCCAGCAGAGTCATCGCATTGCCTACTGCATATTCAGGCGCAGAAGAACCGCTTTCCTGCGCCAAGAGGGGGTATGTTGCCAACGCGATGAAGCACCACCCTTATTATTATTAAGTATTAATTGTATTTAATTAAGTAATTAATTTAAGTAATTAAGTACTGTATTAGTTGTAGTATAAAAATATTTGTAAGTAACTCTGTTGAAAAATTTATAAAAGATTAGTGCTTTTGTAGAAATGTCATAGATGTCTCTAGTAGACTATTCATCTCGCACACGAACGATGGTGCCAAATATGATATAGGTTACGATTGAGAATTGTCTGGGACCTTTCCTTGGGGCTTAGGCCCCAGCCCTGCTAAGCTTGAGCGTTCTCCCGCTGACCTACACGCAGCCATTGGTATTATGGTTAGTGACTGGTACGTTAAGGCGGTAGTAGTACCGACAGCGAAGCACTCCTTCCCAAGCCTCCTTTCCATATTCAGAGATAATTTTTGTTCATGCTAACGCGTGAAAATCCTTTCCATTCTGATCGCCGGGCGCGAGTAATAAAATAATAATCAAACTTCTCATTAAAAATAATATTGTAAACAAACTTCTTAAAAATAACTATGCAAATAAAATTGTGAATAAACAAACTTCTCTTTTAAAACTTGTTTAAATTTTATGAAAAAACCCTTGTGTGTGTTGGTGACTATCACCAACAGAGATAATGTTTCGGTTAAGTTAAAGTTTACAATGATCTGCGCCATCTAGAATCTAATGCATTCATTTCAGTAAGAAAACTACGAAGTGCCATCCAACAAAAATTGTTGGAGAATTTACTGTTAGAAACAAACAAGTTACTTGTGAATTATATTTATTGAAATTATGTCTATAAAGATATTAAAAGCAAACCAATGCAATATAATCCAACGACGACAAGATAATAAACATTAAAATTATCTGACAATAAAACTATACGATGTGGAGGAAAACTATTAATGTCAAAACGATACTACTTAAAATATAAAATGTCAACTAAGTAATATCCTGTAATGGTGAGCCCTTCACACTAAAATACGAGTACATATTAATATTCATATCGGAGTAATAGTTATAAATGTCACTCAATGTGACTTATTCTATTATGAATTATGATTAATTATTACTTGTATTATTGAACACTGAGCAGTACCTAACATTCAGTCGATGATATGGTGTGATAAAATCAAGTATTATTTCGCTTCTTGGGTGTAATAAGACAACAACTCGGGGCGAGTATTGTGCGTTCACGAAGGATCCCGCTGTGGAGCTACCAAATGTTCTATACCAAATGTTTGGGGACAACAGGGGACGGAAAAATAAAATATAAAACGTCGGTCAAAAGTCGAGTGTATTGGTTCGAAAATAAGAATAAGTTTTTACATTTTTTTGGGAGATTTTGGGATAAACGATAAAATAAACGGGAAAGCGATTAAAAATAATTCAAGCTTACGATCACGATGTCAATGTTTATCAAGGGTTCGGTGAATTTATTTTTTTATATGATCTTGGATTGTAACTTCTACAGTTAGTAAAATCTTAAATGATTTGCAGTTTGCAAATTTAGATGAGTTTTTCTAAAGGAGCCGGTATGATATGGACTGCATTTGTCGACGAAAAACAGATTCCAGATACCTGGAAGGAAGGCAGTGATTAAACAGAAACCCAATAAAGGCAACGAATGTCTCAACACTTCGCTATATGGGGTAGGAATTCTTATAGGAAAATGGTACTTGTTCATTACTCACTAGGATAAACAGTGTGGGTAAATTACTATCAATATTCTAGTTGGGCACTGAATACCGGCACATAATGCCAATCACTATCAATCCTAGATATATCGAAGGATGGCGACATGTGAGATGTGCTTGGAAAATAAACACTAATACATCTCGTGTACGGCAAGACAGGGGCGTCGCGACGGCGCAACAGGTGTCCCCCTCTCTCTTGCCTTGCCCCTCCCGTACCCTGGATGGCCGGGTAACAGCTGACTGGCGCCCCCCTTCTCTTTTCCACTCACGTCTTCCCTGGGCGTGACCCAGATAGTGCATTGCGCTTATCAACGACAACGTGTCTCCATTGCTCAGCCCTAGATTAAATAAACTAGCCTACTAGCTCTTTAGAATTAGAGTTACCAAGCCTAGGAATACGTAAATTTCTAAATCAAACATTATCTCTTACCTAAATAATATTATGCATTTTGATGTTCTTCACCGTCGTCCTACTGTAATATCAATCAAGTGTGTCCTTAATACATAGTTGGACGTCAATGTCCAGAATATACGTTGTGTCGTGGTGGTGCACTGTTTGATACGGTAATGCACTCCCGCCCACCCTTCCCTGGTTACACCATGGCGGGAAACTCGTGATGGTATAGAATATAAAGAGATATTATTTGAGATCAACCAGAATTTGGTCTAAATCGAGTATTTTGTCAGATATAGTATTATAGTCCGAGAGCCCGCTGCTTAATTTATGACGTATCTGTTTTTTGATCGAAATGTGGTATAAACGATAGCTTACCAATAGGGTATTACATCGCACTAGGGTTGCCTATCAAAATCTTGCCGCAACCCCCCCTGCCCCCCCCGAAAAGGTCCCTCTTCGCGGTTTTTCGCATTTTATAGGAATATGGTAAGAGATAGAAGAAAGTAGTCCATGACAAAAATAATCCTTGCTAAATTCTCTACAAAAAACGCTACGTTAATTTTTTCATAGGACTAGTAGTTTACCCGTAATGGCCGGTCAAAAGACAGGATATTTTTTGAAAAAATAAAAAAAAAAAGTTGATTTTTTTTCTTTCACATTCTTCCACCCATTATTACTAACATTTTATGGAAAAAAAAATTTGGCCTGCGGCGCTATATCGCTGGTTATTTTATGAAAAACTAAATTTTAAGAATTTTCGTCACTGAGTTTTATTGTAATAACTCCGAAATTATTAGATTTATGAACATAAGTTATAGCTCGTTTTGTAGCTAAGACTATGGTAATTAATTCGTTCTCTGACTATTTTCCTGTAGATCTTATCAATTTTCAACCAATTTAGTTTAAATACATTTTTTTTGTATTTTAAATGAATTTCGGTTTTGGATCGGCCATTGCGGGTAAACTGCTAGTTCTACAAAAAAATTTAATGAACATTTTTTGTAGAGAATTTATCAAGGATTATTTTTGTCATTGACTACTTTCTCCTATCTCTTACCATATTCCTATAAAATGCGAAAAACCGCGAAGAGGGACCTTTTCGGGGGGGGCAGGGGGGTTTGCGGCAAGATTTTGATAGGCAACCCTAGTGCGATGTAATACCCTATTGGTAAGCTATCATTTGTACCACATTTCGATCAAAAAACAGATACGTCATAAATTAAGCAGCGGGCTCTTGGACTATTACTAAAAAAACTACAAAAGAAACTCGCATACTCTTTTATATTCAAAAAGCCATATCTACAAAGCGATTTCTTTTTGCTTTTAATTTTGTTTACATACTTTTTCATCATCAGATGAAAAAAATTGAGATGCGAAAGACAACACTCTATATAATCTAAGTTCACTCTCATGGTGTATTATTTGTAACGATCCCAAGAAGAACCTAAACCACTATTCCTCTTGAAGCTTTTTACTCTTCTGCAAGTGATCTGGGCATTTGTATAATATTTAAAATAAGTAAGTATATATATATTTATTAAAAAACATAATATTGGATGAGAAAATTCTACAATGAAGCCATTAAGTATTTCGTGTTGATATAATAACACTATATTGGTACATTAAATAGAAAAAAATCACAGTAATGTGTGGGAAATAAAAAAAATAAAAATATTTGAATGTAAAGTTATCAATCAATACAGAAACACTCAGACAAAAAACAATGAAATTGTGTGAATAAAAAGAAATTGCAACATAACTTCGAACACTACTCAGAGTATTTAAGAGTAGGCATATTGAAATATCAAATATTTCTAAAAACGGGAGACCTTAGTTCTCGACAATGTTACTAAATAATAAATATGCTTTGGAAAAAATAGAGTAGATAGGTACATTGAACATTTATCTAGGGAATAACCGTTGAAGATTGTTTATATCTTGTATAGATTTCGCAAAAGAAATTGCGAAAAACACTTTTGATCTTTTTTTTCCAAAAGCTCGTTCCCCGAAAGTCGCAGAGATTTTTTTTATGTATTGATATAGTTGTTGGCAAAGTTGTTGGTGCACAACGCCATCCTAGTACCAACACTGATGTATGCAAGTGAGACATGGACATGGCTGAAGAAGGATGAATCAAGTATAAATGCGGTCGAGATGAGATCGTTAAGAAGAATGTGTGAAAAAACATTGAGAGATAGAATAAGGAACGAAATGATTAGAGAGTTGAGCGACTGTAAAAAGGATGTTGTGAATAGAATGAAAGTGAACAAGTTGAGATGGTTGGGTCATGTGGAAAGAATGAACGATGAAAGAATAACGAAGAAAATTTACCTGGGTGAAAGAGGAGGTGTAAGGAAACGCGGCCGTCCGAGAACCACCTGGCTGGACCATGTCGACCAGATACTCAAGGACGGACGTGTTTTGAGTAAAAGTAACCGGAGAGTATGTATGAGGAACTGCATGAATGTGACGGAAGCCCGAAGGGTGTGTCAGGATAGGAAAGTCTGGCGATCCGTTCTCTCTGCCTACCCCGCAAGGGAGGTGGCGTGAGGGTATAGAATAGAATAGAATTGATATAGTATGCAAAAAAATATGCATCGATTTTGTGTATAATCCCTATTAGACAAAATACAAAGTAGAAAAAAGAAAGCACATCAAACAATTAAAACGGGGAGGGGGGATATTTATCAGCCCAATATTTAAAAACGTTTAGTGGTGTAAACGATAACTGGGTGTTTGCTCCAGAAATAATAAAAAAGATGGTCTCTCCACTGCACATTGTAACCGACAATCCACGACGTCAGTCGGGAAGGCTTGTGTATTATATTTTAATTAATTAATATGGTTTCACATTTTCACAATATCGTAAAATAGAACACTTGAATAGAATATTCGTCCATTTACGTGGCCAAACACTTTTATTTCTCCAGAATGAAGAAGGTTAACCAATAATACGTAAATAGAATACAATAATATGTAGGTATATATACCTATTGGTGCGAGGTATAGCCAATAGCCTGACTAGCCAGTAAGGTTGTTGCTCTTTTAATACATTGCAAAGTATAACAATTTAGATATTTGAGTGGGCTGGTTGAGTACACAACAGGACGTATACAACATAAAGTATTATTGGTATAACCTATTATTGTTGTTTTATTAGACAAAAAAACTAACGGCTCTCATGTCTTATAGACATTAGATACTCGTAGAGATAGTAGGTAGTACTCACGATACACAATAATTCACAAGTTAATCTGGACTACATACCATTAGTCAATATATATTGAATGGTATACATAGTTCATTTCCATGTTGTTAGTTCTTCGGGTTTCACTGCGGGTCGAGTGGTTGGGTAACCGAGCTTTCGGCAGCGACACTACGAAAATGGCAGTAGTATCCTGTAGTAACAACATGGAAATGGATTCATCACGCTGCGAAAGCCTACAAGATTATTAGTATACATAGTTGATGAATAAAGTATCGATACATTGCGATGTTTTTAATTATCGAATCAATCAAAATAATTCTACCGTATTTTTTAAACATTTGGATATTCTTCATACCTTTAGTAATTTTTACAACGGGACATACAGACAGCAAGCGTTTTATTATAATGATGTTACGGCGTGCATATATCTAAATAAAATCATTATGTGAATAATACAGTATGTAGGACGTAGGTAGGTAGCTAGTAGCTACATGTGCTCGTGTGAACGGTATAGTATGTATGTAGATACAGGTACAGCATTTACCTTACAAGATTTTACAACACAATCAAATATTCAAATGTCAAGGCCTTTCACGTAAAGACCGAGTTTTTTGACCGGCTGCGTATTAAACTAACTATGTTTACGGATTGCTTTATACTACGTCCGAAATGTTGGCACAGAATAATGAGTAGTATTGCGTGCGAACTAGTATTAAAATAGAACTCAATACCCCAAAACACATTGTTAATTTACGTTTTGAAGTGTACAAATAAATTCTGTTAATTTACACGCAATGTTATGCAATCATGAAAATGATTGTTTAGGAAGTGAAACATTTACTTATATTAAAAAACAATAATATCTGATGTCGGATAGGAATACAACATACTTAGGACATTACGCCTCGAAGGACATACTGTAGGTAGTGTAGGTGAATGGTCAGTATATTTATGGAAATTCATAACTGTCAAGTGTGAACGTAACCACCTAACTTACTATTCATGTTCATCATGTGCTTTCACGGGGAAATCAATAAGTACTTGCATACGTGTATATTTTATAAACAGTCATTAATAACATAAAAATCCCTCTACATCGGTCAATGCGAGAAAATCACTTTTACAGCAATGTAAGAACAATACAATAGTACAGTATGATGTTCAGCAACTTCTACTACCAACGGAAAATCAATATGAAACGTTGAATTCATCTGCGAAATCTACAAGTAAACTTCCATTATGTTGGAGGAATAGACCTGAGATGAAATGTTCACTTATCAGCTCAACTTTGTGTTCCCGTCATATCGCAGGGCGTTTACTGACTCCAAGATAAGAATGTGAATTGAATAGAATAATAACAACATACAGCAGGTAGTATCAAACTACTGTAACTAGTAGGTATGTGATACAAGTCAACTATACAAGTACTTACATATAATAAAGTAGACAAGCATTTGGTGAAATATTATCATGTTTTATCATTCATGTTACGTGTGAATGGATAAATAATGTAAATATTTTACATACATAATACACACATCGTCTGCATTATAAAGTTATGATAATGAGAAAGTATGTATCTAGCTATTATATATCTACACCTACACGTTCATTGCCAAGGTGAAAAATTGAGTTTTATCATGATGAAGTTTTATTTTTTTCTCTAATAGCCGTATTATTGTGTAATGTGCACCTAAACCCATTTCAATTATCGCTACTAAGAAATTGTAATAAACATGTCCCTCAGAAAATCCACCGGAGGACCGTCATCACCCACCAAAACAGAACCAAAATATTGAGCAAGCAAAAGCTCACAGATGCCAACACCATCCTCCCCGCTTATCTTCTCATGCGTCATGTACCCTGAAACACAAGACGAACACCTCTTCGACTTTGTATATCTGTAAACAATGCTTTAGAATTTGATTAATTGCTCCCTCCAAATGACTAATGTGGTCCCCCCTACATTGCCTCTCCTGAATCTTACATTTACTTCAGTCAGAGTAACGAAAAAGTAGCACAATCCAGCCTATCACCGTAATCTTATATAGGTAATAGAACTGCTTATTTTTTAAGATCATTACCACTCAGGATACCTGATATTCCTAATGCGTTTTTTGGTATAAATAATCCTATCAGTCCATGTATAAGATCTTTT
Organism: Ceraclea dissimilis; assembly: GCA_963576895.1. NCBI lineage: Eukaryota > Metazoa > Arthropoda > Insecta > Trichoptera > Leptoceridae > Ceraclea > Ceraclea dissimilis. Next base: position 12,854,834 of record OY756358.1, on the reverse strand, counting down.
ACTCAAAACGCATCTTATCATAATCTTATCAGCAGTTTTGGCCTGCCACGATTCCTCACGGGTCTTCTTCAACCCATATTATCTTTCTGAGTCATCATTCATTCTCTCATTATATCCCGTCATTAAAATTACCAAATACTTATTTACTGGACTATATTTTCCAATGGATCACATAGAGGAAATGCTTTCTATAATTTACGTGTCTATAATATATTTGCATCAGTGGATATTTAGTACAACATGAATTTCTCAACACCTTTATGTAACGTTCAGTAAGATAATAATTAATAACAAGCTTTAATCAAAACTAATTGAAATCATGTGCTTGATCGATTTATAATAATTAAACTACGCCATATACCTCATAGCAATACTTATTATATATTATACTAACTAGTATACAGTTTAAACATTTAACAACCTATAGGTCTGCATCTGCAATTTCTACCTCATAAATCTATTATTTGCACAATTATTTATTCTTTACTTAAACATTTTACAATTACATTCTCCCTATCATTACAAACATCAGAGATTCTGCAATTTGTGTGATATAGAAAATGATAAAATACAACAATTATATTATTGATTATTGGTTACAGTCTTCGCCGTATTTGGTTTTAATAAACATGTTTTGTCCGCCGCGGCGGAGAGGAAACAAAGGTATTATATAATTCATCCGTAAAGTGAATCATCGCGTTTGTTTTTATAAAATAATATCCTCATACATTGTACTCGTAGATATGAAATAAATTGCAATTACCTATTATGGACAATTTGTCACAACATTATTACATTTATTCCCTGTCATTTGGTTTTGATTATCCGAGTCATTGTAAAACACACCGGATGTGAAGGTGTTAATATCTATATAGCGAATCATTCAATAACGTCGCCGTCGGCGTCGTCTCTATTGTATTTGCAATAGATAAATACTTGCACGAGAAATAATTCCATGTGTACATCATACATACTGAATCACGTATCTAAATCATTATTCAATTATCACGCATCATACATTAGTGCGTACTGCGTGGAGACAAGAGTCGTAGGTTAAGTTAGGACGTAATCGACGCAATCGAAGAATTGTCAAATGGGCCTAGGGTATCCAGTAAGATCATCAGAGCCGGGAGACAATTCTGCAGAAACTAGGGGCTGTAATACGCAAGCAAACACTCAATATGAGATTGCGATTCTCCTCCGATGTCCGATGCGTCCCTTATAAATAATGAAAAATCTAAAATAACGAAATAACGCTCACTGTTATACGTATTAGGTAGGTATATAATATTATTACGGTATTGTCTTGTATTGCATTCAATGGTTATGAATACACGGATGAATGAATAATATTTCCTTGTGCATGGGTTGTATTAAGCAATATCCGTCACACGAGCACATGGCATGCTTCATGCTAGTAATATAATACAGGGTCATCGAAAAAAAAAATTGTTAACCAGATTATTTTAATACATAATTAGAATTGTTTGATTTACCTAAAACTATTTGTTATACGGTAGGCAACACCTTGATGTATGTTTCGAAGATAATACTAGTAAGTGACTTAACTAAAGGAAAGCTGTGACTTAATACTGTATTGGCACAAACCACGACTAGTGATAATATGAATACATTAGTACTATATGACACATATACAGTGTGGTAATATTATCAAAGTAATTATGTAGGTGGTGTATTGGTGTATCTGTATACAATTAATAGAGCCAACCATGGGTCAATAATTATTTATATATCAGATTACTACCGCCCATTATTAGTTGTGGTCAGTTCTCTCTCATGGTTGGGTTCCACGATGACTCACGGGATTTTCCTTACCTACTGGAAGTAACACATTATAATATAATATGACATTATTCGACTGGACTATGACTGTTGTAATTTGGTTCTATATAGATGAAACCGATTGCAATATTTCTAACAAATAAACCGTATAACCTAAACCGAATTCATCTGATTCGTGATTTTATCACAATAAAAAATAATACGCAATCTCATTTATTAAAATATCGGTATTCAATAGACGATAATAATTAATTGATAACGATAGACTGTTGATGATATTTGCTTTATCAAACCTTTATATTAAATAGCGGACATAGGTAATACATCGCATAGCAATAGCAGAGTAAAATTCGGAGAGAATTACGAGAACTATTTCCTCTGAAGTCTCTGCCGCCCATAGTCCCCGGCCTACTCTCAGCCTTTTGACAAATCCGGTTCTGCGTAATATCTTTCATTTATAGAAGTACCTAATCAAATTATTTTCAGGAACTTAATACATAGAAAGAAAAACATAAACCATAAATATAGATAAATACATAAGTGTCCTTTGCTCCTTATCATTATAGCCACATCATTACACATCAGTACATTGTACCTACATACAAACATTCATCTTTATAACGTCGCGTCGCGTCGCTTTGTCGATATCTCGTGAGATATTATTCCGATTTTATTCCGATTAATCAAAAATCCATCACGAAAGTTCAGAGGTAGGTACTGGAGTCAATAACTATATACGAAAAACTATAACAGTTTTTTCACAGAATCATAGTTTAATTCTGTACGTACTTAACAATGATTTAGCAATATTGGAGTATAGTACACGGGATGTCACTGACTTCCAATAAATATCTGCTGTAGAGGTATAGTAAAGTCTGTGATCTCGGTGCCAAGAACAATGCATTACGATTTGCATAAAAACATTAACACCCTACAATGTGTGTAGCTGTAGTTGCATACATAATCATAAAAACTTAACTGGGATGACTGTACGCGCGTACAATCGCCAAATTCTGACGACTACCGACTTTAATTAAAAACATTCCATTAGTTGAGTCAACCATATCCCTCATTATGAAAAACGTAACAAATCAATAGAATTTAAAATGAAGACTATCGTTGAAAAATGGTGACGCAAATAACTTTAGTGAGAAACTCGACAACAAACCTGTATAAGTAGTAGGTAATGTAGGTACACACTTACAATATACTCGACAGTAAAATAATAGCCCCGCTTTACTGTCTGTTGGTTTATATTTTATACCACTTGGGCATCTAGGCTTCGAATTTGATTCGTTGATGGTTCTACGGAATATAGGTAATATTAACAACTCAAAATTGGTACGTACAAGTAGATCTAACAGAATTTAGTAACTTATTACTAATACTTACTTTATGGTTAAGTTTGAATATAATGAAAATATTTTTTAAGGCGGGTATTTATTTTAACTACCGATCTGTGTCGTGAAGCGTTGCAAAGGCGGGCGGACCGTCATGTCAGTCGCGACGTTGTACCACGCCACGTAGCGTCTAGACGCCAGTGCTACGTAGACGCTGTTAGAGTTACCACCAGACAACCAGACAACGTACATAACTACGGGACGAGTACATACGTAGGCAACGTAGTGTTGGATTGTGCTGTTGATACTATACTCCAATAGCCGTAGTGGATGAACAGTGAACACTGAACATAATACAGGAGTAGCTGCTGTAGGGAGATTATTTTAGAAATGACATGACTTTTCATACAGTACGAAATATACCCACAGGAAAATACTCATTCTCCTGAACATCTATTCGTACTCTGATGAATGTGATCGAGGTTCTCTTTCTTTTCAAAACATTATTCCGGCGTTGTACCACTTTAGGGCTAATAGTGAACATCCTTGTAACATATTTAAACTCTAATATATTCCTGTACACAATACTACACTTAAAACTTATGAATGTGTAGTCTGTACACATAAACCAAATAATAATTTGTATTCGTATTTAACAGAACACAAATGATAGGAACATACAATCTTATATCTCTTCTACTACGGGTAAAAATATGGTATATGAGAAAATAAGGGCCGCTGGTCCAAGCACTCGTCTCTCGTATGAAACAATAGTGTGACCCGTCAAAATATCAAATTAATTACATTTGCTTTGTAAGTTGTAGAAGGGCTACATTTAAAAAAGAAATAGTGGATATAGATTTCTTAGAGGTGTTAAAGAGATTTCTACGGATTAGGAACAAATTATTCATGCACTCTGATGTAGGTATGTCTATAACTACAGAATGTATCAACCTAACTATTGTAATATTATGAGGCAAAACTCCAGGAAACACAGAGATATTCACATTAATATACAAGTATGACGATGATAATAATAATGACCCATTTCTGTCAAGTATAGCGCAGTGTTTGAACAAATCTACCTACAGTAATGACTATAGAGTCTTCTAGAACTAATAATGGGTGGATAAAGTAAAGACTAAATTTAACGCTTGTCTCTTTAAATTACAATGTGCATTTGCCTCAACTACTTCACATGGCAAATGCGCATCGACTTTTATTAAAACTATTTTCCCTAATACTTAACAATAACATATAGTGTGGCTACACAGTACACACACCCAGCAACAAAGTATCTTGCGAATAATGATGACTTCCTCAAGAGGAATGTCGGAATGTACCTCAGGTTGAAAATGAAAACAATACGAACGAACTCGAATATATGCCCAATCTACAAATTTTATTGAACCTCTACCTCCTTATTGTTAAAAAAAGTCCACCTCAGAAAGATTCTCGGTGACATTTTAAGCGAAGAGGTCGACAATATTGTATCATTGCAATATTTGCATAGAGATAAAGATTCTTGAAGCAAGATTGAGACTATGATGGCCCGGTCTTGCGGTCGTCATTGCAAATATTTGAAATGTGAAGTTAAACAACCGATGAAATAGTTCAAAAGAATTAGTGTTAATGTCATCCAGAGGAATATTCGTACAGTATAGATTGTAAATAGGTAGCAGTTATAATGAATAGACAACACATACCTTACATTCTGTGTGTATGCTTAGCCTAGTGCCTAGTTCTAATAAGTTATTCCTGCATCTAAGTGGAACTGGTTTACGGACCGTACGGTGTACATAGATAGATGTTGTTATACTGCATATCTTATATGCTACGTATGTATGTATGTATGTATAGATACACTCACAGTTACAAGTAGTTGACTAACATTGTCAGTGGTCACAGCACATTACTTATCTATTATTTTGTTTGCCTTATAATCAAGAGAGAGTGGACAGGAAGCCGGTACGGGATGGTATATATGTAATGCAAAATTAATTAAAAAGTATTTGGGTGACACATTCTATTCTACTATTTCACTAAGATTATTGATAGCGTATATACAGAGTGTTTGATTATATGTATCCGTCTATCAAACATCCTGTATAGCTCCGAATTTTTACTACAGTAGGTAGGTACAATATTCGGATCGGTGTCTAAAGTTTTCGATCCTTGTGCGTTCAATGGGGGGGAAATCAACAAAAATATGATTATTTTCCAGTTTTTGAGTTTATTATGATCATGTTATATATTTATCAATGCATCTGAAAAATAACTACAACTTGTAATTGAATACTGAATGCTATTCAATTTTTGTAACCAAAGTTTTCCTATGAAGAAGTTGTGTTTCCCTCGGGGAGTTGAAAAAACCAATACCAAATGTAACGACAGATGGACAAACATGATGTTAAATAATGGTGCGTGCAACAGAGATTAGACATACATATAGTATAGAATCATCTGGATAGGAAACAATATTATCATATTGAATGTTCAGATAACAAAAGTACCTACTGATTTAAAGTTCCATAAAAAGTTAAGAGTATCTACGCATACTGACATTTCTAAAAACGGGAGACCTTAGATCTCGACAACTGTTACTAAAAATACTTTGGAAAAAATAGAGTAGATACAACGAACCTCTATCTAGGGAATAACTGTAAAAGATTTTTTATATCTTGTACAGATTTCTCAAAAAAAGATGTGAAAAACTCCTCTGATCTTTTTTCCGAAAGACGGAAATTCGTTTCCCAAAAGTCGGGGAGTACATTTTTTTTGTACTGATAATATGCATAAAAATTTAGAATAACCGTAAAAGTTTTTTGTTTGACCCGAAATCAACCCCAAAAAATGGAAAAACATTATTTTTACCATTTTATCATGCGTTTATGAACCTTAATGCCGTGGGAAATGATCGTGACGTCATAGTTGGGTCGCGAGCTTTAAAATGATTTCCTAATTTTCATCAAAATCTTGCAAAATGTTGAAAATTCGAAAAGAAAATTATAGACGTGAAAAAATCGAAAAGTAAACCGGAACCTATAAAATTCTTGTACTGTTTTCAGACATGATAAATCTAAAAACACAGAATTCTGATAGTAACTAGCGATTACAGTTGAGGAATGTTAATATACTGTTAATATTGTAAAGCTGAGGAGCAATGAAGCGTAACAAGTGAAACCGCAAACAATAAACCATTGAGCACACACTCAACTGCAACTGCAACCAATCCATTTCTTACTATTGCTTCATGCTTCATAATAAAATGTCTTCCTCCTATTCGTGACTATAACGGTGCTCATGCTCTGTATGTGTAACGGAAATGTAATAAAACATATACTCGTACCTTCTCTATTTGCAATGATTCAGTATGTACTAATAATATAATATGTAGACAACCTCTGGCGTGCCTCAACGCAACACTCAAATCCATACAAGACAATACTATAAACATTATACGTACTGTGTACAAATTAATATACCTACGTGATGAATTTTGCAAATATAATGGACTAAGCTATGTGTAATACACAAAGATTGGAATCGGGATCGCAATAAATGATGAACCAAACGACAGGAAAATAGCGACCAAGCATTGGATACACTTAAACATGACGACCATATAGATTGGATATATATATAAATATAAAACATCTCGCAGGTAACACATTGAATTAATTAAAAAGTTTATTGACACGGAAAAACAACATCGTAAAAATATGGCTACGGTGATAATAGAAAGTGTATATAAACATAAATTGAGACATAGATAAAGATCATATTATTATTTTACGAGTGCCAAATCACGATAAGTGGATCGTTGCTTAGCGAAGGTATTTTTTTCTACTAAAAATTGGGTACTACGAAGATGCTGTTTTCAAAATCCTTCCATTGCATTCGTTATTCTGCTACTTACCTACCAGTTTTTCTATGAAATGTGCACTACCATATTACAGATAGGATAAGGAAAAACCACTCATAAAATACTACTCGTACATACCTACAAAGCACCATGCAAATAATGTTATAAAAATAACCTACTGGATTCTTAGAACCACTTCAGGCATATTACTATGTATGTATGTAGATAGTAGGTACGATAATATGTGGATTTAATTCTTATTTTTAGTGTGGTATCCACTGAATGCATATTTAACTGATTGAGGGATAAAAATAAACGTCTGTGGTAGAATATATACATACATAATTTATTTAAAAACAAGCTGGTCAAAGTAAACAACATATTAATCATGATTAGACAGACTGCGAACGAAACCAGGCGATCGCAAATCAAAGGAACTTTTTGTGCGTATAATATTATAATACTGGTGTAAAATACTAGGTATATACCAATAAGGGTTCGCTAGGGACTTAAAACTAAATAAAATTAATACATACAAATTTTATAAGAATGATACTGTATGTGTACGAACACTACGAACATACCTATTACGTATAATGTACGAACAATACAAGTTATAGTAATATAATAGGCATTATTGTAAGTATTTACGCCTATTTTGTACCAGGTACCCATACGATGAAGATGGAATGTACAATAGTTCTGTGTGTGTATCAACATAGGATTGTTTGTTGGGGACATCAGGGCCACTGGCCAAGCCTCACGGTCTAACGCGCCGATAGGAGAGGTGATTTATACAACACTATGATGTTAAAGCTCCCGACCCAACTATGATGTCACGATAATTTCTCACGGCAAAATCGCATGAACAATCGCATGATAAAGTAGTAATAATAGCGTTTTCTTTTCAATTTTTTGGGCTTAATTTCGCTTCAATCAAAAAACTTTTAAGGTTATTTATTCCCTAGATTTTAACGTATATTTTCAATACAAAAAAATTTTTCGAGACTTTCGGGAAACGAGTTTCTGTCTTTCGGAAAAAAGATCAGAGGTGTTTTTCACATTTTTTCTGAGAAATCTATACAAGACATAAAAATTTTTTTACTCTATTTTTCCAAAGAATATTTGGTAACGGTTGTCGAGATCTAAGGTCTCCCGTTTTTAGAAATTTTTAAAATGTCGGTATGCGTACTCTTAATGTTACACTTAACTAGAGAACACGATATGACATGGAGTAGGTACTGCGATAGGTACCTGGTACAATACAGAAAATTACTGTCCAAGTGTAATAGTAGGAAATTACATGTTTAAAAATGTGTCATCGGGTTACGTTTTATACTTATTAACTAAGGGTAGAGAAAAATGGTATTAGCGTGGTAAAACAGAACAGATTAATATACCTACCACCAATGCTAGAAAACGAATTTGAAACGAACTGATACTAAAGTAACGCATCATGTGAGTAAATAGCATAACATAGGAAGTGTGGACGACTGTGTGGTTAAAACAATAAAATAGTCCTGATTCCTGGTGTCTGATATATATTACATCAGTAATGCGTGTAAGAAATATATAGATAGATACATAATATACTACTATGTTGCATGTAATGGAATAAATTGCATTAGATACTTTGGTACATACACAGTCACACACAACGATAAGAAGTTACTAAGTCTGTATACAATGTTGTAATAATAATACGAGTACATTACTTACCTACATGTAAGTACTCCGATAGATTCGCCGGTTCAATGAGGTTACTGATATTACTCATCATCATCATTGTTTCCCGCTCACGGTATAGTAAGACAGGCAGATATAGGTACTCATACATACTATAACTTACACGGAGCATTAAATAAATTCTTTGAATCGTAGATGATCAGAAGTATTTATCAAAAATCACCCCATATTCTAAACCTATTTGGAACACTCGAACAGGAAGTGTTCACAAATTTACATATGAAATTTCACATATTTTTTAACCACCAAAGAGAATTTTGTGCGTGTTTTTATACACACACATCACATTACACCAGTCACCGCATAACTGAGATGAATCGTGATGGTATAGTAGTAGAAGTAGTACAAAAAATAATCAGTTTGAAGACAACGAACATATGTCTTTTTACCCATTAGCCGACTGTGCACCTCATTTAGATGGATACTCAATACCAAAGTTCGACTTGGGTAGATGTTCAGTCACGAAATTTCCCACAACAAAGCCTGAAATGGACTTGGACGACTGATAAAATAACTCCAATGATAAGAGATATATCAGAGATGATGCAACATCACTCCCTAGCTGGGAGTATTATTCATTGTTCCGGTACAAATCTACATAGTGTGAAGAATTTCGTAAACTTATTGAAAGAAAAACAAATAATTAGTTAAAGGGTATCTTCAAATAAGCCTTCGGTTATGAGTCAATCTCTAAGAAATTTATTCCCCAACAAGATCGTTTCATTATATTTAATATTTTTTTATGAAGACGATCATTTCAACAATGCGCAGTACCCGGATGTTGTTACATTTGTATATAGGTAGGTATATTATTACCTAAGTGGGTGCGAGTTGAGTACATCCAACTCCTAATTAACTGACGAACGATGTATTGCACTTAATTACTTAACCTCTGTCACCTTTATGTACATAATAATTGTTATAATATAATGAATATAATACACCAGATGTGAAACATAGTAAATTGTAACTACTTGAAGTAAGATGCATTCAAAGCTTATCTATAACTACATCTCACATCTGACACGACATCCTTTTAGCTTTAGATCATATTGATTCGTCGCATCGCAAGGACGGGATTATTCCAAATCGTCTTGAATTTTGCCGCCAGCGCAGCGGTGTTTATCATAATCAGCTGTTTTTCATTGATATAAACCAACATAGAATAATCAGGTTAACTGGCCGTATATTACCAGTACTGTTGTTATCGATATTCCCGCATTAACTGAAATCAATTTAATAATCTAATAATAGCAGTATGAAGTGTACAAGATCGGTACTCTCGGAACTCTCAGACTACATACTTTGTATAAAGATAGAGCAGAATCTCTAACAGGCTATTAAAAAATCAAATATATTACGATTAAATAGTAAAATTATTATTTTCATTATGACAAACAACATGCCATAGTGGTTGCGTCAAATCTAAAATCCAGGCGCAGGACCGACGGTCACAAAAGCTAGTCGAAAATTAAAAGTAATCTTAATATATATACTACACGTGACAAGACAGTTGTGGGGCAATAATAAACATGTGTAATTACACATCCACTCCACGCTCATCGCATCCCTCGGTATGACAATACACATTGTACAACCGCACAATCATTGTCGCTGAACACACATTATGGGAAATATAGAGACATAGATTGAGGGATTTAATTCTAAAGAAAGCGCACCTATCACAAACAAGGTCATTGAAAATTGTTGGCCGACTGTTTTGTAAAATGTATGAGGTTTAAGTAAAGGAACAATCGTTAAAAAAATGTATTGATGATACATGGAATGGAAAATTACACGTGACATAGTTGTGTTTTCGTTGGATGTAAACAAAGATAAATGGAAATTATTCCAAACACTGAACCATACATAAGTAATATACTATTGACACAGCATATTATACTCCTTACACAACAATGTGCAGATATTAACACAAGTAATATTCACCTTAGAATTAATACAACAATACAACGTAAATGTTATTCCATAATAAAGTGTAGTATGTATTGTAGAGTGAATGTTATAATCACTAGATGTAAAGTTTAGTACCAACTAGGTACTGTGGGAACTCACTGCATTTCATTCTCTCAAACAAAATTGCTAGTTGCTGGTTGCTGGTAGCTCGAGAGTAGTGGGAGTGGGAGTCTGTGACAATAGTTTATTATAAATGCATACATACGATATGATACATACGAGTCCACACACTCAATCCAAACCCCGTACGGTTCGTGCCTTTATAGGCAACACTATATTGCGGTACGGTGTAAAGTTGGAGACGATCACTGGAACTACTGCTTGGAGAGGACAAGAGGACAAGGCTTGGAGATTTATGTTCGGGAGGCTAAAACTTTACGGGAGTTATCCTAACTAAATTAATAAAACCCTTACTGCCGAGGTCATTAGCACATTACATCAATTAAAAAACACAACTATAAATAAAGTTATGAAATTACCTAAAGATTAATTCAGAATTGTAAATAAATTGTGTATAACATCAGAAGAATATCTCAAATTCAGCTTGTAGACCTGCCACTGAACAACAAACCTTTAATATCAATATATGTAGTAGGTATATAAAGTAGGTTCCTACATCAAATGGGATTTATTTGTAATATAGGTATGAATTCTTTACAATTTCATAAGATCTACAATCCACATACCTACTAAGTATTGGACAAAAACAACTACCTAATTAAGAAAGGATTACAGACGAGATAATGTAATAAAATATCGTTAAAATATTATACAATGATAGAAAACAATACTAAACAATGATTTTTATGATAATATGAGAATAACACTCTGAGAGTCGCCCGTGCATGAATTTCGTAGAACTACAAACACTAACAACATTGAGTGTATGTTCACATTGCCAACGTGCGTTCTACGCTCGTCATATGATCGTACGCTTTAAAGTAAAAATTAGCATATGGTTTAAAATCCACTTTAAATATTATTTTTATACGCATATTTATCAGCTTATACGATCACAGTTTTCCCAAGGTGAGTCAACCTTCGACAGGTCTTTGGGATAGACACGAAACCTGCATGTGTGTGTGAAAGTGTATGCCTACAACATTATATTTGGTTGCACTCAAAACAAATGTAGGCAATGCACTGCACACCCGCACATTCATGTCATTAGTAAATCTACAAGTTGTGGGAAATGCCATAACGGTTTCAAACAACAATTAATTATAGAATAGAAGAATAAAAGTAACGATATTAAAGATAAATTTCATTTCTTGAATTTAATTCGGAATCACTGGCATAAGTCTTTCTCGGAATATAATAATACGTATGCGCCTATACACGTGCTAATAAAAATATTAATATGTAATACGAAATTATCATCTGGCTTTCATACATAGATCCGATCTAGAGATCCAACGTAGAGAAATCTAAAAGTAGATCAATGTAAATAAATTAATATCGGTGTCTGGACTCGAGTGTTGAAGTAATAATACTAGACGTAGTATATAAATAATATTTACATATAGTATTACATAGTATCCATCCATATTTCTGTACGGAATCATAAAATTTTTAATATCTCTATCTAAAACCACACGGATAACTTGAACGAGTGATTCGTTTGCGTTGTGGATATGAAGTTATATGACCTGTGTCAAGGTCGCTTACCTACAAAAGGAACTAAGTATAACACCTAAAACGGACGGGATATTAAATTTACTGCTTTTAAAACCTTGACCAACACTAGAACATCACGTCGATATTATAATACATACATATGTACATACACACACACACATAGCTCATGTATAGAACGGACAGATTACCTTTATAATAACGGATTGTAAGTTAACGATGTGTAATAACCTACATTGAATATTATATTTAGTATAAGACTATAATACCTACTCGTATACGACCGTCGAATGCTAATAAACTCTTACATTTCAATTAATACCTACAATGTGCCTTTTTTTCATAAGACAGGTATGACAGAGAAGTCAGATGGCATCCCTAATGTCCCCATGAGCCGCTTGAGCAGAGTCAGCTGCTGCAGCTGATGGTAAAGATTGAAGAAAGAACAGTAAACTTGTTTGAAAAATCTCAATATTTTGTGCGTTATGGCATAATATTGAGATTGTGTCTAATACCAATGTGTAATTATTTCATCATGCGTGGGAGCAACGAAATGTGAGACAAAATTTAGTATACTGCGTGTCAAAGTAATGAATGAACTAACGTCGTTTAAATAGGTATATTATATACGTGACATTACATTCTACGTCACGCAGTTGTATATATAGGTATATATATTGTGTTAGCGTGTGTTGTCCGCATGAATGAATGAATGGATGGGACAAGTCGTAACGTAAGGGACCGAGACCGAGAGTAATCCAGGCAAGGAGATATAATATTGTAATACGAGATGGGAGAAGAGGTGGAGACTTGAACATCATTAAAGAAGTGTAAAAGGAAGACATCAATTAGGAGAGCGACGTGAAGCCATCAGCTGTGGGGCTCGCGTAGGAGACACTGAGACATTCACACTACACACTACACAGTCATAGGATTATTATTTTACGGATGTGTATTGTGTAGTAGAACTCTTTCACTGAAGATATTCAATGCTAACGAGTACCTACCTACATATATAGTTAGGTACGGTGAACTTCACGGGGTAAATTCGAAGAGAGTATAAACCATTATCCTTTTTCTCCAGGAGTCACATTAAAAAACTCGTTTGATCGACCTCGATAATAATGCTATTCAAGAACAGAAATCTAGTAAAGTACTACCTACCTAATAATTATGTTATTCCCAGTACAACTAAATTCTTTAGTGGTATCCTTATTTGTTTTTGAAAAATTTAATGTGCCATAAGTTCAAAACATGTGTGGACTGCGGGACTTGCAAGCTTCTGCAATTTCCAACTCGGCTTTGAGAAGAAATCTTTTCAGTTGCGATTGGAGATGTCTATAAGCAAGTAGGAGTAGGTGTCTAAATTTTCCTATCGCTGCTAAATACTTGCAATTAACCATAAAAAAGCGAAGAATTCATTCACCGTAAAAAAATAATAATTAGGCAGTCCACCCTAATTGGGTGATTTGTGCCAGTACACATCTAAGAAAACATAAGATAAAATGATATCCAGAAGTTCAAATCTGTTAAAGTTTCAAGTAGAACTTCTTCAGATATCCCGCGATCACGCGATATGACCTCATCAGGCTTCACTCACCGTCATATATGTACCTATTACCTATTTTTACTTTAGTTACCCGGAACCTGAACCTACTTACAACTAGATGAATATTTCATTATTTCTTGGAGTTTTCTCAATTACGACGATTCACGCACTGGGGCTTCTGATGTTGGTATAATATTTTCGTATGTACAACGGTATACCTAATGCAGTACACAACAATTACAATGATATAATACGCGAGTAGGTACTTATTAAAGAGTTGGTTTTTTTATGAGCACTGTCACTGTCCAGTGTCCAGGGTTCAGACACAGTCTCAGTATGAAATACTTACCTAATACCTAATACAGCAGTAATAGCTAATGCGGGTGTAGGTGTACGATAAAGAATTACAATGAGAATTTAATGGAGTCTAGCTAGGTATGTGAAGTGTTTAATTATCGTACAGTAAGGAGAATGTGAGCAAGCTAATATGCATAATGATTCATCATTTAGTAAACTAATAAAACTTCAACATGGTGGGTAATCACTAATCAGTCCTGTCCAGTGTCCATCTAATAAATGCCAATGTGTATAGTACGTATGTATGTACTCGTACTCCTACTTACTACTAACGAGTGTATGAGATATGCGTGCCAGGATTAGAGAATGCGCATGCACATAGGTTTTAGGTATATGTAGTACTGAACCAAAAAATTAATGGTTGCAAGCGATATAAATAAATGATTAATTATTACATACAACTGTCTTTTTAACCACATTCTGTTTCTTTTTAGACTTTATCGATCATTTTAAACTGGAAAATGAATAAAGTGTATGTGGCACTGTATAATGTATACGGATAAAAAGAGTACATGGTTGGCGCAGTTGGTTGAGGCGGCAGTCTCTCGAACGGGATGTGCCGGGTTCAAACCCCGGCGCTGGCGATGTATTCCACACTTTGCGATACAGGCTTTTAGCCTAGTGCAAGGTGTGCAGGAAAGTATTTGGGTTTGTGTGTGCTAGTCCAGATCCTTTAAAAAAATGGATGAAAAATAAACAGCATGAGTGCTAGGGAAAAGCCACAAATAACCAAAAAATAATCCAATTATTGTGTGCAACCCAAAATACTGCGGTATCAATCTAGCTTGTAGCGAGTCAAGGTACGAAAATTGGATGTACCTAAGTCCATTTTTGAATATTCATGCACCATTCGAATTTACGTGGACTATACATGTGTGCAAAGTTTGCCCAATTCTCAATCCTACTCTTTTAGCCCTGCAAGAGCAAAGAGCATCGGAAAGGAAGTCAGAGAAAACCAGTGATGAGTTCGTAGATATTAATTGTTCATTGAAACAAATGGATGACTAAAATGGTTTTCTATAATATATCTAGTGATTTATGTTTACTACAGACATTGTAGGGGAATTCGGGAGACTTCTTCCTTACAAAATGTCACTTTCTGTCCCTCATTAACTGGAGAATTTTACCTAACTAGTGTTAGAAGAGAATATAGTGTGTATAAAAAAGTAGATCATACGAGCCAAGCCAAGGAGCTTAATACGAGGACGTAAAACCCCGCATATATTGTTATTTTATCACATATATATTACACATTACACAGTCGCAAACACAAAGATCACGCGTACCACCAATGAAATTCAAAAGGTCAGAAGGTGAATTTGAGGGTTATAACTAATTCTCACAAAAAATATATTACATTGGTATACCTAATACATTTGTTATATTATATAAGATTATTCCAGGTATTTCCAAACAGAATGAAAACAATGTCCATCATAAAATTGTAACACAAGCTTTACATAGAGCCATTAGGCAAATAATAGATCAGTCAGTAGTTGATGATTTAGTAACATCAAAGCATCAACGTCATGTAACGGGTGTCAGGTTCGACCTCCGATGATTAGGCGTGACCCGGGAACATCACTCAGTCTCAGTCGTCATCACACCGCAATAATAGAGGGACCTATAGCTACGAGCATTTTTTTACATTTTACGATATTGTGATATTGTTGCATCAATGCATAATGTATCGACACATATTGTAATCTGTTCAGTATATAAAACTAGGTATTGTTGCACTTTCACATTTTCGCTCGCAGTTCAGGTACTTGATGGATCAATGATCTGTCTGTCATCAGTGTCAAATTGTAGAAGAATGTGATTGCACAAATAAATACGATAGAAGACGATGATTCTTTGGCTCACCACAAACGTCCCGAAGTTCAGTTACCGGAATCGACCGTTTTGCAAAAAAGTTCCGACCAAAACCTCTTTCTGAATTTAAAATCGGGGTGACGCTGAATTCAGAGAAAGGTTTTGATCGGAACTTTTTTGCAAAACGGTCGATTCCGGAACTGAACTTCGGGACGTGTGTGGAGAGGCTTTATCAAAAATACTTTAGAATATGTCGCAACAACTATGTGTGAGTGTGAGCATATATACACTAATAATTAGACGAGACTATAATCGTATTATAGTACATGTTAGGTTCTAGTACATGGTTGGCGCAACTGGTTGAGGGAGGTGCTCCTGCACACCTGTATTTGTATTTTAGTTTGTATGAGCATTTTTCAAAAAAACTGTACATTTCGATGAAATTCGTGTCCAACAAAAAGAAATTCTTTTTATAGAAAAGTTGCTCATTTTTTTAAAGGTTTATTTCGTTTACCCGTAACTTTAAACCTACTACTACAACTCTAGCAGTTAATATTGTATAATATTGATTAAATAATACATAAAGTAATGATTGGAAATTTAATCATCCTACACGTCCCATACAAATTAAACATGTCCATTCTCCACCTTGGCTGAATGAATTGGTTGTTGACTCTAAAACAAACATTTTTAAACTGGAATTTCTGTTGCATTACTTAGAAATATACAGGGTGTTTGATAGATGGATACAGATATCTTCAGGAGTGATAGTAGAGGTCATTTAGCATCTTTTGAGCCAAACTTAGCTTAGTCAAAAGTCGCACGGTTCTCGAGATATTCGAGATTTTAACTTTTTTTCGAAACACCCCGAATTACTCAAGTTTTAGCCCGATAGCATCGTAAGTAAAGGTACCTACTTAGTTCTATCATTCTTTTTTGTTACCTGAATATGTGTTTAGTCTATTTAAATCATAAGTTTCAATCTGAAAAACAATCATGTTAAATAATATCGGATTATAGTTTCGAGAAAGAGATATTTCAAAAAGGAGTAACGACTTTGGAGAGGATTTTAGATAAGAAAAAAAAATGTTCAAAGACTCAGAAATCTGGAAAAAACTTCTCTAGTTTATGCTCTTTCAAATGATATACAAAACATTATAAAAAACTTTAGTTTCGTAAATCTATGATACAAAAACTTAAATAGATCACCTCTAATTTAAGCAAATTTCCATACAAATTCGGAAAGAGTAAATTGAAAG
The DNA here is from genome assembly GCA_963576895.1 of Ceraclea dissimilis. Lineage (NCBI taxonomy): Eukaryota > Metazoa > Arthropoda > Insecta > Trichoptera > Leptoceridae > Ceraclea > Ceraclea dissimilis. The sequence continues at coordinate 12,837,491 of OY756358.1, read as the reverse complement.
GAAATGTGTTTTTCACTATGCAACTGAACTTATAGTAAATTTGTATGGAAATTTGCTTAAATTAGAGGTGATCTATTTAAGTTTTTGTATCATAGATTTACGAAACTAAAGTTTTTTATAATGTTTTGTATATGATTTGAAAGAGCATAAACTAGAGAAGTTTTTTCCAGATGTCTGAGTCTTTGAACATTTTTTTTCTCATCTAAAATCCTCTCCAAAGTCGTTACTCCTTTTTGAAATATCTCTTTCTCGAAACTTTAATCCAATATTTTTTTAACATGATTGTTTTTCAGATTGAAACTTATGATTTAAATAGACTAAACACATATTCAGGTAACAAAAAAGAATGATAGAACTAAGTAGGTACCTTTACTTACGATGCTATCGGGCTAAAACTTGAGTAATTCGGGGTGTTTCGAAAAAAAGTTAAAATCTCGAATATCTCGAGAACCGTGCGACTTTTGACTAAGCTAAGTTTGGCTCAAAAGATGCTAAATGACCTCTACTATCACTCCTGAAGATATCTGTATCCATCTATCAAACACCCTGTATATGTTTTATTATAATTTCGCTCAATACCGCAGTTTCGTTTTTTTATGTACTTAAAAAAATACATTATATCTATTAGCGAAATTTCCCGCTATTTTTACTTAGTGACCGTTCTGTTGTTGTTTTAACTCAGCGCGGGTCGATTTGCACAATGAAAATTCATGTGAAGTGACGGTGAATACTAAAAGAAGTTAAGTTATATTTTATTTATAATTGTTATCATACCATAGAGCTATCTAACATATATTGAAATATGTGTTTAGTTTATTTGAATCAACAATAATTTTAAGATGGTAGTGAAAAAAGTTTATGTTTCTCACGAATTACACTCTCCTGTGAGTTACGAAATGTAACTCACAACTTGTGAGTTACGATTGAGAGGAATAAAGTCAGGTTTACACCTGTGTCATTGCATGGTGCATTGATGAATGATATGAAACCCATATTTTATGTGCCATGAGGTGGTCTACACTCTACAGTCTTATTTGAGGTATCCTCAACCTGTCAAACAAACGGCCAGGGGTTCTATTTGCACTGTCGATCTATTCCACTCATAATACAAATATTTCTAGTGTACTATGAAGTGTACGAAGGTGTATTCGGATTTATTTATCGGAATTGAATTATACGTGACATCTATATGTGTACCTTGGATAGATAAACAAATAAATAACAAAAAAAGTGCGGTATTATGCATATAAAGAAGAGCATTTCACACAAATTTGCAGAAAAATAAGTGTAGGTACCTACATCTTTCCTAAATTCAAAACTCAAGGCACGGCACTGATGAAATGTAATAAATGTTGAAGTACACATTTTTTGATAATAATAATTGATCTTGGTGTAAAAACTGTGTGTGAAATTTTGTTCCTCAAATATTTATAGGTTAAGTTTCAACCCACTGCACATAATATGATAAATAGGTAGCTTTGTTGTTTAGTGAGAAGGGTGAGATGCTACATTTGTTTGTTTTTGTATTTCTATTGTTGTATAAAATAAACACGGAAAAAAATGCTCCCTTACAATGCTCGTGAGTTACATTTTTTGCAGGTATGTCACGAATCAGTTGAGTCACATTTGTATTGCATGTGAGTTACGGTACAAAATTTTTGAAAATGGCTCGTATATGCAAGCCCAGATCCTAAAAAAAGAAATGCACATTTGTGGTGTATCAAACCAATTAAGATGTCAAGTCAACCAATCCTTCGTTAAGCACACATTAACACATCTTGATGCTGTGTTTGGATGTCGCTAGTATCTACTTAGTTTCTATATTCCTACGTATCACTTCTTTTTTTAATAGCAATGTACCCGTTACGCTGTTGAATGATTTCCTCCGTTTCTATCCATTTCAGAGAAAAATTACGTACGCCAAATTTGTACCAAAACTTTACGTACTTTCATTTTGCATAGAAAGATAAGTTGACAGTTTTCGAGTTCTATTCAAAAATTCGCCGGATAATAAAAATACCCCAATTTTTGCCATGTTACGTCAGGTAATTTTGTTGGCAAACCTCGGATTCGGATTTAGCACCCCAGAAGACTTATAGAATGAAAGAAATCTAGACTTGCTCACAACTTTCCATCGAGAAATTCAACTGCACCGTATTAATAATGTTTTCATGCAAATAATAGCGAAAAATGATATTTAAAATACTGGTAGGTACCTATATACTTAATGACATAGTTTACTTGATGTGCTTCAAACACAATTTAGACATATCTGCTGTTTTATTATTGTGTTTTTTTGTAAATATCTGAAATAAATTAAATGGAATGAAATCTACAGCCAAATATTATTTACATAAGATAAATTTGTCTAATATAAATAAATAAATACATAAGATAAATTTTGTGGGGTTGTGCTGGCGATGTAATGGATGGGGGACATTGATCAGATAACACGGTGTGGTGAGGTGTGATAGTTATGTAAGTACAAGTAGAGGAGCAGAAGCAGAAGAGTGATGCCATCACGTCTTGTTTATGACTGGGAGGAATGACTGAATGAGAATGACAACATTACCATATAATTACTAAATACCCAACAAGTTAGTGCCGCCAAACACTGAATAAATAAAATAACTAACCGACCATCAATTAATTAGTTGTACGAGTTTTAAAGTTATTATAACTGTTACAAGTTTTCATTACTAACGTCATTATTGAATGAAAATGACAAAATCATTTCCAATAACTGTCTTCCAAGCTACATATATCTACATATGAAGACTGCTGTCATCTAACAAGATTTGGTACAACATCTCTCACTCTTTCCAAAGGACCTCCTTTGGTGAACGTATTTCACATTTTATAGTAATACACAGTGACTACACTAATCGACTCAAGACTGTAGCTCCAGAGCTTTCTACCTGCGTGGATACTACGATAACGTGTCATCTACTTATGAATTGCAAAGTGCACAAATATTAGGTAGTTTTATTTAAATGAATTTAATAGTCCGAGAGCCCGCTGCTTAATTTATGACGTATCTGTTTTTTGATCGAAATGTGGTATAAACGATAGCTTACCAATAGGGTATTACATCGCACTAGGGTTGCCTATCAAAATCTTGCCGCAACCCCCCCTGCCCCCCCCCCCCGAGAAGGTCCCTCTTCGCAGTTTTTCGCATTTATAGGAATATAGTAAGAGATAGGAGAAAGTAGTCAATGACAAAAATAATCCTTGCTAAATTCTCTACAAAAAACGTGAAGTCAATTTTTTCATAGGACTAGAAGTTTACCCGTAAGGGCCGGTCAAAAAACAGGATATTTTTTGAAAAAATAAAAAAAAAAGTTTGATTTTTTTTCTTTCACATTCTTCCACCCATTATTACTAACATTTTATGGAAAAAAAATTTGGCCTGCGGCGCTATATCACTGGTTATTTTATGAAAAACTAAATTTTAAGAATTTTCGTCACTGAGTTTTATTGCAAATTGCAATAACTCCGAAATTATTAGGTGTATGAACATAAGTTATATCTAGTTTTGTAGCTAGGACTATGGTAATTAATTCGTTCTCTGACTATTTTTCTGTAGCTCTTATCAATTTTCAACCATTTTAGTTTATACATTTTTTTAGTATTTTAAATGAATTTCGGTTTTGGACCGGCCATTGCGGGTAAACTGCTAGTTCTACAAAAAAATTGACTTAACATTTTTTGTAGAGAATTTAGCAAGGATTATTTTTGTCATGGACTATTTTCTCCTCTTCTTCTTCTTCTGCGTCGATGTCCTCACTGCTGAGGGTCGTGACCATCCTCTCTCCTTGTCCGTACTACGTTCTGGATTGTAGTCCTCCACCTCTCCCGACACACCGCCGTACGCATTGCTCCAACCACTGATGTACCTGTGGCAGCCTTGATTTGGTCAGTCCATCTAGTGGGGGATTTTCTCCTATCTCTTACCATATTCCTATAAAATGCGAAAAACCGCGAAGAGGGACCTCTTCGGGGGGGGCAGGGGGGGTTGCGGCAAGATTTTGATAGGCAACTCTAGTGCGATGTAATTCCATATTGGTAAGCTATCATTTATACCACAATTCGATCAAAAAACAGATACGTCATAAATTAAGCAGCGGGCTCTTGGACTATAAGTTTATCGAAATAAACCCAAATACACCTTTGTACACTTCACAGTAAGCTTGAAAAGCTTGTGTCGTGGAGTGGAGTAGGTCGGCATCGGGGATTGAACCCGCGCCCACTGGATTAACAGTCGAGCGCTTTACCAACCAGGCAATCGACCACCTCCGGGTAGGTAACAATTGAAAATGAAAATTGACAAACTTACCGTAAAAATTCAATAAACCAAGGTCGCGGATGCAGCTCCTTGAGTATAGATTGATGTTCTAAAGATTCTTATTAAACTATAATATTTTACTTCTCAATCAGGTCCGTAGGTAGGTATATACATGAAATTTGGAGGGAAGCGTACCAGAAACACAAAAAAAATACATACCAAAATCCCCATGCATGGTGCACATGTGGGGCGGCTGAGGACACATCTCCGGTGGTGGGATGAAGTAGTGATCCGGGGGGTAGAACTCCCCGTAGGGGGAGCAATACATATCGTGGGGGCCCGGGGCCGGCCCGGCCGGGGGGCCCGATGGCGGTTGGCCCGCCACGTCCACACGCACCATTACACCCTTAGCCGACCTATACACATATCACACACTCTCCTGCACACACTTTGCACTCACGCACTGTAACTCACTATTTTCCAACACTACCAACGACACTCGTATACAATTAATTTATATGCACTTTCTTTATATTAATTAACAGGGCGGTATATTTCACTTATGTATTCACATTAACAATTATTTGTAAATCCTGTGTTAAACCTATTCCTGAACATCCGACTTCAAGTTTGGTAACGTATCTGTAAAAAAAGAAATATATATTAGATACACATTTATCGTAATACAGAAAAATCATTATCTTCTTAAAATAAGTTAATTTCATTGCAATTTGTACATAGACCGCTAGCTTTCCACGTCACATCCGTCGAATTATTGAAGTCAGCGTGCGCCTTTCGAAATTCGCGCAATCACAGTAAGTAGGTATCAATGTAAGAAGGCATTACAGTAAGTAGGTATCAATGTAAGAAGGTATTACAGTAAGTTAGTATCATTGTAAGCAGGTATTACAGTAAGTTGGTATCATTGTAAGCAGGTATTCCTAAATGTCGAACGAAGTGAAGAAAGTATTTCACGTTCACTAACTTAACAAACAACACTATAGCGAGAAAAGTAATTACAAGTTTATAAAAGAAAAAAAAAACAATAAATTTCTGGATAAAACAATACGTACTTAATATTTGCATACGTGAGCAAGAAAAGAAGTTTCCCACACAAGTAAACCCATTAAACAAACTTTATAATATAATAGGTAGTTGTTCCTTCCAAGTGGCGCGGCGCGGTGAGTGTTATCATCGCCGTGGAACACACGCGCACTCTCAACACAGAGGAGTAACACTGACTGACCAACTCACCAACTACTCCAACTAGTCTGGGAAGAGTAAGAACAGAGCCGAGTTTAATGCATAATGCCATACGGATAGAAAAGCATTCCACGGTGAACGGCATTCCCCATCAAGTCGTTGTTGTACGATATAGTGGTAAAGTAACTACATACATACTGTGTATTATAATCATATGTATATAATATGTACTTACATAGTTGCATGTAGGTACTTATCGAAGGATGGAGGAGGATGAAGGAAGGGTCTCGCGGAAGAGTAAAGAAACAAGTAATGTTACCAGTGAACACCGACCCTACTCATTACTCAACGTAGATAGAGGTACCTACTCGTTCGTGGATTCTTCGATAAAGCTTTTAAGATGTATGATTGTATGCGTCGACTTATCGAGAGATTCAATACCAACGTCTAACACTAATAAATAAGAAATAGCAATGATACCAATCCTTGCGTTTACAAATAGCTCTATGGTTTCAGCATGTATGGAGGCAGTGCGCCTATTCGATAAGTTGTGATAGTAGAAAACTGATAACAGTGATCACAAAATTTGGAACATGCGAAGTTTGTATTAGAAGTAGTGCATATTTGTATTTTATTTAAAAGCTCAGACTTTAGGTAGGTACTCGTAGGTATTTTAAAAATATATACAAAACGAACACTATGAAGACATTATGGTGCACTGAGAGAGTAAATAAATAGGTACCTTTCGAAGATTAGAATGTTGCAACTCTTTTGTTAACTACACTCAACATAGCAGACAATAAATAATAGTTATTGTAACGAATTGTATAAGTTATGCATTCCGCAACCGATCTTAGCGAAAGTGCATTTTGCAGAAATATCTCAACACAATACACGATATAGGGTTTATTAACAAATAAATAATTCCACGCAAGACTGAGTGTGTTGGACCGATGGATTTGGTTGTAAAAAAGCTCGTTGGACAAAGCAAGTATATAATAGGTACAAATTCCAAATCTGTGTAGAATATTGTTTTATTAAAATACGAGAATTTAGTGATTTATTAGAGCTTCGTTGATTTAATCATATCAGTAAAACTTTAAATAGCGACCAACTAGATTTGTAAAAAAAAATAGTAAATCGACAAAAATATCGTTGACTCTAAAGCCCAAAATAAGAAAGTTATAGAGGTTTATCATAAGTTAGCCAACTAGAAAGTTATAGAGTTTAATCATAAGTTAGCCGACTAGAAATTTTAATCATAAGTTAGCCGACTAGAGACCCCCTGACTTCATTTATGAAAAATGTGTGTGCACCTTAAATAGGGCGGTAATGATGTTTCTTTGTACTGTGTTTACTATCTTGTATATATATGTTGCTGTCTGTGTGTGTGCTATCTGAATAAATAAATAAATAAAATAAATAAATAAATAAAAAATAAGTGAACTGATTTGACTGAACCCTGGACTAAAGTGGGGTAGCTACTAGCCAGTCATGTAGATGAAGTCAATGAAATCATTTGTGTAACAAAAGGAGACAGCAAAATGAATGTGCGTAACGAAGAGATCATGGAAGTATTGAGACGGATCTGAGGTAGTGTCTATAGGTACCAAGTAGGTAGTTAGGTACTGAATATTGCCAGATAATAATAAAATATTTCGTATATAGGTATTATGTTTAACAAAATGTACACTAGAGAATAAGATAGTAATAACATGAATGTAAACAGATAGACACATCCGGTTCATTGTCCCAGTGAGAGTGAGCAGTGAGCCAGTAGTGAATGTGGCATGGTGAACTTGTGAATAGATAATTAGATAATGCTTTGCTGATAGTATTGTATATACCTAGCTAATAAAATGTTGTGTTTTCTATACACTAAATAATATCAACAGTCCAACAAGGTACACATACTCGTACATTCTACATCCTCAATACTTTCTGCGAATATTTCACATCTTACTCATATAAAATTCAATTCATTCATGTCCACCATAGTCGTACCTATTTGCCTACGTAAATACAAGGCAACAGTCTTCCGTACAGCAAATATTTTAAAGATTACGGATACGGATAAAATAACAACAAAAATTTAAATAAATATATTGCCAAAAATCAACCGTAAAATTTTACCTAAACCAACAATTAAACCTGTGTACCAGAAAACCAACACGAAATAAAATTCAAATAAAACAAATCGTACTTGACCGTTGACCATTAAACACACGCATAAATGCTAATCTTCCACAATTCAATCAATCACTAGCTTTTTATAATATTGTCGATAAAAATACTGTAAACAATATTATTATTAGTAATAAATAGTGCAATAAAATATCATTTTATTACTCCCAACTACCTACAATCTACGTTCAAGGACAGAAAAGTACGAGTATTTCAATAATCAACAGGGAACCTAAAACAAATTAGTGTAAAAGCGACAGAAACATATGTAAGAAGAAAATCATAATTAAATTTTACTAATTATACGTCTAACGGTTCCTATAAACCCGTAAAATAGGAGTATAAAGTTTACATCATCCCGGATACAAACTTGCAAATACCAACAACAAATTCTTTTTAAATGACATTTACTTATTTTACGTTCAGTTTCGATTTGTTTATGTTGTGAGCCACTTCAATATTTTATTTACATCTTCTTTTATTACAGAATGTCCTTTTCCCAGAATATCACATTTAAATGTATAGAAAAGCTACTGAAATTGTCGACAGTATGGAGTATTTAGGTATAATTTTAGACTGAATATCAAAGAGAAATTTGAGAACAACTTGAAAAAATCAGTAAAAAGGTCGGACTTCTATACAAAATACCAAAAAATAAATTGACACTAATTGCAGAAAATTAGTACACACATCCACTTTTTTTTCCTTGTTTTAACTACCACTCGTCATTTACTAGTTTAGCTGATAAAACTGATGACTCTGTCTGACTGTCAGACTCTGGATTGACGCAGAACAACTGGAACTCTTAATGGCTGGAGAGAGGGGATCATCGCAACCAACGCTACACATGAGGTATACTAACAAAAATATGTAATAGCGAAATTTTTTGGATAGCTTCTGCTGAAAACTGGCGAATACGCCGGATTATATAATAGGGACATTTTGTGAAAGTTGAGGGTTTTCCCTACATATTAATACCTTTACGTACGTAGTACCTAGCTAGCGTAATGGCGCTGATATCGCAGTATCGCACATACGAGGGAAGTGAGAGCTAGTGACGGATATGTCACAATCTGTTATCGGCCTATTTTACATAGTTTACGTCAATGGACACAAACTCATATTAGTACAATATTTATAGTTAGCACACGATAATATTTAGCAGCATTAAAGTAAAGAAGTACATATAAATGAGCAGCATTTTTCTTACAAATTATCCAATCCATTCATGAATGTTAAAAATTTTCTGTAATTATCAAGCCTCTACACTTTTCCAAATATTGTTTTCGAGTGTCCCATATAAGTTGGGAAAACTGTAGTATGTATGTAGGTAGGTAGGTACCAGGCGCGAAGCTACCTAAGAACACGATTCCTATCGAGTTACCTTTTGGTTAAAATGAAAGGTATAATAGTGTCTAATTTGACGTAATCCCATAGGAAATGTTAGTCCCGGCTTCCCTTCTGTAGAAATCCACCCTTCGCCACTGGTAGGTACCTAGTTAACTTTTTTTTGGTGGGTGGATTACTTATTAGATAAATACGTAGAAATATTTTAAATAACTAGCCATTTATTAATTACTTAATTTGTAATTATCACTGTTATTCCAAGACAAAAAATGTTCTTGTACTATTTTAAGAGTATATTTCTATGGAAAACAAGTATGAAAGTAAACATACGTTTGCCTTTTTTATAGTGCATAATATGAATAAAATACGCATCACCACCACTCCTATTGTAACAACCACAGAATTCCATGACCCTTAAACTACGATGAAACTGTTCAATATAATGGGAAAATTAATGGATGTAATGTCGACATTTTGGTATTCAGCATCCAACTTCTTAACTTTATATTCAGATAAACTACCACCGAGCACCTTCGATCAAAACAACCGTTAACTACGTGTTATATTGCAATGCAATGTTCTAGAACCATCCATGGTCGTCATAAGATAACAATGCCATTTATTCATACAAGTTCTACGATTATATTTTAACTAGGTATGTCTGCTTACATAATAGTAATCTAACGCAGTATTTATATAGTTGATATATAAGTAAATTTGTTATGTACTTCTAAATCTGCACTGCAGTGTATGGGAGAATCGACAAAATTTATTGTTCTAAAACCTATGCACATTTATTTATTTTATTTTATCATGCAGCATGATACCTTAGGGTTGGGTAGGGTTGCCAGATACCTTGGATAAATAAAACAGATTTTTTTTTTTTTTTACTTTCAACCCTACTTTTCACTTCCTTAGGAGAGGAATTTACAAAAATCCGTTATTGGTGGAAGGTTTTGTATTAAAACATATCTGTCTTCGAAATTTCACTTCTCTAGGATTAGCCGTTTGGGCTCTGCGTTGATGAGTGAGTATGTCAGTCATGCGCTCTCGTATATTAATAGAGGTCAGGCCGCATAAATTTAATAACACTAATAAACACATTATATACCTACGATTAGTACAGTGAGATTATTGATCATAAAAATCATTTTACATTCACAAACACCATAAAATAGAAATTGCCATTTGGCAATAAGCCCGCCCTCTGTAGGTATGTTTCTATATACTTACAATAAAGATTATCTTAATTTATTTATTTTAAGTTATATGCTATTTATTTTCTCACTATCAATAAAATACAGGTTCACCAGTATTAGGCAGCAAACATAACAAGCATTATAGTAAGCATGAAGTCTAGTTAACTCAGCGTTAGCCGTATCAAGGTATGTATGTACACCTAAACAGTTTGAAATGCTGAAAAGCTGTTGAATAGTTTTAAAATCCTGGAATGTCACCGCTATGGCCTGACACCTCATAGCACTCATAGCCCATGGGTACACGGAATATACTCATTTCATCATCAAGTCGTCAGCACAGTCGTCAAATTTCCAGGGAGGTATGACACTAAATATTATGCTTTTCATTTCAAAACCTTCTAAAGCAAAATATCTAAGTTTTACGATAGGATCCTTCATTAATTGTGAAATGATTCCATAAAGGTGTGGTGCAATAACCTAACACAATAATAACAAACACTTTCTGTCAACATTATTTTGCAGTGTTGGAATAACAATAGGTGAATTATAACACAATACATATTATTATGTAGTAGTGAGTAAGCGAATAATTTTATATACAGAGTACAATATTCGCATGTGTGAGTTATATACTTGTACATCAGCATTCGAAAGTAAATCCACGATTATTTTGCCTATCTAGATCAACTGCTGAGCTACATAGCCTATGTGAAAACAATAGTTCATATACCAAAAAAGAGTGCGAATATGAATGGTTTGTGTTTGTATACGAGACGTATACGTTTGTATACTGAACTTAAAAATCTTTAACGTAAATTTAAAATGAAAACCTAGACAAATAATTAGAATCAGCTACCCTCCCAGCTGTTCCACAACGACATTCTGTGTCTGTATCTAATTTTACTGCTTTATAATAGAATAGTGTACCTATGTAGAATATAGATTGATATCATATCTCATTTCTCTTTATTACGAGGTAATGTTATAGTTTGTAGTGTATTAGCAGTATTAGTACAATACGACAATAAACACATCAGAGGAATCGTAAATACTATTGGGCCTCTACAAGGTGTGTCTCAACACTCTCAACTACGACCGCCGCACAATAGACCCTCCCATACAAATTAGCACGCGGAAAATACAAAATTCACACTTTATTTTTGGAAAAATAAATGTATTTCCAAATAGCTAGATAAATGTGGAATCCAAAACTACCAAAGAAAACACTGGTGCATCCTTTAGGTTACTTTGACAACATCGCGAAATACAAGTTCACGCGCTAGATCAAATTTGAGAACAATTCAATTCGTTTATTGCTGTGCGTTAGAGAGCATTTTTCTCAGTAAATTTGTATTAAACAGTTTTACTTTTTTATGTCATTTCGAATTTCAATAAACATAATGTACATTTGAAAAAAAAATATCTTGGAAATATTTTCATATTATGTACTTAATTAATTATAAAAAAAACTCATATAATTTGTCAATTGAGAATATATAAATATTTTTTTAAAGGCTTGTAACTATTTTGCTACACCGAGCTACATTTTAGTTTTTTAATATTTTAAAGCCCCAATATCTCTACTAATAGTGGTAAAAAAATTGGCTGCCGATACGTGCCTAAACAAGGGTTTTTGTAATTTGTGCTGAGCGAAGTCGCGCTATAAATCGCCTAGAAATGGTTACGTTTCTTAGTCAATGCGGCGATCTTCAATCGTTGTTCTATCATTCTCAATTTTTAAGAGCATACATTCATAATAAATTAGGTTTATCTGATTGAGGACTGTATAACACATTAAATAAGAGAACAATATATTCATTTTGTACACATTTACGGAGGAAATTGTATAAATCAAATCGCACTTCGAAATTATTTGTAGAGTAATTTTGTACTTTGCATGCATTTGGGTATTCATTATATATTTTTGTTAATTAATAAATAAAAAGTATTGGGTATAGCTTATTAACTTTTTTATTAGTAAAATAAATAGTTTTAGGGAGTATTCTGGGTAGTTTTTTATTATAATAATAATAATTTTGGCACACTTAAGTATTATTTTATAAGGATAGACATACTCGTACGTGTTTACATCATATGGGCATTATATAATTGGTAGTATTATGTGGAAAATGAATCGGGTATAAAAAAAATGTGCAATGACAATGCTAAATGGTTATGTTTCAAGATTTGCTGCACAATGTTATTGCATTTTTTGTATGGTGGATATCCGTGATTATTGCGAGAGATTTTTGACTCTAGGCCTTACCTAAAAGTGATGTTATGTTCATAAACAAGTGTTAAACAAATAAAGGATGATAATATTGATTAATAAATCGAAAATTGGATCATTTTCCAGTTCCGGAACCAGGTTTTATGAAAGCTGCCATTCACCGTATTTTTTCCATTACATAAGCCTACGGTTATATGTGCATAGCATGTACCGGAAGCATGCATGTTGAGTGTAATTACGTAATATCTATAAAATAATGTCTATTTAATCATCGTACATCAAAAAATATATAAATTTATTGATAGTTCGACTGTTATGATTTTCTGATTTCTAAATCCTCGAAAGAATCTACTGTGCGCCGGCGCCGTAAGGAAACGTACACAAGTAGGTAAGAGCACTGAGCAGAACATGTAACGGGATTGGGAATTGGGATAATAATATTATTATGAGCAACGCAACACGTAGTTACAAGTTACAACCTAATACAATAATATCTAGTCCATACTCCATCCTACTCGTATATTCGTACAGTATACACTCTCTACTAACGTCTCTCCATAACATATCATTATCCATCTATATGGTATCATTAGATGAATACATATTGAATGTCGTAATGTATGAATGAAAGCATACAATCAATTCATATAATATACCTTGTGTATAATAATATATATTGCGACGTGATGGTGTGCTCAACGACCATTGAGCTGCGGACCCCAGTATGACATACCATACCTGAAGAACTTCTGAGCCATTGTCAGATACAATTATAGCAAATAATATCTAGTAATAGAGATAGAGAGTGCGTATACACTACTGATTACAGGTATTAGTGCATAATCAATTAGTATTTATTTTGTAAAACGGACAAGTTACGTACCACAATGTTGTTACCATTATCGCGGTCATGCGAGCATCTACGCATTTATGAATGAAATTTGTAATGCAAATGTGTAGTTAGTTAGGTGTACCTACCTATTAATAACTGTACTAATTAAATAAAAAACATAAAACCATCGCTGTTATTTTTTTATATTACATAGATACTTAGTTATCTACGAATTAATGATAAAATAACGAGTTATTTTGTTACACGAAAACAACGCTTTTTATAATTAATACGAATATTCTCTTGATAACTACACACATTCGTATGTAGGCATATTGTATAGGTATTAGGTATATCATAAATATCAGTTCAGTAGGTTATCTGGAGAATTCTAGAAATATTTGTCGATAGTATATTACGATTATCACGGTCACTATTCACTATACGTGTTATGTCCCAACCCAAAATATTACAGGACTACATACTATATGTACGTACTTAGTACTTATTGTATTCAACATATTGTATTGTTGTTGTAGTCCTCCCCGAGACACGACTAGGTAATATCCTCTTATCCGGTACTAACACTTGCTTTTTTATTAGGTACTGAATAAAAGTGTTTAGATCGGTGATATATTGTAGATGTAAGTCGTATGGTATTTTTTAATGTATTAATAACACCAAAATGTTTGAAAAAATCGAAGGAGTTATGAGCACCGTAATGAACATAGGTAAAAGTACTATGGAAAACAATCACGAGGAAGAAAGGCATACTAAATGCAGGTAAATGTTAATAAAGCTGTTGATAACGAAATGACGCAAGCAATACTCGCAAGCATTTCTAGGATAATCAAATAATAATCATAATCAAATAATAAATCGACGCATAATAACATTCGTATCGGAAACGATTTTTACGTAGGCACAACGGTATCACAGTTGAAATATGATTGGGAGCAGAACCTCTCCGTGTGTACTGTGTAGTGTGTGGACAGTGGACATATTTATTGTTGGATAAGAACATATACGTAATACATTTCTATCACACGTATATTACGGTTTGCGTTTGGTGCTAAGTAATAATACTCATAAATACGACATTTACTGTGGATTAATCTGATGAAATTTTGCTATGCAGAGGCCTAGTTCCATTTGACAAAAATCAATGACATATTTCATTTTTTTTAGAAACACTATTTTCGAAAAACCTTACCTCCGTTAATACTCGAGTTGATAAAAAAAAATATAACCAAATTATAGCAAAATCGTAGAACAATTCGAAAGAAACTTAGATGGTAAGAATGATAACAAGGTGACTAAAAAGACATACATATAGGAGAACGAAGTGGTGCGAGGGAGAGTGCCCCCCTGAGAAGAAGTGGGCCGCAGTAGTCTGGATTGGACGGAAATTTGAATCTTACGTCAATCTTACAAATTTGCCCACGCAGGATACCAAAAAGTGAAAATAACCCGACCATTAGAATAAAATTGTATAAATCTACAACATCAACCAGTATTTTCATCGATACCTATCGGGTCGGGAGAATCTTAATTCATGACTTAATGTAATGTCAGTAGTTTAAGAAATAGATGCCGGAGATTTGCAGGACAACCATTGGAAGTGCTGCCGATTTCTCGAGGTTGATCGTGGGTTTAAAATCTTTGGGTCCGACGTGTCGTCAAAACCTACTATAGCCAATCTACGTTCACTGCGTAATGAGTGTTTTTCAGAAAAGTCGGTGCCAAAAACATCCAACAATATTTTAAAATGTATGCTCTAAAAATATCATGTTAATAAATAATATTATCAGTATGATATATGATAATGTATGTAGGTAAAATAAAACACCGCCATCATTGTATTTTAAGATTAACACTAATAATTCCTAATAACAAATAAACATACAGAGTTGTGAAGAGGAGAACCGGTTGTACGGAAGGTTAATAACAGCAGCGCCAGTAACAAGTAACCAGAACCCGTAATACAACATTTTCTTCGAGAGGTAATGATAAATAAAAAGTCTAACTAAATGGATGAAATTGCCGTCCATATCATGGAATACTCAACAGTTCTCTCGTCACGAAGATCTTATCACGATACTTCGTATCATTATATGTACCTATCTACCTACCAAAATATAGTCATGTAAACTCATCAATGAGGATCACATTGACTCAATTTGATAGAAGTGGCCCTTTAAATAAATGACTCTGAAAAGAAGCGGTGGATGTTGTCAACTTCAACTGAAAGTAAACAAATCTTCAGGAATCCAACAGGAAAAGAAGGAGAAAGTTGAATGAAATCATGAAAGTAGAAAAACACGGAAAGATGTTGTCGTTTCATTCTTTCAGTTTTCACAACCATTTATCAATCGACTTCCATAGGAATTATAAATGTGCATAACAACTGTTTTTTATGACACAAACATAAATTTAAGACTGAAATGTTCATTCATAACTATAAACAAGTATATATGAATAGAAAATATGGTATACACTAACAATTGGCACCTTGACCTAGCAGAGACGGGCAATGTCATCTGCCCACAACCCATTGATGCAAATTTATCAACGGCCTGAATTAGTTAGGCGAATATTTTAATAAATTATACTGTAAACATATTATAAATATGACCTCGTAGATTTTAGACTTCTTATACTATTTGATTGCTCGAGTTCCCGGTTCGGGATCTGTGAGTGTGTTTGGTACTTGAAAATGTTGCGCGAAAAGAACTTCATGCGAATCTCTAAACACCTAACAGAGACCTAATTCAAACACAACTACACGCATCCACCTAGTTGAATAATTTTAAAGACGAAATTGACTTAGGTATATAAAAATCATGTAACCCGTTTAATGATTATTGTTTAGGAAAGTCATATTTCAGTAAAAAAAAGCGATTGAACAGAAATGCAGGTAATTCAAGAGGTGTGTAATATAAGGGTGTTTAATTGCAGAAATATTACCCATAATACGAAAAAAAAAAAAATTTCGATACAAGACCGATAGTCCAGGGTTTTTCTGTATTTTCATCTACCTTCCTGTATTGTATGACGAAATTTTCGACTGCGGCGCTGGTCTTTCTTGTGAGAAATTATATCCAAATGAGATTCCATTGATGGATAGGTTGATTTGTCAATTCACCCATTTAAAAAAAACGCCTTTTTTCTATTGCATTTGACAATATCATAAAATTTATTGCAATCCCGCTCCCCCCGAAGTGATTTGCTGGCTACGTCCTTGGTCGCTTGTCAACAACTACCCAACGGACTGCGACAGTCTTATAATTTTCCAAGACGGACTCCCGATGAACCTATTTGGTTATCACTGCTATAGACCATGCCGGTCAACGATAGAAGACATGGTAGAACACTGTTTACTGGAATAAGAACGACAGAGAGACAAAGAGGGTGGTGACATTTAATTATACAATAATTAAAAGAAATACGTAATCATTCATTTGACGACTTACTCGTAATTACCATTCTTATTATGAGATATATGTATATTAATTGTTTAACGAGCGTGATAAAGCGACGAACGACATAAAAACATATCTGACTTAAGTCAGCACTGGTTGTGTAACAATATTCCATGGATTAATGACACTATTCGCGTATTGAAGACTTCACTGAATTCAGAATCAGGGCCTGAATTAGAATAATAAGGATAGTTAGTATCATAGCATTTGGAAGTTGCCCTTTGCTGGCAGGAAAGAAACGAATAACCTAATTATATTTTAGCAAATAGTAGTGCATTTCCACTAAATGGCTAACAATGGTGCCATCATGACAATAATATGTAAATGCAAAAATGTACGAATGCATAATATGGGGGCACCTACTACCTACCTATGTTTTAATGTAATGAAACACACACCACATATCTACAGCTGATGTTAGCTGGTACTACATATTATGTAGGTATCCGCACGAGACCGACGCTCGCCACAATAGTTACTTTCGAGGATTTAGAAATCAGAAAATCATAACAGTCGAACTATCAATAAATTTATATATTTTTTGATGTACGATGATCAAATAGACATTATTTTATAGATATTACGTAATTACACTCAACAAGCATGCTTGCGGTACATGCTATGCACATATAACCGTAGGCTTTTGTAATGGGAAAAATACGGTGAATGGCAGCTTTCATAAAACATGGTTCCGGAACTGGAAAATGATCCAATTTTCGATTTATTAATCAATATTATCATCCTTTATTTGTTTAACACCTGTACATAAACATAACATCACTTTTAGGTAAGGCCTAGGGTCAAAAATCTCTCGCAATAATCACGGATATTCACCATACAAAAAATGCAATAACATTGTGCAGAAAACTTTGAAACATAACCATTTAACATTGTTATTGCACATTTTTTTTTATTCCCGATTTATTTTCCACATAATACTACCTATTATATAATGCCCATATGATGTAAACACGTACGAGTATGTCTATCCTTATAAAATAATACTTAAGTGTGCCAAAATTATTATTATTATAATAAAAAACTACCCAGAATACTCCCTAAAACTATTTATTTTACTAATAAAAAAGTTAATAAGCTATACCCAATACTTTTTATTTATTAATTAACAAAAATATATAATGAATACCCAAATGCATGCAAAGTACAAAATTACTCTATAAGTAATTTCGAGGTGCGATTTGATTTATACAATTTCCTCCGTAAATGTGTACAAAATGAAAATATTGTTCACTTATTTAATGTGTTATACAGTCCTCAATCAGATAAACCTAATTTATTATGAATGTATGCTCTTGAAAATTGAGAATGATAGAACAACGATTGAAGATCGCCGCTTTGCCTAAGAAACGTAACCATTTCTAGGCGATTTATAGCGCGACTTCGCTCAGCACAAATTACAAAAACCCTCGTTTAGGCACCTATCTGCAGCCAATTTTTTTACCACTATTAGAAGAGATATTGGGGCTTTGAAATATTAAAAACTAAAATGTACCTCGGTGTTGCAAAATAGTTACAAGCCTTTAAAAAAATATTTATATATTCTCAATTGACAAATTATATGCGTTTTTTTTATAATTAATTAAGTACATAATATGAAAATATTTCCAAGATATTTTTTTTCAAATGTACACTATGTTTATTGGAATTCGAAATGACATAAAAAAATAAAACTGTTTAATACAAATTTACTGAGAAAAATGCTCTCTAACGCACAGCAATAAACGCATTGAATTGTTCTCAAATTTGATCTAGCGCGTGAACTTGTATTTCGCGATGTTGTCAAAGTAACCTAAATGATGCACCAGTGTTTTCTTTGGTAGTTTTGGATTCCACATTTATCTAGCTATTTGGAAATACATTTATTTTTCCAAAAATAAAGTGTGAATTTTGTATTTTCCGCGTGCTAATTTGTATGGGAGGGTCTACTGTGGCTCGGCGTGAACATGGTCCATACTCCATGTAGACCTTTACAAGGTGACGCGACAGAAGAAAGTATGATCATCCCAATTCACGGAGGACGTATAAGTATGTATAGTTTATTCATTAAAGATTATATTAATATACATTTTACAGCAAAAACAACGTTCCTTGTATATATTTTTTCTGCGAGAATGTGTTGCACATTATTTTCAACTTTATTCTTATTATTATTTATTCAACGCGAAGTGTATCCGAAAAATACATAAATAAATATAAACCAGCATTACATAAACACCGATGTATAATTCACAAAAACATGTAAGCATTATTTCTAAACAGCATCTCGGCTGGTCGCCATATTGGTTTTTCAGTGTGCAGGCCTATACGAACAATATTCACGTCGGTCTCGGATGCCATGGCAAAGTAAAAGTCATACTATGTGTTAGTCGATATGGGAGGACTGAGGAGGTATGGAGTTGGAGGTATCTGGTATACACAGTACACACAAGTGTGCCGTGGCGTAGTTATCTGTTCTGTTCTATTGCTGGCTGTTAGTAGTACCCAGTGCGGGTATAGATGGATGGTTGTACTGGTAGTCGTATGTAGGTACGTATAATATTAATATTGTGTCTGTGTGCACGGGTGTGTGACCGAGCGGGTGATTGACCCCACAACTCTACGCCATCTTTGGCCGCCCTTGTGAAGTTGTGGAATACAGGTGCAACAAACTATAGAAATACTATGCGTAGCCATGTACTTTAAACATCGAATGTCTATGCAAAGATGCTGAAAAGTGAATCCAATAAAACGAAATATGTATCTATGAAAAATGGAAACAATTCGTACATACAGTGCGTTTTCTATATCTTAGCCGGGCTGGCGGAGGTTAGCTGCAAGTGGAGTTCAAGATTGTATTGCTGGTAGCCCCGATTGTCGAACCTTGTCATAAGAACTGTCAAAAATCCGCAATATTCTCACAATGTATCTTTTACAGATAACCTACGTTGCCGAAAATATTACAGAGCGGCGCTAGAGAAATCATTTTAAAGGTAAGATAGTTTTGTGAGCTGGAAAAAGAAAAAAATACTCCGATAATCCCTTTAAATCGCCATGACAAGTTTGAAAAACAAAGTTCCCAGTTTATATTCTCATAATCCAAAAACCGTCTAGTTTTTTAAACAACAGTTCTGAAATATACCTAATTTGAAAGTAATGAAAAAATGTAACCATAGTTTATTATTTTATTAAAACATCGAGCAACACTTAAACAAGTTTGCTCCCGTTGCTCCCGTGAGACTTTGAAAACAAAACGGACTGTACCTAAATGTCGTCCATACAGGCCTATGACTAATAATTCCATCAGATGTTTGAGGATGAAATTAACAATTCAAAAGTAGAGATGTACCGACCAGTTAAAAAATTATGAACATTACCTTTTCAGTTAAACTACTTGACTGCTACTTGGCTGCAGTGCTCTGTAAAGAAGAAGACAAGAACTCTATTATAATAACATTCATAGTACCAGGTACGCCGTACGTATCGGGTTGACTGTAAGATATTGCTTTTGCAATAAGTCCGCCTTTTGGCACACTGTATTATCTTGTTTTGTTGTTACATATATTTATTGGCCAATAAAGTTTTACGCCTTCAGAATCCTGTTTAATAAGATCAATTTTCAAAAGGATTCGTGAAGGACACTGCAGTTGACAAACATCTTCTGCTGTCTCGTTACTCAAAATATATGTATATACACTGGACTGGACATAAGAGATTCAGTACTAACATACGCAACCTTATTAAAATATTACGGTGATTGTTCCTAGAAACTATAGGTATAAAATAACTTAATAAAATCGCATGAAATGAAGCTCCACGTATGATTGGGAAACAAAACAATTCTGGGAATCCTTCAATACAGATAAATCTCTTATACAATGTGTATGTAAGTAGGTATCTATACACTATACGTATTGGGAAAAACCAAAGACATAACTACGTCATGCAGCCAACATAATTCGATTACCACATAATGTACCTACATAAGAATTATTATTTATCATGAATGACACTCTTCTATTCGACCTTTGCTATAACTGATGAGAGAGAAAAGAGTCTGAAACGATAGCAGTCGACCGGTAGTATACCTAAACTGTTCATCAATTGATATACGTAATTCATTTATATACCAACTAGTTGAGCACTAAAGAAAGAAAAAATTTAATTAATTTAATACAATTTACCATAAATCACTCGACAACGGGTGCCTTGCCGAAAAAAAAGAAGAGTACAATTTATCATTTTTAAATTTGCGTAATGAAGTCGACACTAACAAAATAAATAATAGGTTGGTAGGAAGGTACATATTGTGCCTAACTATGTCATTGGTACCTACCTATATAATAAAATAATTTGTCGCTATGCTATGCTATGCTAGGCGTATGATAATATAGTAAATACTCACTCGTGTAATAATAAAATGTCTGACAGACGTTTAGTACAAAATGATTTAGGCGGACATAATAATGAGATTTTCCGAGAACCGATTCAAATTTGCGCTCTCTCGATATACTAAATAAATACATTGAGATTATTTACATATCTTTGTCAACTTTCAAAAATGACTCGGTAATCGGGTAGAGTGCCACTCAAAATAATATCCTTGACAAAATATTACGTAGAGTTCAAAATAAATTAATTGGATCTTTAAAACGGGTAAATAAAAACAGATAACATGGCTACTAAATCCCAACAGCTAATAAGTACATACCTATCCAGTGAAAATAATTTTCGTTATCCAACTACGAAATAAATCGTGCCGTCTTATTCGAAGAAATATTCTTCCCTAAAACAGGCTCGGGAGAAATTTTAGTTTTTAAAATGATTGATATATTCAAAGTAGGTACACGCAACACATTGATAATTATAATATCAAAGTAATAATAATATAATGATATGCAATTTTAATACAATAAAACTATACAAATATACTAAGTAGTAGGTACCTGGTACACACACACACACAAAAACTTGTTTATTAAAATTAGCTTTATATACAAGTAACCTCTCACTATGTCCCTAGAATTGTTTTTATGTTTAGGTATGTAATCCGTTGCCGAAGTTGTCAAATAGTGAATACACATTACTATGTTGAAGACGATAAAAAATAAAGACCTAGATACTGACTCGGTAGCAAGGAGGCGAGACATTAAAAAAATAGGATTCTTTCCGTAAATCATTCGTTAAGCTTTACCTGAAATTGGTGAATAGTTAATTATTTTGTTGATAAGATGGACACTCGAATAAAAACAGAAAACTATAAACATTCAGATAATGTGTTTTTTTATAACTTATTACTCAAATATGACATCTTATTCAATACAAAAATATTTAGTACAATGATTCGTCATTGTGCTGGTTGTTTGGGATGCATTGTGAAATAAGCAGGTAAATATGTTAAAATATTGTGGTTGGTCCAATCAAACACTAAAATTCGCGTCAATCGCATGAAAATAAACTCAAGATTGGAGAATAAATAATCGCTTAAGAATACGCATAGGTATTGACATTTCAAAAATTTCTAAAAACGGGACACTTTAGATCTAGACAACCGTTACTAAATATAGGTACTATAAATTATTATTCTATGACTAAATATGCTTTGGAAAAATAGTGTAGATACATTGAACCTTTATCTAGAGAATAACTGTAACAGACATTTTTTATCTTGCATATAAATTTCGAAAAAAATATGAAAAATACCCCTGATCTTTTTTTCCGAAAGACGGAAACTTGTTTCCCGAAAGTCGCGGAATTTGTTTTAGTATCTTCTGATAATATGCAATTAAATCTAGGGAATTACCGTAAAAGTTTTTTGATTGAAGCGAAATTAACCCCAAAAAATGAAAAAAAAAACGCTATTTTTACCATTTTATCAGGTGATTGTTCACGCAATTTTGATGCCTCTGGAAATGACCGTGACGTCATAGTTGGGTCGCGAACCATAATCGCAATGGTCAAGTATCGATAGCGATAAGAGAAGTACATAGTGCAGGCATACACATTACACAGTTGATCAATCAAAAACATGATTGCGAGTATTCGATTAGGTCCTAATGATTATAATCTACGCTGGATCTACTTGGTAAAGACCCCAAGGTCGGCAGGTTACGGCATACACGTTTGCTTGAGTTTTTTTTATTCATGTAACCATGTAACCTACCAACCGTCAATGTCTGCAAAACTGTTTTTTACTCTCAACATAAATTAAAAAATACCTTTTGGAATAAGACTTTTTTACTTTTTACCTATAATTAATCTTTACTTTACTTATTCCGACTCTGCACCCGACATACGGGTGATGCTGCAAATATAATTAATCTTTATTATTCAAAAACAAATCACAAAGCATTATTACTTATAGTCCGAGAGCCCGCTGCTTAATTTATGACGTATCTGTTTTTTGATCGAAATGTGGTATAAACGATAGCTTACCAATAGGGTATTACATCGCACTAGGGTTGCCTATCAAAATCCTGCCGCAACCCCCCCTGCCCCCCCCGAAAAGGTCCCTCTTCGCGGTTTTTCGCATTTTGTAGGAATATGGTAAGAGATAGGAGAAAGTAGTCAATTACAAAAATAATCCTTGCTAAATTCTCTACCAAAAATATTAAGTCAATTTTTTCATAGGACTAGTAGTTTACCCGTAATGGCCGGTCAAAAAACAGGATATTTTTTGAAAAAATAAAAAAAAAAGTTTGATTTTTTTTCTTTCACATTCTTCCACCCACTATTACTAACATTTTATGGAAAAAAAAATTTGGCCTGCGGCGCTATATCACTGGTTATTTTATGAAAAACTAAATTTTAAGAATTTTCGTCACTGAGTTTTATTGTAATAACTCCGAAATTATTAGATGTATGAACATAAATTATAGCTCGTTTTGTAGCTAAGACTATGGTAATTAATTCGTTCTTTGACTATTTTCCTGTAGCTCTTATCAATTTTCAACCAATTCAGTTTAAATACATTTTTTTTGTATATTAAATGAATTTCGGTTTTGGACCGGCCATTGCGGGTAAACTGCTAGTTCTACAAAAAAATTGACGTAACATTTTTTGTAGAGAATTTAGCAAGGATTATTTTTGTTATTGACTACTTTCTCCTATCTCTTCCCATATTCCTATAAAATGCGAAAAACCGCGAAGAGGGACCTTTTCGGGGGGGGCAGGGAGGGTTGCGGCAGGATTTTGATAGGCAACCCTAGTGCGATGTAATACCCTATTGGTAAGCTATCATTTATACCACATTTCGATCAAAAAACAGATACGTCATAAATTAAGCAGCGGGCTCTCGGACTATTATTGGATGACTAGATTCTCGTTGTTGACGAATCGTCAGACGATATACCTATCCCACACTATACATACACGTTGCTTGATGAAGTGCCATAGTAGATAGTCCGAGAGCCCGCTGCTTAATTTATGACGTATCTGTTTTTTGATCGAAATGTGGTATAAATGATAGCTTACCAATAGGGTATTACATCGCACTAGGGTTGCCTATCAAAATCCTGCCGCAACCCCCCCTGCCCCCCCCGAAAAGGTCCCTCTTCGCGGTTTTTCGCATTTTATAGGAATATGGTAAGAGATAGGAGAAAGTAGTCAATGACAAAAATAATCCTTGCTAAATTCTCTACAAAAAATGTTAAGTCAATTTTTTCATAGGACTAGTAGTTTACCTGTAATAGCCGGTCGAAAAACATGATATTTTTTGAAAAAAAAAATTTTTTTTTGATATTTTTTTATTTCACACTCTTCCACCCATTATCACTAACATTTTATGGAAAAAAACTATTTGGCCTGCGGCGCTATATCGCTGGTTATTTTATGAAAAACTAAATTTTAAGAATTTTCGTCACTGAGTTTTATTACAATAACTCCGAAATTATTAGACGTATGAAAATAAGTTATAGCCCGTTTTGTAGCTAAGACTATGGTAATTAATTCGTTCTCAGACTATTTTCCTGTAGCTCTTATCAATTTTCAACCAATTTAGTTTAAATACATTTTTTTAGTATTTTAAATGTATTTAGGTTTTGGACCGGCCATTGCGGGTAAACTGCTAGTTCTACGAAAAAAATGACTTAACATTTTTTGTAGAGAATTTAGCAAGGATTATTTTTGTCATTGACTACTTTCTCCTATCTCTTACCATATTCCTATAAAATGCGAAAAACCGCGAAGAGGGACCTTTTCGGGGGGGGCAGGGGGGGTTGCGGCAGGATTTTGATAGGCAACCCTAGTGCGATGTAATACCCTATTGGTAAGCTATCATTTATACCACATTTCGATCAAAAAACAGATACGTCATAAATTAAGCAGCGGGCTCTTGGACTAAGAAGTATTGTACTCGTATATCACATGGCATTGGAAAGAATAAAATCACAGAACTAATAGTTCACTAGGGCGAGCTTAATAAAACAACATGTAGCTATAGTATAAGTATGCAACTTGAAGGAATGGTCAGAAAAGAATAAAGTGACCAGGACCATTTGAGATGAACTGTCGGGGATATTGTCTGTAACCCAATATTTGGGGACAAGTAATCATGGAGATCACGGCTAATTTCATACTTACCTCATAGAAGCATTTGCCAAATAATCAACAATTAAAAACACTATTCACCTACCAACTTTTTATCAATGCAATTGCCTAAGATGCCACTACCTAAGTTATCGAAAATATGATGTATGTTATTGTTTTGATAATCGCAAAACCTGTCTGTCCCAAGAGGCACACAACAAAATATGAAGGTTATTATGCTAATAAAGTGTTTTAAAAATACATAGGTATATTTAGTAGTTACCGCTTGGTGAACTATACATTGTTGTAATAGAATTGCTTGTCATTTCCTGCTAACAATGCTTGCTTGTACACGGATAGGTATAATGCACATCCACCAGAACGTCTGAAGGAAACCATTCAAATCATTTATAACAGAAACATGAAATGGAAACTGGAGATCAGAACAGTGGACTGAACAACAGTCTTCTTCATCACAAGCCTAGCAAATACCGAACGTATATTTGCATACCAAACAATTGTACCTGTTCCGCAAATTGAGAGTATAATTAATCATATCAATTAATTTGATTATATTTTTTATGACAATACGAACATAATAGGCTGTCGATTTCAAATACATAGAACAATTAGGTACATTAGTAATATCCAATCCACATAACACAATATGTCCTAGATTGTGTTATATGACGAGTACTGATGGTACTCACGAATGGAATTCGCAATGAGAGCAAACGAATACCATAACCGCATAACGTATGAGTAGATACAATGAAACTGTAATAGAAATGCGTTACAAATTAATATGTTTGGCCTATTGATTAACTCGTACAAGTACACGAAGAATAGACCGCTACAATGTAACATTACAATGAATTTACATACTAAGAGTATACTAGTTCTGATTGTAGTCAATGTCTAATACGCTTCGCCTCTAAGGCTGGCCACAAACGTCCCGAAGTTCAGTTCCGGAATCGACCGTTTTGCAAAAAGGTTCCGACCAAAACCGCTTTCTGAATTTAAAATCGGGGTGACGCTGAATTCAGAGAGAGGTTTTGATCGGAACTTTTTTGCAAAACGGTCGATTCCGGAACTGAACTTCGGGACGTGTGTGGCCAGCCTAAAACTGAGTAAGGCCGTGTTTCCACCTGCGAGAAAACTTCTGCTAGAACTGTCCGACAGTCTGTCAGACAGTAACTTGCATGTGTAAACACCTTTGCAAGTTCACTCGCGACAGTAAGCCGCTAGATTCCTGCGAGTAGTTGTGAGTGCAATAAATTGCAAGTGTAAACACGTTGACAGCTTACTCGCGACACTTCTAGCAGCTAGCCGATTATTTTCGTATATATCTCGCACTCGCGGCTAGCCAGTTTAGTTTTTGATACATGAATATGAGGAAGTGTCAGACAGTATGTTGCATAGTGTAAACACCTTTGCAAGTTCACTCGCGACAGTTAGCCGCTAGATTTAGCCGATAAGTTGCGAGTGCAATAAATTGCTAGCCTAAATACCTACACATCTACTCGCGACAGTTCTCGCAGCTTATCGAAAAGTTTCGTATCTATATCTCGCACTCGCGGCTGGTCAGTTTTGTTTTTGATAAATGAAAATGAATAGACAGACACGTGAATAGTCTCGAGAAGACAGTGGCGGATCAAAGATTCAAATTTGGAGGGGGTTGAATGTCGTCACGTGCAAATAGGACCTCCTTGCATGAAAAATTTGAAGAGCGCCGCAGGCGAATTTTTTTAAAGAAAATGCGTGAAATAATGAACCTGCATGTTTTTCTATAGCAGGCCTGGGCAAACTTTTTGAATTAAGGGCCGTGCAAATTAGATTATTTATCAGTAAAAATAAAAAAAAATAGATTATTTATCAGGGTTGGAATAATGCGCCGCAGGCGATTTTTTTTTTAGAAAAATCGATGAAGTGATTTTTTTTACCAAACAACACCTATAGTAGTTTTAGAAAATTCATGACATGATGAGAAAACGATGTGGTAACATCATAATTTAAGAAGCCAATGGCAGAACGAATTTAAAAAATCAATGATCAAGAAGAGTGGAAGTCTATGCTACTGAACATAGATACAAATTATTTGCCAGAAATGGAATAATACGTCGTAGACGTAATATTTAAAAAAAAACATATTGTAGCATTATGTGAACCTTCTTGGGGAGGAAGCAGGATAGGTGTTCCGACGCTTACATAATACTTTGCCCAACAATATGCATGAAAAATGGCTTTTATAAAAAAGTGATTAAAAATAGCGCCGCAGGCAATTTCTTTTAACGAAATAATTGTATTTTGATGGACTTTCATGAAAATTTATGTTATGATGAGAAAACTTGTGGTAATAATGTGATTTTTTGTGATATTTTATCATTTAGTTTGAAAAAATATATACCTATTCCAATCTCTAGGGGGGCAGCTGTCCCCCCCTGACGACGCCCATGGCCTAGATGATATATATAAATCCTGCTCGAGTTATTTCGAGGCTCTACTTGCAATAGCTGTCGCAACTTCTAGCACGCATGTGTAAACACCTCTGCTATAAGTTGCGACAGTAACTTCCGCGAGCTTCTCGCACGCTATTTATTGCAGCTAGAAATAGCAAGAATTCATATCATGTGTAAACGGTATTGCGAGAAACTTCTGCAAGACTTCCGCGAGTGTTCTTGAATGTGGAAACACGGTCTGAGAATGAAGTGTCTAGAAAGCTTCATAATTTAAAAAGCCAATGGCAGAATGAATTTTAAAAATTCACTTCACTTCCTTTTTTTCCTTAGCTTGGCTTTCACCGTTACCAGTGATCTCACCACAGATTGTCAAAATGTTAAAAATAAAAAACAAGAAGAGTGGAAGTGGCCTAGATCATGGGCGTCGCACAGCCCCGGACCTAGGGGGGGAGGGGGAGGAGAAATTTGAAAATTCGACATAGCATGAAAAAATCGTAAATACCGCAATAGCGATTTTTTTTTGTGAGGCATAGTGAAGAAGGTCGTGTTGTAATAATTGGTTTACTTGAAAATTTACATAATACTTTGCACCATAATATGCATGAAAATGTCTTTTATTAAAAGTGAGTAAAAATAGCGCCGCTGGTAATTTTTTTTTTAATAACATAATTGTATTTTGATGGATTTCCACGAAAATTTATGTTATGATGAGAAAACTTGTGGTAATAATGTGTTTTTTTTGTGATATTTTATCATTTAGTATGAAAAAATATATACCTATTCCAATCTCTAGGGGGGCAGCTCTCCCCCCCTACCCCCTGACGACGCCCATGGCCTAGATGACATATATGAATCCAGCTTGAGTTATATTTCGAGGCTCTACTTGCAATAGCTGTCGCAACTTCTAGCACGCGTGTGTAAACACCTCTGCAATAAGTTGCGACAGTAACTTCCGCGAGCTTCTCGCACGCTATTTATTGCAGCTAGAAATTGCATCATGTGTAAACGGTATTGCGAGAAACTTCTGCAAGACTTCCGCTAGTGCTCTCGCAGGTGGAAACACGGCCTAAGATCAGGTATTGTTAACAGGTACCTAACGCAAGGTTTGGAACCAAAATATTTATTTTATCTGAAAAACCGTTCTCGGTTTGCGTACACAAACCAAAATACATTCCAGCAATGGTACTTTCTATTTTTTTTACGTGACAGTGACACACTGTCATTGAACTCACGGTGAGGTTGGACTCCGTACCGCGAATCTCAAGTGAGTGAGTTCATTATCACCGTGAGTTAGGAATGGCCACCCTGGCACAGTGGTTTAACCCGTGAGTTATCATATGAAGGACTTCCATACAACACGAGTGTTCTCTATGGTTTAGCTGTCACCATATAGCTGTGATAGCCATAAATCTATCATACGAAGAAGAAGAAAGACTACTCGAACTGTCAAAATATCAACGCAAATCTGTCAGTGAGATCCCGCGCGAATATGTCACGTATTATAAACGTTTAGTATAGGTAAATAAGTAATAAATTTGGACTATTTACACATATAATAGTTGTTTTACGCCCATTTACGACCGCCGCGACAAATGTTCTGTGTTTCCTTTCAGATTTGAGACGATCTAGTGACATGACCCTCATTTACCTACATTCATTGGCATTGTATACTAAAGTATGTATACATTACAGCATCAGTGAAATATTCTTTATAATTGTCGATGTTTGTAGTGTTACATGGCTTATATATTATTTCCAGAAATAATGGAGTGTGTGCTCACGTATAAGCAAGCAAGTCAAGCTGTTAGGGTATTTTGTACCACCACAATGAAGTAATCTATTCTACTATGTGTTACTTTAGCAGTGCACTTGTGAGGGAGTGGACAATGCTGTTAGGAATGACAAAGGAAGATTCTCACAACACTGCTTAGTCTCAAGGCCATCTCCCATCATGATGTAAGTACATATATTGATTATTAACAAAAGCCAATATCTAACAACTGACAAACAAGAATATACCTAGCGTTATGGATATGGATCTTTATTTACACAAAAGCTAGTGATGTGCTAATTTTTAATATAGACAATAACAAATGAA
Organism: Ceraclea dissimilis; assembly: GCA_963576895.1. Taxonomy (NCBI): domain Eukaryota; kingdom Metazoa; phylum Arthropoda; class Insecta; order Trichoptera; family Leptoceridae; genus Ceraclea; species Ceraclea dissimilis. Next base: position 12,807,649 of record OY756358.1, on the reverse strand, counting down.
AGACGCCAATTAATTTGCAGGCAGTACCAATACCAAGTGAGGTGCTACTCCAGTTGATTATGAAGGGCAAAACACAAGGACGCTGAGGAATAGGAAGACATCAGATGTTAAAGCTGAGTGGAGTGGACCGGGAGACTAGCACAAGGTGTGACTTACGCTAACACTACACACAACATAGGTTAACAAACTTCCACTCTATAAGTAGATAATGTAATTATATGTACTAAATTAATAATAATGATAATCTATTTCACACTCCATCTCTGTAAATATTCCCATATCACTTTGTTAAATACATTCATATTACAAACTTCAAAATGTCACTTTGTGTGCTATAATCTAACAACATTGGCATACAATAGATATTAGATTTATACTCATCTCCCATCATGAAGTAAGTAGATTGATTATTAACAAAAAGTCAATAACTAACTGACAAGTGACAAACAAGAATATAGGTACCCAGCGATATGGAGAGAGGTGTGCATTTAACTAGTGATGTGCATTAAAAATTAATTTTGAATATCGACAGTGTCAATTAATGAAAGTCGTCGATTAATTTGCAGGTAGTACCGATACCGATCTGTGAGACGACAAACACAAACTACTCCGGTTAATTATGAAGGGCAGAATACAAGGACGCCGAGGAATAGGAAGACATCAGATGTCATAGCTGAGTGTAGCATCAGGACCGTCGACAAGTTGTTCTGGACTGTGGCAGACAGGGATGCTTTTTCCATAGAGATCACCAAGGTCAAGAGAATAAAATAATACCATAACGTCATGTTTAGGTAAAGTATATATCGATTAAATCATGTTAGTTTTGTTGAGTTTGTACAACAATTCTATATCGGGTACATTTCACCAAAGTGTGACTAACGCTGACACCATACATAACATAGGTTAAACCAGAATGAACAAAGAACATTGTGGAACAAACTTCCACACTATAAGTAGATAATGTAATTGCACTAAATGAATAATAATGATAATCGATTACACGCCATCTTTGTAAATATTCCCATAGCACTTTACTTTTTAGTTTCACCCACTATGTGTTATCTTACAATTTCCATAGATGTCTCCGTATTATCTTTGATTTTTAATTCACAATAATTAAATAAAATAAACATTAATGTTTTTTTATAACTTCTTTATATATAAAGATACATAATATTGCAATATTATTAATTTGTTACAGATAAGACATCCCGTCTAGAATGAGTGTTCGAGATTGGGCGCAAGACGAAAATCCATAACATATTATAAGTAGAATATCGTTCCTCTTCTTTGAACGTTGGCCATATCTGGTGCTATCACGCTATTCCATGCATATCCAGGAGCATCTGAAAAAATAAATAAATAATTGATATTAATGAATTACCCAGTAATGTTGTATGCCAGTTTGAAAAAGAAATTATTAGGATGATTTTTATTTCATGATATATAGTTAGGTTTCATGATATATAGTTATGTTCTAAGGCTATAGTAATATATGTAGTGTAATTGGTACACAGTGTGAATATATGTATGTAGGGCCTGTATAAAATATATTTTTGCCTACCTGTCTCACAATACCTAACTGAATGTGAATGGTTGAAAGACTCTGTGTTGTATGTACCTACTGGCCAATGTTATCATACTGTCATGATATGCTTGTACCTAGTTATATAGTACAGTGTTGACGGATAGCTTTTTTAGTTAATTACGTTATATTTAATATGATTGTATTGGGACAGGATTGACGCATTCGAGATGTGGTGCTGGAGACGTTTGCTCCGTGTGCATTGGTCCGAGCACAGAACCAATGAATCAATCCTGAGAGAGCTCGATGTCTCCACTCGCCTGTCTACAGTGTGTGAGCAGCGTACGCTCCGTTTCTTTGACCATATTGTGAGAGCGGGTCCAGACAGCCTGGAGCGCCAAATCATGCTTGAGACGGTTGACGGTAGGAGGGGAAGGGGACGACTACAGATGAGGTGGACAGATGTGGTCAAAAGTATCACGGGGGCCAATTTGTACGAATCCACAAGGATGGCGCAAGACTGGGAAGGATGGGCGAGACTCATCTGTGAGCATGGGGGTCACGATCCTCGTAACCGAGGGACCGACTGAGAAGAAGTATTATTATTTTAGAGGCGGCTATTACATTCTTTATTGGGAAGGTAAAGACTGTGTTAAATGTATGTACTGATATAACATGTAAGATTTTTTAATAAAAGATTTATTATCATAAAAATGTTATTGTTAAATAAATTTTTGTGTAATACTACCTACTTGTAAATTTATTCTTAATTATCTTTTTTCCTATACTATACCCTCATGGCACCTCCCTTGCGAGGTGGGCAGAGAGAATGGATCGCCAGACTTTCCTATCCTTACACACATACTTCGGGCTTCCGTCACATTCATGCAATTCCTCATACACATTCTACGATTACTTTTACTCAAAACACGTCCGCCCTTGAGGATCTGGTCAACATGGTCCAGCCATGTGGTTCTTGGATGGCCGCGTTTCCTTACACCTCTTCTTTCACCCAGGTAAATTTTCCTTGTTATCCTTTCATCGTTCATTCTTTCAATTTAGTCACAACTGCTTGTCCATTAGTGCTTAGCATATGATTACTTTTACTGAGGACATGAAATCGCTGAGAGTCAAGTGGTTCTAGCACTTTCTTACAGCCTTCTTCTACCCATCTACAGGTTGACATGCATTATTCTATTACGTAAGTATACATACCTATAAAAGTTAGACTTGTGTGTTCCACGAGGAAACATGGTTTACGCTTTTTTACTATGCATTTGAACTCACTGCACTATCTATGAACATAATACTACATGCATTATTACATTATGTAAGTAGGTATATATGTACATACCTATAAAAGTAGGACATTTACTCGTGGAACGTTTCTTCTTCTGCCCTAATCTCTCCACTGCTAGAAGTAGGCCTCTTCCAAATGTCTCCACTCCCTTCTGTTGGTCGCCCTTTGCACCAAGCACCGAGATTACATCATCCACCCTGGGGCCTTCCGACTCATCTTTTGTTTGCCCATGGTCTCCATTTTTTGAATCTGGGTGTCCAACTAGTGTTGTCTTGTATTTTCATATCTCCTCGTGCCGCATCCCTTGTGAGGTAGGCGGAGAGAATAAAACCCCAGACTTTCCTATTCTTACACACAATCAACTTGCTCTGTCACATATTTATGGGTCAAGAACCCTATTTTACAAACACGTACGTATTTTGAACAAGATAAGGCTGCTTTGAGTACTATTACACTATTGTGGCCCCACTTTTTGTCAAGTTCACTTTGTTTCAAAGAAGCACTGAAAACGGTATTTTTTCGCTCGCCCCGGCTGCGGGTGGGGCCGGGCGCATGCACAGAATGTGTTTCTTGAAAGGGATTAGTACACTCAGGGATGTTTTACTCTTGAAATGTTATTTTTGTCACGATTTATTTTGTTTAAAAAAAATGTCAAGAACTGTATTTTTTCGCTCAGCTTGATTGTGGGTGAGGCTGAACGAACGTATGGCCTCACCCGCAGCCGAGTATAGCGAAAAAATACCGTTTTAGCGCTTCTTTGAGACAAAATACACATCACAAAAGTGGAGTCGCAACAGTGTAATAACACCTTATTTTTTATCACTTCACTTGTTTATTTGATCACACTATTTATTTATTTGAGTATTACACTCACTTTTGATAATTTATAATTAAGATATTTTGTTATAAATGGTTTTTAAAACAACACGTCCACAACACGATCGTAAGATTCCTCCGTTTTATTGAGAATGTTTGGAGTGTGTTTATCTGTCAAAATACGCTATAGAAACGAGATAGAAATCCTTACGCGGTACGAATCGAGCGGCTGAGGGCACGGCCACCCTGACTTTTGTATGAAGATTATCTCACGATGAACACACGCCGTGTGATTGTTTTAAAAGTGTGTTTTAAGATTTTTAAGAACGTTACGCGGTTAGAAATCGCAAATTACTGTCGTTTACAGAGAGACACGATCGTCACTTGAGATAGAAAGTACCACTCCAGGACACTTCAACGTAAGCTAAAAACTTGTGTTTTTTTTACTCGAACATTATACAGAGTTTGCAAATCGGTTGGGTACGTGGAGTTAGTATGAATTCTAATATTTTTTCATACTAATCTACCCTCCCTCTCTCTCTCCATACCACGGACTTAACAAAACGATGGAGTCAGGACCTTTGAATTTTATACAAGTTCTTTGTAGTAATAATATAGCATGTTCTGATGAGTTATTTATTGATAGCGAGGGGGTTCAACATTTCTATTGCTGTATTTTACACTAAATATTCTCATTAGACATTATGTGAAATAATAGCAAAGTTCTACCTTATGTACACTGCATGCTACAATTAATAACAATGTATAGTACAAGTAATTTTGACATTACTGTAATAATAACGCCATTGTCATTTTCAATCATAAATCATCATATTAATTTAGAATATAAAGTAGTGTAGTCTGTGTAGTGCACGAGTATATGCGAATATATAAATTGGACAGCTGATAATATTAGGTACTATTAGGTACTCGTACAACTTACAGCATTGCCAACAAGAGAGAACGTGCTCGTACTGCTCGTAGTTAATAAGAGCTTTCATACAATACAAACTTACTTGATAATTGCGCTGTCCTCTACTTGAATGATGTCTTGTATTTGAGCCAATTATCCATGATGGAAGTACATTTTTATTAGATATTGAAAACCAATCTTACATATAATAAAAATGGATGTATGTATATGGGTATGTATGTGGGTATGTTTGTTCCACCATAACTCTGGAACGCCTGGAGCAATTTCGACCAAACTTGGTATACACATACCTTGCTATCTGGAAACGAATACTGTGTGGTAGAAACTTCTGGAATTCCAGAACCTTCTGAGAAATTTTGCTGATGAGGGGATCCAAGGGTTGTATAGGGCCGTGTGTGGTATCGTATGAAAGGGCATTGGAAAATAAATTCAGATCGCAAGTTATATTTTGTCCAGCTCAAGCCATCGGGAGACACCCAGTGATCGAGAGGATCCGGTCACCGCATACCACCGTGTTTGGTGTCTTGTGAAAGATCTTGACAAGCAGAACACAGATCTTTTGTCAAATTTTGAATCGGACAAGTGATAGTGGGAGGCTCTATCAGAACGAAGGAATCCAAGCGCTCAGAGAATCACGTAGAATCTTCTAGAAGGCTGTGGAAACAAGGCGAACTTTGTAGAACCTTCTGGAAAATTTTAGAGGTTAATCGAACATTGTAGAAAATTCTAGAAATTTGAGGAAATTAATCGAACATTGCGGAACCTTCTAGAAAGTTGTGACAATAAATAGAATGCGAACCTTCTGGAAGGTTGTGGAAATGAAACGAGCTTTCTAGAACCATCTGGAAATTTCCGGAAATTTATCGAACATTGTAGAACCTTCTAGAAAATTCTGAGAATGAATAATATTCGAACCTTCTGTAAGGTGAAACGAACTTAGTAAAACCTAGAAGTAAGTTGTGCAGAATAATCGAACATTGCTGGATGTACCTATATGTGTGTCATACTGTCGATTTACTTCACCGATCAAATTTGCCGTTACGAAGTACGGGTAACTCAGCTAGTTAAATATAAAAATAGAAATTAATTTATTAAAATACATTAGTCTCTCGCTTCATATCAACTTATAGAATGTCGGGTTGGGAATGATTTTGGAAGCGGTAATACGAAACCAGAAGATTATTGTGACCTCCCTGCGTTCATTTGAGGAACGCTGAAAGGCGAAGCAATAGTAGGTATACGAATAGTACTTATAGTGAGACAGATAAGCCTATAAACGCAAACAAACTGCAAACATCCTACCATACTCGTATCATAAAATCAATACACCCTCAATCCCCATCATGCATTCATACGTCACACACGTGGGACTAGAGAATACTCGTAATGATATCTTATAATATAAGTCAACTGAAATCTAAAAGCATGGATTATTAATTACAGTCTGCCAAACATTATCAGCTAATCCATATTATCATAGATTGTCTGATAGTCTCCTACTACTAAACAATATAAATACACATTTTTTAATCTGATATACTCGTATACACACACAATGACATTAAATTTCGTTTCGCAAGAATGGTTGAGGTATGGTATCCACTAAAATCTTAAATTAAAAAATAAAATAGCTAAAGACAATATAAAGTACAAAATATAAAGCAATAAGTAATATAACGAGTGTGAAACAAATTTGCCATGTTGTAATCACAAATAACTCTAATATGATGCAATATACCTAGTAATGAATTAAACACAATTCCTGATTGAATTTACAACATTCTCATGCATGAATTGAATACTTGAACAGATATTAAAAAATACAATTAACAATTCAAGACTTCAATGTATTATGAATGTGTCATAAAGGAATGCAGAATGTAACTTGGCTACAAAATAAATAATAACTTATAAGTAATAACATATGAAACCTAATGAAGGATATACTACTGAACCAAAGATGTTGATCGCACATACGGTGGATTATGTATTATATATGTAGGTATTTGTGAGCAAAGCATAATATATACCAATGCATTTTATGTGCGCTTCATTTGTTATTCTATACCTGCAATAAGACAACAATAAACGAGATCATGTGTGATTCGCTCGAGCGCAAAATCTAATTTTAGAGAGTGAGAATAAAACTAAAAATTGTACAGATAAAATGAACTCACAATAGTGGATTTCTAGCACGTAAGAAGAAGAAGAACCGGTTAACTCGGGATTGTTTTAGAAAGAGCAAGGCATTAATATAGTTTAAGGGAGAGCGAATAAGAGATATTTAGAATGAAGGGATATGATATGAACGAATGAGTATTGAAGGAGGTAGCAGCGACCTTTGCATGCAACTTCAAGGTCAGGATCATTGACCAAGGACGACGGATTCCACAGAATAACAATCTAAGTTAAACTGCGCATTGGAGACTGGCATGCGCTACATAGTACATAATAATGGTAGGGTTACCACTTACCACTACCAGCAAATTATTATCTTGATCCTAGTACGAGTAGGTATGCAATGTGCATGGAACATTGATACGTACGTCCTACATAGGAACTACAGGTAAGTATCTACAAATATATGAAAATGTAACTTACTTCATGACACAAAATATTGAAGGAATCGTGTTTGATTTCCCTGGGAAAAGCGGTACAACATACGTATTACGATATTTAAACTAGTACAATTTAAATAAATAAAATATCCATACAAAAACAATGTACCTGAAGTGCAATAAAGCAAAAAGAAACAAGCTAATCCGTTCTACACAACTAATCCGGTGAAATTAAACACAAAGCAGTCCCTCGATGGAAAGTTGTGGGGTAGTAGGGATTTCTTTCATTCTATACGTTTTTTGGGATGCTGAATCCGAATCCGAGGTTTGCCAACAAAATTTCGATACGGAACATGGCGAAAAATACAAGAAATGGCGAAAATATTCGTTTTCTGGCGATTTCTTCATAAGAACTCGAAGACTGACAACTTTCGTAAGTTATTTTTGTAGGCAAAATGAAAGTACGTAAAATTTACTACAAAATTGCCATATGAAATTTTTCTCTAAAATAAATAGGAACGGAGCTGTCAAGATCCAAAAAATGGCCAAATTTTCTTATTGTTTTACATTACGAGAATCGAAAATGTATTGAAAAAGTTCACCTTGTTGCCTTCATAAGCAAATTTCAACAATTATTCTTTAAATTCATGAGTCATATTTTACCTCGTTGGAATCAGAAAACACAAAGCAAGCTATTAACGAAATTTTTATTTAAAAACACCGTGAAATATTTGAGCTAGACATGTTTAAATAATTTTATTTAAAAATATAGTAATTTGTTTAGGCTAAAAATGTTTAAACCTTTTTAGCTTAAACACTTCACTATATTTTTAAATAAAATTTTTCCTGAAACCTTTCTCCATGTTTACTGATTCCAACGAGGTAAAATATGTATCATAAATCTGAAGAATAATTGTCAAAATTTGGTGATAATTCGAACAAGGTGACCTATTCTCCATACATTTTCCATTTTCACAATTTAAAATAACAAAAAAATTTGGCCAATTTTTGGAGCTTGACAGCTCCGCTGCTAATTATTTTAGAAAAAAAAATTATATGCCAAATTTGTAGGAAATTTTATGTGCTTTCATTCTGCTAAAAAGATGACCCACAAAAAGTTGATGGTTTTTAAGTTCAAATCCAGAATTCGCCAGAAAATGTAAATATTCGCCATTTTACCAATTTTTCGACATGTTCCGTCACGAAATTTTGTTGGCAAACCTCGGATTCGGATTCAGAACCCCAAAATACGTACAGAATTAAAGAAAAACAGCCTACCCCACAACTTTCCATCGAGAAATCTAAAAAGCACCGTATTAAACGGGCTTGAGCCAAAAATGAAAAATGCTGGAAACTTTAGCGTTTTGTTGTTTCCGTCATAGTGATTAGGTTATTACTATATGGAAACAGCGTGCAACGTTAGCGTTAAATGCTAACGTTGCCAGCATTTTTTGTGTTTTGGATCAAGCCCGGTACTCCGTATGCATATTCACACAGAACACGCTGCTAAAATGCAAACTAATTAATAATAATCAACATTGCCCATGGCGCCACGCCACGAGATGTAATGCACGCTTGAGTAAACTACATATGGTATATACAATATACCAGTGGCGAAGAGTGGATTTCTGCAGAAGGGAAGCCGGGGCTAACATTTCTTATGGGATTACGTCAGATTAGACACTTTTATACCTATCATTTTTTCCAAAAGGTAACTCGATGGGAATCGTGTTCTTAGGTAGCTTCGCGCCTGCAATATACATACACGTGGTACACGTTTATTATTTGCAGTTGATTCCAGGGGTTTGTCTACGCTTGATTACATTTTTTATTGTATTTCATTCTAATTTGATTTATTAACTGTGTACCTACGAGGCTCTTGTGAAAAGAATGCAATGTACCTATAATATTTTAATGGAATATTTTGTAAAGCTGTTGTATCCAATAAAATACTTAAAAATAAATAAACAAACACGAGTTATCTAGCGAGAGCGTAAGAACGTAATAATATTGTAAACATATGGCATGCATGAGTTGTTGGTACCTAAATAATTACAGGTAAGTATTGCTTTTATTAAAATTTACAGTAAATAAAAAATAACCACAAACAAAATTTGAGACACGAAAAAAGATTGCAGGGAAAACGATTCAGTTTTCTACAACGTACCTCTGTACGACTATAATAATAATACGAAATGCAGAATAACACTCTGGAAATTGATAACCCTACTTGTACTTGCTTTGCTATGGACTACTCTTTTTATTGTTGCATTTTTATACGGTGCAAGAAACGACATTGTGAAACAAAGAGATTATGGGGTCTCATACACGTTCTAATATTCAGTTGACTGAATCGACCGTTTGCCAAAAAGCTCCGACCAGAATTCAGGGAGAGGTTTTGGTCGGAGCTTTTTTGCAAACGGTCGATTCAGTTAACTGAATGTTAGAACGTGTGCGATGGGCCCAATGCACGGAATTCAAATTGTTAAGGAAAAGCACATCAGTTAGGTAAGGAATGTAATGTATGTAACTATGTAAGTATATTCAAAACTAGTAGCAGACTCTCTTCTTGCAGGTTTCAAATATTCGTATTTTCTATTCTTTTCATTTCAATCATAAAGTTACGAACCTATACGCTATACAGGTATAGGGAATGAAAATCGAATTATTTTACCCAGCTTCCATATGTTAGCATTTTAACGTATGTGGATGATATTTACGTGGAATTATTATAAAAATAGTGACTTCATACCGCTAATGCAATAGATTTTAAGGCTTATTACCACTACGAGAAAGAATTTTTCATTGCGACTCACTGGAATGTCGTTCTTTTCTTAGAAAAAAAAATCAGGAGTGTTTCCAATATTTTGGGATCCGGTACGATATGAAGGATCTGTTACGGTCATGTACTAGATAAAAGTTCAATGTATCCACCACTTTTTTACAAAGTGTATTCAGTAAAGCTGTCGAGATATTTTTTCTGAAAAATGCCCTAACAACGGCACCCACCACCTTGAATAGGCAATGCTCATGTAGAAAATGACCTTACTTAATTTTATAAACTTGTACCAAACCTTGTACATAATTTTACAGGAAACAAGATCGAAAGAGAACAGACATTTTCCTTTTATTCTAACATAGATTATAATGGATGAATGTTGAAGGAAACGAACTTATTATTGGATCTATTATTATACTGACTGCTTTTGCACTGTGGTGCAGTTTCATTTCGCGTACGCAAAATATAGGTCACAGGGAGAACGAAAGACTGAGAATAGCTGGGGGTAGTTGGGAAACCTACCCATTACCCAACCGTCCTCGCTCTGGGAGTGCAAAGTGTACTAGTGTATACTGATGCAATATTGTTTGTAAACAACTCAACCATCATACAGAAATACAAGAGAATGAGAAGAACTCTACATTGAGTTATTATAATATTACGATTAAAAGTAATAGAAAACAACCTACATTGCACTTTGTTACCTTAGCATTAGTTGAGTCCAACACTTGTAGAATTTTGTGTTGGTTCATATCATTCATACTTGTGCAATGTGCGTGCGTATCACTGTTTGGCAATTTACTTAGTGAGTTTTAATCCTAGAAAATGTAGAGCATTAACATTCAAACAAGCGTTTGTTGAGAATTGGAAAAATGTTTAATTTGAATTTGTTACTACAGATCGGTCGACACGCGAGCAAAAAACCAAGATTTTAATATAAAATGTTAATAAACAATTTAACAAATTGACACAATAGTTGGCTGAAGTCTGCTAGCAATCATTAATGAAAATTTCTGCTACGGCTAATAAATGATTGTTTAATATAGTTGACTAACTTACTTGCGTCGGTCGTATGTGAACGATCGGGTCGTCAGAATATCACTGTACTTCACCGTTTTGTCATGTACTATTTCAAAAGCGTATGTTTTACATGATTTTGTTTACGTATGTGATTCACAGAAACACTAGAATGCAAATCCGGCTCAAAGGACTTACTGAAATTACGAAATAACTCCATTTTTTATTTGATTATTCAAATCTTACAAAAGCATACATGCATGTAGCATTTACAAGATATTTTATCTAATATTATGGATTTTTGGCTAACCTTATACTAAATACAACTAATTTATATCTGGATACATATTTAATTTTATTTATTTATTTTGGTGAACAAGATAGAGAGATATGTAAACATTTCAAATATAAATCACAACAGTTGTTCACTAGGGCGAGCTTATCGCAGTGCTATACGATATCTGCTAGCTAACACTTACCTATTCTATTCACCGGCTACACCACCCATATTTAAGATTATACCTGCCACTGTCGGTCGGGGGATACCAGTTGGTTTTTTAATAGTTCTTTGAACTGCGATCGTATTTTAAGATTTTTTAACCTGGCACCAACGCATCGTGCGTACATTTACTGTAGTGGTTATTGTAATTATCAGTTTTTTATCAGTCTTCTGTCTCGTCTGTCTGTTATGTTTGATTTTGTATTTACTTACTTGTGTATGTATTGTAATTTTCCATTATTATGTTGAATACTATTTTATTTGGTATCGGCAGAGTATTAACGTGTTTAAAAATGCATTCCTTATTCCTTATTTCCTTAATTTTTTTTCTAGACGTCTTCTCCTATAGACTTCAAAGAATTGTTGTTTTTTAATTATTCAAAATTGATTCAAACAATGTTTTACCTGCGGTACTTCTTTATGGAGTCTGCTTCGCTTTTAGTTTGCTTTGCTGAAGCGGACTCGCCCTAGCGAATAATCTGTATGAAAGTTGTGAATATGCGTTATACTATTGACTATTATACACTTTCTGATACTATCTGATCTAGACATCTCCAGTCATCTAATTGAAGGCAGATATTTCACCTCATTGGAACTAAAAAAAATGACGGAAGTTCTCGGGACCGATACTTTGTTCACTTGAATAATAAATAAAAATAATGAAAAAAAGTAATAAACCTATAGGTATATTTACATCAGTGCAATAAAATAGGTATTTACTACTATGAGGAATATTTGTTTAAGACAGATGCACTCATATAACAGGATCGTGCATTTCAAGTCACGAACTGTGTAAAACGTAACAGATTTTGTACAGTAAAATAATAATGTTCGTAACTTTATAATTCGCAACATTGTAAACTATACGTCGTGCACTGTAGTAATATCTAAAAATAATACCTAGCTAAATTGCCGATAAATTCACTCAAACTGGGCCAGAATAATTACGCAAGTGCAGTATAGCTACATATATGCAATTCATTAAAGTTAAGTTGCACCAAGTTGATATTAAATTCATCAATAACATGGTTTAAAACTGAGGAAGGCAAAAATTAAACTTTAGAGTATATGCTGCACTGCGGTATGGGTACAGTTTTTCTAAAAATTGAGGAAAACGGCGTATTCGGGGGGGGGGGGCAGTGTTTAATATTCTGAAACAGCCCACCCGAAGGTATCATCCTGCACATGTTTCATGAAATTATAAATTTTGGCAACTTTGAACTGCAAAGGAACTGAACTATGCGGGAACTGAACTACAGGGTGGACCATTAATCATTGAACTTTTGAAATGGCCCTAAAAATTAAATTACAGTTGGTATTTAATTTTTTTTTTGTCAATAAGAACAACAATAAATGGGAAATTCATTTTCTAAACACAATATCATCAAGGTGTCCTCCATCTTGCCACTGGTCCTCCTCGAAACTGGCCCTTAAATTTTTATAAACTTTTCGATACAGAGCGTAGGTTATTTTGAAAATTTTAAAATCAAATTTCCTCTCGAATATTTGATTTCAGTTGGATTATTATCGTTAGTTTATTTACGTAGACCCTATTTTTGAGATAAGCTCATAAAAAAATTAGGTGGGGTTGGCTCAGGCCTACGAGAATAAATTAGCATCAATACTTAACCAAAATTAAATATTCGAGAGGAAATTTTCAATACTTCACGCTCAGGTTCGAAATGTTTTTGAAAAAATCAGAGCCAGCTTTGAGGAACGTCAGCGGCAAAATGGCGAACATCTTGATGATATTGTGTTTAGAAAATGAATTTCCCATTTATTGTTGTTCTTATTAACAAAAAAAAAATACCAACTGTAATTTTATTTTTAGGGCCACTTCAAAAGTGCAATGATTAATGGTCCACCTATAATTAGTTGTCAAATATGAATCAATGTACCTATTACACGATGTACCTACGTCACTTTATTAAATACTATAAACAACAACCTCGATGGGTCGTGGTTCTTTTATAATACCTATTATTTACAACAATAATATACAGTAGGTACCTAATATACAATCACTGTAAGTGATTAGATTAGAACGGAAGTGTAATATTACTTACCCGATACATTTTATAATACATACGAGTATATATGTACCAATCCCACATACGCCGATTTTATACATAATCTGTTTTCAGATAGGACTAGTTTTTTATATTACCTATCCCTGCTTATTTTACTGTTCGACGTCGCATCTTCGCGGAATGACATACACCGATACAAAATAAAGATCTTTCGATTAGATAATGCAAACCTATGAAGTTACTTCACTTTGCAAGGAAATTGGTTCCAAATTAGTATTCAATTCAACAGTTGATGGGTAGGTACTTCTAGTTTCATTAAATGATTCGGCTGTAACTTTGTGGTACTTTCTAGAGCAGCGGTTCCCAACTTTAGTGACTCCCAACATTGCAAACATTTCTATTTTCACCTGGAGTTATATGCTATCTCTCTCTTTTTACCGCCAACGGTATTACCTATTATCAGTGGTCGTAATAATTGAGGAGTACGAAATAAATTACACGTTTCTGCTTCTCATCTATTGTGATGACGATAGCAGTGGTTGTCATAATGAGGAAATCATAACATCGGCATTATAAGTAATGCAATCAACATACTGTTACGTAAGTATTTAAAGTGTTCATTATTTTTCCATCGTTTTTGACAAATCATTGCGTGTCACACTGCAAGGCAATATCGTCAAATCATCCGATTTAAAACCACAAAAACATACTCCACCAGTATGTTCGTTACAAGGTTGAAAATTGAAAATTTTGAAAAAATCAGCAAGAAGATTTTAATAAAGAAAACAAATCTTGAGAAGCAATTCGAAAACGAATTGTTATAAACTTTTTTCGATAATGAACTGTAAGAAAACCAGTATTTTATCACCCGTCGTTTTGAGATCGTTCTTGTAAGATATCGTATTGTTGAATAATTACTTGGAATTTCTTTGATTGCCGAGTATTATGTAAAATGTCGTGAAAACAATTTACAATTTAATTAATATTCAACAATCAGACCTTCTACCTGTTAAATTTCTGAGAAATCAATGTGCAAATCAAACTGTGGTAGATCGTGAATTCGTGAGATCCTGCTCTGTTCTGGGCTCCCTAACAAAAGATTTCTTTACTTATATAAACATACCTATTGTTAACAATATTATCTTCTTTTTAAGCCATTGATGTAAATGAGGCAGTCATCTAATAATTAATCAAATGGGTTTTCATAAAATGAGCACCGAGATCGTATAAACTTGAGTTGTCGTAAGGGAGCCATTCCTACTCCAATTAGGATTAGGCAACCCCGTTACTTTTCAATATAAATGGAAGAATTAACTGAATAAGTAGTAGACCTGAGTATGAAATACAAACTAGGAAACGAAAAAAATCGTATTGTGTGCAATTGTGTGCTACGCTGATGATATAGCACACACTATAGGTCCTTCAAATGAAATTCCTTTAACACAATCATAATGAAATCATTTTAAGAATTATATTAAAAAAGTACTAGATGATCAAAGTTATTTTCTAAATTTTAGTATAAATATCACAGAATTATTGGCATTATGGGTAATAATCGATACACGAGACTAAAAATATTGAGACATAAAAATCATCAAAGCAATATTCTGCATGTGAAATGCAGAACACATCGTCAAGGCCAAGATTCGAACTCGGTACCTCCTGACTCGCGCTCCAATCACGCACTCATATTATAACTGCTAGAGTGCAAAACCAAGAAAATTAAACATACTCTGTACTTGTACAGTATTTACAATAACAATTTATTTTATTACTAGCGATAGAACGATGATGATGCAATGATCCGTTGCGGCAACAATTCCATGAAATGCTTTTAAACTATGTTTAATATTACTTACTTGGAGTGTGTTGTACCTTAGACAAACTATAAGTTGGTTAGACTCTTCACAAACAATAAGACATTAGACACTCTGTAGTATATATCTTCTGTCTTCTATTTTAAGACAACATTGGTCAAGAAGAATGATTTATAAATTACTTCACTATACGGCTTAAAAACTAATCGGCGATCTCACTAACTTACTTGTATTAAATAGTATACACCTAACCATTTTTACATAAAAATTATTAAAAATATGACCTTTTACAATCTTATAGACCGAGAGCCCGCTGCTTAATTTATGACGTATCTGTTTTTTGATCGAAATGTGGTATAAATGATAGCTTACCAATAGGGTATTACATCGCACTAGGGTTGCCTATCAAAATCTTGCCGCAAACCCCCCCCCGAAAAGGTCCCTCTTCGCGGTTTTTCGCATTTTATAGGAATATGGTAAGATATAGCATTTCAGATGATCGGTGAATTTTAACGAATTTTATGTTTGACTCCAAAAAAAAAAATTTGTTCATACTGCATACACCATTCGTTGGGTATTGAAAATATTATAAAAAATTACAAAATAATATGTGAAACGAGTTCACACAATAGACATGTGACAGAAATAATATGTAATAATAAGAATAGAATAGTCAATAAATATTTAAGATAAGCAATTAAAATAATTTATAATTACAACTCCGACACGACCTCAATAAAACATGTAATTTATCCATGGGACCTTCAAACCCAAGCTGAAAAAACAATACAAATTCGTGCATGAGATCACTTTAGCGTTCAGAAATAAAATCAAAATAATTAATTGGCATAATTAACTTAACAATACACATAGAAAATAAAAATTAATAATGAGTTGTCACAATACTTAATCTCTAATAATAAATCAAACTTTACTGTTACAAAACAGTACAGTACCCATTACAAAATATCCATAGATTTGGTTCAAAGACTATCCACAACAACCATATTTATATTATTTATACAATATCTAACATCGTACTTACTTTTTATGTTAATTATACGGACATTCTCTACGTCTAAACTAGAGATTCTTAAAGGTACTTTTAAGCCTTCTTAATTACACCCTACCAAATAAAAAAAATGTGTGAAAGAGTTAAAAACAATTCTAAAGCCGTAAAATATTCCCGAAATTGTAAACCTAATCAAATTTATTAAAGAGGCATGCACTTATCTCATTCTTGTATTCGTAAATTTTATTAACAATATTTTTAACTAAAGTAACATTTTCTCGCAACACCAACTCGCGGGGTCTACATAATATGTATTATTGTACAATTGTACAGAGTTCTACTGCAGTCGTAAAATACAAATAACATACATCTATGTATGACCACTGTGACAGTGTGACAGCCTCTTATTTTCATTGCATACGTGTCATACAAGTATACTTAGTTTACTACACGGAATACAGTACAACGCAACGTGCTAATAATAAAGACCGTAATAATAACGCACAAGTCCCATAATTATCAAAAACTACAGTAGAGCCATAAAATCAAATTGCAATTTCATATGATAAAGAAACCCGGAATGTTGCATTTCTGCTATAAAGATAACCCTCATAATAAACTTTTAGACAGTCTGTAAGGTATCGCTACTTTGACCATTTTGATTTTAAGACAAACCTTAGAACACATCTGTCTTCCAAGCATTTTTTAGAAAGCTATCTTAGTATAAACACCGAGCATAGTTGACATTAGGTAGGTAATAATAAGTATAATTTGCTTTTTACCTAAATTTAATTGAAAATATCATTACTGGATAACTAGCACTGATCTTTATACAGGAAAGTGCCCGACTGAATAACAGACTGACATACTCAATCATCAACACACAGCCCAAACGGCTAATCATGGAGAAATGAAATTTAGAAGACAGATAGATTCGACTAATATTATGTTATAATATAATAGTTTCCTAACTTTATGGTTATCACGGAACCACCGATTCTCTGTGTTATAAATCCAATAAAGGGCAAATGTCTGTTCGATTTGATACTTGTTTGCTATAGAATAAAGATATTTCATAGAAGTTTTACTCACAAAACAGAACAAAAAACTAAAGACGAAAAATATTTTTACTTATTTTCTACGAGTTTAATAAAAAACTACAGTTTTTACAACATTTGCAGGTTGGAGGTCCCTAATTGAAAAAAACTTGGTGAAATTACATTAGTAGTATCCATCGACATTTACATATACTATACTAGTATACTAATAACTCTCTTATAGCAACAAATCGCAAGCCGAGCGTAAAAATATTTGTATGGAGTTTGCCTAATACCAAATATCGAATTCCATACATTTTGCCTAACTGGCACTGTCAGATGGGAACAAATGCGTCGGACCGCGCAAAATTATGGAAAGGACACGAGTTATTCATCAAGTTATTATAGGACATCAATGGTAGTACATATCATACTCGACAGCGTGTACGGCCGCCGTACTACGGCGTAGGCATACTAGTTGGTAACTTCCCCATATATCTAACTTCCCCATACATCTAACAGTGCAGAAACAATACTAAATAATTTTTATACTACGAGACTTTCACAAAAACCTGGGTTTAGATAACATGTAGGTGACATTTTAAAACGTGGCAATAAATTAAAATAATACATATTGATAACATTATTAAAATAACATGTCTGCAGCTATCTAACTAGTAGTATGATCATACCTACTTTACACATTAGTGCGAAATAATAAAAACCTGTAGATACATGAAAAATAAAGCTTTATTATCGCACACTGGAATACATATTACAATAAATCATGAATTTATTATCATGGCAAGTATATAATATTAATGATAATACTTTGTCGCTATGCAGAGTAGAAGCTAAATTCCTGGAAATTGTTGTTACCAATACTACATATTATATTGTTCGTATTATGTACGGTGTCGAGTATATTACATATATCATACAAAATGTTTTTATCTAATAAAATTGTAATTTTAAATGAGGTAGGAATTTCCAGAGTAGTTGAACATAAAACTAAGAATATAATATCTAGAAGCGTCAGGAGATTTGTGAAATAAATTGTATTAAGCAATGTGTATATTGTCATGGATCGTACAGCAAGACTCAAATGGCTCAATAATCCTATCATGAAGTAATTGGAACATTAAAACGGAAGCGTAAAATCAGTTTTGGTGCAAATTCACACATTTTAACTATTGAGTATATAGGTTACGGTTACGTACTAAAATACCTAGGCATTATGTACATTCCCTAAACAATGTACGTACTAGGTACACGCTTTATTAAAATATTTTACACATTCCTTACGACCTTACATCAACTGCCTAGACATAATATGCCATATGCCATGAGTGAATTAGGTAGATTTCTGGTTACACATTGTAAAGGTTACAATCCTAAAAGTCAAGGTTCACATGAATGCATCTACATAGTAATGTGATGTCTGCAGATAGTATTATACAAACAAACACAATTTAGTACGAAGGACAGACATAACAAATACATCAGTAATATTCTGTACCTGTATGGGTATACATTATAAATATGTATTTATTTCCTTGACCTAGGTTTAGGAACGACTAGTACTTGTAGGTAATGAATACAAACAATATTACGACGAATGGGGACTGACAACTGGTCAACTTTGTTATGTTCAACATCCAGGAAAATGTACTTCAGAGCTTTCATTTTATTATCAACGGGCTTTTGATTTACAAGTCAAAGGTTAGACAATATTATGCAAATTGCAAAATGACGAAATGCCGGCTAAACCGGAAACGATACAACATATAATTTCGGGTTGTTCATCACTCGCGGAAACTGAATGTACCTAAGTAGATATCATGTTGCAAAAATAATCCACCAAAGTTTAGTTCTTCATCGTCTTCCTTCAGCCATCTCTCCACTACTACATAGATATAGGCCTCTTCCCTTTGTTTCCATTTTTTTCTATCCTGAGCATTGCCAATCCATCTTCTACCCGCGACTGGAATAATATCGTCGGCCCATATTTTCTGTGGTCGACCTACTACTCCTCTTTTTTATCCCACGGTTTCCATCTCTAGTTATAAAATATAAATTAATAAATTAGGGAAATATAATATCTACCATATTATAAATAAAACCCAGATTCGGTTTAAGAAGATCAAAAATAGGCTCTATTATGATAAAACAATACGTACATCATAATATACCCGATCGCTTATTTAATTGACATCGCTGTGCCAAATACATTTAACATTCAAACAAACGTCGCAGAAAAGAATCGTAAATATACAGAATCAGCAGGCGAAATAAACAATATTTGTATAATCCCATTAGTATATTATCAACTACAGGTATAATACCAAAATTGCTAATAAACAATTTAAACAAATTAGATTTAACCGTGAATTTTTAAAAATAAAATTCGGTAAAAAAAACAGTAATCTTAATACTTGTACTGATATTTCAAGCACAATCCTTTATTTTAGGCCCTGCGCTGATCCTGTGATATCCGTGATATCTGGATAGGTTAACTTTTCCCAGGGTTTTTTAGGCTGATGAGATTATATGTCAATCACGAATAATAATATGTACGTATACTCTTCTGGCTTGTAATCCATAGTACTGAGAAGTGTGGTGGCAACTCTTGCTTCCATAGTCAATTTAATATTTATACTTAAGTAATAAATAATACGCCTATGGATATAGAACTCATGAAAGGGAGTAACGCGTGGACGTGTGATGAGAGAGAAACCATTGTATACTCAACTTGATGTTTGTTCCTCCTCCTCTACTCTACAATAAATAAAACAATATACTACATACTAACAATTCCAAAGTAGGCAGCTACAAACTTATAATAAAACACAGGTAACTGCAAATTGTGATACAAACTATCTTCACGCTGATAAAAGGAGAAAATACCTACGTACTTACAAAATGACTTCTCATTATGATTATTATTACATTAGAAACAACGCTACTGAAGTAAATCACTTGACAAATTATAAACATACCATTTTGGAACCGCAGGACCACACAGTGAGATCACCAAAGTATTATACCTACTATGGAATTATATACTTGATAGCTACGTGTGCAGTGCACTGTGTACTGGTACAGCAAGCCAATAATACTTACGAGAATCGTCAAGGAAACCTCAAACCGATGATTAGAAAGTTATTATAATAACTATTGACTATGTAATCGTGAGTGAGAAACAAAAGATCCATATTGATAATAAATACTTAATCCATTCGCAGATATGGTAACTGGTAACCCTATTGTATGTAGACATTGTTGTTATTATTACCATTCTCTCATTTTCCGTCGTTGCAAATTATACAACTGATTCATCAATCTTTCTCCCTTTCTCTTACGACTGTATAGTGTACATTGTATAGTGTATAGGAGGCTAAATTAATCAATACATATAGTTTATAACATAACTTCTATAAGTAACAAATGTTGTAGGTACCTACAGTAAATTATAACCTTTCTTGATGATAATCACATTCCTTCTACAGAGCACCACTCGGTATTACCATCATGCCAGTTTGTTTTGAATAAACACACGTTTATATAAAACCCGTTAGCGAAATAATGTGCAAAATTTATGTGCGGTACATCACTTCCTTGAGAAACTACGATGTCTATCTGATGGTACATACCTACCTACATGGTACGTTTCTAAACAGAATACAGTAAATTGGTACATTTCACTCAATACAATACAATACAGTACATAACAATATGTCTGTACAAGAATAATATTCATCAAATACTAAATAGCAACATTTAACGAACTTTGATCACAATCCATAATGTATGAATTTAATAATAGTAATAATAACCATAACGATAGATTTAATTACACATTACACATGTCTACAACAGTTCTCAAGGTCTTCTTCTTCTATACAATCATCACATAGCAGACTTCTTAATGTCATAAGAACATAATTAATCAACTCGAATATTTGCAAATCATTAACATATTTATTTAATGAGTGCTATACATCGAAATCATTTAAAATATCGGACCGACAATATATAATATGTAGCACGTCGTATTCCTCAATCCGCTAGGACCTAGCCCGCCTTTATTTTTGAGCCATTACCGTTTTAAATTTAGGAGACAAATTGTATAAGTATTATATAAGTATTAAAAATGTGGCAGTTTTTCCAGGATGGTGGGAGGGGAAAAAACACATAAAATTTTATTCTCAATTACCCCATACAACATACCGAAAAGTCATAGTACCAACCCTACCAACACACCCGATCTTTTAATTTTTGTGGGCAAAACCTCTCCGTTTACCGGACCGGTAGTACAGAAATGCATTTGCGCCGGCGTAGACCATAGCTACTACTCGCAAAACAGGTAAGTATGATTTAAATAAATAAACAAATAATGAGGGATGTATTAAATCTATGTGACTAGATATTAATATCTGCGTTGATGATAAATAACAACATCATGAAGCTAATTCGCTACATTCAGACATCCGCAAAGTCGCTATTTATTTATTAATATTCAAACAACGAAAGGAAATCGGTCGATTGGAATGTCAGATCATCAAGTGACATTTCACAATCACGATTACAATTATTTAATAACAAGATTACTTTGTTGCTATTTGCAATAAACCGCATTGTTATGCAAATGCGATTTCACATAGGATAAAAAATATAATTAAAAGTAGGCATATTAACATTTCAAAAATTTCTAAAAAACGGGAGAACTTAGAGCTCGACACCCGTACTAAATATGTTTTGGAAAAAATAAAGGAGATACATTGAGCCTTTACCTAGCTAGGGAATTACCATAAAAGATTTTTTATATCTTGTATAGATTTCTAAGAAAAAATCTGAAAAATACCTTTTTTCCGAAAGACAGCAACTCTTTTTTTTTCAAGAGAGTTTTTTTTTGTATTGATAATATGCATTAAAATCTAGGGAATGGCCGTAAAAGTTTTTTGATTGAAACGAAATTAACCCAAAAAAAAAGAAAAAAAAAGTGCTATTTTTAACATTTTATCGTGCGATTATTCATGCGATTTTGAACTTTAATGCCGCGGGAAATTAATTAATTTAATTATTAAATTACTGGGTCGCAAGACTTAAGTTCTTATGTACATCCTAGCTATATATAATAACATCCTAGCTATAAACACACGAGATTCTTTATCATGTGATGGGGCCGCTTCACGCTCGGCGACCCTCGACGAGTTTTGTGTGAATGAGTAAAAGGACGTACGGACGAGGTGATTGTCTTGAACTGTATACGTAACCGACGGTTAACGCCTTTTTACTCATTCGCGCGGGACTCGTGGAAGGTCGGACAGCATGTGGATGAGGCATGAAGTTGTCAAACGAATTTCAATTTCAATACTTGACGTAGCAAATTTTAGCTACACTCAGAGAAATAACCAGTTGAATTAACCGAAAAAACAGTGAAAACAACTGTTTTAGTAGGTTAAATAGGAACCTACCGATCAAACAGTCGAAATAGCTGAGGTCAGTCAGTAAAATACGGGAGCGTTGATTTAACTGAGTGAGATAAAAACAAGATGGCCGCCGTTGTCCAGCTGATTTCTAGAGACGTGGAATCTACTTAATAAAACATGGCCGCCCCAGTCCAGCTGATTTCTGGAAAGGTGAATTTAACTGTGACACAGTCAATCCTACTCGGTGATATAGTTAATCCTACTTGAATGATCGGTAGATTCCAAAGTTCCATAGTTTGTTCTACTTACCTACTAGGTTCTTTCTACAAACTGTCTTAGTTAAAATACCTGTAGGTAGAAAAATAAAAAAGGGTTTTTAATTAGACAAATTGCTTATGTATAAAGTATTTATTTGCACCGCAATTTTTTAAATGAATGTATGACATAGTAAACATGTACAATATTTATACACATAGTTATATACAGTGAAATACATAATACAAAGTTAATGTTACATCATTTTTTTAATTGATTAAAATAGCTTTTTGCATAACCATTGTATTTTACAAGTACTTAAAAGTAAAGATAAAATAATATCCAAAAACTTAGAGGTACTTAAAAACCACTATTTACAAAAATATTGTTTTAATTAGAACTTAAAATGTCTGCAGACCGCCTTGAAGCAGGTATCAACTTGATGAATAGGTATATCAAAGAATGGTCGGGCAAGCAGCGCTCAGGTTTGCACCGTCTTCGTCATCTGCAATAAATAAAAAGATATACTTATTATTAAACAATAAATATACTGATTTTACAACCTTTATGCACTGCTTTTATTTATTGTTTTACAGGGTAGAAACATTTGTTAAGGTACCTTAAAAGATATTATGTCAAGTGTGGTAGTTGTCTTGTTCTTCTCAGCCTTCTCGCGTCCTGTGTTGGACATACATAAGCCTCCCCCTTAGACTTCTACTGCTGTGTACTCTTGTGCCGACCGCATCCATCCGCTCCCGGCAATCTTCCTTATGTCATCCGACCACTTGCCTGGGGCCTACCAACGCTTCTTCGGCCTGTTCTTGGTCGCCATTCGAGAACTTTCTTAGTCCATCTAGCATCTGATGTTCGTGCTATGTGGCCAGCCGCACTCCACTATTGTCTAATAATATCTAAGTATGTAGTTATATTTATGAACTAATTATCACTCTATTTATAATAAACTGCACACTGTTCCACAATTTGGTTTTAAAGATCGATAAACTAAGAATATAGGTACTAGATTAATCTTTTTAAAATACGTAGACACTTCATTATATTACTTTGAGGAGAGATCTCAGAACACTTATACTCTGACGAGAAGATACCGCGAACTGATTTCGCATGATTTGACTGTCACGCCCCTACCGACATTTTAACAAAGCATGATTATTTCTACTGATTAAAATCAGTAGAATTTACTTTTTAATTGAAATTAACTTGTTTAAAGGGTAAATTCAACTTACAAAGTCAGTAGAATTTACTTTTTAATTGAAATTAACTTGTTTTAGAGTAGATTCAACTTACTAAACAGTAGAATTTACTTTTTAATTGAAATTAACTTATTTAAGGGTAAATTCAACATACTCAACAGTAGAATTTACTTTTTAATTGAAATTAACTTGTTTAAACGGTAAATTCAACTGATTCTATTTTGACCTTTTGCAATCAGTCAATTCAACTACTCTCATTTGTAAATCCAACTGTAATGCTGAGTTAATTCAACTGTTTCATGCGTAGAATTAACTTTTTCATCAGTAAAATTTACTGATTTGTCATTAACTTAGCATTTTTCTTAATCAGTTAAATATTTTTTGGCTCAGTGTACATTTCTCCAACGTTGACCGAAGTGGTCAAAAATATATTTGTGAAAATTAGGCTGCGTTTGTGTTGTTACAAAAATAATATTTCAACGTAGCACAGCTATATGGTCACACAAGGTAAATAGTCACAAACTAAGGGAAATAAATTTAATATATCTACCTAATCATAGTCTCGTGTTTGCAAACGAGTTCAACCAGAAAACTTCTCAATTATAACAAAATAGTAGGTAACGGAAATAATTCAAATCACATAACGAAACAATACCTTCCTACCTATAAGTATACCTACAACTCGAAAGGGAAAACATGAATCGGCATAGTACAAACGTTTCGTTATTATTAACAAACAGCGCAAAGTTTATTTTTTCATTCTCAACGAAATAAAATATATTATGTACCTAGTACGTTTTTATTTGTCCGACAAAGCGCCTCTGAGTAGTAATAAAAAACAGTAAATGAATGGATAGTTTTGTCTAATTTTGTGAAACAATGAAGGTGTATCTACATATAAATAAATGTATTGCGCATAATGCAAACTAAAATCTACTAAATTGTCGGCTGTCAAATGAATATTAATGAATGAGTGTCAAAGATATGCCTTTGTCCGGATTCCGGAGGTAGCAACCAGCAACGTAACGAGAGAGATAGAAAAACAAACGTCATTCCAGATAAACGGACATTCCAATGTAACTGCACACTTTACTTCACTTCAAGTCAGTTAGACATAAAACATAACTTTACTAAGTTTGTATGTAGATTGAGAACATGATGGTTTTGGGTACAACAGAATTTAATATACTACATTATAGTACCTAGTTAATAAAAAATACTATGATTTCAAACCGCATTGAATTTTACATATTGACAGGCATATAGGTCAGTCAAATAAGCTGATACACATCTCAGCTCATCTGACAATGATGCTGCTTCCTTTGTGAGAAGTTACTTGCCGCACGTAGTGCTGTAGTGTTACAGAAAGCAATTCAATATGTGGCAGAAAACGTTTAACCAAGTTTGAACCTTGACCCTTTCAAAATACTGGACATTCCTGAAGGTTCACCACTCACCAGCCACATCACTAAGTATAGTAACAGAGGCAGGAGAAGGAGGTAGGTTCATATTTTGTTCGGTAGTTATGCATATGAATCAATGATCCGGAGCCGGACTAAACAAACACAGAGGTATAAATAGATTGCAGAAATATTATAGAATATTCAGGTTTTGCATGTGTCTCTGGTGAATGCACTTCTTGCATCTGATCAAGGCAAACCACTTACTCGACTAGAGATTTATTTATACAGGGGATACCTGCCGACCTGCGCAACCAACCAACCACTGTCTAGCTTACAAGGATGTTGTTTATACCCAAGCTAAAGAATACATATATCATGGTTTACGATCAACTTTATACGTGGTAATATACTCGTACGTCAGAGGATATCACACTTGTTAGGGTAACGACTAATCTATCATGGCTATGGCTATTCAAGGTAACTACACATTTATTATGAAAAATAAAATTTGATGCATATGCAAAGAGGCAGTGACGCAATTTTAACATTCTCCGAAAAATCACATTTATAAAACTGAATTAAACATAAGAATAATAAAAACTATCTACCTGATTATTAAACGTTCTGTTACGTATGGGTTATTCTGAATGTCATATAAATGTTTGCGCAATGAGATTGTTGTACGTTTTCACACAAATACAGCATTTACTGATTACCCCATTATTGAGATATCCTATATATTATATATACCGTCATAGTATGTAAGAGTATGCTCTCCGAAGATGAGATGAGACGGAGTATGACAGCGGAGAGAGATGTTACATGACATAGAAAGACCTATAAATAATAAGCAATATGTACTCGTATGCAGGAACATGGTACGATTACCTATAGGCATGCTATTAGAAAATACTACAGTTAGCTACTCGTAGATGTTAATTATCGCTATATTCTGTGTTTAAATACATACGTAGTCTAGTCATATGGTGTTTTCGCGGAGAAATAAATACAGTAGTCTACTTCCCTTTCATACTTTACGTATTTGGGGGCGCTGAATTCGAATTTCAACTTTGCCACCTCGTAAATGTGATGCGTTCTGAGATATTCGAGAAAAACTCAGAAGAAAACGTTCTTTTTAGAGACTTTCGCTCATAACTCGAAAAGTATACATTTTAGAGAAAAGAATCTCGAGACAAGAATAAACTAGAGTAAATTTCCTACAAATAGCGATGATATTATTTTTTCTGAAATAAACCGCTTACGCGCTACTATGCGCTAAAAAAGGGCATAAATTCCACTCTTTTTAAAAAAATATTTTCTCTTTTAATTTATTGACTATAACTCAAAATATATAGACTTTTTTGGAAAAAATTGTTGAACAAAAATAAAGTACACTATATTTTCTACAATTAATGCTAAGAAGGTTTCTGAGACAGACTAACCTCTATTACGTTAGAGCGCATTGAAGTTCACTTTAGTACATTAGAATAAAATTCTTCATTATTTAAAATGGATATATAACATTAAAAAAAATAAAAAAATCTACTAAACTTCCTTGATGCTATAAATGCAAGGCTGAAATTTTTATATTTTAATATTTGCTACCCCTCAATAGCGATGGGTTGGTAGAAATTTGAGAATTCCTTAGAAACAAAAGCTCATTCTCCAGTTTTCTGTCCATAATGTGAAAATTAAAAACAATAGGGACAATTATACTTAGACAAAAATAAAGTACATTTTATTATCTATGAACTACCTTAGTAACTTTTTTTATTCAAATAGACGATTCAGCAGCCAGAGTCCGTTAAAAATTGTCCATATCTCGAAAATATTCTAAAATCTCTACTTATTTTGGTTTACCGCCTGCAAATAAGAAACTAAACGTTTTTAAGAAACAAAATATGAAAATTCATCAAATTTCCTACAAATTGTGTTTCTTGCGTTTTCGCCCTGGCGAACTGGTTCGATGTTAAGAAGCATCGAAATTTGGTATAGCGTGTCATATTAATTAAGCGTTGATAATACGAACTACGACTATGGTACGTGTGTTACATACCATAGTCGTAGTTCGTATTATCAACGCTTAATTAATATGACACGCTATACCAAATTTCGATGCTTCTTAACATCGAACCAGTTCGCCAGGGCGAAAACGCAAGAAACACAATTTATAGGAAATTTGATGAATTTTCATATTTTGTTTCTTAAAAACGTTTAGTTTCTTATTTGCAGGCGGTAAACCAAAATAAGTAGAGATTTTAGAATATTTTCGAGATATGGACAATTTTTAACGGACTCTGGCTGCTGAATCGTCTATTTGAATAAAAAAAAGTTACTAAGGTAGTTCATAGATAATAAAATGTACTTTATTTTTGTCTAAGTATAATTGTCCCTATTGTTTTTAATTTTCACATTATGGACAGAAAACTGGAGAATGAGCTTTTGTTTCTAAGGAATTCTCAAATTTCTACCAACCCATCGCTATTGAGGGGTAGCAAATATTAAAATATAAAAATTTCAGCCTTGCATTTATAGCATCAAGGAAGTTTAGTAGATTTTTTTATTTTTTTTAATGTTATATATCCATTTTAAATAATGAAGAATTTTATTCTAATGTACTAAAGTGAACTTCAATGCGCTCTAACGTAATAGAGGTTAGTCTGTCTCAGAAACCTTCGTAGCATTAATTGTAGAAAATATAGTGTACTTTATTTTTGTTCAACAATTTTTTCCAAAAAAGTCTATATATTTTGAGTTATAGTCAATAAATTAAAAGAGAAAATATTTTTTTAAAAAGAGTGGAATTTATGCCCTTTTTTAGCGCATAGTAGCGCGTAAGCGGTTTATTTCAGAAAAAATAATATCATCGCTATTTGTAGGAAATTTACTCTAGTTTATTCTTGTCTCGAGATTCTTTTCTCTAAAATGTATACTTTTCGAGTTATGAGCGAAAGTCTCTAAAAAGAACGTTTTCTTCTGAGTTTTTCTCGAATATCTCAGAACGCATCACATTTACGAGGTGGCAAAGTTGAAATTCGAATTCAGCGCCCCCAAATACGTAAAGTATGAAAGGGAAGTAGACTACTGTATTTATTTCCTGAAAATGCCATTAAATTTGCTCTCGTTACTGCACTAACGTACCTAATATTATCATTCACTCGAAGCGGTAGTGACTACACATAACAGTCACTGATATTTTATTCACGAATTTATGGACAACCAGGTTAAATTTTAATACGAAATATTCACGCACGACATTTATACATTTTCTAAAACATTGTGCCTACCCGTTTTTTAAGTACCTAGAGGGAAATATTTAAACGCAGATCCAAGTTGTGAAAATACCCTGACCCAAAGTCTCAATACGTGTTGTGACGATGTGATGAATAACCCATAGTCAAAGTAGGAAGTTTACTAATCACAGAAGAACACAACACACAATAGATATGTCCAGAGTCCAGATTAATTGGAAAAGGAATACTTTCATGATCCATTTCACTGAAATATTACTTGTTCTTTTTACCATCGCTTTTAGAAATACGAACAGACCCAATAAATAATTCTGAACAGTTACTTATATTAAATTATATATAATATTATGCTTATAATGTGGGTAACGACTAACGAGCACTGTCGGTAATAAGCGAATCATGTCACATTTAAAATTTAAACGATTTATACATACCTACTTCAAACATTGTGTTGAAATCGACCTAATTATAGTTGAATAATAATCATAAATATAGAAGCTAGAATGCATATGTAACACTATACGTAGACCTATATCTGATAGCAAAATACTTAATTCAATAAAAATCTCATAAGTATACAGCGACAAACTTCAACTACACTGTAATAATAGGACACGAATCATACAACTTTTTATTGGTAACTAGCTAAGTTACCAGTGCTTCGCAACGGCAAATTTGGGTGGTGAAGACGGGAAGATCGGTAGATCGAGAAGAAGGGTAACCGCGTTCATCTGTTCATTCATTCTGACAACTTTCTAGAAGGTTCTGCAATGTTTAAGAACTTCCACAACTTTCTATAAGGTTCTACAATGTTCGATTCACCTTTACAATTTTCTGGAAGGTTCTACAAAGTTCGTATTTTTCCACAACTTTCTAGAACGTTCTACAATGTTTGATTAATCTCTACAATTTTCTAGAAGGTTCTACAAAGTTCGCCTTGTTTCCACCGCCTTTTAGAAGATTCTACGTAATTCTCTGAGCGCTTGGATTCCTTCGTTCTGGTTAAGTCTCCCACTATGACTTGACCGATTCAAAATTTGACAAAAGATTGTGTTCTGCTCGTAATGATCTTTCACTTGTCACCAAACACGGCGGTATGCGGTGACTGGATCCTCTCGATCACTTGGTATCTCCTGATGGCTTGAGCTGGACAAAATATGACGTGCGATCTGAATTTGTCTTCCAATGCCCTTTCACACGATACCACACACGACCCACACAAACCTTAGATCCCCTCATCAGCAAAATTTCTCACAAGGTTCCGCATTTTCAGAAGTTTTCGGCATTCGGCAAGGCATTCGTGAACAAAGTTTGGTCAAAATTTCTCCAGGCGTTCCAAAGATATGGTGGAACAAACATACCCACATAATACATATGTCCATTTTTATTGTATGTCTTTACATATAAATATATAAGATAAGAATTCTCTTGTCGAAATGCGCTTTGTAAGGACGCAGAGTGTGACCCAACCCAACCCCCCGAAAAGTCTTTCACGGGACGGAATATCGTTGTTCCGTCCGCGATTATAGGGAAGCATCCGTGATTGTAGCATGTGTAAAAATGCACAGGTGATTTACTTTCATTCGGAAAGACTATTTAAACTCAGTAGACAGATTTAGTTTACACGCAATGACGCAACGATGCAACAACGCTTACACTCATCAAATAACAGTTTCGTCTATCACTTATTACACCACGGCTGAACCGACAAAGAGGGTTAAATGTCAAAATAACATCTGGGTACACGCAGAGGTATTTACATATTGATATTACACATGCG
Source organism: Ceraclea dissimilis (assembly GCA_963576895.1). Lineage (NCBI taxonomy): Eukaryota > Metazoa > Arthropoda > Insecta > Trichoptera > Leptoceridae > Ceraclea > Ceraclea dissimilis. The sequence continues at coordinate 12,776,993 of OY756358.1, read as the reverse complement.
AGTTCCATAATGTCAGATAACCCTTTACATATATACAATTCGTCGATAATACAATAAATTTGTTAATGTGTAAGTTAGGTAGGTAGATAACACTAGAGTTATGAAAGGGTTTCCAGATTCCATTAACAGCAATGATTCTAGTAGAATTAATTACATTGGTAGTTAAGTTTACTCAGATAATCAAAATTGTACTGATTAAGATTACCCTCACCACCAATCACTAACAATTATTGCACATTTTTATCTTTACAATTACATTATATATTCACATTTCGGGTCAATTTATAATTTCTTTTTCCTCTTTATTTTACAAATTAATAAATAATAAAAGTAAAAAGAAAAATGAAATAATTATTTTTCTGGAACGGTGATTTTATTTATTATACTAATCGGAAACGTGTAAATATGTAGAATCGTGATAAAAGGAAACTGCGTAAATCATCAGCAGAGAGGACAAAGCGACTGAAGATTTGAAAAAATACGTTGGTTCAAGAATTTGAGTCGCGGATGACGGAACCAAAAGACTGAAAAGCTCTGCGTCAAAATTTCAGAGATATTTATTGCCTTTGGCGTCACCTCGTGGTTTCTCCGATAGCTCCCTCAAACTTCTCAGGTCAGTTTCCCACAACGAGACTACAACATGTGGACAAAACGAATCTTTGGATTTTGAAGGAAGGAAAAAAGGAGTTAAGCATTCACTCCGCAATATGGCATTTCAACCTAATAGAATATTATAGTACCTACTGTCCTTACAATCAAGTACTACTGAATATTACAATCATTACAATAGTCTTATCTACACATGACTCATAGAAAAAAAAACAATACCACAAAATTAGTTTAAATTGCTTAGTTAGACAGGAAATGCATTGTGTACCTACACTCTACATACTCTTTATCTAGACAAATCAATAACATTGCCATTGTTGAACCAAGCGAAGATCGAATACAGATTGGTGATTGATTGTACGAGTATAATGTACTATCCTATACTATTATCAAATTACTAAAAATAGAGACTAGGGCTTACAATTCCTGCTAAACAGACGAAAATATTGGCGTAATAGAGCCTGGGATCCAAATGCTTGTTGACTGCGATTCCATTTCGAAATTAACAATAAATTCTCGATGACACAGAGCACAGACTAGTATACAATATGCTTGTATTTAGAGAACAATTCACCACATTCATTACAACTGAATACAAATGCAGTAGTATTAAGATGCGTCATCAGGTCGAGTTACTACAGACTCGAGCTCGATAGAGCAGAGATACATGTTATTGTGGAGAGTGGAGCAACATACAATATTGTATGCATAACAATACAGTCATGACATGATGTCACACTGACATTTGGGAGTGTCCTCCTGCTTTTGGGTAGCCCGGGGCAAATGTCTATCATCTTATGTCAACACAAAGGTGTACCTCTACACACGAATTATTAATACAGATTTTTCTATAGAACGAAAATGAAAGTGCTTTATAAGAATATGATACCGACTATACGAGTATACGTGTGACGATATAAGAGTAGAAGTTTCGGGAAGGAAACAGGATGTTAGTAATTAGAGTTTTATGTCAGTTTGATAATACATTCGTGTTATCAATACGTCCAAAAAACTAACATATATCTAAATAAAACATTGAGCTACACTGCAAAATTTAAATACATTTAGTCAATTCCTCCAAAAACTTTTCCAAAGACACGAATAGGTTGTTTAATTATTGCGTTTTCATGGGTGAGTCAATTAATCTCATTCTCTGGTTTAATAATTAATTTACTAATTACTTCCTCACTACAAAATACCTCTGAATAAAACATTGTCAAATAGCGATAACTGACGGGTAGAACTTATTGATAAGATAGAATTAACATTGTGATAGATATATACAATATACCTTGCAGACATGTAGCGCAGGACAATGCATCAATCAAGGATATCATACAGACACAGACCATCACCATACAGTAGAGTTGATGGATACTCAGACTCAATACTGATGAGTGATGATAAGTTGTGATGGGCGGGAGTTCTTCCCGTTACTACGAAATCATAACACCTGATAGACGAAGGGAAAAAGTATTATACTATACCAAAGCATCATTATTAGCTATCGTGATGCCATATTACCATACCTAGATTTTCGATAACTCGAGTTTTCCATTGTTAAACACATACTACTACAGGGTGTTTGATAGATGGATGTATATATTTTCAGGGGTGGTAGTATAGGTCATTTGGCATCTTTTGAGCCAAACTTAGCTTAGTCCAAAATCGCACGGTTCTCGAGTTATTCGAGATTTTAACTTTTTATCGAAAAACCCCGAATTACTCAAGATTTACCCCAATAGTTTCGTAAGTATAGGTACCTACTCAGTTCTGTAATTATTTTTTGTTTCTGGAATATGTGTTTGGTCTATTAAAGTCATTAGTTTTAATTTAAAGAAACAATAATGATAAAAAATATCGAATTAAAGTTTCGATAAATAGTTATTTAAAAAACGAGTCACGACTTTAGATGAGATTTTCCTTAAGAAGAAAATTGCCATAAGATTCAGAAATTGGGAAAAAACTTATCTGATTTATGCTCTTTCAAATGATGTACAAAACATAATAATAATACATTAGTTTCATAAAGATATGATACAATAACTTCATTAGATCACTGCTAATTTAAGAGAATTTCCATACAAGTTTGAAAACATGAAATCGAAGGAAATGTATTGTTCAGTATGCAACCTATTCCTATGGTAAATATGTATGGAAGTTTGCTTTAATTTGTAGTGATCTCATGAAGTTATTGTACCATATCTTTATGAAACTAATGTTTTATTATTATGTTTTGTACATCATTTGAAAGAGCATAAATCAGAGAAGTTTTTTCCAAATTTCTGAATCTTAAGGCAATTTTCTTCTAAAAGAAAATCTCATCTAAAGTCGTGACACGTTGTTTAAATAACTATTTATCGAAACTTTAATTCGATATTTTTTATCATTATTGTTTCTTTAAATTAAAACTAATGACTTTAATAGACCAAACACATATTCAAGAAACAAAAAATAATTACAGAACTGAGTAGGTACTTATACTTACGAAACTATTGGGGTATATCTTGAGTATTTCGGGGTTTTTCGATAAAAAGTTAAAATCTCGAATAACTCGAGAACCGTGCGATTTTGGACTTAGCTAAGTTTAGCTCAAAAGATCCCAAATGACCTCTACTACCACCCCTGAAAATATATACATCCATCTATCAAACACCCTGTATATTTTTCGAATTCAATATTTTAGAATTTATGCTTCTCTCTTAGAATTAGAATTTTCTTAGTAGGATTAGTAGGGTGTATAAAACTATTAGATCGCAAACGAGGAAACTTTCAAGCGACTTCCCTTCTCACGAAAAATCTATTACTTACACTACAAAATGGTAGCTTCACGCATGTCTTTAAAATGCATTTAGAATTATCTTCCGTAAAATATAGGCGCAGAAAGTAGCAAACGAGGAAGAAAAATCTCTCCAGGACATCGAGACTATAAAAATAGGAGAGAAGAAAAATACGTAAAGAGAAATTCTTACAGTAGGTACTTTAAATTGGATTGATTGCAAATAGGTATATAATAGGAATGCAAATAGGTATATATACGAATAGGAATGGTACCTTTAGATAATACAATATATATTTATATGTAGCTTCCTAACTTTATGTCGGCAACAAACATCTGAAACAGAAAACTTTTTCATGATGTTAATTTTAAATACCTAGTTTTAATTTGTTGACTTATATTATATTATTAGTAGGTGAAGGTACACGATACAATATTGTTGCCCAGAGAGAACAAGCATAGGCTAGGAATGGTATCATAATGATATATTATATACACCTAGTGCAATGTAGGTAGGTACATTGGAATGCAATATGACTGTGTGTTCCTTTAGCTCTACCATTACATTACATTACCATCAGCACAACACTCTATCTGTAATGTATACACACTACACTACACTACACTACCCAGCATAGTATACCTACCTAACACTGTCATGTAATGGTAGTTGAGTTGGTATGGTACCAACTAGTATGTAATCATAATAAAATAGCTCAGCACCGAGTATGAAAGATAAGACTTGTAGCAGACATCAGCCACTTACATGTTACATGTAGGTACAACACAATACACACAGACACAATACCATCATATGAATATACCATGTAACACAAATGGATAATACATTACAATTTAAAACTCAACCAACACACACACATACACACAACAAAAGTAACACACATAGTTTTGAATCAGGTCATATTATGTATTACATACAATAATGAATGATAAATTGGTAGTACTGAGTACATCGCTACCATAATATTTTCATTAATCCGTTTTATCAAAATTGAACAGTTTAGAATGAGAACTCATGGTCACAGTTTGGCGGCTGCTAAGAGTTTATCTACACAAAGTGCTAGACTTCACCATATTACATATTATAGTATAGAGCAGCGGTTCCTAAATTGTGTTCCGCGGAAGGGTCCCAGGGGTTCCGTGAGTTAGAGCGTATTGTCTTAGTAAATCCTGAAATTTCATTCTTCACACTAAATACCTACGTACGGTAAAGATTCTTCACTAAAAACATAGTTTTTCTTTTCAAGTCGAATATAACATACAAACGTGTCATGGGTGTTAAAACACTAGCGGATCCATGGGGGGCTAGGGGACTGAAGCCTCCCCCAAAACCATGAGTGACAGTACTTTATATACAACTAGTTTTCGAAGAATCACAGTATTACTACATAATTTTGTCATCACGTCATGAATTTTCTAAAACTACTACATTATTTGGTAAAAAAATTCGCCTGCGGCGCTAATTTATTATGTTTATCTTCTCACTCCACCGATTTTTCTAAAAAAAATTCGCCTGCGGCGCATTATTCTAACCCTGGTAGTTAATCTAAAATTGTATTTTACTTGCGGCCCGTCGCTCTTTTATAATTTCAAATGGCCCTTCATCCAAAAAGTTTGCCCAGAGGCCTGCTATATAAAGGCAAGCAGGTTCATTATTTCACACACTATCAAATAAAATTCGCCTGCGGCGCTATTTTTTTTTGGGTATTTCTAGAAAATAAATTAAAGGATAAGTATGGGAATCATGACCTTCTTCACTCAGGCTCAAAAAAAGTCGCTGTTTACATTTTTTATGCCTTAAGGTCTAATTTCCATGTGACGACCTTCACCCCCCGCAAAATTGAATACTGGATCCGCCACTGTATGTAATTTTTGTCAATTTGCTTTTTTGTTGTCGAATGGGGTTCCACGAAAAAAAGGTAGATCATTTAGGGTTCCGTAGCCAAAAATAATTGGGAACCGCTGGTATAGAGAAATACAGAGAAGAGCTATAACTGCTCGACCTACGATGCTCGCTCAGTGATCAATGAATTCTTTAACAAATTGTCCATATCCATGGTCGTCAAATCTATCTATGTATATATTTGTGCGGCCCGCTAAATACAAATAATTTTTCATATAAATAAATTGCTAAAACCTCACCAAAACAAAAACAGGTAGGTAATATTACCACACGTTTTCTCACCATATCATAAATTTTCTAAAATCATCACAAATAGATTTTTTTTTTCGTAAAAATTGTCTGCGGCGCTAAACATACTATGTTATTTATATTTAAGTGGATACATAAGTATGTTTTTTATTTCACGAAAAATAAACTACATTTTTATCACGATCTTTTTCTATGTAGGCAGGTTGCTTGCTTGTCTTGACGAAAATTTTGCCTGCGGCGCTGCTTTCACGATCGCTGGCATCTTACAGAAAGATTGCTAGGATTATCACTTCCCCCTTTTTTCGTTACATAATTTTCACCTGCGTATAGCGTCGTTTTACCTCATTGCGTATATAAGTTTGGATAATCCCATCCCCAGTACAGTCGTTGGACATGAAATATAAATCTTGGAGAAAAGACAATGGATAATGTTCAAAGTATTGAACAATATTAATTCCAGTGTAATATGGAAATAGATTAGTCATATCAATAATAAGAACACAATACCCAACACTTATATCCTACTGCAACAAGTATCTATGTTGGACATAGGTACTTGTAAGAACAATTACATACATATTAATATGACCTTTGAGCAATTAATTCCTATAATATACCTAATGAATAGCTTATAACTGCTTATAACAGAGGCTTTCCTAGTGTAGTTTGATTATAAACACAGCAAGAGGTCTATGAAAGTGGGAAGATTAGGTATCTGTATGTTAGGTTAGAGGGAATGTAAGCGTGGGAGATAATATAGACGCGAAACCAGTGGGTGGACAATGGAATAAATGCCAAACACCCCTTAAATTGGACATATCTACACATTTCCCAACACGACACAACCTTATTGATTGGTGACAAACCATTAGTACAATAGTGAAGAAATCATTTATCACTCTCACGACTATTTTAAGAAGAATTATCTGGTGGATGTATGTAGGTTAGGTATGTATGTTTGTTTCACCATAACTCTGGAACGTCTGGAGCAATTCTGACCAAACGTGGTACACGAATGCCTCGCTATTTGGAACGAATACTGTGTGGTAGAAATTTCTGGAAATGCGGAACCTTCTGAGAAATTTTACTAATTTGGGGATCCAAGGGTTGTGTGGGATCGTGTGTGGTATGGGTATCGTACGAAACGGCATTGGAAAATAAATTCAGATCGCAAGTCATACTTTGTCAGGCTCAGGACTTCAGCAGACACTGCGTGATCGAGAGGACCCGATCACCGCATACCGCCGTGTCGGTGTTTCATGATATATCTCAACGAGTAGAACACAAATCTTTCGTCAAATTTTGAATCGGTCACGTAATAGTGGGAGACTCTATCAGAACGATGGAATTCAAGCGCTCAGAGAATTACAAAGAATCTTCTAGAAGGCTAGTAAAGCTGCTACTCGAACTTTGTAGAATCTTCTACAAAATTGTATGGTTTAATCGAACATTGTAGAACTTTCTAGAAAGTTGTGGAAGTTGATATAATATACACAATAAAAAAAGTTTGAATTTGATAGTACCTCCTGGAAAGTCGTCAGAATGAATAAACGGATGAACGCGGTTCGGGTCATACTGTCATTTTACTTCACCACCCAAATTTGCCGTTGCGAAGCACGGGTAACTTAGCTAGTATATTATAAACAATAATTGTGTATGGAAGCATATCAGAATTTTGAAATAAATTACAAACAATAAACTCAATCATCGTGTAGGGAGCAGTAATAGGCATTTAAATAAAATCCTGCGAAAAATGTTATTTTGAAAATACCTATCCTGCAATCCTGTACCTACATAATACTAATGCTTTAGATCCTAATGTACCTATGCGTGGTGGGCAAAATAATTCAAACTGTAAGTAATAATAGGTATGTAGGTTCCAAACATTATATACTATAACTAATATGTAGATTGTAGGTACTCGTAATCGTATATAAATAGTATTCTTAGGATTGAGATGGTAGACTTCCGGACTTCGTTTGACCTAATGTAAGAAATTTGAAATTTCTGAAATGTACATTACATACATGGCTGCCTGCGGCAGGTTGAAATAAATCCTTGGGAACAAAGAGGTGCCAATAAGCCTGAAAGCTTCGTCTACGACTCGTGTATCTTACCAGTGACCAAGTACGGCCTAGAGACTATGTCCCTCACTATCACAAGCGTACAGAAACTAAAATGTGTTCAGCGAGCAATGGAAAGACAAATGTTGGGTGTCAGTCTTCGAGATAAAATTATAAATAAGGAGATTAGACGTCGGACAAAAGTTGCCGACATCGCAGAAAGAACAGCAAAGCAAAAATAGCAGTGGGCGGGACGGCGGGACACGTGGCGAGACAGGACAGTGTCAGATGGACACATAATCCTGAAGTGGAGGCCCTAGGAGGACAAGAGGCGTAGGAAGACCACAGAAAAGGTGGACAGATGACATTGTCCAGCTTACGGGTCGTAGATGGCAGCAGATAGCCCAAGATAGAAGACAGTGGAAGAGTTTACAAGAGGTCTATATCCAGCAGTGGAACGCAAGTGGCTAGCAACAAACACAACAAATCACAAACATGTATGCTTTGATTATCGAAGTACCTAATCAAATTATTTTCATTCCACTCATGTATGCCTGGCCACACACGCACCCGAAGTTCAGTTCCGGAATCGACCGTTTTGCAAAAAAGTTCCGATCAAAACCTCTCTCTGACTTCAGCGTCACCCCGATTTTAAATTCAGAAAGAGGTTTTGGTCGGAACCTTTTTGCAAAACGGTCGATTCCGGAACTGAACTTCGGGTGCGTGTGTGGCCAGCCTTTGTAAACGTTTCGTGTAATGTTAGAGGAACAAATAAAACTAGGATTACCCAGGGAATTATTTACAATAAATTATCTAAACTTTTTTGCCTTTTTTACCTAGATTTACTCGACCTTCCACGATATCACGTCACAATTATTCTTTCTTTTCCATGTGATATACACTGGAAGAATATATTTTATAGCTACTCATTACACAACACAACTGTTGAACAACATTGTACTAAAAATAGGTATGTTAGTGTGTAGTACCTGTGTACAAAGACCTGCATTGCTCCCTGATATACCTAGGTCTGTATCAATAAGATATGACTCCTGAGGATGGATGGTTGCAGGTGAAAGCTCTTACAGGAAATTGTAGGGGGGGGGGGGTACATTGATGTAATGGTGAAAATTAGTTAATGGGGCGAGAGGCCAAATTACTAGGTAGTTACTTAAAAGGATCTGGCAAGATCTTATACACACACTAGTAGTGTTGATAATGTTAAGACATGTGTAAGAAAAGTCAGCTGTGAAATGTGTGAACTAAAACATACCTACACCTTATAACTAATTGATATCAAACATTTTAAATATTTTTTTTCATCACAACGTCAAATTAATTTTGCGCAAATTATGTTGGGTGTTATTAATTTTTATACGCACAGCATTTAGTGGCTATCTCATTACTTGGATTTGATTTAGTGCAGTGGTAGTAACATAGTTAGTAGATTTACGTTACGCAAGGACATGTTTAGAGATGTCGACAAGCTAAATAAATTGTCGTAAAGTAAAATGCCACCATATTGCTATGGGATATTAAAAACATTTATTTTACATTGTATAAATACAATTCACATCTGAGGGGATGAATTCCAGGAACACCGTCTGACATTTCCCACCCACCCACGTCTACTGCACCATATGGCTCTACAGTCTACCAGATAAAAACCCTTCAGTACTTCAAATCAAGTCCTTTCACCACTGCTTGGGAATTTTAATGAGTGATTTGCAAAGTACAAATTCTAGGGATATATTCAGTGATTTGTTTATGCTGTAAAGTAATAACAAGCATTGTACCACACACATCAACATTTTTAGACATAACTGCGCCGGTACGTGGGTATATTTTGTATCTGCGACATTCAAAATAAATGTCGATCCATATGTTTAGATACTTCGTTAAATACACTAATTTGTATATAATGAAAATGATGAGAGATCACAAAGACAATATTAATTATACATGTATTACCGCTGGGTGCACACTGAACAGCGTATAAGAGCAAAAAGGGATCTAAAAATAATGAACAGTCACGGATAAAATAAATGTTTATTACTCACATAAAAGTGCGATAATTGATGATTTCCAGTAGTGAGTAGTGTCACACAATACACTATTATTAGGTATACTGTAATACAAACAGGGATTAACAGCTATTTCATACATAAAAACAAGATCACAACTTTAATATGACCAAATTACTCTAGTCCAAACGTCAGTGATGTCTTTGTTTACTAGTATTTTATGAGAAAATAGTCACACGAAAATATACAAATACTTTTGGTGAAGTATAAATGATAGTTTTTATGAATTACAACAGCGATAAATGTCAAGTAATTGAACGAATAGTACAATAACAGCAATGTGAATTTGTTAGTAAGGGCGTTTCACAAAACTTTTGACACACCCGACACTTTATTCCAAAACCGGCGACTGGCGGCGAAAAGCGGCGACGTGTCATCGAAATCACATTCGGCTGAGATCGGAACTTCGGGTCTGTTCGTTCATCTTCGGTAGTCTCAACGTCCGCGTGAACGCAAAAGTGAATGCCCTCACTCGTTCGGGGTCTAGGACATTTCGCCTGAAATACTTTTCGCGGAATATTCGAGAACGAGTTATTATAATATACCCGATTGCACAATAAATTCAATCATTTAGGTTAACTAGGAGAAATCGCAGCAGTGCGACTAGATTATGATTTATTATTACCAGCAGCTAATTTCGTTGTACATGCATTTTTTACGTGAAGATAAACATGTAGGTACATGGCCGTAGGCAGGGGGGGTTCAAACCCCCCTCGAAATTCTCCAACCATTCCACCGTTTTATACATAGGAGAAATGAATTAATACCACATAGTTCCTTCATCGTGTTGTGAATTTTCAACAATTATTGTGAAAATTCTTTAAAAATTTCTAGCTACTATAATTAGAAAGATGGTTTGTTCGCAAACAATAAACCGAACGTTCAAAAACATAGAGTTGTTTTACGGATTTATCTCTAAAAACATCTCTGCATAAGTATTGATCATCTGAAAACCTTGAACTATGGACAAGGATTCTTTTTTAATTCATCTTCTTGTGTCTGTCTGTCGCTTATATTTACTAACAACTTAATTTTACTGAAAATAACTAAGTATTCAGATTTTTTATTTTATTTTAATAAACTGCTTTAGTTATGTAAATTATAAACAATGTCGTGACACCATCCCTATTCTCTTGATAAAATCAAAATTATATACACACACAAGGTAGACATAAAACTTAGGTTACTTTTATCTTCTTAATCCTCAAGGACTGATGCATTCTGAGTAAAGGAAACTGGAGAGCTTATATAACAAATTGTATGAATGTGACAGAAGCCTGGAGTGTGTGTAAGGGCAGGGTGATTTGTCCTCTTTGACTGTACCACGCAAGGGTCACGGTGTAAGCATCGAACAGATAGACATTTTCTTTCACACTCTTAAGGCTCGGTCACCCGACGAATAGTAGAATAATATCGTCGGCTAGTAATATCGCTTTTTCGTTTGCTCGCGTAACAATAAGCAAAGGGCAAACGAGATAGCAAAATTACTAGCCGACGATACTATTCATTGAGCAACCAAGCCTTTAAACTTTAAATCAAGGATGGCTGTTGTACATTTATTTATAGTTTTCCTGTAATTTGATGATGCCTAAATAAGTCACGAAGACTTGTGCAAAAGTGAAGAAATGATATGATGGTGGTACAATGCTCGACTCGACGAACGTTTTGGAATTTTATGGAATACAGGACGGAGAGAATCTTATAAAGGGAATAAATAATAAACTGCAACATCAAGTTTTATATAAAAATATTTAATTCACAGCAGGACTTATGTATAAACCTAAATTATGATTAATCAATGTTTATATTTTCAACAATAACAGTTTTAATTGTTAGAATTAATAACGTGTAGGTAAGGGAAGATAGGGCAGAACGGGGTACTGTTAATAGTATATTCCATACTACAAGAATACTGATCAGCGTCAAGCTACCCAAATGCACTTCACGCTGGTGTTAGTCAGCCTCCCAAATCTGACAGCTGTGATTGAATTTATTTTCATTGAAATTTATTTAAACAATATTTTTGCTGTTTTTTCCAGTTTGAAAACAGGAAATTGAAAAGAATGTGCTGTTCACTATGCATCCTGTACCTGTGTTAAATATCTACGGAAATTTACTTAAATTAGAAGTGACCTATTTAGGTTATTCTATCCTAGACTGATGGAACTAATGTTTTGTATATCATTTGAAAGAGCATAAATCAGAGAAGTTTTTTCCATATTTCCGATTCTTAAGGCGATTTTTTTTCTCAATGATAATCTTCTCCAAAGTCGTAACTCATTTTTGAAATATTTATTTCTCGAAACTTTAATCCGTTATTTTTTATCATTATTGTTTCTTCAGATTGAAACTAATGACTTAAATAGGCGAAACACATACTGGAGTAACAGAAAATAATGATAAAACTATGTAGGTACCGTTCCTTACAATGATATTGGGGTAAAACTGGAGTATTTTGGGTATTTTCTATAGAATGTGAAAATCTCGAAAACCGTGTGACTTTGGACTCAGGTAAGTTTAGTTCGAAAAATCGTAAATGACCTGTACTATCACCCTCAAGTTATCTGTATCCATCTATCAAACACCCTGTATATTACTGTATTTATATAATCGTGTATGCAAAGAAAATATTCCTATTCATCATATCCAATGTTTATTTTGTGAAAGAATAATATGCAACTCATAAAACAGCATAACCTCCTTAAGTACCCAGTTCTGCCCTGCCTTCCCGTAGCTATATTTGAATTCTACTCATTCCAATTGAATTGATTAGTGACCTATCCAAGATGAAGATGCTACATACATGAAATTGAATTTTTTGTGATGAGTTTGTAGTATGACACAAAATGGTAATTATATCAATAAAATAATCGGCTGTCCAAAATATTATACTAATTATGATTGATACAGAGATAGTTTTTTATCCATTTAATGTAACCACTTTGGATTGGCTAGTGGAAATTGCCACTAGACAATAAGCTTGCCTTTTCACGTACTTACCTGTTCAATAAAGAGTATTTCAAGATTCACAGTGCAAGATGGTCATGCTGAATGTGCTACCATCCATCGGTTGGTTTAGGTAATCACTATACTCTGGAGAATAGTTCACCATTCAGCCCTTAACACCTGTGTATGTCACTGTTAATATGATAACTACGATGTAGAGAAAACCCACTCATTCATAAAATAGATTTGTACTGTTCTCTGATAAAGTATTTTATTTTTATTTCATAGGTACCACAAAGGTATTAAAATTAGATCAGGCCTGGATAAACTGCAGCACTTTTTGCATTTATGGTTTGCATTTAAAAAAAAAAGACCATTTCCTATGCATTCGAAAACTTAAAATAGAATTCACAAATAAAATTAATAAAACGTTAGAGGATGTAAACCAGTCCCATTTATCTACTAATTAAAAATTGTTAATTATTAAAGATTTTTTTTAACGAATTGAATGAATGTGATCTAAGCAAGAAATGTAGCTACCCCGCAAGGGACGGGGTGAGGCTATAGAGTAGTACTACATGTAGTATATTACTAGCGGCCCACTATACAATTTTAATTCCTAATGCAGCTTTCAGATTGAAAAATTTACCCAGGCCTAGATTACACAATAACTAATGGTTAATAATGAAGTCATAGGTAAAGAGGTCACTTAAAATGTCAATTTATTAAGATGATCTTTTTTGATTAGAAATTTTCGTCCTGAATACAATTTTTCTTGGGTATAAAATGAATTACCGTAGTCCTTTAATATTCACGTATGTCATATTGCTAATAGTAGTTTAATTACATAAATACATATATATTTTCTCTCCCTTTACTAAACCATATTACACATATTAAAATTTAACCTTATTTAGGTTCTCATTCAAGAAAAATGTCCAAATTTTAATAATAAATTTACAACCATGGATGCCATGCTGGGTCCATCCTGCATAGATTATCATGACTATTTGCTACTGCTACTAATGTTGTCACTCTGCTGTCAGCACCATCAAACTGTGCCAAAGAAGTCAAGCGACCCATGATGGCCGTCACAGCTTTGGTCACTAAGTTAATCACAGTTTCATTATCAACATCCGTTGGGATTTTGGTGTCCGTAGAAGTCGACGATGACGCAGAAGTCGTGGGAACATTACTCTTGTCCTCTAACTTTTTCTTATACCCAGCAATCATCTCGTCACGAAGAATAGTGCGAAGTATCGTTTGTATCTAAAACATAAAAATATTGAAATTATAAATAAGACACTACCCAACTACCAAAAATTAGTCCTATATCTGTTCTAAAGACATTTCGTTACGATTAAAGTAGTCATATAAGCGACTTGCAGTCCATTTAAAATATGTGGGAGTAGTCGTAGTGGGCCCACGTTATAGGACTAGTTTATATCGGTCGCGTCAAGACGAATATTTGTTTGACGAATACGAATTTGAGACATACGTAGAGCTGCCACTACTAATACTAACTACTGATATACTGCTTGTTTTTCCATCGGGAAGTTCAACTGCACCGTATTAATATATCAGTGTCAATTTTATTTTTATGTAATCAAACAAATAGGTACCTAGGTAACAAAATAAGATCAAATTTCTTAAAACAGTTGCCAATTATTTTCCTACAAGTGAGGAAGCGTCATCATATAAGAACAGAAGACAGAACGCCAGCCTGCCATATCTCTAAAGGCACTCATCTCTCCTATTAGCAGATTCCCTATACATTCTTCTGGATGATCTTATTCCCAGTGCATTCCACCCTGATTCTTCCTTTTTCACTAGCATAGCTTCAGCATTACTAGCATATAAAAGTAATTATTCAAACAGGATTGTAGGCAGATGAAAATACCTTGAAATTTGGTGTGACAAGACACCGTGCTGTCGCAATAATAGACGCCGTCAATGGTCCACTTATTCCAATAGAGGTTATAAACTCTGCAATGTTCGGAGTTAATCTAAATGGTACTGGACGATTGGCATCTAACTCACCTGAAAAATAACAATACGTATCTTATTTTACATAGTAAAGTCTTTTGTGCAATTCAGGAAATGTTTCCATTTACTGTGCTAATATGAGCACACACCAATTCATAAAATCCTGTCCCTATAAATGTTCACTGCCTCTGAGGTGGGTTGGAGGGTTCCAACAACTCTAGTATGTGGTAAATCTAGTGCCACGTAACAAAATAAAATCAAACCATGAGAAAATAACACTTACACGTGACGTCATCAACTTCAAACTTGAAGTATGAAATATTGACAAGACCCGAGTCTTGGTGTATGTACATCATATCAGGATTAAGCCGGGTCAAGTGAAGGACATACTCCGCAAAGCAGAACAATGACAACTGTAGGGTAAACATCTTTCTGAATGTCCAATAATCAGTGGCCGATTGAAAGGTCTGCGCTGCCCAGTCGCGGAAAAGCGTTCTCGGTACCATGTTGGTTTGCACTTCTTTAAGAATGTCACGGAGTACTTGATGAGAAGCTTGCGATCCCCGAGCTTGCACTGCGGCCAGTCTCTCGTAATATCTGGCCACAGGAGCATCATGTTCCACACTGTGAGTGTTGCAAGCTGAGCGGTAGATATCTAACAAAGCCATCGAGCTGGGATTATCTTCTACAAGTCTCATTTGAGGCGATACAGCCACCACCTTGGGCACAGTGAAATGTAAGAATCTTCTAGATGTTTCCTTTTGTTTGCCCAAGTACAGATTCAACATCCTCAGGAGCTGCAGTACTCGTTCCTCTCTCCTGGCATCCCCAAGTCCAGAGTCATTCACCACTAAGTATGGATAGATTTTTCCATTGTGTCCTCGAATATACAACCTTCTGGCAGCCGTATTATGTTTCTGGACAACTTCTACACGAGGCATAAATCGAGCTATTCTAATGAAGTAATGGGAATGTTTCGGTAAAAGGAATTCACCAGGAAGATCAATGTCGGCAGTCTTAAGGCTGAAGTTAGACAGGAACCTACATTTTTCTTCAATGAGGAACGATCTAGAATAAAACATCAAGAATGAATTAAATATAGGAGTGATGGTGTATTTTGTTGAGATAGTATATTATAAGAGATTAAGACGTACTTTGGTAACAACTTAGTTTTAGCTTCCAGTATCCGCACCCACTTGTTCAGTTTGTTGATGAGGTTCTGCAATCTCATGGCACCGGGCTGAGAGAAGTCAAAATCAGTAGTAAACTGGCCCTTCATCTTCTGGAAGACGGGGTCTTGCACGATGGCCTGTGCCCTTCTCGCCAGACTCTCGGAAGCGGCTGAGGAGAATGTTGCACTTACAGAACTTGATATATTTTCTGAAATTAAAATAGCATACAGTACTGATGATACTAGAGAGTGGCTGCACAGGGTGAGGCAGAGGGATGAAGGGAATAGACCAAGTAGTGTAGAGTAATGAATGAGATGGTGGAGTGACACGGGAGGATTGCATGTGGTGTATCAGGTGCGTATTAATATAATATAATATAGTGGCGGGGAATCTAAGTGGCGGTGGAATCCTACGCTATGCAAAAACACTGCCACCTACTCATGCCAATTCCAATACCAAAAGTTGAGACGAGCTTCTTCACAAAATTCAGCGTATGCGGAGTGATGGTCGCTTCATTCACAGCTACTCTGTTGTCAAATGCAATGGCGTAACACTTGGCCAGACCCTGACGTAGCTGCCTCAACACCTCCTCATACCAGTTCTCACGGAACCACACCATCTGGAATTAAAACAAATTTATTAGTAATATGTGGTGGTGAAAGATTTCAACAATTACAAAGCAGTCACTGCCTCAGTGGTAATCTGTACCTGATCCACAATGCCCTCCAGAGAAGACAGAATAGTTGGATGCAAGTCCCTCTGCATGTGCATAATCTTGGAGCATCTCCACATAGGCAAAGTAGCCTTAATGGGGCCTGTCTCTGCACCAGACTGTGCACTTCCACTTTGGGAGGCTGTACTGCTTCCGATCGACCCTGTCGAACCTTGAGAGTTGCTGGCGTCACTTAATTCCGACTAAAACCAAAACAACCATACTCAGATATAACCAATTGGCAATCTATTGTAAATAAATTGAGTGTACTCAACAATGTAATATTTGGTAGATACACATACTTTAATTACCTGTGAACCACTAGTAGTGGACTGTTGTGAGGCGGGCTTTCCTGCTGCCAGTTCTGCAGTCTTATATTTCTCTCTCTGCTCTATCTTGAGAGTGAGATAGAGAGTTCTGATGGGGAAGTATACAGCTTGGGGATACAACCTGCCCACCTTTATATACAAGGAAATTACACGATAAACATGGTTGTATTTAAACACAATTATATTACCCAATGCATGTGTAATAAAAACTAACCTGAATGAGTAAATTAAGTATAACATTTCCATCATACTGGACGAGACAGCACAGCAACTGGGGTATCCACGGGAGCCACTGTATGGGGGGGACACCTACGGAATATTTATCCACAGCATCCATTAAACTACCTTTCTCATCATCATAACTCAACATCCAGAGAACCTGTTGGAACAGCAACACACCGTATTATTATACTACATACTATACACAATCACATACATAATAGAGAGAAAGAAAGTAAATTAGAACCTGTTGGAACAGCAACACACCGTATTATTATACTACATACTATACACAATCACATACATAATAGAGAGAAAGAAAGTAAATTAGAACCTGTTGGAACAGCAACACACCGTATTATTATACTACATACTATACACAATCACATACATAATAGAGAGAAAGAAAGTAAATTAGAACCTGTTGGAACAGCAACACACCGTATTATTATACTACATACTATACACAATCACGTACATAATAGAGAGAAAGAAAGTAAATTAGAACCTGTTGGAACAGCAACACACCGTATTATTATACTACATACTATACACAATCACATACATAATAGAGAGAAAGAAAGTAAATTAGAACCTGTTGGAACAGCAACACACCGTATTATTATACTACATACTATACACAATCACATACATAATAGAGAGAAAGAAAGTAAATTAGAACCTGTTGGAACAGCAACACACCGTATTATTATACTACATACTATACACAATCACATACATAATAGAGAGAAAGAAAGTAAATTAGAACCTGTTGGAACAGCAACACACCGTATTATTATACTACATACTATACACAATCACATACATAATAGAGAGAAAGAAAGTAAATTAGAACCTGTTGGAACAGCAACACACCGTATTATTATACTACATACTATACACAATCACATACATAATAGAGAGAAAGAAAGTAAATTAAAACCTGTTGGAACAGCAACACACCGTATTATTATACTACATACTATACACAATCACATACATAATAGAGAGAAAGAAAGTAAATTAGTTACCTTGGTTAGATGTTTTCGAGACTTGGACTCATTCTGATGTCTGCAAGCATGAAGATAGCAGGTCATTGCCGATACACCAACTGATATCTGTCGAGGATCTTTTGTGAATATTTGTTCCAAATAATCACCCCACAGACCCCAAGCTTTCACCAAGGTATCATGTAGTTGTACAGCAGCCGAGAAGGCTTTGTTAGCATCTTCAGATCTGCCGAGCTGTGCCAACAGTAAACCTTTGAATGCATAAAATTCGGCTGTCATTTCCTTGGTGAAATATTTGAAGTTTGTAGATTCGATCATATCTAGTCCTTCTTGAAGTTCAGTTTTACCATTAGTCCAAGCCATTTGCAAGTGACATTTCACTTGTTGTCTTATTTTCTGAAAGCAATCCACTATAGGAACACTGGGGATTGTATATATTCGTTGTAGTGAATCTAAACAAACTCCAGATAGATTGTGTTTCCTAGCAATCTTTGCGAAATGTATGATAGCCTGAGCACTAGCATGAACACCTAACATAGAATGGTTGGAAGTCTGATCAGACTGAGCCTCATAATGTGTTGCTATAAATGTATAGTGATGTTGCCTCCATGTGAAGATTGCACCCCAGTGTGATAAATTATCAGCTACTACAGGCAGCCTGTTGCGCCATGTTTTTACAATTGCCTTCATGTCATGAAGTGATGTTGGTCGACCATGCATTAAACCCTGAAACAATATCATGCGCTTAGAAAACAAATAAAGAATAAAAGAGCATTAAGTGAGTAAGCATATTTACCTGATGTATCTGAGCAGCCTCACTCAGCTCCATAATCTGTTGCGCTGCTCTGAGTAGAGGTAAGTGTGCATGTGACACAAGACTGGGTAATCTCCTCCACTCTCTCATGCAGAGAGATGAAGCAGCTTCAACGTGCCTCTCAACTGCACTCAAGTGCTGCTCCCCGGGTTGGCAGATGTTTACAAATCCTCTGTAGAGGTTTACCTGCCAAGCTAATACAAAACCAGAAAATAAACAGAAATTGTACTCATGGGCCAAATGAAAATACATACATAAACCAAGTGTTCACAACATACTCATTTCCTTAGGACAACTGTATTCCACTTCTGTCAGTGCAGCCTTCATCTGTGTCCAATTGGGAATTCTCCAGGAGCTCTCCAGAATGAGGAATGGATTCCTTTCTCCCCTAGTCTGTCCAATCTCCAACAGTAAATCCCATTGATTGAGTTCTTTGGCACATCTCACCCAGTGGTTGCTCCATAGCATGCACTCTTTCTGTATGGAGTATGGGGCGGGACCCATGGAGCAATCTTGCTTTAGCTTGGACATTGCCACATCATATGCAGCCTGGAATGATTCATATTTATTTACTTCATTGGATTAAAACAAAATTCTTGTACCAGTTAGCATGTATAAATTGTATGTGTGCTTACATAGATACACTGTGTATATTACCTGTGCCTGTTCGAAGAATCCCTGTTGCTCATAAGCGATGGCAACGTTAGTCTCCCGATAATGTGCGTGCTTCTGCCACAGACCGCACCACATGTCTTCTTCAAATAATAATTCATACATATCACTCAAAGAATCCATTACGGCCTACAAATATAATAACTTTCATCAAAAAACATCAAAGATATTGTCCAATATGATATTAGCGAGTCCAGCGAAGGAGAACAATATAGTTTATGTATCAATATAATATAAACTACTGTATGATAAATAAAAACATACCGCTTGTGGCATAGTCTCAGGTTCAAAATCATAACAATCAATTAACTCTCTCTTCACTTTAGTGTTTGAAGTAGAGTCAGATATCATCTGTTCCAGGTTCAAGGTCATTCTGTGCCACAGATTATGTGACTTGCCAAGGTACTTCATCAGAGCACTACAATAATAGTAGATATTGCGAGGTGACAGTTCTGTTATAGTATTGTTTAAAAGTTAGTGGTGGAGTACAGTGGAAGTGGAAACTTACGGTTTCATGACAATGGGAGGACTGCATCTGGAGAGGGCTTCTACAAAGGTAGTGATGGCACTGTACTGTGACTGGTGCTCCTTCTGTATTACGTGTGTGCCTGATGATATGAATGGAACCATTTCACCCATCAAAGTCTGCAATATTATTTTCAAATTATCAAATCTGTTGTCCAGGTAAAGGTACCAACTAACAAATAAACAATGCAAATCTGTTTATACGCATTTAATGACAATGATATTAGAGAGCGCAGCACTAGGAATGATATGGGAAAAGTGATCTTGCCTTGCGATCTTCCAGGGTTCTCTCGAGGAACTTGAAGGGTGGAGTAGTAATATTGGTTATACAAAAAACATATTTAACTCCTCGGTGAATTTTCACAGGTAGGTACCTACTAGTAACTTAATATTATGTATACTTACAGTGAGCTGCCTTTCATCTAGTATGGCCCATAGTTTAGGGAACATATTGATCCACACCCAATGTGCCAAGTTCTCATCCATATGACACAACTGTGCAGTGCTCATTAGCAGCTGTTCAGTCCTCACCTTCCTGGCAGACTCCAAAAACTCTGATTGTTTTACTATGAATTGTGTAAGAACTCTTTGTCTATAATAGAAAAGATAAACACGTAGTTTCACAGCCATTACATAAAATGAAAGAATAAACAGAAAATATAACGCAACATGTTATATTAACCTGTTTGGCATTTGCTTGTCGAGTTCATCTCTTCTGTTATTGGAGTTGGAATCAACGCTAGACAGATCCATGTCCAACACTTCCTCCTTATCCTGGTCCAAGGTGTCAAAGTTTTCACTGACATCTTCCATACTTGTGTAAATCACAAAGTTCTTCTTTTCATCGCTGTCTGCAAGGTTTATCACAGAGGCAATGCTTGGTAACAAATTACTCTCATTGGATATGTGGATCTGAGTACCTAAAAGGAAAAAATCACAATTATTAGTCAAATCACACACTGT
This sequence comes from Ceraclea dissimilis, assembly GCA_963576895.1. NCBI lineage: Eukaryota > Metazoa > Arthropoda > Insecta > Trichoptera > Leptoceridae > Ceraclea > Ceraclea dissimilis. The sequence goes on along the minus strand of OY756358.1, from coordinate 12,755,937 downwards.
CCATCTCATACCAAACATGACATTCCTTATAACTTGAAATAAACAGCGATAATGAATACTCACTTAGAGGAGTTGGAGAGGGTCATGGTATCAAAAAAATGAGCAACACTTAAAGTAAAATCCTTACTTGAAACTGCGGTGACAATCAGTAATTCAATACATTGCTTGATCCAGTAATGTGGTCCCATAGCATCCCAATTCTGGGAGCATATAATGTATAGCAAGCGGTCATGGAGTCTTCTCCTCATTGAGCCATCAAACACCTCAAAGAACTTAGCCCTAATGTGTGGCTGAGGACATCTGAGGCCCGAGAGAAAAGCAGGCTCCAATTTTGAAGTCAATTCGGAAGATTTTAAATGTTCGTCCCTGGGGAAAATGCAGAAGTCAAAGAATCATAAAAATTAGAGAAATCAGAGATAAATAATAGTGTGCCACTAAAATAATTGAGTAAAGTGAGTAGAAGCAAGGTCAAAGCTACTAACCTGTAGACAAAATTAACAAGTTCCAAGTATTGAGCATTTAGTTCCAGATCATCAGGGAATCGTTTCTCCACATACTGCATGAGTTTAACCAGGAGGATGGACTTTTCTCTAATGGATGGTGCCTGACTCAATGTCACTGGATTCCTACACTTCATCCACTCCTCCAACATCTTAGTGATTGCTTTCATCACCTTAACATCCTGAGTCTTCTCAATGAGACCAACTAGAATGGTTCCTATGAATGTCTTCCTCATCTCCACACCCATCACAACTACACGATTTTTAATTAGATCTAAACTTAAAATGAGCAACTCTGAAGATGGTGTTCCTTCAGTGGTGGCTGGAGTCAAATGTTCCTTGGCCATCCGCTGTAGGACTCTCATGAAGGGTGTAATTAATCGGTCAATATACGACTCATTCTTCATGCAGGCGGCTTTCAACATCATAAGAGTGCCATATAAAGAACTCTGGTTGGCCGTTGCACTTTTCTCATAATTAGCCAATCCCTCAAACACCATTTTACTCACACAAGCGTACAATGTCTCCAATTCTTCATATTTGGATGCAACATTAGAGCCTGTTGGTTCTGTGGGGAAGAGTTCCATCAACTTGGCTAACAGACCGTGCATCAATCTGATGACCTTCAAATTAGTACTTGTAATGCAAGCCGCTAAGCCTCTCTGCAATGGTTTCAGTGATACGAGGATCTGTTCACGTTTCATCACACCCAGAAGGAATGTCAGCAACTCCAGAGCTGTGCAGATGTTGCCATAATTAGGAGTAGAATTTTCCACGTTAGTAAATACTTTATCAAACCAGCCAAGTTTGAGGTCGCATTGTTGAGGCCACACGTCAGGTTTGAGAGCGGTCTTTAACAGAGTGACACACCTCCTGGCCAGTTGCTCTGCCGGGGATCCTCCCACAGCTGTGGTCTCAGTATTCTGCTGAAACATACAAAGCCATTAACAAGTTAGTTAACTCCTACACAATGTACTACTCTACATAAGCCACATCAAATAGATCCACAAAGTGGAGAAATATTTACCTGAACTTGACAAGCCAATCGTAAGAGCAAATTAAGAACGATATCCGCATGTGCCCTTTCAATAGGTTTAGATGAATCGGGATCTGATTTAGGTGTGGGAACACTTCCCAACATGGATGTAGAGGCCTGAGACGGACTTGACCATCCTGTATTAAGAGCTTTACGAGGTTCCATATTTCTAGAACCATCCTCAGTTGATGTCCTCTTCAATGCACCACTAGATGACAAACTACTATTAGCCTGGAATGATTAATAAATTATTATCAGTACCTACAATATAGTACATACAATATACCAGGGACAATGTTTCCTCATCAGTACAATCACTACCTCTTGCTCTTCACCCTCGTCTTTGATTCGTTGCAACTCCCACTTGATGATCACCTCAGCAACTTCCACAGCTAATCTTCTGTGTTCAATAGATGGGTTTGCATTGGTGGCTAACTTTTGCATGGCTCCCACCATGTGGCCGACCAGGGCATGTCGCACAGGGTAATACACCTGGAATGGAATAATTCATGAGGTTTAAATACAGGATTAACAGCAAATAATGACTGTATCAGTTGCATTACAATGGTACCTAGTACCTACCTTATAATGTCTGATGACGAGTTGTAATATGTGGAAGAGCTGTTGCATTGTGTGTCCGTCTTCGACAATAATTTTCTTTGTCCAATGTGTTAGCATAGTGTTTCCATCCTCCATCCTGTATGGCATGGCTGGAGTTAAGATTTCCAAAGCTTGTCTCACAACTTGCCTGGCCTCTATAGCGTGAGCCTTCAGTAAACTGTGAAACACTGTCACAACAACAAACCATATTATAATACAACCATTTCATTAATCATATTACTACATACATTATTGATTATACAGTAAAACCTGCCTAAAACGGAACCTCTATAAAGCGGAGCCCTGCCAATCCGGAAAAAATACTTTGGAACGGTCACCTTTGCCATACAAAATGACCTTTATAAAGCTGAAACCTGTATACTGCGGAAACGGAACATAATTTACCAATATGTATGGAAAATAATCTGTTTGAATCGGAAAAAGTTTATATTTTTTATACACAAACCAATTTAATGTGTTGCAACTGTACCTACTAATGGGCTTATCTACAAAATGTTTCAAGTAATAAAACAAAAGGGGACCCGGTTCCAGGTAAATCATGTATTTCGGAATCCACTCGACTTCATACTATTGATGTGCAGCAGCATTGTTCCAAGAATGTATGTATGCACATGTATGTACGTACTTTCCTGGGTACTTTCACTGGTTACACGCCCTGGGACGTGAGGTGCGTATGCGGTGCTGTAGGTACTGTTTTATGCATTGTTATTGGTTATCTATCTGTTGTCTTGCAGGATAGGGGCGTGGTAGAGGATTGACCTGTATGCGAGTACATAGCAATTACCATCAGTTCAAGCCCAGCGAATTTTAAGTGCGTTTATTTCGCAACAATTTTAGAAGTTTAGAATTTTTACATTTATTGTGCGATACGTCAGGGAATAAATACCAACGAGAAGTGATATTGAATTAAAAAAGTGCTTACTTAATAATTTAATGGTTTTTCTGCAAATACATATGTAATACAATAAATATTGAATGGGTTTTAATTTAATAATGATAAGTACATATAATCCACAATAAGAATACCTATAGTATAAATTACGTAAAATTGAATTACACGTAATAAATACGTAAAGTGTAGTTCTACAATGTAAGTACTACACATATTCACTATTAATGTTGCTGAAAATCCCTAAGCCCGCATCCTGTATTACGAGTATTGAACCACCTTGTAAAAATTGACCACCTGTATAAACCGGAAACATGTTAAAATGGAAAAAAATATTTGGGAACTGAGCTATTCCACTTTGGACAGGTTTTACTGTATTAGTATATCTATACTATATATAGCATGGGGTGATGTGTTACCTTGTAAAACAATTCGCTTGTGAATAGCAAACTTTGCAATAATATGACTTAGTAATAGATGGCCATGATATCTGTAACATAAAAATACATAAATCACTTAGGGATGCTACTTAGCAATGGTAATCATCACCTAGTATACATATAATTGTAGATTATTCTACCTGGTTGCTGGATCAACATAGTTCTTGACAAGTAAGCAAGGCCAGGCAAATGTCATCAATCTCCTTAGTTTATTGCCTTGTTTCTTATTATTTGCATCGTGTATGTGTGCTGACGCCTGTTCTAACAGAAGACAAGCAAATTGGAGCAGGGAAATTCTCACACTGTCCGAACAACCAAATGGATTTTCTGGATCAATTACCTGGAAGCAGGATTAACAAGTTAACAAGGAAGTTATGGAAACATTGTCAACCAGGATACTTTAGACAACAAATCTAGCTACAAAATCTTACATTATTGATGAAAACGGACACGACATTATCAGGATTATCTTGATAAGGTGCAGGTGGACCTCCAACTATCTTGTGACCTTTCTCAAAGCTGACAGCAAAGCATGGAATCAATATCATCTGCAGTACTTTGGCCTTCAAGTCTTGAGACATAGTGTCTGATTGGAAGTGATCCACAAACCTAAAGAAAGCAGATCTCTTCCACTCTATGGTGTAGTTCTGGGCCACTGTGTTCTCCAGAAAATCAACTAGAAACTGTGGAAAATATTCATAAATAAGTTATGTAGTATGAACTAATTCATGTACATCTGGATAAATATTATTAGAGATTACCTGGAAGACAGGTATGAACCTGTTACACAGAGCCCTCAGTAACTGGAAGAGGAGATCGATGTCATCTGGATGGTGACAGAAGTAGTGCAGAAGTATCTTCACAATCAACTTGGGTTCCTTCCAATGTGTAGAATCCACCGTGTCAATGTTCTTATGAGTCTCCTGTCAGACAATATGCAATATTGTAACAGCATGTTGCAGAGTAATGTATCAACTTACATATGTAATATGTGTAGTAGTAAAACTTACGTGATATTCATCATTACACCATATTCTCTTGAGAGACTCCACAACATCGTGGTGTGAGGCCAACCACTGATCATCATATTTGATTAACAATGAGATGATTCTGATTGCTTGGTACTGCATTTCCTGTTTGTCAGCGGGTGTAAGGTTGGGTGGATTAGCAGAATTCACTGTGAGGAGAGTCAACAAACGAGGCTTCTTAGCTGTCTGCAAGACGTCTCTGTAAGCTTTGCCTTTCTCATGGACTATCAGGTACACAACAAATCTACTCCATTGTTGGTCCTTGATGTTGATATCATTCAAGAATAGTTCTAATGTCTCTTTTGGAAATCTGGAAGGAAAAAACAAAATCCATTTAAAATGATATATTAAAAATTACACACTGGAAATTGAATGTTCTACAACTTTTACTAATGTCATTTTCCTTTACAATCTACCGTTACAGAAATATAATAAGAAAACTTCAAAAATTGTAAAAAAAATGATTTTTTTTAAAAATACGTCATTTTCACGACTTTTTTAATGAGCAACTTGCCAAACAGGCCTGTTACAGTGGTATTTACCACTCAATCGTATGCTACTCCCACCAGAGACTTCATACCAATTATTAAAAATCGTACATATATTGACTAACTTTCTAAAAAAAATAAAAAAATCTAAACACTTTTTACTTCTCCTCACAGTATAATTTAATTCCGATTCCGTGAGCAACATTTCATAGTGCCTGTGAATTATTGTTGCATTTCGGCCTGTAGCCTAAAGTACTTGTAGTTCTTAATAATAACAGGATGATTTCTATAGCGCCGTTTTGTGAGTATGGACCCACCACAAGGGCGCTTTGTTATATGAACTTGCCTATTGATGTTATAAGAACCCACTTATATATTCGTACTATTGAAAAATTAGTTCCTTGGATATTGTTTCAGGTGAAGATAATAATAATGATGTGTTTACACCGGCTTCAAATTTATCTCTTAGATAATTTTATACTATAGTTTCACTTTCTGCATATGTGCAACTTTTGCTTCCTATTTGTTTTGTTGAACATAATCTACGCCAACTTGTAAGATGGCTCACCCATCACTCGCAGACGAGTGGATAGCCGTAAAGTATAATAGAATAGAACAGAACTTTTTTGATAATAATATCACGAAATAACTTAATGAAGAAAAGTTATAAGAAATTAAATTTTCTATAATTCTTACTTAATTTTTTTTTCTGTAGGGTACACCTGTAAAAATTATAGTTATTAAACTGAAAAACGGACGGAATTTCGTCAAGTTTTTTGCTCGCCCTAGTGAACGCACAAGGGTATAGGGAGGTCGCAAACTTGGATTTTGGACCACAAGACCGACCTATACAGCATATCCAAAAATCAGAAATACTTCTTGACTTGCAAGGCAAACTCCTTAATTGCACGGCCATCACATATTTTTTTCAACATTAAATCACACTTAGCTTACCTCAGTAAAAACTTAATGAGCGGTTCTCTAAATGGAGATCCAGCTTCAATCATCAACGCCTTCTCCGCTTGCAATACCAACCGACACAGAGACTCGAGGCATTTACTGGATGCTGCTGGAATTTGATGGAATATGCCAATCAGGAGTATTATCTTCTGTTCATTCTCACCAGTCTTGGATGCACCGAGGAAATTAGTCCCTGAAATAAAACACAATGATACAGTATTAACATAACATAAATAATAACGAAAATACAAACGTTACACTACATTCTACAAACCTCTGGATGTTTGAATAGCAGAATCCAATAGTTTCTTGAGTAGCTGCAACAGCTGCTCCGAGAGCTTCTCATTGAATGAGGAGGGGAACAACTGTGTGAGGTATGACAACCTCTTGGCACTGTTTACTGTAAGGTTCCTATAGTCACCTAACGTAAGGAGAAGGGGTCTCATGATGGGGTGAACTATCTCCATGTCTATTTGGAAACCACTCAGGAATGTTTTCATGCACTCGAATCCAGCCTGAACAAGTATTTTAATTACACACAATTAGCTTATCGAATATATTGTACCTGGATTACTACTTTTTTTAAAACAAATCTGCAGTTGTCGAAATACACACAAATTGAGTAAGTTATACGGGGTGTTTGATAGATGGATGTAAACAGGGTGTTTGATAGATGGATACAGATATCTTAAAGGATGATAGTAAAGGTCATTTAGGATCTTTTGAGCCAAACTTAGCTTTGTCCAAAGTCGCACGGTTCTTGAGATATTCGGGATTTTAACTTTTTTCGAAATACCCCGAATTACTCAAGTTTTAGCTGTGTGCTAGCCGTGCATATCAAACACCCTGTATAATGACTTGTACAGTAGAGTCTCGCTAATCCGGCACTTCAGTACATCGACACGTCCAGTAATCCGGCACCCTACGCCGATGCTCTCTCCACCCTGCCACCTCCTACTCTCAATTAATGGTTACATATTTTTGATAAATCTGTTAAAAGTAAGATGATTGTCACATTGAATTACTATGCGGTAAGTAAACACATATCTGTTTTTTCTTACATATGTGATGCTTTATTTTATTTACCTTCATTTTCCTATTCAATCCTGTAATCCAAACATTCCAATAATTCGGCACCCTCTGGTTTTGAATAGTGCCGGATTAGTGACTCTAATGTATCGTGATCAGCAGCAGGACTCGAATCCCGACCATTCGCTACAGTCAAATGGGATCCTAGTCAAGCGACTGACCATTTCAAAACATTATCTAAATATGTATAGAATAATCAAATCATAAGTAATACAAACATGTTGTAACTCTGGGTCAGTCTTCTCCAGGGTCTTATAAAGAACATTGAAGATCTTCTCGCGGAAATGTGTCACCTGTAGATAATGACACGAGGCTAGAGCTCGTAATGCAGACTTGCGTAGTGGTACTAAATTGACATTCTTGTAACAAGCAAACTTCGCGAGTACAGCATCTTCATATTCGCAGATGGTTATCAATTCGTGGAAGAACACCTTATGTTCAGTTATAGATAAGTCTGTAAAGGAACAAATATTGTAAAAATAGTCCCAAATATGTATTTGTAAGTTGTTTGTTTTCTGTAAGATACGGATGTATTTACCTATTGTGAATAAGCGGGGATTGAGTGTTGTACAGAAAGTAGTTCCATCCATAAGTCCCATCTGTGCATTGGCAGGTTGGTGCCTGAGAAGATGCTTCTTGGGAGGGACAATGTCCACCAGCATATCCCTGTGAGGATCCATCACTTGGGTCACAGTCTTACCTTGCAGCTCGGCAATCAGTCCAAGGGAATTCATTGCCTAGAAACACAAACACTCTGTATAATTCACAAACGTTCAGAGTAGAGTAGAGCACAAATACCACGGTGATAGGTTACCTGTTCTCTAACAAGGACATGCGAGCTAGTGACTTGCCGAACCAACTCATGTAAAACATCATATAAAGCCTTCTCTCGAGCTGCCATCACTTCTGCTTCTAGAGCCTTCAGGTTTTGTTCGTTGGTTCCATTGGAGGCTCCAGTCACGCACACTCTAATCATCTTTTCCAAATTCACAATAGCCATATCAATGGCTCCACTTGACACTTCACCAGTCAGATCCATCATAACAAAGAAAAATGCTTTTAAGAATGTGAACATATGCTGGTAGACCCATTTGATGGCCATTTTTTCAAACATGAATTTGATTGCGATACAACCGCCAAGTTTAGCATACCACGCTCTCTCATAGCAAAGAAGTGACATCCTTTCAGCTAAATATTCCATTAAAGGCAACTGGCAAGCCCGCTCCTTTCCACCAAGTATAGTAGCAGCTGTCTCCGTCATCAAGACCAAAGCCAAATGTCCAGGTTTACATAATTCTTTCTCTTCATGGCCCATTATTACAGCAATGGCATCAATCAATACAAGGGGATCTAAACCATTACATAAAGCTCCTTTCTTATGAGCCAGAGCAAATGGACCAGCCTGCTGAGCAATGGCTACCATAGTGTAATGTCTCACTAATGACACCATGGTACTGAGAACCTCGTTCCTTATCTCCTTTATAGCTGCAGCTACAAACATTCCTGTTAACGCTGTTTGATGTGTCTGTCTGGCTACACTGTCACTGCATTTGTAATGGGGAGTGGACATAGGTGCGATCTTGCCTTCCACGAAACTTGGGTGGAGGAATAGCTTCTGCAATGTGTGCTTATCATCATCCAAGGAAAGAGAGGCTGCCAAATAACATCTCAAAACTTCCCAACATTGTTTTCTGTAGAATGGATCTGTGTTGCTCGACTTTAAGGCATTGAATGCTGTATCAATAACTTTTGAAACAGAGAATTCAATGGGTCTGTGATGTTCTTGGAAATAAGCTATCACCGCTGGACCATCGGATTCAGTTTCCTTGTAATCTAATCTTTGGGGTTCGATCATCATCTTTCGATTTCCGCCGCCGAATTTTCCTAAGACTCTAAATGCTATGCGAGCCACATCATTGTTCTGCAATGTTCTCCAGAGTGCTTGCATTAAGTCAGCTCTAACTGGCTGTATATGTTCATACAAAAAATCTGGTTGAAGATTGTCAACACACAGTTCCAAAGTCCTCAATCCTTGAGATATTAGAGTGTGAGAACCATTGAGTGCTGATACTAGGGGATCCATAAGCATTGGTAAATATGGTAGTAAACTACTAAGCCTGACTGGAACAGTGAGACATAATTCTACAAACAGATCCTTCATGTGCTGCTTGTGTAGTCCACTTTGTAACCTATTCAGTCCTTCTAAGAGGTTGGGTAATAGAGGAAGGAACTCTTGATATAATAAATCATGACTTCCTCCACCTATTGATCTAAACAGAGCTCTCAATAACAAGAAGTAATTGAAAGGCTCTTTAGCCGTCATAGCATATTCCATGGCTTTATTAACAATACTGTGTAGGTGAGGTCGCAACATGTGCTCATTGTCTGTAGGGAAGAGACTTACGGACCCAAATACTAGTTTAAATAATCTCAAATATAAATTAGACCTCTCTATATTTGAGCCCATCTCTTCCATCCTCTCCAAGAGATATTCAACTAAGACAGTGGCAAATATTGGTGATATGGATGGGTTAGATAAGAATGTATTTGCTATAACTTGGAGAGGCATATTCTTATTGATTCTTTCCACCATATGGGATATTGTCGCTGTGAAGATCTCTTGGAATGTTTGTGGATGCATCATGGAAAACTGAAAAAGATAAACAATTTGTAACTAATAATAAAAATAATAAGTAGTAGGTACCTGGCACATATTAAATTATAATTTGTGATGAACTCACCACTCCACTAAAGTGTTCAAGCACTTCTTTCTCTTCTTTGGAGCGAACCGTGGGAGCTCTAGGTGCGCCAGGAGCAGCCCCTGGGACTGGTGTGTTAGTTTGTAAGGTGTAAATGTCTAGGGACTGTAGGCCCCACCTCACTAATCTTATGAACATTAAAGTCTCTTTAGGTTGAAACTGCTTTTGTGTTGGGGAACCATCTCCAGCACCCTGTAAAGGAAACAACATAGATAAAATTAATAAAATAAAATCATATATTATCCTGCTTAAAAACAATAATTTCGCCCAATTAAGACAACATTGTAGGTAATAAAAATATATTTTACATGCCCGAAGGTCGTGTGGAAATGCAGATTACGCTAGAAATTGTAAATATGTATATCTTTTCACCTTCATTAATATCATTATTAATTTATATACCTTACGCGTACATTTCAGATTGACAGTGCGTAAAAACATTTAATGAAATTAAAAAAATGAAATTGAAATTAAAAAACAAATTAAAATGTAATAATCGATAATTTTATAAATAAGGAAAATCAATGAATAAGCATCAATTGTCGCGTTTTTAGTCCAAAGTCCGTAAATTAATAGTAATGATATCAACAAAAATATGTTATGCTTAGCTTGTGAAAAGTTAAATTACAGTTTGAGCCTAGTCTGTTAACAAAAGTCAGAGAAACCACGCTAGAGCATTGCAAAATGTTTTTTATTAAAGTGCAGCCTTGGGTGAGCGAAATAATTGGATTTTAACATTAAAATATCTAATTATAATCACATTTTGACACTTTGAAAATTGTAAACGTCAAAAATCACCAAATTAATATTGTTTTTTTGTCAAGAGAAAAGGATTTGTAATTATTTCCAGTGTTGCATTGAAAAATATGAAATATGGCGAATCTAGTCAATTGGAACGAAAATAAAGGTACTTTGTTAATTAAAGGGTGAAATCAGTACTACTAGTGGAACAACTCATTAGCTTAATATCGAGAATTCAGTTCAAAATATTTACAAAAATGAAGAACAAAAAAAAAAGAGTTTCCCTACAATTAGTATACAGTTTACTGTTTGAATTGCTTACCCTGCATGATGCACAACCCCAAGTTATAGTCTTTACTCCACAAACCAGTGTCTTTACTAATGTCCTGTAGTCAGCTACATTATAATTGTTCACTTGCGATGCGGGGAATCCAAACTTCGATTTCTCTTCAGGTTTTTGGTTAGCAAAAACATCGACAGGTTCTTGTGAAGATCTCTCTTCATCTGTACGACCTTCTGTTGTAGCGGCCGGTGTTAGGGGCATAGGTGTCTGAGGTGTGTTGGGATTTTGATTCACAGTAGCAGTGCTGGTTACAGTGGGGAATGTAGCAGTGGGCGCTTTGCTGAAATTTTGATGTACTTGTAACGCCTTTACAAAATAACGTTATATAGAAATAAACAAGTGAATAATGTAAACACTCACCATTTAGCCATCAATATAGGTAGTTGTAATTTAGATATGGTTTTAAATTTAAGTACAAACACCTCCAATATCCTGAGCAACAACTGTCTACCTTGAGTAGGTTGTGTTGTGTGCCCTGAAGAAGTATTCTGTGCACTTCCGTCCGTACTAGTACCAGCCCCTGCAGCCGCATTGGGCGGGTCATTTTCAGAATATTGCCTTATACAGTCAACCAGATTTAATAGAAGTTTACACGACATGGTCTGAATGCTGGAAAAGAGTGATGTTCTCATTCAGTTTCATTACTAAATATAAGATTCTAGTGTTAATAGTAATAGTATATTTATAGACAAGCCACCTTGTAGGTAATGATTCATCGTGCACATTTTTGGAGAAGAGGTGAGCGGCCCTGGCTAAATCAGATAAAGTCAAGTGCTGTCTAACATGATGCACAAGATCTGCTAGTGTAGAGTATGCTATAGGCCGGAGAGATTCATGGACTGTCCATCCTCTTCCCAACAAGACATCTTCATCAAACAATCTCTCCATGCTGGACACAAACTCTACAGGAAAATCACATACACCATTATTAAAACAAGTCCATGAAGATTTAAATTACCAGTGAATTATTATGAAGTATTATTAGACTTACTTATTCTAAGATCTGTGGCAAGGATATGTCGTGTGGCTACAATCATTTCCTTCCTTGAATTAGCTACCTCTGGTGGACACAATGTCAACAGTCCAATTATTCCTTTCACCATGAGGTCTGCGTGCGAAGCAACTAATTCTTGATACATTCTAATCATGTAAGCGAGGAATGCTAATGTCTTTATTTGGGCGCTAATAAAATCTACGAAAACTTCTTTATTGAAACTCGGAGATTGTCTGTAAATAGATGTAAAAGTGCATCCATTATTAAATACACAGTATTTCTGACGTTCATTATTAACTGAACAGTTTCACGTTAGAACTGATTGAAACATACCTGTGTGCTAATGATGGTTGTAATGTAATAGTTTCCATAATCAGTGGTATAAAGTTTCCAACCTCAGCGTGGACATTCTGCTTATATAGTTGATACATCAAAACAACGATAATGGGCAACTCTTGCAATACTTTTAATGATAATACTGACTTAGGTATTAAGTTATACTGAAAACATATTACAACTACATACATAGTAAAATTTCAACAAAACAATTTGGCTTCATTTTCAACTGTGACAAACGTTCATGAACAATTTTTGGTAGCAATAACAACTTACCGTAACTACTGTGCCGTCAACTAATTTCTTCTCTGTATAAATAGGAGTGACAGTATAAGTCTCCTGTAACAATTGTTCAATATTCACTTCTAGTAGATCCTTCACTCTTAACGTAGGACGAGGTTCAAATATCTTGGGTAAATGATTTGGTAAATCTGAATAAATTCCTTTTACCCACTGTAAGAATTTGTGAATCTAAAACATTGAAAAAAACATTGAACGACCCTAACCCAGAAAAGTTATAGTTTCATTTATAGAATGTGATCAATGATAATACCATTAAAGAATTACAGAAACTAAGCATATGATGAAACATGGAAATGATGTGTACATTACAGTATTGTTTTACATTTATAATTGACACTTTTTAATAGCCACAGTTCATACATAAATTTGGGAAAACTCAAGCACTTTCGTCAATTGGTCAGTTAGATATTTTCAAGAGATCTAACTGAAACAAAAAACTGGTTAAAGGGATGGAGTGGTAAGACGGGAGGGGGTGAGAGAAGGGAGGACACCAGGTTTTGCTACTTATTACTACCTATAGGATTTGTGTATGACGATACTCAACACTTACATCTACTTCTGGGTTGTATGCCGGTCTATAAGTCTTATGCATCTCCATGAAGATTTTCAAACAAACTAAAACATTTTCTTCATTCTCCACTTCCATTAACTTCAACATGAGTATTAGAATATTCTTAACATACGGTCTAAGTGTTTCACTAATTGGTAGCCTGTGTATTATTTCTAATATCAGCTTACGAACTTGTTGTATATTGTACTCGGCTATGAAATGTGTCTCACCGTCTTGCAGTATCTTTATGAATATCTTTAAGGAATGATCTAAGAACTGCGGATACTGGGCAGAGTTTATAATAATCTGAAAAACAAACATAAAAATTACAATTTCTATGAATCACGCTAATAAACCTTCCTCGAGGAAACGAGACCTTCCTCGAGGAAACGAGACCCTCTGCACATTGTTGATGTGAATCCTGTCTTTTCAAGGCATTCTTAACATACAGATGTCTTGGCGTGGGAACAATATACTACAGTGAAAGGAGGTGTTCCCAGGAAGCAGAGACTAGGGAATGCAATCCCGATCCCGCGGGATCTCGATCTCGCGAGATCTCGAGTCATTTTTCGAGATCAATCCCGAAGCATAATTTATTTATTTATTTATTTATTTACATCAACGGCGTGAGCCTTTTACACAACTTATGATACAAAAACAAGTAAACAATATTCACATTAATTAAAATTAACAATAACAAAGTTATGAAAGAAAGAAATAATAATAATAAACATTACATATGCACACACACATGCAGAAAAAAGTTCAGAACGAGATCTCGCTCGAGATCGACGAGATATTGGGCTCACGCTGGTGCCAACCAGTGTTGAATCAGAGAAAGCATTTTCAGCTGCTAGGTACATAGCGACTGACATAAGATGCCGTTTATCAGACAGAACCCTCAATACTCTTTGTTTTTTAAGTTACTATATCAAAATCACCACCAGAACTAAATTTTTCCCAGTGTTCTTTTATTGTTTTTGTTGATGTTGTATTAAAGAATAATTGTTTTTGTTGATGTTGTATTAAAGAATAAAGTTTTTTTTTCTTTCAATTAATATTTTGTCTTAATTAACCTCATAATTACAAATTAACAATCAATCAGCTTCCATCGCTTTTTGGTCATCCGAATTTAACAATATTTTTTGAAAACTATACGGGATCTCGAAAATGCCGGGATCTCGCGAGATTGTAATTTCTAACCTCACGAGATCTCGAATTTGCAATCTCGGGTCGAGATTGCATTCCCTAGCAGAGACCCATGAGATTAAAAACAACATTCTCTGGTTAAATATTAGCCTCACCCAGGGCTACCGTCTCAATTGAGGTAAAGCATGCTAACTTCCATAGCTTTACAGATCTTATCCACGTTGCTGAATGCTCCACTGCAGCTCCAATGTGATCTGCAGGTTGCCCACTTGTATTTAATTTAGTTTCCATTATCCATCATTGGAAATGAAGTCAGTTAACTTTACTAGTGTTGATTCCCAGGCTTTACAATACTACAGTAACAGATACTAACAAATAATATAGAAAATATTAATAACCTCAAAATTTTCGCTAAGTTCCTGAGCAGCTTTCAGTTTTATTTCATCTTTGGCCCCTGGGTCAGCAAGCATAGTCACGTAACTCCTATATGTGTTCATCTGGGCTAAGGGGTCGCCTGAAACCCCAGCGGAAGGTGGGCCCATCATCTTAATTTGTTTTTATCTACAAAAATAACCCGTATATAATAACTCGAAAGGCAGTGAATTCGCTTAATAATGGCCGATAAAACACGCTGGAAGGAGTCAGTCTAGCGGATACGTTGAGTAAGTATGAAGTAATCAAAATAGAGTTGGATGTCGATAATTTATTTTTGATGAAGACTAGGCTGTTGGATTGAGGTGGTTATACAGAATACGATCCACCGAACCCATGTCGTTTCAGCAGGCTGCTGGAAAAAGAATAAAAATGCTGACTAACATTGTAAATATCTCAATAAAATTAATCCTGAATATCATGGGTGCCGTGTTTACTCACAATGTACAAGTTCAGTCATTATCAATTGCAACGGCAAAACTAACCGCATTGCACTACGAATTGATGCCTCAGCTATCTTATAATCAAGCTTAATTAAGATCAAAAAATGGCTTATTGGAAAGCCATTTCAAAAATGCCATTGCCAAAACGGCATTGGCTGCAAATCATAATTTTGGATGCTAAAAAAGTTGTAATATGACTGAGCGTATCAAACTGAAAGCAGACAATATGTCGAGAAACAAATGGTACTATTACATTATTACAGCCCCACTTGCAGAAATCACAGAAAAAAAACCATTAGGGGCAAATTTGAAATATAAATTTTCATATTTTTAATTATTAGTCATATCACAAAAAATGTGCGAAAAAAATACTTTTGAGTCCATGTAAAAAAAAAAGCAACTTATGAACCTAACCTAATTCATGAGACCTCAATAGTGTAAGTGCTAAAAACGGCAATGGGTTTTCTTCCCAAACATGGGCACTGGGCATGTATATATTCAGGGTTGCCATTCGTCCCGGTACGTTGAGACATGTCACCGTTATTTGTCCCGACGAGCTCTCAACAGATATGACTTCGCAACCCGGCTAACACAGTACACGCCAAATCGTGATGTTGGTGAATATGACATGTGCGCATAAAGGGTGGTGGAAGCACTTTTCATTAATTTCATTATTAAAGCACATCCTCTATATAGAAATGACAGTAAACCAGATCTAATATACTGACTTTTTTCACCCAATCTCCCAAAAAATTAGGACTGCGAGGTTATTGTCTCTCTTTTTGTACCATGTCGATATCAAAATTTTAGTTGTCCCACTCCAGCTTCAAAGTTCTTTAAATTTCCTGTAAATTTTCGAGCCTTTTGGATTAAGCATCACCTTTAGAGCACCCAGAAAAAAATATCGTTTGTCGTACTGTATATTATACAGCCTAAGTGTGCTAGTCAACGCTAAATTAATGCTAAAATAGGAAAGGTAAGAGATACAATACCTACTTTTTAGGTTAAAAGAGAAGCCGCCAATACCGAAGTATATTTTAACGCCATCACAAATTATAGTTCTGTATCATCGTAAATACAACAATATTATTAACTATTTAAAATATTACAGTGAACAAAAATTTACTAAAACATGACAAAAACACGGCAAAAATGCGACAACGACATCCCAGTAACCAGACCACAACAATAGTTGCTAATAATATTTTGGACAGATTGAGATACTGAATAAGACTAATTAACAACTAGT
Organism: Ceraclea dissimilis; assembly: GCA_963576895.1. Taxonomy (NCBI): domain Eukaryota; kingdom Metazoa; phylum Arthropoda; class Insecta; order Trichoptera; family Leptoceridae; genus Ceraclea; species Ceraclea dissimilis. Next base: position 12,739,587 of record OY756358.1, on the reverse strand, counting down.
ACAAAGAGGGTATAAAAAGAATTACCTTAAAAAACGCTACCTGACAATTATTTACTACTTATCTTCAATTTATAAAAATAGTAAAATCGGCGCCGCCTCCACGGGAATCAAGGCCTCCATTTTGAGCATTTTGGCGCAATCTATAGATGAAAAATAAGAAGATGATGAACAGTGTTGCCGTTTCAAAGTTGAAAAAAATACTTTTCTACTTCTAAAACAATATTTTTCTCCAAAGAATACTACCTACAATATACTAGATCGACGTCGAAAAAGTACTAAAAAAAAGTACAAAAGATCCCAAATGACCTTTGCTATCACTCCTGTAGATATATACATTATACATCCCGATACATCCATATATCAAACACCATGTATATAAAAAAGAATAAGAAAAATACCCTTTTTTCTTAGTATTTTTTAATTATTCTGTATTCACTGGCTGAATGCACAAACGTGTTACGAGTGTTATGAAAACAAAACGAGATATAAAATGACAGAAAAATGTACTAAAGAACAAGGATTAAAAAATTGTTTTATAGCAATACATTGGGAATTTCTGTCTTTACTAGATTTGTTTCTTGTTATGAAACGTTCAGATATTACTTAAACCACACGTATCAAGTATTTTAATCAAGACTTTATTTATTCGTGAGATGCCAATATTTTCAGTAATCCATCCTTAAATGATGGATATATTTATAATATAAGACTGATAATAATTATTCATAAAGTCATAATGTATGGTAAATATGAAAGAAGTGCTCTATAATTTAAGTTATCACTATTTTAAACCAAAATTGTAAGAAATATGTTATTTTACGGAGAGAAATATTGACTTAAAAATCTATTGCCACATTCTTAAAGTGAAGCATGTAATCATATCTCTGTCTCTTTCCACGTCAACCCTAGTTAAGTTTGACATCCATTTTTACAGAGGTTTTCAAAATGGTTTTGTTGTATTTGAAGGGCTTCAAATAAAAAGCTTTTGATACTTATTTAGTGATGTTTGTGACATTAGTGGTTTAATTTTGTCGTATAATATTGTTATTATGGGTTGAATACTAGTAGTGATATGTATAAATAGTGAATGTATTCGTTCGCAAGTGCGAAATTCGTGGTGTAAAATAAGTCATGGCATAATGATGATGGGAAGGGCAAGGGTTGTTTTGTTATTCTCCTTGTTTGTGTTGTACGGCAAAGCATCACCGCAAAATATTATCGGGAGATATCCTCCGACGCCAAATAAGACGATCCGCTTCACGCATCTAGCTCTCGACGGAGTGACGGGACAAGTTTACGCAGGAGCTGCCAATCAGATCCTTCAACTGTCTCCAGACCTTCACATAGAACATGTGGTGACTACAGGCCCCGTGCACGACAATCCCCTGTGCCACGCTAGCGGATGCAATGCTCCAGACATTCAGACCAGTCTCACAGACAACATTAACAAGGTGCTGGTATTGGATCAAGATAGCAAAGTGCTAATAGCTTGTGGATCTGTAGCACAGGGAGCGTGTGATAAATACAAGCTCATGGACATATCTACTAAGCTGGAGTTTATCCCCATCAGTGTAGCGGCTAATAGCGAGGAAGCCTCTACTTATGCATTTATAGGACCTGAGCGTTACAATACTTGGGACCGATCCAATGTGTTATATGTGGGCACCACCTTTACTAACAATGGAGAGTATAGACATGATGTACCCGCCATAGCAAGTAGAAACTTATATTCATTGGATGCTGCAGAATTTTCATTTTCAAAACAGTCTTTTATACAAATAGATGTTAAGTATAGAGATAATTTTCTTGTGCAATATATTTATGGTTTTAATGCGAGTGACTATGCGTACTTTGTGATAATACAAAAACAGTCTTACTTGCCTGGTAATGAAGAGCAGGGTTATGTGACTCGACTCGCCAGGACTTGTGTCAATGATGATAATTACAACAGTTATACGGAAGTGACTCTCCAGTGCATGGTGGGAGGTGGGGCAGGTGGTAAGAAGGATTATGTCCATTACAACTTAGTGCAAGATGCTAAAGTAGCATTTGCGAGTGCCAGTCTGGCTGCTGAGATGGGAATAGACTTCAATGATCCCATACTTGTGGGAGCATTTAGTCCATCACGAGGAATTACCAATGAACCATCCTCTCGCTCCGCAGTCTGTGTATTCTCTCTATCGGACATAGAAGCTAAATTTGATGAGAATATTCACATGTGTTTCAATGGAAGTGTGAAGTCAAGAAATATGGCCTATATCTCTGGTATGATATCAGATGGTAAATGTCCCAGTGCAGGTACCACAGGGAATATTCTCAACTTTTGTGAAGTGGGTCTCAAGATATCTGGCAAGTATCCTATCACTACTACAGCTGTGGCAAACTACAACAACACGCAGATCACCTCAGTCACTGTGGCCATCACGGGATCTCATACTGTCGGATTCTTTGGCACAAAAAATGGTACACTCAAGAAATTAGTATTAAGGCATGTTAATGCAACCGAATATGGTCAAGTATCCTTATCACCTGGTAATCCTATTTTGCCAGATACAACATTCTCTAGAAATAAGAATAGTTTGTATGTTTTATCCAAGCATGCTATATTTTCTTTGCCAGTAGAACATTGTTCATCTTTCACCAATTGTTCCGCTTGCTTAGAATCCAAAGACCCATACTGTGGATGGTGTTCCTTAGAAAAGCGGTGCACAGTGCAGAGTATGTGTCAGAAGGGAACACACAGTGCGCCCAGGTGGCTGTCTCAGTACACTGGACAGCAATGCATTGACTTTGAGCAAGTAGTGCCTGATAGAATACCTATTAGCGAGATGACTACTGTCAAACTAACCATACGCACTCTACCTGAGCTTCCTTCTGGAGCCAAATACAAGTGTGTGTTCGGAACAGCACCTCCTATTGATGCTGTAGTGTCTGCCAATGGTTTAGCTTGTCCAACACCCACCGTACATCACAGGCCTAACATTCCTGGTTCCTTAGATCATATATTTGTTCCTCTCTCGGTGCATTCCTCGGAGACTAATAAAGATTTTGTGTCTCGAAGTTTCTCCTTTTTTGATTGTTCTGTTCATACAACATGTATGACGTGTGTCACGAGTCAGTGGGCTTGCAACTGGTGTATTTATGATAATAAGTGTACTCACAACTCTTCCATGTGTCAGAGAACAGTCATTAGTGGAGACAACAACCCCAGTAAGCTCCTTAATCACGGTGCAGGTCACTGCCCTCATATTAAACATTATACTAAACCCATTCTTATTCCTAATAATGTTCCCACTGAACTGGTGTTAGAAGTAGAGAACCTTCCACACCTGCAGCCAGCACACACGGGATTCCAATGTGTTATTACTATAGAAGATGCTAAGATGAGAGTGAACGCTAGGGTAGAAGCGAATAGATTCATTGCTTGTGATAAGACAACTTACTCTTATGAGAAAGCTGTAGGGGAATATAACGTAACTGTGAATTTAGTATGGAATTTGAAACACTATATTGACACAATTAAAATAACGTTGTATAAATGTGAAATCCTAGGCTCCCATAGAGAGCACGCTGATTGTTCTCTATGCATTACAAGGAACAGTATATACCAGTGTACGTGGTGTAGTAACGCTTGCACGTTCAGTGATTCCTGTGTGGAACCTCCAGTAGCTGAGTGCCCCAGACCTCGTATTGACATGATCAAACCTCTCAGTGGTCCTATAGAAGGCGGCACTATCGTCACTATAGAAGGAAGTAATCTTGGTCTCAAGCAAGCGGAAGTAATGGGAAAAGTTAGGATCGGAGAAGTGCCTTGTGATATAATAGAATTTGAGGTATCGGTTAGTATTACTTGTAAAACTGGAGCATCCAATGAATCCATTGTGGCTCCTGTTATTGTAGGCAATGATGCGGGATATACAGAATCATCAGTGCAGTTCAGCTACAAAGATATAAAAGTCCACGGCATATATCCATCCATTGGGCCAGCGTCTGGAGGCACGCAAGTGGCTATAGCTGGACAACACCTCAATATTGGTTCTAACATTACAGCCTACCTAGATGAGCTAGAATGCCATGTTAATAAAACACAAACTTCTAACAATAGACTCATTTGCGTAACTTCCAAGGCTTACGTTCCACGTGTCATTCAACAATTAACTATATCCATAGATAATGCTAATAGGACACTGTATGGCAACTTATTTAACTATGTAGTGGATCCTACTATAATGGAGATAAAACCTTTAAAAAGTTTTGTGTCTGGAGGCAGAATGATAACAATACATGGCACTAACTTACATAGTATACAACAACCAGAGATGACCGTCTTGTATAATAATGAAGTGACACCCGTGAATCATACCACTTGTACAGTATTGAATCCAAATCAAATGGAGTGTCCGAGCCCGGGTATCAACGATAAGTTTAATGAAATAGTACAAGAGTCAGGCATAAAGCTTCCTAACAAACCTCAAATTGTCATGAAAATAGCATTCACGCTGGACCATGTGGAGTCTGTTCAAGATTTGGAGAAACATTTTCATTCATTACGAGCTCAGATGGTGTATGTGGAGGACCCGCAAGTTAATTCATTTCCAAATAAAATAAAATCCTACAAAGGCGATACGTTGGTCATAGAAGGGGAGAACTTGAATCGTGCTAGTGATGAAACTGACGTATCAGTCACTATTGGCACACGACCTTGTAATTTAACCAGTCTCACAATGAATCAACTTGTGTGTACTCCTCCCGAGATGCAGCCAGCCAATACTGACGAGAATGGGATACAAATCAAGGAAATAAATCTTCCACTGGTAGTTATAAGAATTGGTAAAACATTGAAATATTCATTGGGCTATCTCAGATATGAAGTGATGAAGACTTATACATTCCCACCTGAAGCTATTGCAGGTACGGCAGCTGGAACTATGTTCTTGGTGTTTATCTTTATGGTAGTTTTGGTTGTATACAGGAGACGTAGCACTAAAGCTGAGAGGGAATATAAAAGAATACAGATTCAAATGGATACGTTAGAAAGTAATGTAAGAATGGAATGCAAACAAGCCTTTGCTGAGCTTCAAACGGACATGTCTGATTTAGCAGCAGATCTTGAGAACTCGGGTATCCCAACATTAGATCATGTTAATTATGTTATGAATGTTTTCTTCCCTGGTGTATCGGATCATCCAATACTGAATATTCAGAAATCACTTATTAACGGTCCTAGAACAAACTATGACGCAGCAATGTTACAATTTGAACAACTCCTCAATAACAAATGTTTCCTTCTCTCGTTCATTGATACGTTAGAAGCTCAGAAAACATTCAACATCAGAGATAAGGTGAACGTTGCCTCCCTTCTGATGGTGGTACTGATGGGTAAGATGGAATATGCAACAGACATATTGAAATGCTTACTGCTTCGCCTGATTGATAAGTCAGTATGCAGTAAACATCCACAGCTCATGTTGAGAAGAACTGAGAGTGTAGTTGAGAAAATGCTTACTAACTGGATGGCTTTATGTATGTACTACTATCTGAAAGATTACGCTGGCTCTTCTTTATTTTTATTATTTAAAGCTATCAAGCATCAAGTGGAGAAGGGACTGGTTGATGCCATAACGCATGAAGCCAGATATTGTCTTTCGGAAGAGAGGTTACTGAAGGAGCAGATAGATCACCAACTAGTCACACTTCACATCTTACAAGATGATCTTGATGAGAAGGTCCAATGTAAAGTATTAGATTGCGATACCATTTCTCAAGTGAAATCTAAGATATTAGATGCACTGTTCAAGAACACTCCTTATTCCATGAGGCCCACCGTCCATGAAGTAGATCTTGAATGGCGTCATGGGAGAGGAGGACATCTTATATTACAAGATGAAGACCTAACTACTAAAACTATAAACGGCTGGAAGAGGTTGAATACTTTGGCACATTATGGAGTCAAAGAATCAGCCATAATGTCTTTAATACCCAGACAAAATGATAGCTTTAACACTAGCTATAAACAGCCATGTAGAAACTGTACAGGAATGTATTGTTCAAATGCACATCTAAGAATAATAAATGGAGATATGGAAACAGATGGTAACATGCATATTTACCACCTAGTAAAGCCTTCAGACTATCACCATTTCACAAACAAGTCATCCGATCATCACACACACAAAGCCATTCCAGAGATATTCTTGACAAGATTGTTGTCAACTAAAGGAACTATAAATAAGTTTGTAGATGACTTCTTCAGCACTATTCTAACAGTGAATGAGATATTGCCCCCAGCTGTGAAATGGCTATTTGATTTGTTTGATGAAGCTGCTCGAATGCACGGCATTGCCAACCCTGAAGTTGTGCACGCCTGGAAGTCTAACAGTCTCCCACTAAGATTTTGGGTTAATTTGATAAAAAATCCTAACTTCATATTTGATATTAATAAAACAATGACAGTGGATTCATGTCTGTCAGTAATAGCTCAAACATTCATGGATGCATGTTCCCTTACAGAACATAGACTGTGTAAAGATTCCCCTTCTAATAAATTACTCTTTGCTAAAGATATCCCCGTGTATCGAGACATGGTGATACAATTTTATCAAGCTGTCTCTAGTTTGCCTCAAATTACTGATCAGGAAATGAGCACTTCCATGCAACAGTTATCTGTACAACAAGTCAATGAGTTTGATACCATATCAGCATTAAAAGAATTATATATTTATGTTAATAAATATCGAGATCAAATATCAATAGCCTTAGAAATGGATCCTCATTGTAATAAAATGCATTTAGCCCATAAACTGGAAACAGTAGCATGCACATTAGAAGGAGAACCAACATCTTTATGCTGACCCTTTCCTGATCCTCCTAACTTATATTCCTCCTAACTGTTACCAAGTTATAAATAACACATCTCCTCCAATATCCTCTGACTAACAGATCGCTGCATTCAACAAAATGAGAGAAAGAGAATTTAGTTATTTCTTACTTGATAACAATATATACTATACATAATATATAATAGGTAGATTAAGTAATATTATATGATATTTTAAGGATACTGTGTATGAACAAGCCAACTACAGATAGTTATAAGATGCATTCATTGATACTCTATTGATATTTTGGAATGTAGACACACATATGTAATGCATCTTTGAATTGTTTGTATGTGGCTTAATATTATGTTAAATTGTAAGCTTTATATGGGCTACCCAAGCTAAATGTTTATAGTGTGGATCGTCTTTACACAAGTTGATGATAATATGTTAAATAAATTTATATTGATATCTACCTAATATAATATTGTAATAATTCTAAGTAGGTACCTACATTAATAACATTTAAGATTTTTTTTACTATGAAAAGTATTTTTTGTCATATTGTAACTTTAGGAGGTACTATAATAATAATAATATTTACTTACAATAATTAAGATATTTTTCAATGTGAACAAAATACTACTTTTTATTAATTACAAATTATTGGTGATTATAATTATATGTGTACCTTAATTTGTATAAAAACTGGGTAAAGAATATTGAGTATTAATTAATATTATCTCTGCATTAAATTATATCTTACGTACAGTACATGCACAAACATTATGTTATAAGTTATTTGCTTGCCATTTGTCATTCTTCTCAGTAAATGTGAAACTTCTTGTTACGACTTATTGATAATGTTGCCGACGTAACCCTAGTTTGGTTTTGTATGATGGGCTTACTTCTTACATAGATTCTTATTGGTTTTATTCCTTAAGTGGCATTAATCCTTCTATATAAACCGTAATATTATAATAACAAATTGAAATTATTGTTACACTAAATGATTTATAGAATCATAACAAAACAAATTACTTCTTACTAGATTCTTTTCAACTCACAGTCAGTTGTACAGTCTAGTGCTATTATAGTATGTCTTATTTACAAAACTACAGATGGAACGGTTCAGTTAAACATAATTTGTGAATTATCTTTTTATATTAGGCTTGTTGGAACCACAACAAGGATATTTTATTTTAGAGGGAATCTTAATACTGGATTTTTTGACTGCTTATCTAACAGAGTACCCAGTTTTGACTTTAGAACCATGACAATTGTGATTTTTGACAATTTGTTAACCACCATGTGGTGGTTTCTCTTTTGTATCGTATTTTTTGTGATGTCATTTAGATCTGCATAATAAATACCCCATAGTATCTTATTTAAGTCAATCAAATGCACATACACAGTGTAACAGTCATCACACTCATCACAGACCAACCGAAGCAGGGTGATGGGCCTATCTGATACCATCACGCATATATTTTTTTTTCAGATAGGCCCATAATTGGTTTTATATTTACAAGGTATACTATTCACCTATTCTAAAAAAAAATCAAATGTGTGTCTGTGACCAATAATGTCTTGTAAGTCAAGGTTCAATGAAAAAATATGAAAACATTCATAACTCTAAAACTACAAAAAAAAAGCTGAACGTACATGGTGGTTAAATCGATGGATATCAAGGTCCCCTATCACCCTGCTTTGGTTGTTCCTTTGTTGACTGTTACACCGTGTATATGTATTTAATAATACATGTGAGGAGTACGGTTCCAGTACTCCCACCATACAAAAAATTACATTTTGGGGTACACAAGTGCAAAAGACTATTATGCTACTTGTGTGTTTGTACTTTATCATGTCTATGGTACTTTACTATCAAAGTGAAACGCCTGTTTCTGGAGAGTATGTTATTCATCATATAAATGGCAGATCTTCAAAGTATGCCTATGATGTAGTTACATCAATGCTAACAAATTGCGTTAACTTTGGATATTGCTTTTGCAATAAGTTAACCTTTTGGCACACTACCATTGCCATGTTTTGTAACTCTGCATGTTTTTTTTGTTGACTCCCTTTGAGGAAGGATGAGCCATGAATCTCATACGGGAGGCGGAAGGAGTGTTGGAACTGAATGCCTCATAGTATGTCTTTACTATTATTTATTGTCTTTATTATTCCAGATGACAAAACTCTATATACCTATTATTGTGTATTTGCAATATTACTTCTTGTTATTAATTACTATACTATTTTGTTGTACTATATTTATTTATTTAAGGATAATTTACCTCGAATTTATGCATTATTTTTATTGTTTTGTGATATTTTTTTAAGATTATATTACCTACTACTTAGAAATTTTCATATAATTTAATTAAAAATCTATGATACACATAACATTAAGTATATTCTAATCTTGCAATCTCTTTTTTTACTTTTATTGTTTACCTTTTGCGATATTGTTGAGAGTTGGTTGATTGAAGAAAATGTTGAAAACATAAAATAAAAAGTAACCAATTGCAGTACCACCCTTTAAAAATAAAGTAAAACAAGCACTTTGTAAAATGTGCATTGCCTGTTCAAGTCTCCTAACAAAAAGTCTTCTCTTTAGATAAGCCACTTTTCACGAGTTGTCAGATGAAAAGTGTTCTGTCTGGAGAAATCTGCATGGAGTAATTAATACACTCATACCTTAATTAGAATAATAAAATATCTTCCACTTAGCTTCATAATGAGTTCCTTTTTTATTTAGTTTTTTTTTTTAATATTTCTGGTGATAATTTAGTTTAATACTCAGTTATTTGTACTTCTCTCTATTAAGTGAAATCTCATTTGCTTACTTATATTATAATTATTATGACATTATTTTGATAACTATATTGTGATGAAACGCATTTAATAAGTTATTAATTTCTGTATTATTATTAGTTTGAGTAATTATGGTTTGTCTGATATTGTTGTGACCTTTCTTATTCATCAGTTTGCTAGATTTACTCAGGTAAATAAACACTCAAAAGTTATTTAATTATCAGAGTTCCGGTTAAGGACACTTACACAATCTCAAAACAGTGTTGTAGATAATATCTTTTGTTAGCATCAATACAATTAGTTTACATATTACATGTCCTACATGACATACTTTTATTATTTTTATAGAAGCATCATTCTGTTATTATTCCTGTATTTTCAATTTTGCAATATGATCAATGATCTATTCTAATCTATCCTCCAATGCTGCATCCCTTCCGTGGTATGTACAGAAAACAGAACACCAGACTTCCCTATCCTTACACACACTTCTCTCTTCCTTCCTATTCATGCAATTCATCATGCACAGTCTACAATTCATTTTACTCAAAATATATCTCTGCACCAACTTGTTCATTTTCATTTTGAATGATATGTTTTCTAATATGTCTAGAAATGATACAGCTCTATTGATTTAGTACAGCCTGTTGGCTGACACATTTATTAGTAAGATATTTCTGTAGGATTATTTAGAAACATATACTGGAGAAATTTTGTGAATACTGCCATTTTCAATATTTACATTCAACTACTATCTTCTTCTCCGAGTGCCATGTGACGTCCCCCCGATGTCAGGTATCACTCTGGCGTTGGCTTCCCTGTCCTGTGCTAGCCGGAACAACTCCCCACCCTCTGGATTCCGGTCCATTGTCTGATGTTTCTTAGCCAGGACATTGGCCTTCTCCCCACGTCGCGACTTCGTTCAATTTTCCCCTCCATAATGATGTGCAGCAGATGGTACTTTTGGTTGCAGAGAATGTCTCCCAAGTATGCAATTTTTCTAGTCTTAATACTGGACAGCAATTCTTTTTCTAATGTTGCCCGTCCCAGCACCTCAATGTGGGTACTGGGTGACCATGTCAGTCCACGGGATGCTAATTACTATGGTGCACACTTATTTTTTATTGTGGTAGTGAAGGTAGGAACTAATGTCACACAAGTCTTATTGTTTTCTTTTAATTCCAGTAAGTTCTTTTCAGTATGCATAAGAGGTGTGTTACAATTGACATAGTATTACGAGATACTTCGTCATGTACCACTGAGTTGTAGTTAAAATTGTTTTTGTAACACAATTTACAAGGGCCATTTCGAACATCCAAGTGTTGGATGGCATACATAATTTGATTTAGATCAACATTTATATGTGCTTCCCTTCATTAATCTTTATATTGCATTTTGTTTGCAATATATTTTATAGTGAAAGCGTTCACTTAGTGATGGTGTACATTCACTGGCGTATACATTAACTTCTTCTTAATTTACATGTACCTGTTCATTACTGCACAAGATAAATTGGTTGGTTGGCTAGACATCTACCATTGAATATTGTATTATCGAGAATTGGTATATTTAGTGTTATCGATCAATTATTGCCGTAATCAACTAAATATTGAGCATTATTATGATTGAGAATGTTGAAATAATTTAATATGCAGTAGAGTTAGGAGCATTCTGTACAAAAGAATATTCTTGTTATATTGCCTTCAGTCATCACACGGATGATCTCTACTAAAAACAAGTTTCAGTTGATCTTCACCTTCAATTTATTGTCTTTACCCAGGGGTCCAGGGAACATTCAACTTGATAGAGATTGTATGTATTGCCATATGATTGATATCAATGTTGAGATAGGACTACACACACATTGAATTATTCATATTGGTTTGTAAATAAAATGCCTACATATTGTAAAAGTTTTCATAATCCTGATTTTTTTATTTTTTTTATTATTTGTTTTAAGTACTCGACATAATTAATTGCCATCTTTGTATAAAAAGTTTATGTAATTGTCAATTAAATAATAAAAGTGAAATGTGTTTATTTTATTTCGTGTAACCTTGGAACTCTGATCAATGAATTTTTGAACTACTGACATTGTTGTGTGGTTTTTCGGGTGAACCGTGTGTAGATTAACTTGATCAGCATTTCGACACCCCTACTGGTGTCTTCTCTTCAGGTAAATTTGTATGAGAAATGTGTTTGAATAGTGTTAACGATTGCAGGTGTAGTAGCTCTGAATGTGTTGATGTGAAAAAAAAATCCAGAAAATGGACCGGCATCGTGCGACTTCATTGCGTCCGGTCTCGCGAGAGAGTATATGTGTTCTGTGGTCTCGCGTACAATAGGGTACTTGCATTTTTTTTTATTGTGATTGACGTGATTGTGACGTCACAACGCCATGAAATTCATAGTCAGAATTGGATTGTTTGTGGGTTATGTATGGAGGAATTGGGGCAAGGCCGTACTAATCTTTCTAGTACGGCCTTGGAATTGGGGAAAGTGACGTCACAATATGGCGGCCAGTCAAAAACCTGTTTTTGAGCTAGAATCGAATATGAGACTTTATTTTATAAATATATCCACAAAGACACAGAATTAAAATCTCAAATTTTCGGAAAACCTTAATTTATAGTTAATGTACCGAAAACCAAAATAATAAAAAAACATGCAAGGACCAAGGACCCTATAGGTATGTTACAGGTTACAGCCATAAAGAAAGCCGTTTCATATTTTTCTGCCATAGGTATCCAATTCTCCCAAAGAGATTAGTACTTAGTATATTATGTCGCTGAATTCTCCTAATCCAATTCTGACTATGAAATTCATGGCGTTGTGACGTCACAATCACGTTAAACAATGGCCGCTCGTTTCAGAGCACCATAGAAAAACTCGTCAAATTAACATTTTCAATTAATTAATTATTATAAATTAACGGTAAATTAAAATTATATAATTTAATTTTATTTGTAATTCTAGTAATACTCCGAGAAACGAATACAAAAAATGATACCTTAGCTTACATTTTGCATAGTAGTTCTGGTTTTTGGATATGTTATAAAAAAAAAACTCAAAAATCGTGAAAATTTTTTTGTTTCTTAATAAAAATATGTTTGTTATTATTATAATTCTTTAAATAATAGCTTTTCAAAGAAAATATTTCCAACCTAATTTACAAGAAATTTAATACTGTACAATTATTACATACAATCTTTTACTCTAAGATGGATAATTAAAAAATAATGATCAATAAACTGAAAAATGACTGAAATATCGGCAGTGTTCGGCTCGCCCTAGTGAACACACAAGAGTGAGGAGGTCGAAAACTTGGATTATAAACCACGACACCAATCTTAATAAGATCCAAAAAAAAAAATTTCTTAAATTGCATTTTTCTGATTACTATTGTCATACGTACTATACTGAAAGTTTCGAAAATGTTCGTCTTATATTTTTTCAGAAGATCACAACTCTATTTTGGTTGGTCCGAGACAAAAATGTTTGATATCAAACTTATTGGAAATTGAACGATCTACAACATTTACTTACAATACTTTTCTCTAAAATGTACCGTTTAGGAAATATATTCAATTAAGGAAAATAATTGTAAAAAAAGTGCATTTTTTTGAAAAAAATTGAAATTTTGGTAACGCATAACTCTATGTATATTGATTTTACAAAAAAACTTTGTAAACATAAGTTGCAGGGAATTTAATATTCTACAACTTTTACGTACAATGTTTTTCTCTAAAATGCATTGTAAAAAAAGTTATGATCAATAAACTGAAAAATGACCGAAATTTCGACACTTTTTGGCTCGCCCTAGTGAACGCACAAGGGTTGGGAGGTCGAAAACTTGGATTCTTAATCACAGGACCGACCTTTATAACATATCCGAAAACCAGAACTACTATACAAAATGTAAGGTAAAAATACCCATTACCTGGACTATAAGTAGAACTATCGATTTAATATATTTTTTGAACGATAAAAAAAATGCAAGTACCCTATTCCATTTTTCACGCCAAGTTTTCAAGAAACTGGTAACACTCATACTAACTGTCAGATGACATCTTAATTTACTGTAATTTTGAAAATAAATAACCTCGAATTGGGGCGACACGACTGATACTGCGATATATTTTTTTATTTAACTCTTAAGGATAAAAATAGTACAATTGATATTATTCTTTAATGTCGTTATATTGAAAGTAACGTGAAACATGTTGAGACAGTGCATTAGGATATGTGTAGTGTATGCCGCCAAATCTTCATCTGTAAAGAAATCAGTTTCTCTCGAATATAAATTACCAGTACGATATTATGATCATTGTCGATTTGTTAACCTGTGGGCTAATTTATATAATTCTTTACATATAAAACACGATACAAATAATTGTTTGGTAGATTTATTGACAGAACAGTTACAAATATCCAGCGAGCAATCTTCAGAAATTTTGAATGCTAATAAATTTCTCACAAAGTATAGCAGTCGACACTTAATGAAAATTTTGGAGGTTTGCAAAGAATTCAAGCTCAGTAATGAGATCGTAGTTAAAAATTTAAAGATCTTTGATCTGAATGCAGGTAAATATGTGTTTACAGAGAATGTTAACATTAAATTTTGGGAATTATTAGTGTTGTGTACATTTGTATTATCATAATTTAATTCCTGTTTTAGAAACATTACGACACAAGTTAAAGTATATTGGAACATTAAATTTAAAAGACATAAGTCATGGATTCCCACTTGTACTGATTCCCGACTCAAAATTCGAAAAAATACTGAGTGACAAGTATAGAGATACTTTTAAAAAGAGACTTTACTATATCGCTGATAAATTAAATGTAAGTAACAACTATTTGCTGTCATTGTACGAATTTATAATTCATTTTAGAGTGTAGAAGCAGCCAGATTTCTCGTAAATCAAACTGGGACGAGGCCGTCGCCATATTGTTCATGGAGGCCGGGCACAACTGACATTTGACGATGATTACCCCATCTAAATTGTATTTGAAAAAATATTCCGTAGTTCAAGTGTTTGTCACCGAGACAAGGTGTTTGTCACCGATACAAGGTGACGTCACCACTCGTGGCGGTGATGGAATTCGAGGATGTAGGCTTGTACTCTACTATCGCAGGCTTCGACTGGGATAACCCCCACCCCCCCCCCCCCCATGGAAGAAAAACTTTTTTGATGCAATTTACATTTTAGCGGAGTGAAAATGTCAGAGCCTACTCCTATGAAACTGTTCATAATTTTAGTTAATACATAATTAACTTATCTGGTTTTTTATCCAACACATATGGCACCCTATCATCGAAAATTTTACGAACTGCTAATGTGTAACTTTGTTTTCTAAGTAGCTCCTTACTTTATACATAAAATGTCAAAAATACCACAAAATGATAAAAATCGTGAGAATATACCAACATTTCCGAAAACCGGGACATTTAGGCTTCCCGAAAGGTTAGTTCGGGACACAAGGCGTACGTCTGGCAACCCTAAGAAGCAATGAATTCATTATTAGTTCATTAGTAATTCATCATCTTAACTCCAATAGATTTCTAAAGTGTATGAAATTTATTTCAATGAGATTTTCTAATAATCTGTAGTAGACATGAGCGCCGCGCCGGCGCGCCGCCGCTAATCATGGTCGGCGCGCCGCCGCCGGCAAAACGTTCACGCCGGCGGCGTGGGAACTGCGTGACCAAAAATATTTATCCTGTGTTTTTTGAGACAGAAATCGAAGTAAGTACTTTTCCAGGTAAAAAAATGAAGCATTCAGCTGTGGCGACGCTAGGATTCAGTAATTATATAAGATGTCGAATAATAACTAATGCATTGTTAACCCACTCCTACGTCTCACATATTTCGTTCATTTAGTTTGGAATAAAAAAAAATCGGGGAATTTTCTGTACCTTATTTATTTGATTCTAAAACAAGAAATAGGATGGGATGGAGGCATTATTAGAAGACTATATTTTTCTTTCAGGAATATCTGACCAAAATATGCGGCCTTTCGTCTTTTCGGTCAACCGTTCTATCTTTTCATTAGTTTAACCTTTGATTTTATCGAAGTACCTAATCGAAATTATTTTCATTCCACTTGACTAGATTCGCTATTCTCCAGATAACAGGTGCACTCACTGACCTGGAGGTTGTCGAGAGTTTCACATACCTCGGATCCGTGCTAAATAACGCAGGAGGATGCGAGGCGGAGATCAGAAGACGGATCGGGATGTCAAAAAACGCTATGACATGCCTTGACAAAATATGG
The DNA here is from genome assembly GCA_963576895.1 of Ceraclea dissimilis. Taxonomy (NCBI): domain Eukaryota; kingdom Metazoa; phylum Arthropoda; class Insecta; order Trichoptera; family Leptoceridae; genus Ceraclea; species Ceraclea dissimilis. The sequence continues at coordinate 12,723,673 of OY756358.1, read as the reverse complement.
AAAGACCGAAGAATATCCAGAGGGCTAAAAATTAAATTGGTGCGGTCGCTTGTGTTCTCTATTTTCCTCTATGGGGTGGAATCTTGGACCTTGCGAGCGAGGGACAAAGCTAGAGTTGACGCTTTCGAGATGTGGTGTTAGAGGCGCATGCTGCGGATCCCATGGACTTCAAGAAGGACAAATGCCTCTATCCTTCAGGAACTTGGAATCACATCTAGATTGTCATCTCCATGCTTAGAAAGAATTCTCCAATTTTTTGGACAAATCACTCGCAGAGGGGGAGATAGTCTCGAGAAGCTAATAATCACGGGAAACACGCCGGGACGGAGACCCAGAGGACGATCACCTTTGCGATGGACGGACCAAGTTACGCAGACTGTTGCCCCCTCCATCTACAGGGCAGTGCATCTTGCGGAGGACAGAGCTGCGTGGCGGGGATTAGTCAAGCAACGGGTGTTTGCGTTTGGAGATCGCGACCCTCAGCAGTGAGGAAATCGACAGGAGAGAGAGAGATGCTATATTTAATTTGTTTTAATACAATAAGTACTGTAGAAATAATTAAGACTCCTCTTCTCTTGACAAAAAACGATATTCATTTGGTAATTTTTACGTTTACGATCTTCAAAGTGTCAAAATGTGATTATATTTTGATATTAGATATTTTAACGTTAAAATCCAATTATTTCGCTCAACCAAGGCTGCATTTTAATAAAAAATAATAATTTACTATCCCCTAACGTGGTTTCTCGGACTGTGATTACAGACTACTCTCAAATTGTAATTTATCTTTCCACCGGTAATCATTACGTATTTTGGTTGATGTCATTATTAATTTATGCACCTTTCGACTAAAAACACCACAATATATCTTTATTTATTTATTTTCCTTATTTTTACACCTAAAATAACAACCAAAATAAGTTTTTTTTTTTATAAAATGAATCTGGGTTTATCGAAATAAACCCACATAATCTTTGTACACTTCAGAGAAAGCTTAAAATCTTGTGTTGTGAAGTGAAGTAAGTCGGGGATTGAACCCGCGCCCACTGGATTAACAGTCGAGCGCGTTACCAACCAGGCTACCGACCACCTCAAAACTTAAATTAGATAATTTTATTAAATTACCCTTCCATTCCAAGCAACAGCACATATAACACATATATTTTTTCAGTTTATGCTGAACCGTAGTTCTTGGTTACATATGAATTTTGCATTTTGTGGAAGGTCGACCTCGTCATCGCAATTCTGGACTTTATTTCAGAGTTTGAATCCCACTCACGGTTTAGTTAACAGCCCAAATATTGCCAAATGAGAAACCTGTTCGACTGCACTACTGCCCATAGTTAGGCTCATTCTGACGCGTTTGACTTTATGGATTTGTTTTTTTTGACCTGCCCTCCAGTACTATGAAAAAGCAATAATGAATTTTTCCATTACTTTTCAAATATGAGCTTTTATTTCACTTTATTATTGAAATAATCATAGTTTTTCAAAATAAATAAATCGATTTTATCATTATCCTTTTCACATATACGTATTTAATCATTTAAAACAATATTGCAAAAAAATACAATGCTCCCTCCCACTTTGGATCCACGCCGCCGGCGTGGCGCCGCCGCCGGCAATTTTAGACATGGGCGCCGCCGCCGACTTTTTTGCAGCCGGCGCACATGTCTAATCTGTAGACTACTAAAATAATTTAATGGATTTCAAGTTAAGTACAATGCTTGTGCATTGTTTTCAAATAATTTAGTCATTGTCTAAATATAACTGGTGTACCTAATTCTAAATAAATTTATACAAAAACATATTAAGATTAAGTAGGGAACCTATATAAATGCAGGAAGACTCGAGGCAGAACGCAATAGTATTATCATACAGGCCCGGCTCAACTGACATTAGACGATAATGACGTCACCAAGATTGGGAGAAAATGTGTGGGAAAAAATATTCTGTAGTTCAAGTGTTTGTCACTGAGACAAGGTGACGTCACCAATCAGGGTGGTGATGTTATTCGTAGGTCCAGGCTTGTATACTATCGTTGGCTTTGGAAGACTTAACGGATAAAGCCATAGACACAACTTGACTGCCGCTATTCGCTACTATTATCTGTACCATCCGTCTTGGCCACCGTTCTGACGTTACCTGCAAGTGGAGTTTAGATTGTATTGTTGATAGCCCTGATTGTCGAATCTTGTCGTAAGAGCTGTCAAAGGTTCCCAATATTCTCACATTGTATCTTTTACAAGTAACATACAATGCCGAAAATATTACAAAGCGGCGCTAGAGAAATCATTTTAAAGGCAGGATAGTTTTGCGAGTTGGAAAAAGAAAAAAATACTCAGATTATCCTGTTAAACCGCCATCACAAATTAGAAAAAATGTTGCCAGTTTATTCTAATAATTCGAAAATTGGCAATTTTTTTTAAACAACTTTTCCAAAATATAATTTTAAAGTAGCGAAAAAATATAACCATATCTTATTATCACATCAAGCAACACTAAACCAAGTTTGCACCAGGGGACTTCTAATGCGAAATGCATTGTAGCATTTCCGCTAGGTATACGCCATTTTTTCTCGATGTAAAGTACGCTAATTTACCATTTAATTTCTTCTTCCTAGTCAGCCCCCCGATTCCGGGGATCGTGACCATCACGCATGTGGATGAAATTTCTCCATCCCTCTCGGTCCTCCGCCACACTTACAGATTCATAGAGTGTGGTTTATTACATAGCTTATATTCCAAAGGTAATTTCCACACTGATTATACATAATGAGTCGCAAAAATCACTGATATAACCAGGTTTCATGCAATTGTGGACAACCAATCATATGTTTGTAGCTCCCATGGCGTCCACCATAGATGTCTAGAATGGGCTCAATGTTCAATAGTTCTTCCAAGGCCGTCGCCATATTGTTCATGGAGGCCGGGCCCAACTGACATTTGACGATGATTACACCATCAAAATTGTGTAGGAAAAAATATCATGGCGGTGATGGTAATTCGAGGATGTAGGCTTGTACTCTACTATTGCAGGCTTCGGTTCTTCCCACCTTTATATCAAAGAGATTACGTATTAAGTACAATATATTATGTCGCTTCTTTATATAGGTTCCTTAAGATTCAGTGTTCTATATCCATTAGAACAAATTGTTCCACATTGACATAATATTGTTCTCCACAGTTATTTATAGCATTAACAGATTGTAACAATGTTCTTGTTTTTATGTTGAATAGAAACCTCCTGCTGCAATAGCTGCAACCACCTGTAATCGTATATTTGTTTACAATGTAGATTTTAAGCAACTTGATGCTGTACTGGACATATTATTAGGTTTGTATTTTCATATATGTATTTCACTCTTTATTATATTTTGCCAGATGAAAGTGAAAAACACAAAACTGGACCATTATTCAACAAATAGTTTGTTGGTGAAATGTCAAGATGGCCCCCCCTCGTACCTCTTACAAAAATATTTATCTGAGATTATTATTATATAACTTCAGAATATGGAATGTCTCCTGATAACATTATTAAGGATTGGTGGGTGATCAGATATAAACCTGAAATCGTAAGAGAACGTTTAGAGAAGTCCAAGAAATCTGGGAGAAAGAAGTTAATGCCATGGATGGTTAAATGTCCTGAACCTATTTTTCAAAGGTATACGTAATTATTTACTTATTTTATTCAGTAAAATATATTTTTAGAAACCCTCGGAATAAAAATATTGATTTATATTTAAAAGTAAACAATTTACATACATAGTATTATCAAATATTTAGTAAAATGCAATAAGATTTCTGTATGCACCTTAAAGTTTTGAAGAAATATAAATCCTAGCTTATGAATGTTGATATTTTATAGTATGTCATGTTTTAGGTCAATGTTTATTACAAAGAATGTACAAAGAGAATTACTCGGAGGCAAGAAGCCTTTGAAGACTTATTTATCGGAAAAATTAGAATGTTCACAGGAATCCATTGATGAAATGTGTCGAACCTTTCCCTGTCTTCATAAGGTTAGAGTTTGTAAGGTGAGAGAGAGATGGCACCCACCACATCTTATGCAATAAAGTCTATTATTATGTGATCTATAAGAAACTTGTAAATGGATCTTTAAAGTCGAAATATTTTCAGATAAAACAGGTCCACGACTTTCTATTGGATCAGGGCTTTACGAAGGAAGATATGGTGAAGGCACCTAAAGTGTTTGCACATTCAATATCAACTATTGGATCCAGAATAGAACAAATGAGGTCAATTGGCATCAAAGTAACCAGTTTAAATAACGTTTGTAAAAGTTCCAAAGCATTTCAACAGTTTCTAAGAGTGATTAAAAAATAATGTAGCATGAAATGTTAAGGCTATAATATACCACAGCTAGGAGTTCTAAATTAACGTCGCTTCCCCTCTCTTACCGCTCCAAATTTTCAAATATTTCGTCCACAAGTTTTACTTACACATACATACATCAAAATTTATACAATATACAGCTATATACTTACATATTATAACATTTTAGTTTTGAATTTCATTCAAGTTCTATGTACCAACTATTGTATTTGGTAGGTGTATCTACCTACCTACCTATTATATCCGATTGGAAAATAATATGCGTTGTTATATTTTTTAGAATATTTTATATTGATACTAGTTAGTAGCCCCCAGTGTGATCGGCGCTAACTGGGATTTGTTAAAAAAATAATGAAATTAAAAAGAGTGCACATAGATTTGGTTGGTAACGCGCTCGACTGTTAATCCAGTGGGCGCGGGTTCAATCCCCGACCTACTCCACTTCACAACACAAGCTTTTAAGCTTTCTGTGAAGTGTGCGAATGTGTATTTGTATGTATTTATAAAAAAAATAAAAACATACATACTATGTGAATAAAATTATTGTCCCGTATAATTTCAATTAAATTAAATTTCAAAATTCTTTATTTTTATAAGTTTATTTCATCAGTAACTATACGGCTAATGAAGCCTTTTACATTTATATAATAGAAAATAAACAGTATAAGAACATGTCTAACAAATATAATACAATATTTATTTACTTATTATAACCGTATACAATCATACTAATTTCTATCAAGTTATTATATGTATAGATGTTCCTACCGACAATGTGCCTTCACGAAGTGCGATTTGTAAATTATAATGATAGATAATTTCTAGTACTGCATTGGTTTGGCGAAGTGTGAATATTCTAATTTTCAAACATATAAGAAATTTCAAAACGTGTCGGTTCAAAGTCGGTAGGTATACATAGATGTGTGTTCACAACATACTGAAAAAATTTAATTCGTTTTTGAGAGACCTTACCAAGGAGCAAAAGTTGTGATGAACAATATTATTATTAACACAAGGGCAGGGCCGTCTATAATCTATTGGGGGCCCTGGGCACTTTAAAATAATGGGGCCCCTATGACAATTATGATCCGTGGTGGACTGGCTCTAAAAATTGAAATTGGCATGTAATAAAGCCAGCCCCCCCCCCCCCCCAGGGCAGAGAAAGCAAATTACAATTTTGATATTGATATGATATACAAAATTAAAAAGCGCCGATGGCGAATTTTTTTGGTGAAGTTGAATGAAAGGTTCGTTACTCAGGTCAATTGGAAATCTAGCAGGAACTAGGGGGCCCCTTGGATCAATGAAAAATTCACATAACTACACAAATACGTAATATGTATAAATTAAAAATAAAACGTTTTTCAGCACCAGTCTCGCTATATAATTGCTACACCTCATATTTTGAATTTAAAATTTCGTCGATATTGGTAGTATGGTCCGAGAGCCCGCTGCTTAATTTATGACGTATCTGTTTTTTGATCGAAATGTGGTATAAATGATAGCTTACCTATAGGGTATTACATCGCACTAGGGTTGCCTATCAAAATTCTGCCACAACCCCCCCTGCCCCCCCGAAAAGGTCCCTCTTCGCGGTTTTTCGCATTTTATAGGAATATGGTAAGAGATAGGAGAAAGTAGTCAATGACAAAAATAATCCTTGCTAAATTCTGTACAAAAAATGTTAAGTCAATTTTTTCGTAGAACTAGCAGTTTACCCGCAATGGCCGGTCCATGAAAAAATTGACTACACATTTTTTGTAGAGAATTTAGCAAGGAGGGGGGGCAAGGCAGGGGGGGTTGCGGCAGGATTTTGATAGGCAACCCTAGTGCGATGTAATACCCTATTGGTAAGCTATCATTTATACCACATTTCGATCAAAAAACAGATACGTCATAAATTAAGCAGCGGGCTCTTGGATTAGTAATTATTAGAATATAATATTTCTTTGATGGTGTTGGTAATAAATAAATTCAAATGAATAAACAGGAGTTCCTAAATAGTGTTAATAGTTCCTATCCAAACACGATTTTCATTTAGTAGTGTTGGTAATTATTTCGTAAAATATAAATAATGAATTCAAAATTGTGCAGTACGTCCATCCCGTGCAAAAGCAAAGCTCAGACTGAATTTGAAAGGAAGGGTATACTAATTCTAGGAATGCCTTTTTAAAAGAAACCTGGAAAGAAATTTAAAATCTAAAACAGCAGATTTGTCAAGATTATAATAACCAATATTTTGGCTAAATTATACTTTTATATCTGAAAAATTGAACGGAAATTCTTGGAATTCCGTAAATTTTAGGGGTGCTTTCAGAATACTTTTTTATTCAAGGAATTTCCAAATCCTGTAATTCTAAAACAGAAGTCCTGTAGTCCATACTTTCATCTATCACTGTCTTCAGTTTCAAGACGATTCCTTCAGTATTGGCTGAGTAAGAGTCGCCGCGCCGAAGCCGTATAGAGTACCGTAGCCCCTTAATAATGTGACTGACTGAGACAATAAACTTCATATCGCCTATCTTCAAACGATATTGTATTTGATTTAGTATGTTATCTTGTACAGGTGAGACTACTTTCCTTTGCATAATGTGAGGACCCAATTCCATCAATTGATTATAGTTGAGGACAGATCAAAAATACACTCTCTCAAAGGTGTGGATGGGGTGTACGCTATAAAGTCATTTTGATGATTATTTCAGTTTTAATTTATAATAATGATAAAGTGAAGTTGTAGTAGGGAAATAAAAAAAGCCTTTGTTATTAATAAAATAATATGAAGATGAAAATGATAAATTCCATTTTTCCACCATTCAGATGTCCTTGTGGAGGAGGCAAGATGTGAGGCCGGCAACTGTGTTAGAATTATTATTCCTGAGAGCCCAAGCAGTGAGAAAACTCATCTTGCCGGCAACTACTGTGGCCCCCTATAGTCCCTTCTCCTCCCCTCTCCATGCCGTATGGTAAACATAGAAATTTAAGTCATTAGTTTTGAGACCCAACAGTCAGGTGATGGTTAAATTTTGGTATGTTGTATAGGTCGATATGGTGGTGAATAATCCAACTTTGCACGGTTTTTCCCATACGAAATGCGGTTGCACATTTAATTTGACAGTTAGGTATAAAGGCAACTTGTGATCTCGCCAGCAACATAATATATCAAGTACTATATGTTATCTCTTTGGATCTCGCCAATAATAATTTCTATAGACAATGACGTCACAGTGTCAGTTTTTGACCGATAACCAGTGTTCCCTTTTTCAGTATTTTTAGTACTAACTAGTATTTCCTGAGGCATTTAGAAAAATCTAGTATTTATTTAGTTTTTCCTGAAAAATTGGTATATGTTTAGTATTTTTCGATGTAATTTTAGCATTTTTTGGCATCACTGTCGATAACCATGGTTCATCCATTTATTGGGTGTACCTGTACAGTTAGGTGTCTATATAGTGTCTGTAAGAATGTGTTAAATAGTAATAATAAAAAGATATAGTTTCTCATAAAGCATATTATTTTATTTTTTCATAAAATGACGAAGCTCAAGTTGCGGAAGAACTGTAAGTTATGATACAAGGGCAATTCCTTGCAAAATGTTTAAAGCGGAAAAGAAAAAGTTGTGATCACATTCCACGCTATCCCTTTTATATCTAAAGATGTAAATACGCCTTTACAACAATATACTATTGATGACACTTATATGATTTATTTGGAAGCTAACTTGGAGACTATACTACTCTGTGAAGAGTTGAGATGAACAAACAATAAGGCGGCGCTCAATCTCATCTGTAGTTCTTGTTGACTAAGCTCATGCGCCCATTCAACACGCCCCCAGAACTCGCACTGAAATATAATATATTGGCATTAATAAAAAATAATGTTGATAATTCATCATAGTAATAATAATATTTGGAATATTTTTATAGTGCCATCTATGTGCCGGAGCACCTCAAGGACGCTTCACAAAAAATATCATTATATGATAAAAATGTCATCAACAAAATTTTTGCGTCCAAATAATAAAATCATAATACGTACATAACATTATAATACCATAGATACATAATATTATGTATCCGGGTTAGATTAACTATAAAAAATTCCTTTGGCACGCCACAGGCATAGGTAGATTTCAAGTGATTTATTTATTTTATTAATTTTAAGAGTACATCTGTACATATAATAAAAACAATCACAATATCATCAGCAAATAAACCAGCGAAGTGATGAAGTAGTATGGATGTAGTTTAAATTCTTTGGTTTTCGAAGTACCTAATTCAATAATCAAATTATTTTCATTCCACTCATAATATGGATTGGTACCGGTACCTAAGCACTAGAATTTTGAAAAAAAGATGTGAGTTCTACTCGTATCGTGAAGCACTTTTCTAAGACAACAAACACGCTAGTACCTATGCGGTAACTACTTAATTAGATCTTTCGATCGATCAGTGTCGTCCAAGGAATTGAGCTAGACAAAATCTGTAAATTGATCTGTATTCCTTATTAAATGCCCTTTCATACGATACCAGACACGGACCCTCACAATCATTGGATCCCCTCAGAATGATTGTTTTTGTATTTAAAGCCTTAAAAAGTGAACCTTCCTCTTAATGGATTTCACCCAATCTCATATCAGTTCATCTACCACTTACCAAAAATCTACCACCCAAGTTTCACGTTTCTGCGACGTATAGTTTGGCCGCAAACGTGCGCACAAGAAAAGGGACATATATATATATATATAAATATATATATATATATGGCTTATATATATAAACTTTTAAACCAAGGTCGGATTCGGGTTCCTAATTAGTGATCCTGAGTAGAAATTTTTCAATTCTGCGACATCACGGGAGAAACGAATAGGTAGAATTCCTTTTGGAAATCTACCTAAAATATGTATGTGGAATTACAATAATGTAAGTATTAATAATAATAAATATGGGTCAACAAAACAGATTGAAAAGGTGCGCCTTTAGGTCTTTTTCAGTTATTAGACAATAATTTTGTTACTTAATGTGATTATAATGAATTCTAAAGTGGTAATAAGAGGTGTTTTAACGTGATTGTGACGTCATAACCCCATGAAATTCATAGTTAGAAATTGGATTGTTTGTGGGTTATGTATGGACGAGTTGGGGAACGTGACGTCACAATATGGGGGCCAGTCAAAAACCTGTTTTTGCACTGGAATCAAATATGAGACTTTAATTTTTAAATATATCCACAAAGACACAAACTTAAAATCTCAATTGGAAAACCCAAAATAAAAGAAAACATGCAAGGACCCTATTGCCATCGAAGTATTTTTTTTTGGCATTCCAATCATCAAAATATTATAGATTTTGAAGGGAAGAGAGTATTATTATTACTCTCAACTGATGTCTAACACTTGGGACCCAATTCTCTTTTGATTGGTGTTTAAATGTGGTCGGTAGCCTGGTTGGTAACGCGCTCAACTGTTAATCCAGTGGGCGCGGGTTCAATCCCCGACCTACTCCACTTCACAACACAAGCTTTTAAGCTTTCTGTGAAGTGTATAGAGATGTATTTGGGTTTATTTCCATAAACCCAGATTAATTTAAAAAATAAAATGGAATATTGAAATAATTTGCATTTTTATTTGAACAAAAATGATATTAATATATCTTCTAATATATTAATAAGTTATTTTTTAAATTCTTTAAAGCTATTTTATATTGGCTGTTTCAGTGATTGTTACTGTCATCAACCCTATTATATGGAAGCTACTAGATCAAGGGTGGCCAACTTGATTAGATCCAAGATCTAATGTTTACTGAGGAAGCCCTGTGCGATCTACCAATTACACACTTCTTGAAATTTTAAATGAAACTTCAGTACACAATTAAGTAGTATTTTTTATTTTATTAAAATTAAACAAGATATTATTGTGCAGCAGTTAGTGATTACGTTGCGCAGTCTATTCTACGTATTTATGTTTATATTTTATGCCTTGCCACGATCGACTGGACTAATAGTCGCAATCGACCAGTTGGCCACCCCTGTACTAGATGTTCTCTGCAATTATCTCAGTTTCACACTGTTTTGTTTTGCATAGAAACTTGCAATGTTCGGTGTTAAATAAAACTTTATTAATGATTTTTACCTGATGTTCTTCTTCTAATCTGGATAATAATACAGCTTGTTGTGGAGTGAGGTATCTCTCCACGCAAGCTAACATTAGAATTACTGATTTTAATGTGTCCACTCCATATGTGAAACCTTAAAAACAAAATAATTCAAATAACTGAAAAATACATCTTAACTTCACAGTTTGCTAAGAAAGTGTATGATATGAGGTTTAGACGGTACCAGAACTCAAAACCATTTACCCAATAATGAATAAGCACATTACTTCAAAACCTCATTGAAATACCAAAGAAGTTATTTTATTTAAAGGATCTGGACACATATACTTCCTCGGAAGTAAGGATAATCAAATAACGAATATAAATAATAGTAAAGTATTTCGTACCATTTATTGCTGCAAAGTTATATGAGAGGAAGTGTTTGGTCAAGATACTTTTAGTTTCGGGGCTCACAGTCGGAGGATCAAACCCATGTGTCTTTTTTATATTCACTAAATATTTGTCACAAAACCATTGTATGACAGGATCCCACTTCTCCTGCTGATGTTTAGACAACACTTCATTCTCCTACAACAATCACACAAAATTCAGAGATAAAGGAGAAAAAAATAACTCATTTGAATGAATTATTAAACCAAGTGATATTGATTTCATAAAACAATTGGAATTATTAACTTACACTAGTTTGAAACAATAATGTATCAGTTGTGAGGTAATTGATTAAGTAATTAACCATGTCCACTTTATTTAAATTATTTGGATTATCTATTGTGGTGTTGCAAAGTGAACTCTGAAATTATCAAACATTTATCATCACACCTCTGACTGAATGGCTGACATGAATGGACATAAAGAAATCAACTGTGGTCAATAATAATTGAAATTAAACCAACCAAAAGCATAGAACTTTGTTGAATTTTCTCTTTTTGTGAATCCCATTCCGCTGCCACACTTAAAGCTAATGGTTCATTATCCAAAACAAAAGGTTTCCCCAATGGTGTTTTTAACTTGCGATGATCTAAGGTAACTTCATACATTCCATCATTTGAAACCACTCCGGCAGTTTTGTAAAACCTTTTTCTAACAGCTGAAAAGAATTGTTTATTACTGTAAAACTAATGCACAATACAAATCACAAAAAATAAAATTAATATCCTTTTGTAGCATCAACATTCCAAGTGTCATTTTGCAAATTGTAACAACCTCTTAAAGAGTCTGCTTCAAGAAGGAATAGCACTGAAAACATTAGTAATACCTAAGTATTTACATCACAATCATTATTATTGATCATGAATAATGAAAAAGTGCAATTTTTGCTATTCCATACATGCATATCTTGAAATTAAAATTTATTCTAGCTGGCTTCATTAAAATAATTGCCAACGGCACTATCCAAACCTGTCGCTTATTCTCACAGAGATAACATATTAAGTAGTACTTAAAATATTATATGTCGCTGCTTATTCTATACTGATTGATTTACGGAAAAGGCTACTAGATTTAATCGGGAGGCTGCGACTCAGACCCTAAAAAAATATGTACTTACACTACTTACCGTAATGCCTCGCAGAAGTCCTGAATTCTTTACATAAACGATAAAGATCCTTCTTACAAAAAATACTCATGGTTTACGGTAATCACAGAACTGTTGTATAATTAGGATATTTTGATCATATACATCGACACGTATATTTTGATTTCTCTTTCACGCTCCCACTTTTTCAGATTTATAATTATGAGTTATGACATGCGTCCTGTGCTTTTGACATTTCTCTGAATTTCTGTCACAGATAGGGTTGCCAGATTTTCTTGATGCATTTTTTGTTTTAGCGCTCTTACAAATTTGCATTTTTTATCGTTCGAAAAATATATAAATCGATACCTAGTTCTACTTAGGTAATACAAATAAAATTATGAAATGTAATTTTAATTTACTTTATAATGATTAATAGAAAATGTTTGTGTGTGTTGAAATGTGTGAAAAAATGTTGAAAACGTGATTGTGACGTCACGATGCCATGTAGGGAACCTGTATAAAGGTTTATATAGGTTCCTTAACGCCATGAAATTCATAGTCAGAAATTTGATTGTTTGTGGGTTATGAATGGAGGAATTGGGGAAAGTGACGTCACAATATGGCGGCCAGTCAAAAACCTGTTTTTGCGCTAGTAGGTAATAATTTTATTTGTCATTCTATTAAGTAGAACTATCGATTTAATATATTTTTCGATCGATAAAAAAAATGCAAGTACGTACCTACCCTATTAAAAATGCATCAAAATAATTTTTCGTCGACGGGGGGAGAGGGAGGTCCCTAGAAAGCTCATGCAACCCTAGTCGACTATATGCAACCCTAGTCCTCACTAGCACTCCCTAGTTACGCCAATGGGGAGAAGTTTCTACTTTCTAATCGAAAATTTTACGAACCGTAGTGATTGCTTCTACGTGGCTTCTACGTATTAGGTATCTTAAGAAACCTCCCAAGCAACAAGGTGACGTAATAAATGACGTGATTTTTTGGTCCAGAAACACGTCATACATCACGTGACGATGTCACAAATTATTACGGGATAAATCACGTCATTTATTACGTAATTTACCGTCACTAATGACGTCTCGTTACGTCATATCATGACGTCATTTACGACGTGCCGATGTCACAAATTATTACGTGATAAATCACGTCATTTATTACGTAATTTTTCGTCACTTATGACGTCTCGTTAGGTCATTTCATGACGTCATTGATGACGTGCCGATGTCACAAATTATTACGGGATAAATCACGTCATTTATTACGTAATTTACCGTCACTAACGACGTCTCGTTACGTCATATCATGACGTCATTTATGACGTGCCGATGTCACAAATTATTACGTGATAAATCACGTCATTTATTACGTAATTTTTCGTCACTTATGACGTCTCCTTAGGTCATATCATGACGTCATTTACGACGTGCCGATGTCACAAATTATTACGTGATAAATCACGTCATTTATTTCGTATTTTACCGTCACTAACGACGTCTAGTTACGTCATATCATGACGTCAATTACGACGTGCCGATGTCACAAATTATTACGTGATAAATCACGTCATTTATTACGTAATTTTTCGTCACTTATGACGTCTCCTTAGGTCATATCATGACGTCATTTACGACGTGCCGATGTCACAAATTATTACGTGATAAATCACGTCATTTATTACGTAATTTACCGTCACTAACGACGTCTAGTTACGTCATATCATGACGTCATTTACGACGTGCCGATGTCACAAATTATTACGTGATAAATCACGTCATTTATTACGTAATTTATCGTCACTAACGACGTCTCGTTAGGTCATATCATGACGTCATTTACGACGTACCGATGTCACAATTTACTACGGGATAAATCACGTCATTTATTACCTATTTTAACGTCACTAATGACGGTAAATTACGTAATAAATGACGTGATTTATACCGTAATAATTTGTGACATCGGCACGTCGCCAATGACGTCATGATATGACCTAACGAGACGTCGTTAGTGACAGTAAATAACCTAATAAATGACGTGATTTTAGACATCATTTACTGGGTAATCTAACGTCATTATTGACGTCTTTTTAAGGTACATATCAAAAGAAAAATGGTATAATTCATAATACATATATTTATAGTAAAGCATATCTGAATCAAATACAATATTACAAGAACAACGTACAACATCATGTAATTACAATCAGAACATCACATCGATTAGAGTAAGCTGATAGAAAAACATAATCATTGATTAAGGCACATCCATACTTATGTATTGGATTTTTTCACTGTTTTATTGGAATCTAATAGGATATATATTCCCAAATAATTTTAAAATTTATATGTAATAATGTGAAGATATAGAAATTAGAATCACTATTCACCGTGTACGTGCAAATTATGGGAAGAAATTGTAATAATTTACTAGTTCGTGTGATGTCTTATAATTAGACACAAAATTAGGGTGACGCGATCCATTTAGTATTTTAAGTAGGTACACTATTCTAACACTATTAATTTCCAATTGGATTTTCAATTAATGAAAGCTTCTCTTATTGAAGATATTCTCTTCATCATCAGGGCTGTTACGGTTGAGGTGTCTTCTCCTTCCTCATCCGTCAAGTTGTTAAGAAACTCTACTTCCTCTTCAGCCTACTCCCGTCCACTCCTGGACGAAGGCATCCTCCATCTGCTTCCACACCTTCCTTCCAAGCCTTCAAATAATCTGTAACAAAGTATAAAAAATCATGAACAGAAAGTAAGGAGTGTTTCTAGGGAAAAAATGTATTAGAATTAAGGTAGGTACTTACTCGTCTCCAAAAACATCCTCTTCTTTCTACATGTTGATGAACGGATTTATGAAATATTCCATATTTTTGTGCTAGGGCAGAAAGCCTCTGTTGGCGTTAGCCAGGCGCAGGCCTCGCACCCTCCCTCCGTACATTGTTCTTCGGCCAAAATAACAGATTTTTTACACAGATATTTTCACTAATTGATTAACAAAAAAGTAAGATCACTCGCAAACGAGTGGAGGGCCTTAAATAGAATAGAATTAACAAAAAGGCGCGAAAACAGGCGTTGTTCACGCTTGAAACGTTTCAACTGTTTCAACTTTCTAGAGAATAATATTGTATTTGTATTCGAAAATATTACAGCTGTATAATAAGGTGACCAACCGTCCTCCTTTTGGAAGGACAGTACTCCTTTTCTAGGTTCTGTCCTCCCTCCAAAAGTGTCCTCCTTTTTGTCCTCCTTTTCTACTTTTTAACATTTTAAACTAAATAGTCTGTATTTCAAACTAATAAATCTCAAAACCACACGTTTTTTCATCATACCATGAATTCACTAGTACTATAGTATAAAATACATTAAAATGCGCTTGTTTCATAAAAAAATTGCCTGCGGCGCTAATTACGTAGGTTTACCTGTGTTTTTTATTTTTAACAAAAAATATATATTACGTTATATTAAATATATATTATATTACGGCCCTTTTTGGTACATTCTTATGTCTTATGACAAAAGTTTCGCCTGCGGCACTATTTACGCATTTTTATGCTGTATCAATTTTTTTAATTTTGTTGCCCCTACCCCGCCTAGTTCTGGCGGCGCCCATGATAGGCTGTACTTTAGGTATTTTTGATTTTTTTTGTCCTCCTTTTTTTTTTAAAAATATGGTCACCTTATGTGCAGTGTGGCCATAGACTTATTATCTTCATGGACCAATAGTATGGGAGAGACAGGGAGAGAATATTCAAACATATGTTTTTTGATATTATTCATTCCATAAGATCATTCCATAAGACAGACGGTTACATAATGATAGTTTCATGACAATCCTACATACTTACATTTCATAGCTCCATTATTAGTATCATGGTTTGAGAATTGCGACACAGATGTAAAATGCAGAAGACATACGTGGCGCAATTTTTTGTACGTTACGTTACATAGGTATTTTACATTTTTTTTTTGTATATTACGTGCATTACGTATGTAGATATACGTTACGTATACGATACAAAATAAACTGTTGTTTGGGCATAGATGTAGTTACTGGGAAATTATATAAAGTTCATTTTTTTAAAGTTTGCTTAATAGAAATCCATAATAATAGTAAAAAATCGAAATACCGGCTTAATACAGAAATCGCGGGATCATCTTGGCGGGAGAAAAAGAAGAAGTAACTTTGTGAAGCTCAATTGTTTTACGTAATACATATTACTGACGTTGGACATGAAAGCAGATGATATTATGAACCTAGCTAGGTCTTAGGGTTTACTTTTAAAGATAAACAAATAAAATTACCTAATGCGGACCGCAAGTTTGCCATGCCTCTCGTCCATATTGAAGATTCGTATAATAGTTATTGTCCAAAGATACAAGTGAAAAAACTTGCTTTTCATTATAATAATATAACATAACATAGCAAAAGTTTTTTCTTGTTATACTTACCTATTGTATTAGTATGAGGCTAGCTAAGCTAAACCACATCAGGCGAGTGGAGGGCATTATTAAATAAAATATACAATTATACATATTATGAGTAAGGTAAAAATTAATGAATATGTAAGTAGGTACTAAGTATATATAGTTTAAAATCTAAACTCAATGACTAAGTGAATTTTAAACTACATACATATATACTAAGTACATACGTTTTTTTTAATTTACCTTAAAAATGGACTTCCACTATGTACTGTCGGTCGAAAATCTTAATATTATACCTATTATATAAGTACCTTTTGCGCTCATAAAACATTTCATAAATAATTCATAAAATCATCTGTTTACAAATTCCGGCTTCAAAACCAAAAATGGTGAGTAAATGGCCATCTTTTAATATAAAAATTGCTTGATTTTATTTATAGGTATTCGAGTAGGTATGTTACCTAACCTGACTAGAGTAGGTACCTATATTGACTCTAAACACAAATATCTACGCCAATCTAGTG
Organism: Ceraclea dissimilis; assembly: GCA_963576895.1. Taxonomy (NCBI): domain Eukaryota; kingdom Metazoa; phylum Arthropoda; class Insecta; order Trichoptera; family Leptoceridae; genus Ceraclea; species Ceraclea dissimilis. The sequence goes on along the minus strand of OY756358.1, from coordinate 12,706,714 downwards.
ATTATTATGAAAATGATTGTTCAAGATTTATTTAGTCCACCACTGCTACTCGTATGTTCAAATATCGTGATGCTTTTGAATTGTTAAAATTTTTAATAACTTTTGAAGCGTTTAATTGCTTAATAAGTAGGTACGTTTATACTGAATACACCTAAACGAAGAGAAAGATTCAGTGGCGGATCCAGGATTCAATTTGAGGGGGGGGGGGCTTAATGTCGTAACATGGTAGAAAGTACTGTCACTCAATGTTTTGGGGGGGGGGCTAAGGGGCTTATTTTTATAGTATTTTGTAATAATAAATAATAAGAATAATGGACAATTTATGTCGCGCCGTTTTGTGGGTATTCCCACCTCAAGGGCGCTCTGAGTTCCTAATCCCTTATTGTTGGGAAGGATTTCTTAAATAAATATGTTTTTAATAGACCTTTAAACCCTGTTAACGTTTTTGCCTCTCTGATATCTGCAGGAAGTCCATTCCAGGCTGAAGGACCTGCCGCAATGAATGCGCGGCTCAAATAATTGGGTTTCGCGTTTAGGTTTACGACTTCTAGCTTAGAGGTTTTGTCCGAGTGGGTTTATGGTTTGTCGGAGACAGAGCTCTGAAATATACTCTGGGGCCATATTTTGAAGTGCCTTTTCGTTTACCCAATAACCAACAATTTTCGTAGGTACATCTATCTATTCTTAAAAGGATAAAAATGAACTTCATCCTATAGTTATAACTAGAATGAAGTGAATAAACTTCGGTGTTTGGGCCTGTTGAGAGAATGAATGACGACATGATGACTCAAAAGATATATTTGGGTAAACGAAAAAGTGTGAGAAAGTGGGGTTAAAAAGGTTAACCTGGATCGACCATGTCGACCAGATCCTCAAGGATGGACGCCTTTTATGATAGAAGTGATGTGAAATATGATAGAAGCAAGGAGTGTGTGTAAGGATAAGGTGGTCTGGGGTTCTGTCCTCTCTGCCTACTACACATTTATTTTTTCAATTTTTATCTCCAGAACGGTACGTAGTAGAGAAAAATGTTGTTAGAAAATTTGTAGGCTTGTTGTAGCCCCAGAGCCCGCTGCTTAAATTATGACGTATCTGTTTTTTGATCGAAATGTGGTATAAATGATAGCTTACCAATAGGGTATTACATCGCACTAGGGTTGCCTATCAAAATCTTGCCGCAACCCCCCCTGCCCCTCCTGAAAACGTCCCTCTTCGCGGTTTTTCGCATTTTATAGGAATATGGTAAGAGATAGGAGAAAGCAGTCAATGACAAAAATAATCCTTGCTAAATTCTCTACAAAAAATGTTGAGTTAATTTTTTCGTAGAACTAGCAGTTTACCCGCAATGGCCGGTCCAAAACCGAAATTCATTTAAAATACTAAAAAATGTATTTAAACTAAATTGGTTGAAAATTGACAAGAGCTACAGAAAAATAGTCAGAGAACGAATTAATTACCATAGTCTTAGCTACAAAACGAGCTATAACTTATTTTCATACATCTAATAATTTCGGAGTTATTGCAATAAAACTCAGTGACGGAAATTCTTAAAATTTAGTTTTTCATAAAATAACCAGTGATATAGCGCCGCAGGCCAAATATTTTTTTCCATAAAATGTTAGTGATAATGGGTGGAAGAATGTGAAAGAAAAAAATCAATTCTTTTTTTTTCAAAAACTATCCTATTTTTTGACCGGCCATTACGGGTAAACAACTAGTCCTATGAAAAAAATGAATTCACATTTTTTGTAGATAATTTACCAAGGATTATTTTTGTCATTTATTACTTTCTCCTATCTCTTACCACATTCCTATAAAATGCGAAAAACCGCGAAGAGGGACCTTTTCGGGGGGGGGGGAAGGGCAGGGGGGGTTGCTGCAAGATTTTGATAGGCAACCCTAGTGCGATGTAATACCCTATTGGTAAGCTATCAGTTATACCACATTTCGATCAAAAAACAGACACGTCATAATTTAAGCAGCGGGTTCTTGGAATATTGTAGGATATTAAATTTCAAATAAAAATTGTGTCGAACTTTTTTACCTTTTCGTTGTTAATTTATAAAAGGTGAATATTCAGCAGACTAATTTCATTAGAGTAGGTATGATCATTATCAAAGTAACAACAAACTTCAGGATTTTTTTATATCTTGTAGATGCTACAGAGTTTAGGTTTCTGACCTCCCAACTATACCTATACGCTACCGAAATTAGTCTGAATTCTGAATATTGACCTTATAAATTTTCAGAGAAGCATAACGCTTTTTTTATTAAGTCCAATGCAAAAAAGTTTTTAGAACTGTTGAAAATTTAATATGCTATAAAAATGCTATAAAATTTACTAAAATCGTTCTTGTCTACTACTTATATGGGAAATAAAATAATAAAAAAAAACTCAAAAAAATTGTTTGATGTTCATTTATTTATTTTTGTTTTTTTATTGTTTGGCCTGCGGCGCTATACCGCTGGTTATTTTGTGAAAAACTAAATTTTAAGAATTTTCGTCACTGAATTTTATTGCAATAACTCCGAAATTATTAGATGTATGAAAATAAGTTATGGCTCGTTTTGTAGCTAAGACTATGGTTATTAATTCGTTCTCTGACTATTTTCCTGTAGCTCTTATCAATTTTCAACTTTATAGGAATATGGTAAGAGATAGGAGAAAGTAGTCAATGACAAAAATAATCCTTGCTACATTCTCTACAAAAAATGACAAGTAATTTTTTTTCTTAGAACTAGTAGTTTACCCGCAATGGCCGGTCTAAAACCGAAATTATTATAAGTAGGTATTAAATTATATTCAAATAAAGTATAGGGTGTCTCAGTAAGCGTGCACTTTTTAATTTTCAAATAAAAACAACGTATTTTTGAGAAAGTTGTGATATTTTTTATTGGGATTAAAGAAGACATGTTCCGATTTAGTATGGAATAAAATATCCGGCAAATGACCCCCACGACTCTTATAACAGCCCATTACTCTTTGCATAAAATTTTCCATGACCTTTTCCCATACATTTGGCTCTATCTCACCGATGACGCATGGAACATGATAACCGAGTTCTTGTGGCCACAACTGGACGACATGGACCTGGACGAAATGTGGTTCTAGCAAGACGGCGCTAGCTGCCATACCGCGGATGAAACAATCGATTTATTGCAGCAACGATTTTCAGAACAAATTATCTCACTAAATTCTGATGTCAACTGGCCACCAAGATCGTGCGATTTAACCCGTTTAAAAGTTTTTCTTTAAAGTTTTGTGAAATCTAGGGTTTCTGCGAGTAAACCAGAAACAATTCCTGAGCTCAAATCCGAGATCCAACGCGTCAACGGTGAGATACAGCCACATCTCTGTGAAAAAGTCATGGAAAATTTCATGCCAAGAGTAATGGCCTGATATAAGAATCGTGGGGGTCATTTGCCGGATATTTTATTACATACTAAATCGGAACATGTCTTCTTTAATCCCAATAAAAAATATCACAACTTTCTCAAAAATACGTTGTTTTTATTTGAAAATTAAAAAGTGCACGCTTACTGAGACACCCTATATATTCAACTGCGACATGTAGAAAATTCCGATGTTCCGATATTCCGATGTCCTACATAAAATACCAAAAATTCACGGCTACCTGATTTAATGTTGGGTCTCCATACTAACGAATCATATATCTACTGGGCTAATAAATTGCGATTTTTAAAAATAATCTTTTAAAAAAATATTGCTCATGCATATTGGAGATTTTAAATAACTAACTAATATGCATGAACAATGCATGAACATGAACAAATACATCATAACAAAATAATAGCATTAAAAACCCTTTTTTTGTTTGTGGACAAACTTGCTAACGATTTTTCATCCACTTCCTGACTACATAGAGACCTGAAACCTTGCACCTCCGCAATGTGTTCGCCCTAGTGAATTTAGGTAGGTACCTTCTCTGTGCGTGGCGTGTGCGTTGTAATAAATAAATTAATTTTTAGCTAGTCATGTCATGTTTAGATATACAAAATAAGCAAGTGCACAAAAGTATATTTTTCTAAATATTGCAATTTATAATCACAAGACATTCTCACGGACCTGATAGAAGGGACAAGAGGTGGACAAGAGAGCTGTGATGATGCCCACATGAAAACAACATGTGCGTTTAAACAATAAAATGTTTTTTGTGACAAAATACGTTCCGAAAATAGGATAGTACCTATAAACTATAATAACAATAGTTGAGCAGTTAGGTATAATGATACAATGTGTATCCTGTATCCCAATCCCAATGACCGTTACGTAACACGTGCACAGACTGCACAGTGATAGTGTTCATACGTATTACGTAATAGTCACAAGTATAATAAAATAATAAATTAGGTTTTGGCAGTTTAGTTGTACCCATTTAAAAAAAGGGCCATTAAGTAATTCTATGCTATCATACTAATATTTGTCCAATGTCTGTCCATCTGTCTGTTCGCAGCGCAAGACGAAAATAAATAGTACCGTGATTATTATGCAAACTAATGGATGGAATCTATGAAATTTTGAAAATATTCTCTACACTAGCGCTTTACGTCGGATGAAAAGTGTTGGTTGAACAATACGTTTGAAATAATGTGATTTCAAACTTTTTGAAATTTCGAATTATTGGTACTTGGTGAATACAGTAACTTTAGGTAGGTATATACCTACTTAATTTAGAATTGTTCCTACTGATGAATGAAAATAGTTTTGAAATATTTCTTTCGTCAAAATAATATACTATACGGTACGTACCTATACAATATACGTAGAGATTGCAAATAGAACTCTATAAAGTACGCACCTATGTATGTAGGTAGACAGTATGTAGGTATGTGTATGTAGTATGTACCCTATTTCATTTCACGGTTCACTTCCTACCAATACAGTGAAGTCAGATTGCACATCAAGGTTTAGATGGACACGGGATAAGACGGAGCCTTGTGCCTTGTGATCTCACTGTGTTTCCTCGAGGAACATTAGTACCAGGTACTGCGGTACGATCTACAAGATGAATGGAGCTGCAATTATAGGCCCGAGCACTCAGTCATACTCGTCACAAGCCGCACACCCCAAAAGCCTGGTTTCCACCTTCCTCGCAGGCAGTGGACCGCACGCAATAGGCTTAAGACGGGTCATGGTTGTGATATGTTCCACTGTGGACACCTGAAGTAAACCATGCAGCACATCTTGCCTGATTGCCCCATACGGGCTTACCCCGGTACCATTGACAGTGCTGCCAGCCTGTCCCCTGAATTCCTCCAATGGCTAGAGGCGCTGGATGTCAGACTTTAATGATGTGACAATACTTCGACGTTGCCAATCGATAAATAAATTGAATGAAGGAGTTGTTACGATAGTTATTTAACAAAAATTGTCTTTTACCAACACTATAAAATTGTCTTTTGCCTATTTTTACGGGTAGGTAGGTACCAATTAAAAAATCTGGTCTTACGGACAATAATGATGCTACGCAGCCTTTCATGACGATATTGGAGAGACGAGGAAAAGCGGAGTTCTGTGATCTTCCTGTGTTTACTCGAGGAACTTGAAGGAAGGGTGGAGTAGTAATAGTGGTTACACAAAAACATATTTAACCAACCCTCTAAACCCTGTGAATTTTAACGGGTAGGTACCCACTAGTATACTATATTATACTTCATTATTGTTTACCAGTGAACGTAGCAGTGGTACATTAAGCTATATCTATAAAATACTTGCAAAATGCTTGCAAAATTTTCCAATGGGCAAGCGTTACATACCTACATGATTTGGATATTACGAGTATATTATGTAATGGAATTCTTTTACTGACTTATTCCCTGCTGAGATGTACCTATAGTCTCATGCCAGCATCTTGACCTTAATATCTAGTAAAATGAATATTAATGAGAAATCCTTTGCAATTTAATACAATCAATCAATTGATTTCAACGACGTTTTGATTCTCAGTGTTTTTTTAGGTAGGTATCTCAGTAATATAGACAAACCTTCCCTGGCTTTTTTCTGTAATTGAATGAATTCTGTGATGAAATAAATTAATTAATGTAATTGATGTTAGAAGCGAAGCATGTCAAATAGACAATCTAGAATTCTGTAGTTCCTGCCTAACCATAAAAAACTACGCGCAAGCGAAGCCGGGGTTACAGCTAGTATACGAAATTACGAACTAAACATTATACCTACCAGAAGTTTTAGGGTTCCTAAGAATGCAGTGGAATAATTTTGTACGGCTGTATTAAAAAAACACGAAAAATAGGTACATACACAAGTGATACGTAAACCATATTATCTATCTAACAGGCGCGAGGAGACATACTAATCCAATTTTCACTAGCTTCCCTTTCTATTTACAGAATAACCAAAGAAATCAAGCTGATGTATATTACAAATAAACTGCTTTAGTACAAAAGTCTACTGTAGTCGTACCTTTTATTGCAAGCTTGCATTCAAACGCGCGTGGGACAATCGATAAAAATAATTGGTAGTATGTAGATCTCTTAGACAAATAATTCAGATATACCTATACTATATATTATGTAATACCTAGATAGATACAGATTTTTTATTTAAGTATAGACTTTTTCGTTTCGTTAGTTAGGCAAAAGAAGCAAAATGGAGGATTTTCCATACTAAACGGGCTATAGAAAACTGCGGTTTTCACATGGATTTTTGGTTTTCACTGTTTATATTTTAACTGAAAATGAATTATAGACATCATATTGACATAATTATAGGACCAAGGGATGTAAATAGTCCGTTAATCAGGATTTATAAGCAATTTTTTTAACAGAGGAAACAGCGTACGATGGAAGTAAATTAAATAACTTTTATTTTATTGTCATTAATTTCAACATAAATCAAACATTGCACAAAAATTCATAAATACATACACATTAGCTTTAAATAACAAAAAATATGAAAAAATAAATTCCTACATAATAAATGATATATTTAAAACGTCTTCACATCCGTGATATTCAATATCATAATTAGTGATAGGCAACTACTGAAAACACATTTTTTCACCATTTTTTCTTTCTTAAATTATGCAAAAGGTTTAATTAATAAAGGGAAATCTGAAAAAAGAATAAGAAAAATAAATAAAAGTAATTTAATTTACTTCCATCGTGTGCCGTTTCCTGTGTTATAAAATTGCTCATAAATCCTGATTAACGGACTTTTTACATCCCTTGGTCCTATAATTATGTCAATATGATGTCTATAATTCATTTTCAGTTAAAATATAAACAGTGAAAATCAAAAATCCATGTGAAAACCGCAGTTTCCTATAGCCCGTTTAGTATGGAAAATCCTCCATTTTGCTTCTTTTGCCTAACTGGCCATTTTCCCCAGAATCATACAGAATGTATAGACAAACACCTATGTTCTCCATCCAGTTTACTAGAATAGTATTATAGATCCATGAGTGGCACACATCCCTCTGGATTATTTTCTATGGGAATATGTGAAGTGGGTGGAAATTGGGCTTCGTAATACGAGCCAGTGTGGCGCACATACAAAATAAAGTTGAGGCGATAATAGAAAGATTTTTGCTCGGTGCATATGGGACTATAAGTAGGTACCTACTCTTTTATTTCCACTCACGGGACAACATCACTTCTTTCATCAGTTTTATTTTGTATCTACTTTATTATCCTTCTTCAAGTTTCAAGAACATAATTATTATTTTTTGCTTTTGGTTTGATTGTGGTCACCCAAAGCTTCAATCGAGATTCAGCCTTCGGAAATCTAGAAATACATGTACATATACGGAAATTTATCGAACATTGTAGAACCTTCTACAAACTTCTGAGAATGAATAGAATTCAAATCTTCTGGAAGGTGAAACGAACTTAGTATAACCTTGAAGAAAGTTGTGCAGATTAATCGAACATTGCTGGATGTATGTGTGTGTCATATACTGTCGATTTACTTCACCTATCAGATTTGCCGTTACGAAGTACGGGTAACTCATCAGCTAGTTGATTATATTTACCGGATTGCTTATGAGAATATGTGACTCTTGGTCACTGATGCCTAAATATTGAACAAATGAACATTTCAGGTTTCGTGTTATATGTGTTTTGCTTTGAAGCTGTAATAATAAAGTTCTGTTGTGCAAATGCAAACAATGGATATTGTACGTACAGCTCTATTGCCTACCATTAAAACAATAAAATTCTTTTAGTTCTCAATGCATTAGTTTTTTTTATAAAATGTTCGATTTTTTCTATCTTTTTCAAGTCGAATAATAAATAACAATAATACATACGAGTATATCTATCTAATGATCAGGGCTGACCACAGAGAAATAGGATGCCTTACACGGACACTCTTAATTGGGAGGTTTAGGTTAACGTGAATTATATATTTTGTGTAAGTATGTCATTATGTATGTTTGTTAACTTTCTGTGTGTGTCCTCAATAAATATATAAATGAAAAAAATATTTCTATTCTATTCTATTTTTACTTGGGCAATTCACTTGAAATTGAGTGATCTTTAAAAATAAATTTATAAGTGTGTTGTGGACCAGCGGGATTGTGAAATAATAAATTCGATGGTAGACGATAAATTTATTTACAAGAAGACACAAAAACAATAAACATGATAATGATGATAAAAATGGTTGAATGATTAGTTTTACACATAAATGATGATTAGAAATGGTTGTTACTGTTGATGTAAATACATAATATAATAGAAATACATAACAAGTGTATAAGTCTTAGAAAAAGATCGTTGTAAAATTTAATGTCAATGAAGTCGAAACCCAAACTCGAAAAGCGATATCCGTCACTATTGGTGCGAAAGACATGTAAAACGTAGGTACTGGTAGCGATATTCTTATTAGATTTTTATGGGAATTGGTACACTGTATTCTAATTAGATTAAGAGAATGCATACCGACATTTCAAAAATTTCTAAAAACGGGAGACCTTCTAACTCGATAACCGTTACTAAATATGCTTTGGAACAAAATAGGGTAGATGCATTGAACTTTTATCTAGGGAATAACCGTGAAGGATTTTTTATATCTTGTACAGATTTCTCAAAAATAATTTTGAAAAACACCTCTCAACCTTTTTTCCGAAAGACGGAAACTCGTTTGCCGAAAGTCGCGGAATATTTTTTTTTTGTACTGATAATATGCATTTAAATCTATAGGGAATAACCGTAAAAGTTTTTTGATAGACGCAAAATTAACCCCATAAATTGAAAAAAAACGCTATTTTTACCATTTTATCATGCAGTTGTCACGCAATTTTGAACCTTAATGCCGTGAGAAAAGACTGTGACGTCATTCCTGGTGCCATGCCCTTAAATAGTCTTTCTTTATTATAAATATAACTATATCGTATCAAACAGAATATGATGTCAAGAAAACAAAATAAGTAAGTAATTATATAGCGAGTTAAAAATGCCTAATGATTTTTTACGACCTGCCTCAAATGTGTTTCGCTATAATATTTTTTCGAATTAAAATCAAATACCAAGCGGTCACCCATCCAAATATTAATCGGGTTCAATACTTCTCAACTTTGGTTATCTGGTCCAAAATGACGTTAAATATGACGTTGTGTTTGACCAATGTCGAGACACGTCAAAAAATGACGTTAAATATGACGTTGTGTTTGACCAATGTCTAGACACGTCAAAAAATGACGGTAAATATGACGTTGTGTTTGACCAATGTCGAGACACGTCAAATAATGACGTTAAATATGACGTCAAGGTTTGACCAATGTCGAGACACGTCTAAAAATGACGTTAAATATGACGTTGTGTTTGACCAATGTCAAGACACGTCAAAAAATGACGTTAAATATGACGTCAAGGTTTTACCAATGTCGAGACACGTCTAAAAATGACGTTAAATATGACGTTGTGTTTGACCGATGTCGAGACACGTCTAAAAATGACGTTAAATATGACGTTGTGTTTGACCAATGTCAAGACACGTCAAAAAATGACGTTAAATATGACGTTGTGTTTGACCAATGTCGAGACACGTCTAAAAATGACGTTTAATATGACTTTGTGTTTGACCAATGTCAAGACACGTCAAAAAATGACGTTAAATATGACGTCAAGGTTTGACCAATGTCGAGACACGTCTAAAAATGACGTTAAATATGACGTTGTGTTTGACCAATGTCGAGACACGTCTAAAAATGACGTTTAATATGACTTTGTGTTTGACCAATGTCAAGACACGTCAAAAAATGACGTTAAATATGACGTCAAGGTTTGACCGATGTCGAGACACGTCTAAAAATGACGTTAAATATGACGTTGTGTTTGACCAATGTCAAGACACGTCAAAAAATGACGTTAAATATGACGTTGTGTTTGACCAATGTCGAGACACGTCTAAAAATGACGTTAAATATGACGTCGAGGTTTGACCGATGTCGAGACACGTCTAAAAATGACGTTAAATATGACGTTGTGTTTGACCAATGTCAAGACACGTCAAAAAATGACGTTAAATATGACGTTGTGTTTGACCAATGTCAAGACACGTCAAAAAATGACGTTAAATATGACGTCAAGGTTTGACCAATGTCGAGACACGTCTAAAAATGACGTTAAATATGACGTCGAGGTTTGACCGATGTCGACACTCGTCAAAAAATGACGTCATATATGACGTCGAGGTTTGACCGATGTCGACACTCGTCAAAAAATGACGTCATATATGACGTCGAGGTTTGACCGATGTCGACACTCGTCAAAAAATGACGTCATATATGACGTCGAGGTTTGACCGATGTCGACACTCGTCTAAAAATGACGTTAAATATGACGTTGTGTTTGACCAATGTCGAGACACGTCTAAAAATGACGTCATATATGACGTCGAGGTTTGACCGATGTCGACACTCGTCTAAAAATGACGTTAAATATGACGTCGAGATTTGACCAATGTCGACACAGGTAAAAAAATGACGTCAAATATGACGTCGATTATGCGCAATCACGTCATTTGAAAATTGGCGACCTTCAATTCACGTCATATTGACGTGACCTTGTTGCCTGGGCTATATAAAGGTATTTATACAGGTTCCCTATATTATCTGTACCATCCGTCTTGTCCACCGTTCTGACATTACCTGCAAGTGGAGTTTAGATTGTATTGTTGGTAGCCCTGATTGTCGAATCTTGTCGTAAGAGCTGTCAAAGGTTACCAATATTCTCACATTGTATCTTTTAAAAATATTACAGAGTAGCGCTAGAGAAATCATTTTAAAGAAAAGATAGTTTTGCGAGTTGGAAAAAGAAAAAAATACTCCGATAATCCCTTCAAGCCGCTACCACAAGTTAGAAAAACAATGTTGCCAGTTTATTCTAGCAATTCGAAAATTGGCAAATTGTTTTAAACAACAGTTTTATTTATTTATTTATCAGCAAGGCACACTTACAGACATTGAACACAAATTAGCCTAAAGAAAAACATTACATTAAATATAGTTCATTCAAAGCCCTATTACAGTGCACACAAAGAATTCATATTATGGGGACAAATACTTGTTGACAATATAAAAAAAACTACCTAAGTAATCTAAATTAAATTCACTTAACTACTTTTTCAAAAACCTACCCATTAACCTATTAATTACAAATTATAGATAAACTAAGTCAAATAATTAAAAATAAAACAACATTAGGTATAACCTAAATGCTTGCAAGTACCAATCAGAGGAAGGAAAAAGTTCTGAAATATAATTTGAAAGTAGCGAAAAAATTTAACCATATCGTACTATCACATAAAGCAACACTAAACCACGTTTGCACCAGGGGACTTCCAAAGCGAAATGCACTATAGTTCCTTATTTTATGGGACACCTTAACATACACTCGTTTATTTCACGGAGAATGGCGCCATTTTCAAATATGATATTGATAGTATTTTCGAGGTACATTTTTATTTCTTACAGCATTAGGAACACACTTAAATGTTATGTTACAGTGTCTCCCGCATTATTTTTTTTTACGAATCTCGAAATAAACCTAAATACATATTTGTACACTTCGTAATAAATAAGCTTGAAAAGCTTTTGTTGTGGAGTAAGTCGCTATCGGGGATTGAACCCGCGCCTACTGGATCGAGTAGGGCGCTTTACCAACCTGGCTTCCGACAACCTCGTTTGTACAGGTAACTTGAATAGTGCAAAGTAAGATATGTATTCATTATTTAAAATGTTACTACCTATCATTTAAATTTCTTTTTACAATCGAAACAGTGCTATGTTTACGATCGAAGTGAAATTAATGATAAAAGCTATTTATGAAGTTCGTAAACAATTGTATCATGTAGGTATTTAGAGAGATAAGCGGCGTTATTTTGTTTTTACATTGCAATAATAATGTGTTCATTATTGCAATGTAAAAACAAAATAACGCAAATGAGGTGGTCGGAAGCCAGGTTGGTAAAGCGTTCGACTCGATCCAGTAGGCGCGGGTTCAATCCCCGATGGCGACTTACTCCACAACAAAAGCTTTTCAAGCTTATTTATTACGAAGTGTACAAATATGTATTAAGGTTTATTTTGAGATTCGTAAAAAAAATAATGCGGGAGACACTGTAACATAACATTTAAGTGTGTTCCTAATGCTGTAAGAAATAAAAATGTAAGTACCTCGAAAATACTATCAATATCATATTTGAAAATGGCGCCATCCTCCGTGAAATAAACGAGTGTATGTAAGGTGTCCCTTATTTTATACATAAACTGTCAAAAATACCAAAAAATGAAAAGAATCGTAAGAATATACCAAAGAGATTACATATTACTAAATATATTAGGTATGTCGCTGGAATATACCAACATATTTCCGAAAACCGGGACATATTGCCATATATATTTTTAGTAATATATTAAGTAATAACATGGATTTAGTAATACTAGTAAACTGGATTCTGCTCTTGGCCGACTATTGCGGTTCTAGGGAAAATGGCCAGTTAGGCAAAAGAAGCAAAATGGAGGATTTTCCATACTAAACGGGCTATATGAAACTGCGGTTTTCACATGGATTTTTGGTTTTCACTGTTTATATTTTAGCTGAAAATGAATTATAGACATCATATTGACATAATTATAGGACCAAGGGATGTAAATACTCCGTTAATCAGGATTTATAAGCAATTTCTCTAACAAAGGAAACGGCACACGATAGAAGTAAATTAAATTACTTTTATTTTATTGTCATTAATTACAACATAAATGAAACATTGCACAAAAATTCATAAATACATACACATTAGCTATAAATCTCAAAAAATATGAAAAAATAAATTCCTACATAATAAATGATAGGTATATTTAAAACGTCTTCACATCCGTGATATTCAATATCATAATTAGTGATACGCAACTACTGAAAACAGATTTTTAACATTTTTTTTTTCTTAAATTATGCAAAAGGTTTATTTCTTAAAGGGAAATCTGAAAAAAGAATAAGAAAAATAAATAAAAGTAATTTAATTTACTTCTATCGTGTGCCGTTTCCTTTGTTAAAGAAATTGCTTATAAATCCTGATTAACGGAGTATTTACATCCCTTGGTCCTATAATTATGTCAATATGATGTCTATAATTTATTTTCAGTTAAAATGTAAACAGTGAAAACCAAAAATCCATGTGAAAATCGCACTTTCCTGTTTCGCAGCCCGTTTAGTATGGAAAATACCCCATTTTGCTTCTTAGCTTCATTTGCCTAACTGATCGTTTTCCTCAGAATCGTACAGAATGTATAAACAAACAGCTGTGTTCTCCATCCAGTTTACTAGTATTATAAATCCATGGTAAAAAAGAAATATATAATGGCAACATCGCTATCTATGGGCGGCCATAGATTAAACGACAACAGTATGACACTTGAATAATTTTGCTTTTTCCGTCTTTTCTTTCATTCCTTTTAACGAGCATTTCGAAGATGGCTGACAATAAGCTGTACGATCTTTTAGGTGTCAGTAGGAATGCTAGCGATAATGAAATCAAAAAGGTGTGTGTGTTTTATACTCGTTTGCCCGCTTTTTATCCCGTTAAGTTTTTGTAAATATAAAATAAGGCGCGACAGGCTCAAAACGTGGTACACTTTAATGTGAGTCGATTAACAATGATTTAATTTTTTAATTGCGTTTATTTTTCAGAATTACAGAAAATTAGCCAAAGAATTTCATCCCGATAAGAACCCTGAAGCTGGAGATAAATTCAAAGAAATATCTTACGCCTACGAAATATTGTCAGACCCTACTAAGAGACAGTTTTATGACAGACATGGGTTGAAAGGCATGCAAGAAGGTGGAGGCCATGATGGCTTTTCATCAAGTGATATATTCTCCCACTTCTTTGGTGATGGCATTTTTGGCATGGGTGGACCAGGCATGCGAAGGGCCCATCGTGGGGAGGACACTGTACATCCTCTCAAGGTCTCATTGGAAGATATGTACAATGGTAAGACTTCACGGTTGGAACTCAGTAAAAATGTGATCTGCTCTGCATGCAGTGGACGCGGAGGTAAGGCTGGAGCATTAACCATTTGTAAAGAATGCAAGGGATGCGGAGTCAAGATTACGTATAGGAGTATAGGACCTGGTTTCTCTCAGCAGATACAGAGACCATGCCATGACTGTGCGGGACAAGGAAAGATTATCAACGAAAAAGATCGCTGCGGGCAGTGTAAGGGCAGGAAGGTGGTGAACCAAACTAAGATATTAGAGGTGCATGTAGATAAGGGAATGCGAGATAACCAGAAGATTTATTTCAGAGGAGAGGGAGACCAGCAGCCTGATGTGGAGACGGGGGATGTCATCATCATGCTGCAGGAGAAGAAACATAGTGTGTTTGAACGCACGGGCAATGACCTCATGATGAGTCACACTATTACACTCACAGAGGCACTGTGTGGTTTCAGTTTGGCTGTGAAACAATTAGACGGGCGAGATTTACTCGTCAAGCATCCTCCAGGGCAAGTCATCAAGCCCGGAGACATCAAAGCTGTACTGGGGGAGGGAATGCCAATCTATAAAAATCCATTTGAAAAGGGAAATCTGTATATTAAGTTTGTGGTGAATTTCCCTGAGAATCATTTCTTACCTGAGGATTATTTGAAACATTTGGAGACTCTGCTGCCTACCAGACCACCATTTGTGATGCCCGTGGGGGAACATGTAGAGGAGGTGGATTTGACAGAGTACACGCAGCAGGAGAGATCTTCCCGAGAGGAAGCGTACGCCAGTGATGAAGATGATCATCAGCACGGACCAGGATTACAATGTGCGCACCAGTAGACAATACACACACAGACACTCCATTCTATTACAATACCTACCTTATTATATACAATATTATATTACCTAATACTACCAGGAATATTTCATTTCATTTCATTAGACAAATCACCCAAATGACAATACTATTACTAATCAATGCATATTGAATGTTGTAAAGTAAAAACATCTTACCGAGTTCACATGTCATATATAAGATTGTGATGTAACAACAAGCTACTTGGTGATTTGTCACATAGGTAGCTGCCTTCTTATGAAATCATCATATTATATTATCTCACTTACTCCTCAGAATATTGATTATCACTTATCATAAACAATGGTGATTGGCGTTTAATGATTTCTGTAACATGATTATAATAATGTGACAATAGTATTATTTTTTAAATGGAAACTAAAATACTTTTCTTGGCTTTGTGGCAATAAAATAATTCTATATTATTATTAATAAAAATTGCACCTAGTGCTGACTGTAATCTGTATCATTTATTATTATCTTCATCTAATGGCAAGAAAATGCAAATAAAATAAACATAACTCATACTTAGTTTGAAATCTACACAAGGGCTGACCAACCTCAAGATACCCGAGGGCCGTGTTGAAAGAACGTTACAAGAGAGCTGGTTACAGAATTTACATTATTTTGTTAATGAATTGTCTTACACTGAATAGATTTTCATAAGATTAAAAACAAAGATGTCAATATATGTATGTATAAATTTTAATCGCAAACATTTACTTTTATTTTATGGTTATGAAACTTTCACGATGGTTATAGTCTAATCCTGGATTACACCAACTTCTTAGGTAAGGAATAGGCGAGATACAAGCCATTTATTATTATTTTTCATAGAAAATTTGTGTTAGGTGGCTCCTATCTCTGCTTTTCATCACGTAAAAATCTGGTGAAATCCAGCATAAGTCATACCATTGGATACCTCTCCTATTTCATAATGTAATACAATAGTAATTATTAATCATTTTGAGTAGCACTGGTGGACTGGGAAGAAAATTCAGCCCAGAATCAAATAGTAATTGTATTTGTTAGTTCTATAAACCACAGTTTTGTCATGAGCAGCCCACCAACGGCCCAGAAAAACTCCCATATGAACAGTCTGACACTGCTGGTGGACCACACAAAGAGGATTAATGCAGACTGTAGTTGGGACATCTACGTAGTATCATTTGTTCCTGGCAAGCATGGAGCCTTGCCAAGTAGTATTTGGATGACCCTGTCAGTGCCTTCCCGAGGGCTCCCAGTCCAAGGCTTGCTTTGGGTGTTTCCCTCATGTCGGCTCGGTTTATTTTCGAGGTATCCTTCCTCTAGATAGGAATGAACTTCCTTGGCATGAAAATCCAACAATTTTTATTGCTCCCGATATGAATAATAAGTATTACTTATTTATGATTGAAATTTTGTTTGAGTGTTACTTGTTAGGTACCTACACAGGTTATAGTAGGTATTGAGTGAATTGGTATGCGTTTTCTTTTGCATGTCTGCTCCCTAAGTAGAACATATAGGCCCAACAATGTCTCCAGGTTCTACTGTCTAAGCGAGCAGTTTTGCCTCTTCCCAGGTGCATACTCCATCACACCATGTGCGTTGACACATTATCTTTCCACCACTAGCGTAGTGGAACACATTTTTTGACGTCTTGATGGCACATTTTTTGAAGATATTGCTTTTGCAATATGTCTGCCATTTAGCACACTACTCTTGTTTTGCTTTGTAACTCTGAATGATTTTTGGCTAATAAAGATTTATTTATTCTCAAGGAGTGATGGTGGATGGCCTGCAGTGCAGTGTAATGTCTTGTAGGAATGCCCCATTTATAGGCAACAATGTAGAAATCCATTATTGCTTATCTTATATTGTAGATCTATGAAATTCCTAATCGTTATTTAAAAAAAATCCCATATATCAGTAGGTATGCCACTGTCATAGTTTGTAAGTATAGTAATCAGTGGCGTATATAGGGGGGGGCCGAGGGGGCCCGGGCCCCCCCCGAAATGTTGAACAATTCTTTAAAAAACCTTTTTTTAAACATGAAAGTTACAAAAGTTTACATTATTCAAAAAAATTTCGCCTGCGGCGCTATTCTTCTTTGTATTATCTGCACACAATATTAAGATCAACCTGAAACACGACCTTTTTCACTTACATTCACGAAAAAAATTTGCCTGCGGCGCCATTATAATTTTTATACTGTACGTCTATCTTCAAATTTTTGTTGCCTCCACCCCCCCAAAGTCAAATATTAGATCGGGCCCCCCCCGAAATGAAATCCTATATACGCCACTGATAGTAATGATATGATAAACATAATTTGGAGGTTTTGGAGTAATGATAAACTAATACAACATATTACATATTTTTTAAATAATACTGCTTTATTTCTATAAAGAATCTTGCATTGAAGCGTTTGAGAGATTTAACATACTGTCTAAAGACAAAATCAGACTGCATTATACAAGTAAACACATACATTAATATTGTACTGTTTTTAAGATGTGACTATTTTATCATTATAGTATATTTAATATGTAGCATGTACTCATTATAAGCATTTGTCTTTAATTACAAAACTGAACAATTTAAACATTATATAAAATGACAATTTCATTCAAAATAAAACAACATAACTCCTACAACATGACAGATGAAGTTAACAATAAAAAAAATGTAGGTTTGTATGGGACATACTAAAATATAATTTCCCACATTTTAAGTTTTCCCTGACTTTAAGTTTATTTTCGCCAGTCCCTAGAAAAACGTAAAATCAGGGTTTCACTGTACCTACATTTAACCAGCATTGTTCCGTTGGCAGTGTGTAATCTAATGCCTAGTTGTGTCTCCTATAGGTACCTAACTATTGCATTGTCTCTAGTTATTTATAAATCCCATGTTTGTAATGGTGATTTGCTATTAGTCTAGTCAAATTGTTGAAAAATTGTGAGAATCCAAGAAAAAAACAGACAACCCAAAAATATACAAAGTATAACAAAACCGGTCGATCAACCGAAGCAGGGTGATAGGAGACCTTGATACCCACTGATGTCATCCCTACGTATGTCCAGTGATATTTTTCAATTTACGAGTTATGATTGTTTTTCTTATTTTTTCATCAAACCCCGCTTACACAATATTATTGGTCACAGAGACACCAATTACTGAGATACATACTTGATTTTTTTTAGAATAAGTAAATGGTATACCTTGCAGATGCAAAAATAATAATTATGGGCCTACCCAGTACCATCGTGCTACAAAAAATGTTGAATCTCAAAATTAGTTATAATTCAATATTTGTAAAAAAGACTGATGTCGTATAATAAAAAATAATCACATAAAAATTTGTATCGAACTATTTTCATAAACTTCCCAATGTCAAACTATTTATCATGAAAATTTCATTGAGATATCTCTACAGCATCATCCAAAATTAGGTATTCCAAAGCACAAAAGGACCATAATTCACGAAAAGAAATTTTGCCATACAAAATGTATGGGGAGAAAATTACGTAGACTATTTCACAAATTCATACTTACATAGTATATTCATATTGGCATTAGATTACGACTACAAGATTTAAAATATCACATATGAAAATAGCAGTATGTAAATTTGTCAAAATATCTCTACGTGGATAGTCGCCCTTTTATGCTTTGGAATAATCTCACATAAATATGACGCCAAAGTGATAGTTGAATGAAGCTTAGAGGTAAATAGTTTAAGAAAGTAGTAGTAAGTTTTGGAAAATAGTTTGAGACAAATTTCATTTTTTTAAATTGAATAGTAACACTTCAGACACCAGAAAGAGTTCAGGTAAGTGTATTTGATATTTTTTCACGGATTTACAGATGTCTGTGGCGTAGCATGGCGCGCAGGTTACAGCTAGTAGTATATAAAATTACAAAGGATTCCTAGAGAATATTGCACTAAGTCTTGTTTCGAGAATCCTTTACTACTTTTTATGTTTGTGTCATGTTTACATTCATAATACTACTCACCATGGATGCTGTTGTGGAACAAAATTGTCAATTCAATAATAATATATCATAAAAAAATATTACAAAGAAATATCATACTTAATAGTAATATAGTACATAATGTATTATATATGTACAAGAGACATTTTTACAAAAAGGACATTACAATAAATTATAACAATAGCATTAGAAATAATAAAACATAAAAACATAATACTACTACAAAAAATATGAATGAGTATAATATAATATAGAAGTAATTCTATTAACAAACAATTATTCCAGATGTACTTGATAAAATTATCATCCAACACATGATGTATTGCCATAATATTGTATAATCAAATAGTTTTAATGTAAATGCAATTAATTATAATATTAGTTATCACAATACAATTAGGTATAAAGTAAATTAAAAACGTTTTTTATTAATTAAACATTGGCAATTGCAATTTGAGAAATAAAAATATAATACTAAACAATAAATTATACTACACCATTATAATATAAGTAGGTACTATGTATGTATAATTAAAATCTTTCAATTTGTCTGTCGGTAGTAGGCGCCTACTTGGTACTACCAATCACTGGAATTAGGTTCCAGCGGTAGACATTGTGCATTTCATGGAGTACACTAATATTATCAATAATTAATTAATCAATTTTACAAAACTTTAGAGGACTAAATATAAAAAAAAATGGTAGATATACAATAATTATCAAAACATAGTTTTGATTGAATTGATTTAACAAGGATGACAAGAGAAAACAATAAATTACACAATAATATATAAAAGTAGAAATGAGACGTCACATTAAGATAGTACAACATACATAGGAACATGAAAATGAAATGAAATACAAGTGATTATCTGGTGGGAATTGTATGTTGCTGCTGAAACTTGTTTTCTATTTTAGTTATGAAGGGACATGTCCTGATCCTACAGCTTCAAATACTTTAGGTCATATTTCTACTGTGGAGAGTTTGTTATTACGAGAATCTTCAAAATATATGCTGGGCAGTCTAATTTTTCACAAGTGAATATAAATGATAGTGTGACTTTATCCTACCAGATGGATGGACAATGTTAAGAGGTTTGCCGGACCCCAGTGGATGGGACTCGCACAGGAGCGGGAGAAGTGGAGGAGGAGAGGGGAGGCCTATGTCCTGCAGTGGGCAACCGCAGGCTGACTGATGATGATGATGATTATGACTTTATCTCTAAATATTGGTCTTTAACATATTTTTTTATTTAGATCCACATGTATGGTTTACTTTAATTTTAAAACAAAGTTTTTATTTGATTTGTCTAGTACTAAGTACATACAGGTCACTGGTTTTTATACACAAGATTGTATACCCAAAAGGTATGTGACATATTATCATAATTCATATTGGAGGGAAAATAATTTACAACATATAGTAGTATTTATTAAATTAATTGCTCTATAACATTATATCTTTAAAATCTGTACCCACAACAATATTGCTCTATGAAATGTATGTTTTTTTCTTTAAATTGGATATACATAACTCATTTGATATTTATTCAACTACATAATCATTAGGCAAACTGATTGAATATTTATTAACAACTAGATTGGAAATATATGAGCAGGATACAATCATGTGATAGTATTATCTGTTCTGTTTGATACAGGAAGATTCCAATCACTAAACCTGGAGAGTCATGGACACTTTTTATTCATCGTCTTTTCGAAAATAAAAACATGTTAATTCTTTTCCTTCAAAAATGATTGTTTTTACAAGACCTCCTCAACACTCATTTAAAAATCAATAAGAGATCCCGAATTCAGCTACTTTTAGTTGGTTTAGACAGCTGGAAATATAATCAAACAATTCTTCATATTAAGATTTTATTACCCATCTTCAAAAACGTGTTCTCTGAAAAAAATGCCTGTAGGGACGCTTGGAATCATCCTGTCTATTTGCAAATGATGTATTGTAACATGCACGTCTCTTAATAGATAACCATACAGAATATTTGTTATAGCAATATTCTATTTCTGGACTACCATAG
Organism: Ceraclea dissimilis; assembly: GCA_963576895.1. Classification (NCBI taxonomy): domain Eukaryota; kingdom Metazoa; phylum Arthropoda; class Insecta; order Trichoptera; family Leptoceridae; genus Ceraclea; species Ceraclea dissimilis. The sequence continues at coordinate 12,685,366 of OY756358.1, read as the reverse complement.
TTATGATTTACCTAGTTGTGCCATGCTTTGAGAAGGATGTGCTTTTTCAATGCTCATGTTTTTTATGTATTTAATTATTTTCTGTGAATTGAAAATACCATCATCCTGCATTCTCTAAGCATGGCCCAGCCGTAACTATTTTTTCTCCCAAACTAGGGAGATGCCGAAAATTAACAAATTTGAACACATTACGTTACTTTATTGCTATAAGCGAATGATGACACCTCAATCAAATAAATGAAATTATTGATGCAATCACATGATAACTGCATGAATCACATTCAACATAACCAATCCCTAAAAATTTTGAACACAATTTATATTTATTATGTTTTACTATATCTATGTGCAGTGCACACATGAACATCAACGCAATATAATGAAAGAGGTTTGAGTGAATCAAATTAAATTAGTAAATAGGTACATATTTATCTACGTCCATATGCTATTTAAAGTAATTTTTATTATATAATCAATAAGGAAATGATTATCAATGGTTTCAGAATATAAACTAGGCTTAAATCATGTGAAATTAATTTTATAATTAAATTGATTTAACTAACTGTAAAAGTGTTAAATGACTTGTATTCAAATAACTATGCGTAGTTATATGTAATAATTTGTAACCCAACAATATGTAAGAATGTAAATAAAAATTTGCACATGAAAATGACATAAGGCATACTAGTGGTACGTGTGAGACGTGAGTGAGTGGTGTCATGGTATTTATGTGAGTGTTATATGTTACAGTGAAAGATACTGAAAGAGCTCATTTAGTGATTTCATTCATTCACATTCACTCTCTCAACATGCTCAAACCATCTGCACTGTCTCTTACTGTAAGTAACTCATTTCTTTCTCTATCTGATCTCTCAATATTTCCCACACATGCTTCTGATTGGTCCATCATCAGTCATGTGCATGTCCACCTCTCACTAAAATGCACAACGGATAGTACCAACAGTGTTCTGCATCAGAACCTTTACTTTAATTCACCCTGCATTAACACTCCATTTGATACTTTCCCAGGTATTTGCGAGAGTTAATTCTCCAGGGTGCTTCCACCGTAACATACACTAAGTAATATATAATGAGTATAATATAGTGAATCTATGGTATCTTATCTAATTAGACAAGTAACACAGAGTCTAGAGGGACCAATGCAGTCATCGTGACAGAATACTCCACACTTCTTACACACTATCATAGCTCTCATGTTGCATGAGCAATCATCTCTATTGTTTGTGGCGCTCACTGGTTCCATTACCATTCCACCTATTGTTTGTCTCCTACCTTCCCAGGGAGTCTGCCCCCCACTGTCAGCCCCCCAACCGCACCACTCCGTGGCGCTCGCAGGTCTGCTCTCTACCTTCACACTGTTGCTCATACACATTTGTATCTGTGGGACAAATAATATTACAATATAAAAAGGAGCTGTGTGATCTCCAACCTGTAGAAAAGGTTTACACTCACTGTAAGTCAGTTTTCGGTAACGATGTTCGCCCATCTATCCTTAACATAAAGATGTTTGCCAAAAGAGAATGTTATGAGTTTTTATACACTCTCGTTTACCGCTAACCCCGTTATTGGGTATACTGTGATAATAGAAGCAGTAAATAGTGCAACCTAGGGGACGTTACACTATTTATCATTACTCTCAGGCTGCTCTATATTGCTTCTAATTGCCCGCCCCCGATATCTCACCCCTACAGCGCATGAATCAACTGGTAACACAAAGTCCAACTAACTAATCACGTTTGAATCGTATTCTAATACTTACCAGATTAGGATTGTTAGTAGGCGGAGCACTGGAAGCTCTGGGAGCTGCCCCCGGTGTCCTCTGTACCAAGATATACTGCCCCAGACCTGCTCCACGATTTTCCACAGTCTGAAATTATCAATGGAAACCATTATCGGCACACATATAAAATATAATAAATAGAAATGAGCTATCGTGATATTGCTTACCTCAGGATGTGGCAACACTGCCATGTTGACAGGAATACCTTGATTAAACACGTGTCTCAGCATAACTGGAGCGGTGGGAGATTGTGAGGGAGGCGGCAATGGAGGTGGAGGGGGCCTTGTGCTTCCAGTGCTAATCCCAGATGCTTTGCTTACTGCAGATCCTCGTGCTAGTGATGGTGGAGGCTTTAACTGAGCTTTTAACTGCTCTCTATTGGGACTGTTCTGTATCACAGCTTGACATATTTGATAACTTCGTTCTAAATTCACAGCTCCTGGTGGTGGTTTAGAGCTGGCTCCTCGACTTCTGTCAAACATACAGGAATAAACAATACTTCCAGATATAAAGCACTACATGATATTGGGTCATTCTCAGCAAACAACAGATTTTAGCAAAGTCGTATTGAAAAAAAAAAAATAATTGGCATTGTTTTCATAATGTCGGATAGGGGGTAATTTACTTACTTAATTTAATAATTTAAACATACTGCATAACGAACGTGATTAAACACTAATAGTCACAGCAATATTTTTATAATTGCCAGAGAGAATGACCCATGTACATAATAGGTATATGAGAAATAATAGACTCACCTCCCACTAGAAGATTCTTTAGTGGTATTTTTGCATTTAGATTTAGTGTGCACGGGGAGAGCTCTGAGGGTTGTGCTGCTGGTGACGGAGATGTATGGGAGAGCACTAGATGATGCCACAACATTGTGTCCCTGACATTGAGTGCCTGATGTTATCTCCTGTGTTATTACAGATGGGGCATCTTGGGATGATGAAGTCACGCACACTATTGTAGTTGGTGGGATGACATTTGTGGTGACAGTCTCTGTACTAGATGTGACCCCCCCAGCCATTCCCTCCACTGGAGTTAATGTCACTTCAAGTTCTAGTTTCACTTGTCCCCCTTGGATTGATTGTTCTTTGTATTGACTATTTTTATCATCACCCTCCGTATTATTTGTGTATTGAGTGTTGTTGTCTTTTGAGTTCCAGTATTGTTGGGAATTATCCGTTTCAGATTCCCACTGTTGGATTGGAAAATTTCCTTCTTGTAATCTCACTTCCAGTTCTTCTTGCATTGGTATGACCTGCAATTGAAAAGAGAATTACTTAAACTTGTCCTTTGTAATATGTCACTGAATTCACATTTACTCCTAAGATTAATAAGAAAATATTGTTACAATAAATTATAGAAGGTATTATTATATGGGTTAATTGTTAAATCAATTTGACATGTTGGTCACAGAATATGCAAACATTTATTATTTGTTCAAGGAATGCTGGTAATGTTAAGACCATAGAATTAGGAATGGTACCTGTATTATTATTGATAGAATACAAATTCTCTCATTACAGGGATTCAATTTTGGGGGGGGCTGAAAGTCGTCACATGCCAATATGACCTTGTGCTATTAAAAATGTGAATAGCGCCGGTGACTTCTTTTGAGACTGAGTGAAGAGGTTCATGATACCAATACCTATCGTTTGATTTATTTTCTTTAAATAAAAAATGTATCAAAAAATAGTGCCGCTTGCTAATTTTTTTTAGAAAATGTTTTAGACCTCTATTATGTTATATATAGCTTCCTAACTGGATGATTGAGAGTGATAGTTGTTAAAATAAGTTCCATACCTGTACATTAGCATTTTGTGGGTTAACTAGTGCCATTGCCACAGAGCCAGTCTGTGGTATTCCACTTATTGTGTGGAGGCCTACGCCTACTACTCCACTCTTATATTCATCTTTATCTGTTGACTCTAAAAATATGAAACAAAAATCATGATTAGTACTACTTACATACTAATTGGATATTTCAATAATACAACAGTGAATAAGACTTCCAGGTGTAAATGTTCATTGCACAAAGTCCTGTAGGAAACACATTAATTGTGTTAACTCAATATATGTACAAAATATTATTTCTAATAATTGTATGATTCCCCACTATTCATCTACCTACTTGGCTGTAACTATCCTCCAACCACACCCATCTAACATTCACATTCAGTCTGGAATCTGGATCATATAAATCTTAGAATGTCTTATCACATTCCTTCATACTTTGTTGCAAAGATTATTAGTATCTGATTAGCGACAAATTGTACAAATTATCCCTGTTTTGTGTCCAACATGAATATAGCCATCACGGGTATAGTGAATTCTCAGCGATAGTGAATGACATCGTCATTTCGTACAAATTTTGAATACTCTAACAATATTTTCATGAAAAAAATATCCAAAAATTCTTATAATGTTCGGTTACTTTTGTCTCGGTATGTCACCATGTACATTGCTTACCAATTATTAGAATTTTTGAAAGGACAGAAAACTAAATTATCCTAATGTTTATGTCAAGTGATGAATTCATAAGATAGGTATCGGGTACCACCTTTATGCAAATCAAGCATTAAATTATTGTGCGGAAGAGAACAAGGAATCCTAACTCTATTATTGTGGTTTTGTATGATTAAGCATCATAAACTGTTAGGAACTATTGTTTGTATATTGCGGGAATTGTCTTATATTAGAAGACAATGCTACCTATTTGTTTACTTTGCCATGTTCACTAGCGGATCCAGGGGAGGGGCTAGGGGCTGAAGCCCCCCCAAAACCATGAGTGACAGTACTTTATATACAACAAATCTAGGGGTTTCAGCCCCTTAGCCCCCCCCCAAAACGTTGAGTAACAGTACTTTTTACCATGTGATGACATTCAGCCCCCCCAAAATCGAATCCTGGATCCGCCACTGGCCATGTTTATGAGGTGGTAGTAATTAAAAAGGAAAGTTTTCTTTAAATCTAAAACTCCGTTTAATGTTTTGCTAAACTAAAGTTTTGCACAAGTTCAAGGATGTTTATTCTCATTGTTTTCAAAACATCAACGGAATACAAAATCTGGGTTATTTATTGCCTGTTGCACTGTACCTACCAATGAGAAGAATTTAATGTTTTGGGTAATTGTAATCTTTTTTCCCCACCCCACTCCCTTGTTTCGTTTTTACACATGAAGTCAGATTTAGATACCCGATCAGTTTAAATTATCGATTCATACCTTTGACATGTGAATAAAAAAGTGGAATTTATTTGTGACATTGATCATGGAGTGAAAATGTTATTGTGTGCAAAATTACAGTTTACCACCCTCCACTATCTAATTTGTCCCCTCACGCTGCGGGAACAGAACGCCCTACCCTCTCACACACTCCTTATCACCTCCGAAATCATCACAATCGTCTGTATTAGTACATATATATATACATATGCGAATAACCAGCGTAAGTAGCTAAATCATGGACCTACTTCATGGCTATAGCGTTTCACAGGTACTTATAGCGAACAAGTATACACAGTCCCTTGGTGCTTGTTTTAACTGTGTTTGACTGTAGATTCTACTCATATAATACTACAGTCGATGAAGCAATTTTGCCAACATTAAATCAGGTAGTCGTGAATTTTTGGTATGTTATGTAGGATAATGAGGTAGTTAAGAATCCAAATTTGCACAATTTTTCTTCCTCCGCCCCCTTCGCCACCTTGAAAAAACCTTAAAAAACGCCACTTTTTATATATTATGCACTATAACTTAGTTATTTCGCGTTTTAGGTCAAAATGAGTTATTTTCTAATTTGTACATTATAAAATTTCCTACAACTTTTGTTTATAACATTTTGCTCTAAAGTAAATACCAACGGAGCTTTCAAGCTCCCAAAATTGGTCAAAATTCTGTATTTTTTTCAATTTTGTGTTTTTAGCCACTAAACATCACAATAACTTCGTTATGGCTTATTTTAGCCAGAAAATTTTATTATCATCCTATAGAGAATTTAATTTTCTACAAACCCATATAGCATTATCTATATTGTGCTTTAAACAACGACGAAGAGATAGATTTAGAAAAAAACAAAAAAGTGTTTTTTATGATTTCCTATACATTTTCTGATTTCACATACCGTTCGAAAATGTATGAAGAAAATTGACTTAATTAAGTATACGCTTAATTATATCGATTGTTGTTGCCAACGCGATGAAGCACCACCCTTATTATTATTATGTATTCATTGTATTTAATTAAGTAATTAATTTAAGGAATTAAGTACTGTATTAGTTGTAGTATAAAAATATTTGTAAGTAACTCTGTTGAAAAATTTATAAAAGATTAGTGCTTTTGTAGAAATGTCATAGATGTCTCTAGTAGACTATTCATCTCGCACACGAACGATGGTGCCAAATATGATATAGGTTACGATTGAGAATTGTCTGGTACCTTTCCTTGGGGCTTAGGCCCCAGCCCTGCTAAGCTTGAGCGTTCTCCCGCTGACCTACACGCAGCCATTGGTATTATGGTTAGTGACTGGTACGTTAAGGCGGTAGTAGTACCGACAGCGAAGCACTCCTTCCCAAGCCTCCTTTCCATATTCAGAGATAATTTTTGTTCATGCTAACGCGTGAAAATCCTTTCCATTCTGATCGCCGGGCGCGAGTAATAAAATAATAATCAAACTTCTCATTAAAAATAATATTGTAAACAAACTTCTTAAAAATAACTATGCAAATAAAATTGTGAATAAACAAACTTCTCTTTTAAAACTTGTTTAAATTTTATGAAAAAACCCTTGTGTGTGTTGGTGACTATCACCAACAATTGTTCTTACAATTAATGACACATATTTTACATTGTTGGAATCAGCAAATATTACGGAAAAATTTCTGATAATTATTATACAAAATATATAGTGAAATATTTAGATTAGAGATGTTCTAACAATTGAAATGATTTTTTTGATAAATATTTAATTCTCAAACAATCGTAATAATTCCTTCAAATAGAAAACCATGTCTTAAAATGTTTTAAATTGAGTACCTATATCCTTAAGGAACCCGCCTGATTAAAAATATAATTAAAATTGCTTTAGGTTTTTACTCAGTCGAACGAAAATTAAAAGACAGTGCAATTCATCGACAATAATGAAATGAGCTTTTATAACAACCTGTATATTTTCCAGCATGCGACATAGGACACTCTGTGTATATTCTAATGATAGATATTTGAATGTATTTTAGTCTAATAATCACATGATTTCAATTTGGGTTTAGGCTGAATGATACACTGTGATAAACGAATTTACTAAAATTTACTCCATTTTCTAGTTTTTGAAACACAGAGAAAAAACCTGAATATTTTTTTTTATTTATTGTCTTCAGCAGAACTCAGTAAAGATGTGGATACTTAGTTTTAATACATTTTAAGAGAAAATGTTATATTGATTAGAAAAATTACAATGCTTACCAAAATAATATTTTTCTGGAATTTTTGCCAACTTTCGAAGACCTATAGCCAAATATTTCACTATTAGGGAATCCAATCCCGCATCAAAATCGCGATCCCGCAAGCCCGCGGGATTGAGGTCATCGATCCCGCGGACCCCGCGGGATTACTCGATTTTAGTAGAAAACTAGGTATTTACGGGGTGCGAGATAAGGGAAAACTCTTTTTTTAGTCATACCTTGATAATGGATGCCATTTAACAGAAATTAACAATGGCAGATCCACAGCAGCTCCTACTGCACTTGGATTTGGAGTACTACAGGGGTCAATACTGGGCCCGTTATTGTTTCTTATTTATAAATATCAATGATCTGCTTAACAGTGTTGAAGAGGATGATTTTATTGCAATGTTTGAGGATGACACATCCTATTCTATTCTATTCTATACCCTCACGCCACCTCCCTTGCGGGATAGGCAGAGAGAACGGATCGCCAGACTTTCCTTATCCTGACACACACTTCGGGCTTCCGTCACATTCATGCAATTCCTCATGCATATTCTCCGATTACTTTTATTCAAAACACGTCCGTCCTTGAGTATCTGGTCAACATGGTCCAGCCATGTGGTTCTTGGACGGCCGCGTTTCCTTACACCTCTTCTTGACACATCCTGTTACTAAAAGACAAAATTCCAAATAAAAAGGATGTATCGATGAAGACCTTGAAATTAAACGGGGGGGAAAAATGAACGGGGTGAGGCGGTGGTTTAGTGACAATGATTTCGTATTAAATATCACGAAGACGGGTGATATTCACTTCTCTGTTAAGCGACCGTTGGGGGTGGATTCAGTGATGGACACACTTTCTGGTCAATCTTCAGAAACAGTTGACAAAAATAAGTTCCTTGGATTAACATTGAAGGAAAATCCCGCGAGCTTAAGGCCGTCCACATCCCCGGGTACCTGCACTTCTAGGCAAATCTTATGGATTAACAATAGACCGAACGCTTCAGTGGTCTCCGCACATTGAGGTACTTTGAAGGAAGTTAAATTCGGCTATACCTATTTGCTATCAAAAAAATACGCTCACCTGTGGACTTGATGCTGCAAAGTCTGTATATTACTTATACTTCTACAGAAATAATATGTCCTATGTCTGGAGGAGGGGTCTGACGCGAGTAGAGTTTTTATATTGCAGACACGACCAGTGTGAACCATGCTGGGTATGAATCCGATTCCTGTCGAGTATCCTTTAAGGAACTCCTCACCAGTCCTCACCATGCCCAGCATCTTCATATTAGAGTGTTTATACATAATACTCCCCTGAACTCAGATTCCCACAACTTCAATACCAGGTCAAAAGACAACATAAGACCTATAGGGCACAGACTAGCAAAGATGTCTAAAAGCTTCGTGTGTCTCAGTGTGTAGATGCTAAACGTGCTTCCCGGAGAGTTCAAATCGTTGGATGATACGGCCTTCCGCGGGGGTGGTGAAGAAGTACCTACCTCGTTGGTAAAGTAGTTTACTCAATAACGAAATGTTAAAACGACTGATTTTTACACTCTGATTAGCATTGATCTGATGGCATAGGATTAGGAATGGTACCTCCGAGCTTTCTAACTTTATGTCTGATAGTGGTGATGTGATTTTCTTTATTTTTTTTTTGTTTAGGATATGAATTGTAGTAATGTATGTGCTGATAATAGTAAAAACTGACGGACGATGGAAAACAATGAACTTTTTCGATCCCGCAAACATGCGGGATCCCGCATGACTAATCCCTAATTTTTAATCCCGCAAAAAAAGGCGCGGATCCAGCATTTGCGGGATCCCGCGTTTGCGGGATTGGATTCCCTATTCACTATATTTTTGTATCTGATTTATCATAAAGACTTCCGTCATATCAGTTGATTCCAAAAAGGTTAAATATTCCTCATAAAACTTATCAATAATGGACAAAATTAAACTAAAACGTAAAAAAGACAACTTTTTCCCATACATTTTCGCAAAGTATGTAAAATTCGAAAATGTATGGATAATCATAAAAATCACTATTTCGTTTTTATTCTAAATCTGTCCCCACTCCGCTATTTTGAGCATAATATAAACTTTGATATACGCGTTTTGAAGTAAATTAAATACTCTATAAGATGTAATGGAAGAGATTGCCTCTCGTCAATAAGCACGCCCATTGTGCGTATTTTTATATATGACAATAAAGAGTTTATTATTATAAGAATTTTTGGGCTGAAGTTAACCATGACAGAGTTATCGTGATGGTTCTTGGCTAAAAACTCTAAATTGAAAAAATACTGAATTTTGTCCAATTTTTGAAGCTTTAAAGCTCCGTTGGTATTTACTTTAGAGCAAAAGGTTATAAACAAAAGTTGAAGGAAATTTTATAATGTACAAATTAGAAAATAACTCATTTTGACCTAAAACGCGAAATAACTAAGTTATAGTTAGAGACCGACCGAAGGTTCGGTTTCGGTTTCGGCCAGTTTCGGCCAAAATTGACGGTTTCGGCCCTAGTTTCGGTTTCGGCCAAAAAACGGCCGAACCTTCGGCCAAACCGAAACTAGCATCCGTATTATGTCGGGCATTGTCGGGAATCTTCGGAACAGATTCACACTGTGTGTTATGTATTCTGTACACTACAGTCCTTTTTTATTTCACAAAAGTGAACTAGATTTATATCACTACATACTCGCATTTAAAAAAAAAATGTAAATTGCCTGCGGCGCTACTTCTTGGTACCTAAATTTTTAGGGAAAATACTGATAATTATTACTGTATTCTATATATTCCGTTACTAAACCTCCTGAAAAAAAAATGCATTTTTTATGCCCCTTCCTAGTTTTACCGATTCCCATGCAGCCCATGAATACATAACTGAGAAGGCTGATGCATGGGCGTTATCAGACGGAGCAGCTTCCCCTCGTATACATTGGAATATATATTTTTTCATATAAAACCTCACAAAAAAACACATTATAACCACACGTTTTCTCATCATATCATAAATTTTCATGAATATCTATCAAAATACAATTATTTTATAAAAAAAAATTGCCTGCGGCGCTATTCTTTGTTACTTTTTTATGAAAGATAATCCCCATACATGAATTGTTGTGCAAAGTATTATATACATTTCCAAATAAACCAAACCACATAACGACCTCTATCACTATGTATCACAAAAAAATTTCGCCTGCGGCGCTGTTTAGGTACGCTTTTTTCATGCTATGTCAATTTTTGTTGCCCCCCCCCCCCCCTAGCTTCGAGGCTGGCGACGCTCATGGGCTGATGTACTCATAAGTTATAGTTGAATGGGTTGGTTCCTTTCTTTTGTGCTTAGATTGAGTTTCAAAAATGAAGTTATTTCCTAATAAATCACTTACACTAGATATCAGGGTACCTACCTATAATGAAGTTTCGGTTTCGGTTTCGGCCGAAACTAGAAGGGGAGCCGAATATTCGGTTACGGTTTCGGTTTCGGCTAAAAATCCAGTTTCGGTCGGACACTAGTTATAGTGCATAATATATAAAAAGTGGCATTTTTTAAGGTTTTTTCAAGATGGTTAAGGGGGCGGAGGGAGGAAAATTGAGCAAATTTGGATTCTTAACTAATTTATTGTCCTACATAACATACCAAAAATTCACGGCTACCTGATTTAATGTTGGGTCTCCATACTAACGAATCTTAGATCTACTGGCCTATAAAGTTTGAAAGTAAACTCACCGTAGGGTTTTTCATTCAACTGGGATTCTAATACAAATGATTCGGCATCTTGAAATCTATCATCAGACTCAGTGTCCACAGATTTTTCTCCGCAGTCTTCCATTCCATCAGGAGAATTGTTTCGTGAGTTGGATTCATCTTCCATATTATTGCTATATTCTAAACTATCTATATTATCAATACTCTGTTCTTGTAAGATGAGAGAATTAGGTTGTATCTGTGTAACGCCGCTACCAAATATGTTGGAAGGATCTACAGTCTGTTCGTGTTGAAACTGCGATAAACAATTATCAAAAGGAGCCATCTTAATAATGCATTCATTTTTACCATTATAATTATCTTCCGTGTTGTTTAATGTTGAAGCATTTACATCTTCATTCATTAAAATTTCAGATGGAGTACGGTCTTGTGAATTATCCATACTTTCACGAGAATTTTCAATAACAGTATTAGCGTTACTTAAAAAACTGGAAGAATGAGATTCAGGTGATTTCTCTATGACACTCTCTTTGGAGATTTCAAATAAATTACTTTTACAGTTATCAGATACATCTTCACAATTATTTGCATCCGAGTTATCGATATTCGAATGAGTTAAATTATAAATGTCACTAGTGGAATAACATTGTTCCGCGTCATCATCATCCAACTTTATTTTCTTACTGTCTGTTGAGTCTTGTGAGTCTCTGCTGCGTTTAATAGATAATTCATATATGTCATGTATTAACTCAGGTTCCTGGCTACTAACATCTCCTTGCAGACAATTATATCCTTCTAAACTTCCATCATCCTGTATTTGATTGTCATCCTCCATATTACTGTCTGTTGTACAAGCTGTACAAGCCAACTCATCGGATTCCACAGATTGTTCATTACTATTATTTAAATTAGATTCAATTTGTTGATCTGTGTTAACTTCTTCACTAATCTCAGTTGGAACTAGAGGAATATTGTGAGTGTCTACTTGTAATTTACAATCGTCAGTCGCGTCAATATTAATTTCATTTATAGAATTATCTGGTAGAGATAATGGATCTTGGCTATGATGAGTATCCTCAGGTTTAACAGTAAAAGTCTCTTGATTGGTAATTGATGTTAAATTGGCTAAACTACAAGCATTTAATGGGTCAACATAGTGCGAGGTGGATGCTTGTGACTCCTCGTATATACTCACTTTCCCCACTTTGTTTGTGTGTTGTGAATGTGTTTCCCCATTGGGAGTGGCTTCTCTTGATTGGATCTCACCATACAAGGGCTGGTCATAGTCTACTTTGGCGGATGATCTGGTGACAGCCCCCACAGTTCTCAATCGTTTTGGATTATCTGAATTCTTGGAATGTTTCCTATGAACTACAGTACTGCTGCTAGTAATAGATGCTGTGGGTCTCAACTTGATTGTTGTCTTTAGTGAAGGCCTCTCAGAATCATGATGGTGGTGGTGATGGTGATGATGGTGTAAATTTCTCTTCTCTCCCCAGATTGGCTCAAAATGCTTCAGTTTCCAAGGATCCAGTTTACTTTTTTCTCTTTCAGCTTCTGTTCTAAGTTTTTGTTGATTTTCTGGTGTAAATTCACCTTCAGATAAGCTGTCCTGCCACTCCAGACAAGCTCTAGCGAAGAACTCATTGTTTAAAGTGGATGGATTTAATCTTCCTGAGGAGCCGAGTCTGTCTACACTAGGTAACAGTTGTCCTAACTTATATTGATAGAGAGCTGGCAGCAATGAAAATGTGTGCTCATTCAATAAAGCTCTAAGGTTTGTGTTAACAAATATGGAATCGGGAGTTTCCAAGTCAATACACCCTTCCTTGGTTTGTTGGAGCTGTGCGGCAGTGGAAAGCTTCTTGCCGTGTCTCTTTCTTTGCTTGATACTGAAGCCAGGGATAGAGGCCAACACTTCCCTCATGGTGGGAGTCCTGAAGGGTTGTCTGGGACTCTCTTGTGGAGAAGCAATCACATATTCGTGCGTCCTCTCTGTTGGTTGCGGCGGCAGGGGCTTCACTATAATCCTAGGCAAGGGACGAGAGGCGCTATACGTCCTCTTCCTCCTTCGCTTTGTTTGGTGCCTCAGAGAATGTTTGCTCGGCTTATCGTGTACCACTTGTGTTAAACTTGCAACATTACTTTCATTTACAGCTTCCTCGATATTGTACGAAGCACTCGACTCGACACACAATATATTCCCATGGCTGTCAGATTTTGCTAGGGCTGTTTCGCCCTCAGTATTAAGATTATCTGTATTTGACGTGCACGTATCCATTATAAAACCATAATACGATAGGAAACATTAAACATTAATTGATTACAATAACAAAACACAAAGCTTCCACAATACAGGAGCCTGAGTCATAAATTTAAATAATACCAACAACGATCCGTGCACCAACGAAAAAGTGAGAACGCGACAGTCGGTGACGGTCACATATTTCGTAGTCAAAGTTGTTTAATAAGCTACACGTTGGGTCGTCAAACGCTCTTGTTATCGGCACATTACGACGCCTTCGATAGGCGCTTGTCTATGGTTTTTTTCTGGAAAATGGCAACATTATTCTCATTTTATGTTGGTGTGCCTGCGCGCGCATGCGCCCGTGTATCAAATAATGTAAACAAACTAGCTGTACCTCGGTAGGTACTACGTACTGTCACAACAAACATCATTCATCGACTATGTCAACATGGCGTCAGAAACAGATGAGTAGCGGAGAGAATATATCTAACTCGAGTGTGTCGCGGACTTAGAGAAAGATTTCGCGCTATGTAGTATTTTCTGTTCAAACTATGAAATCCACATACAAATATATCTTTGTCTTATTGTGTCGTTCACATATTTCATAAGTGCAAATACAAATTCCTAACTAGTAACAATTACAATTATTCTCTTGTTAGAAATCAGTCGTCTACTATGTGCATCCTGTGTGTTGTGGAATAGGTACTATCGACAATTTTAGATTATATAAAAGCCAACTACGTAAAATAATAGTAAGTGACTGGTTTTTAATGTATTATTAGATGAATATATTCTAATTTTGTCGAGAGATTATATTTAACCTCAAATACGCGCTGTTTTATCTATTGTATATTTTTAATGATATTTTTGTATTTTTATAAACTACTCGAATATTCATCTAATAATAAACACAAGCCCTAATAACACATTAAAAAACCAATCACTTACTATTATTTACCTTATTTGGCTTTGATATAATGGAGAATTGCAAGCAGCGATGGCAACGTGACGTGTAACAGCACCTATTTTGGTGATGGTTAAGAACGTCACGAAAAACAACGATAACGGCACGTTTTATAGAGCAACGCGAGTTTTAAATTGCTTATGACTCGGAAGTTTACGTTGCGACGCCGCATTTCCATACAAAGGAAAACGGGACGACAGGGACGTGTCGGGATACCGTTATGCGGTCAACGATTGTCATTTTTTTAAATTTATGACTACGAATTTTCAAACCGTTCCTCGACAATACGTTGCTGCCATGGAAACAACGTCCAAATTGTCACGTTGCCTTCATTTTATCATTTATGACTCACCTTCCAGTAAACGTCTTAAAAGCTCGAACGGAACGCGTCTCGTAAAATAAGAAACTCGTGAATAATTTTAGTGCTGGAAACATAAATATAAAACAACTGTTCGTTCTAATTGTGTAATATATAACTATGATCTAACCCTTTTGATGAATAATGTTATTTACTACTACAAAAATTGCGTTGTATATTCCAGATTATTGTCAAGAAGAAAATCATAGATTAAATTTCCTTGAATCGTAGACAAAAGAGTAACGCTATCAGTGTTGCCGTTTCTAGTATTTTTAATACTAAACTAGTATTTTCTGAAAATCTGGTATTTTCTAGTATTTTTGACCAAGATCTAGTATATTTCGGTACGTTGTAATATTTTCTTGTTATGTTTTCAAAATTTGTACAGAAATTAGCAAAGAATGAACGAAAAAAATGTGAAAATTGTTGGTTCCTACATTTTTTCACTCCCCCCCCCGCTCGTCTAATTTTTAGTCGAAAACACTCCCCCCCCCCCATCGGAAAAATTTTCCATTGAGCGATTTTTGCGCTGGCGACTAAAAAAAAGTTTTCTTCAACAGTCAGTCATCGCATCCTAGAAAAAAAAGGTCGACAAAATAATTATCTGGTATTTTTCTAGTACTTTTTCGACGTCATCTAGTATATTCCAGTATTTTTTGGGAAAAAATCTAGTATATTTGCAAATTTTGAAACGGCCACACTGGGCGACTGGGTGACTGTTCCAATTGGAATTGTCAAACAGAGATAGAGATATGAGAGTACTAATAAGAGTGAGTTGATAGATATACATCGAGATAGCGATATCACTGCACTCTTCATTGGTAGAGAGGGATAGACATATTGCGTGTTAATAAGAGTGAGTGAACTGCACGTGCGGACCCTTCTATTATCTATGGCGAGCGAATGTCACCCAACAAATTTGTTGGGTGTTATTCGCAACAACCGAGCGTGTCAACCGTGCACATAGAACACGTTGACTCGCACAACCGAGTGAAACGCACCGATGATAGAACGGCGAACAATAGAACCATAAACAATCGAGCGAATATCTGAGTGAATTTTAACGGATACAGAACGCACTCCTTAACGCTATGTCGTAGATGCGCGATGACTTTAAATAATTGTTCGAAAGACAATTATGTATTCGAAACAGAGTTGTTCGAAAGACAATTATGTATTCGAAACAGAGAAACAATTGTTCGAAGACCGATGATTTGAAACTCATTTTTTCAAACGACAATTTTGTACCTAGATTATATTCTTAAATGAGTGGATGGTTTGAAAACAGAATAGAATAATAATTCGTTATTGTTCGACTGCACGTTATGGGGGGCGTTCTGGACAGTTCTGGATCACCGAACGATTCGCTCAATTGTTTGTGGTTCTATTGTTGTCAATTCTATCATCGGTGCGAGTCAACCAGTTGTGCGATTCAAAGTATTCTATGTACGTCAGTTGACACGCAGTTGTTGCAAATTAGACCCAACAAAATCCTGGGGTGTTTTCACTCGCCATGGATGATAAAGTGGCCGCACGTGCTGTTCACCCACTCTTATTAATACGCAATATGTTTATATCATTTTTCTTGTAGGCTTTCGCAGTGTGATGAATGGATGAATCCATATCTTCGTTGTTGGTTCTTCGGGTTTCCTTACACTTACAGCGTGTAGAGTGGTTGAATTACCGATCCTGAAGATGGCAGTAGTATCGCTGCCGAAAGCTTGGTCATTCAACCACTCTACACGCAGTAAGGACAGAGAGTATATGTGTTCTGTGCTTTCTACCAAAGAATGTGCAGTGGTGATATCCTTATGTCTATGTATATCTATCAACAAACTTTTATTACATTTCGTTTCATCCGTCTTGTCACACTTTTTGTATAGAATTACTATGTGCCAGTGGCCAAGTTATATGAAACAAGGAGTAGTATTCTCATATCTCTATCTCTGTTTGACAACTGATCTAGGCTTTTTAAAATTGAAGTAGGTATGTGTGTTCTAAAACATTTTATGCTTTTTGAGGAACATATTACGAGCTACAGATTTTTAAAATTATTATCAATCAATTTTCACGAGAGTTATCGGCTAAGTTTAGTGTTTACAGCGACGCATCGCTAGAGGTACCGAGCGTCGATATTTTCAGAAATGGTGTGAGAACTATCGGATCCGCTGTCAACCAACTGTCAACATGTATTATCTTATCAACGCCGTGCGTTTGTATTTTGTGAAGTCTATGTGACTTGCGCGCGATTTAATTTTTTTAAACGTTTTGATTTTGTAGTGGATTTGGATACAACTCGTTAGTTATTAAAATGTCATCTATTTCTGAGAGTAATGTTGTAAATGACACATATCCAGAATTCTATTTTTCCACGACGTGTCATGTCTGTAAAGTGAAATCTAAAGAATTGAAGTGTTGTAAAAAATGCAAAGTGTATCGATATTGTTCACAGCAACATCAGATTGTGGATTGGCCCCGACATAAAGTCATTTGTGGTATCTTTCATAAGTTTTTAAAAAGATCTGCCCTAGAAAACTGTTTCAGTGTGACAACGCTGACAACTGATAATAAGGAATGGGTATGTTCTAAAATTAAGATAAAGATGTTATTGGAAAATGAATTAAATCGACCTCTCACACCAGCAGAGAATCAGGTATTTAACTGATCGTTTTGTTATTATCAACTTTCCTTCAGTTCAACTATTAACTCCACACCAAACAATTAGGTATTGTGTTCACTGAATTGTAGCTACTTGACATGTTCACTGATCAGTGTCTATTAATTGTTTGTAGCTATGGATGTTTCCTCGTGCATGTGCTATATGCCATGAAACTAACATCCAAGGTTTGTTTGATTGTCCCAACTGTCCAGCGGCCTCCTACTGTTCCACACAACATCAAATATCTCATCAACATACACACAATAAAATATGTAAACAGATGCAAATACAATACATGTATTATTGCGAGAAAATGCAAGGTGAAGATTGTTTACTTTATATTCAATATTACTTGTCCCCTAGTATATTCCGATGGTCTGTAGTCTGTAACTTGAGTGAGATTATGTAGGGTGGTTGGTGCAAAGATGAATTAGTTACTAGTTTACATATTATAAATGAGTTAGAATGATATACTTACCTATTTAATTTCTAGGTGAGAGTGATAATAATTCAAGATTCTATACCCTTTATAGTAGTTTGAAGGAAGCTTCAGATGTATTTTGTATTGATTACAATGAAACCACTAATGAGACATTAAGTAAGGTGCAACAGGGTGATAAATTATCCCATGCTCTAACAATTTTCAATGCATTGAATGTGTGCGATATCGTAAACCATGAAGGATTCCTCCTTCAGGATCAAACTAAGAATAACAACGATTCACTCACTATTCATATTGTTGGTGCAACATACGAATGGTCTAATCATGATAGGTGAGAATGAATCATCTTTGTATAAACAGTAAAATATTAGACTATTTCTTGCCTACCTATATGTTTTCAATCAATTTACATAATTTCCAATCGTAATGTGTTTGTTACTTTCTCCAGATATATTGCGGAGCAATTGACTCATTGGATTCACAATCTGAAAGTGTTAAACTTTGTATTTATTGGGCCAGAGTTATCCTGTGGCAGAATGGAGGAGTGGACTGAGTGTAATGATTGCATCAAGAGAAATGTACAAGTCACATATAAATATCTACAAGTTTTGTATACAGACTATTTCTATAGTGACAAGTATTCCACTCCTAATGTAGTCGCTGTATTCAATTGTGGATTTCATGAAACTGAGAGTTTAAAAGACGATCCATGGAGGAAGTCTTTACCTCTATTATTGGTTCCTAATGTTCCTTTAGTATTAACTTCTTATACTTATGATGAGGCTGTAAAAGATTTTAATAGAGTAATGCATTTATCATCCAACACTCATCCAGTAACTGTTTATAAAAAGCATGAAAGAAATATATATCACAGTCCATTACCATTGCGAGATTGGATTAAACCTGATGAAGTGTATTATAATAATAATTACTACTCAATTCTAATAAAGACTGAACCTGAAGTGAAATAATAATCACCCGATATTCTTGTATGTGTGTTCTGTATGGCAGTGGAGAGACAGGGTCTGAAATTAAGATTGTGAGACCTCAGATACCTAATGTTTTGTATATTTTTATAAAATAAAGAAAGATACATATTTAAGTTACCTATGTATTTTTTAAAAGTTTTTACATGCATTCTAAATTTCCTTTGTTCGACTATTGTTTAATGTTCCAAGTTGTCCCTAATCAATTTGCAGGCACTTGGACTCGTCAAAGTTACATGTTAACACAGTGACTAATGTACATACATGTTAAAGATAAAAACAATAAATTAATATGTGTACTACAGGGAAATCCAGTGCCAATAAGAATGTAAAATGCTCTATTGGCACTTTGTCATAGTCTTAAAACTATGTAGGTATATATTCTACACACATAATATTATTTGCTTAACACATATATTATTGTTCATAATATAAAACAGAATCCGTGGAAGAGAGTGTAAAGAGCTTTGCTTCTCCTTCGTCATGCTTTGAATTGTACTTGCGCATAAATGAAACTAAAGATTTATTAGATTAGTCTGGATAACTCGCTGGAATTTTATTGGAATGTTGTTAATGGAGGATGTGACTGAAACAATGTCATATTCTTGTAAACTTTTATTTTATATTTTTCTTACGATGTAAGGTACATAACATAATATTGGTTTACATCACAGTTAACAGAATGTAATAATTATTAGTATTCATTATTCTGTAATACAAACAGTGATATATGTACTAATTTTATAAATATTTGGTAAATAATAATATAACAAACCTTATAGTAATAGTATGTATGTATGTAGACTATCTACATCATCCACGTATGGCAAGTCGTTTCAACATTTTGGCAAAAACGAGTAAATAATAAAAATAATACTACATTAGATTACTAATACAGAACAATAATAATTTTAATACATATGTAGATCGGTAACTCAACTCTTTGGATTTAATTATCGGTGATGTAATGTGTGGTACAGCATCAATCATCAAACATACTTCTCAATACAATAATAACATGAGATGTTCACTCACAGAATGTAACTCGCAAGTTGAAAATATTAGACGATGCATTTAAAGTAACAACGTTCATTATAAAATTTATTAAAGTTGCATATATTTATGGAGTCTTACACTTGCCACTGAATTTAAATATCATTATAAAATTCATTATTGACACAATACAAATCCTTTAAAATAAAACACTATTCTTGTTCCATAGTGACATAGTAAGTGATATAGTAAATGATATGTTGGGGTGCCTCAACCACAACAATCTTATTATCAGACTCTTATTTTAACTAATAGACTACAAACTAGATACATAGTACATAATATTACGTGTCCGTTTTCCCTTCATGCAGGTACGGTTGTGTCAAGGTATGAAATTTGGCAAAACATTTTTAGTCATTTTAAGTATACATATATACAGGATGTACGATGTACATATAGTATCATAGTATAAGGAGTGATATAATATAAAAACTGTTACTATAGAAATGCAATCTGCAAATAAGTCTAGGTGTATTGAATTACTAAATGCAGAAATATTGCTATGATTGTTTTCTATTAAATTATTGTAAGTTATAAAATACATTACATCACCTATGGCACAAATGACATAAAATACATAGATGTCCTGGAAAGAAATAGCACATAGTAATATGTATTATTATTTTCAATACACCCAACACTGAATACACTGCAGTTTTACTATAGAATTAATTAATCATAATAGATATTTGCTGATACGATCCTTGTTTATAAAATAAAAAGACCAAATTTTACAGTAAAAAATGTAATTATTCATCACTGGAATAATATATTTACCAGACAACGATCATTTACACAAAGCACATTTATTGCATAGGTAAACTATCTTGTTAGATATGAAATCAGGTACAATTAGCTGTCGGCATTCAGTTGTTCATGTTTGCATATGTATTGTGTATTATAATTTCCAACTACATTTACATAAGTAACTCCCTACATGACTATCCTACAGATGTACGTCTCACTCATCCAATTAATCCTTACAATAATAATGAATAGTTCAGCAATGACTCAAGTTTCTATAAAAATTCACCTATAATATGAAACTACATGTCTACATTAAATAATTATAATTGGCCATGAAAAAATATTTCACTTTTATTAAAATAATGTTTCATATTAAAATTATCAATGAAATGATAATAAATAAGTAAATAAAAATGTTAAACTACTTAGTACCTAATATTGACTATTAAAATATGGCTGTAAAATTATATGACTATTAATAACAACTAGGTACTTTATGTCTTGTTTGTATTAAGTATACCAAGCGTGCAGTGGTGGAATGGCCAGGTTGCCCGATGGCAAGTCCCCCGCCCTCACGAGGGGGGCCCCCTAAGCCCATCCTTTAATATTACATAGTTAATTAAATAAAATACATGCATTATTACTCGAAAGTAGCAAAAATAAAAAATATTTACAACTGTATCCTTATTGAAAATATACTTAGGACATTGAATGGGATAAAAAAATTCACCTGCGGCACTGTTATACCATGACTATACATACAGCCATGGCCTCGGCCGGGAGGAGGCCAATAAATCACATATCACGCATTTTCAAAAATTGTCACAAAAATTCTTAAAGGAGAATTTTGTCTGCGCCGCTAATTATACCTGTAAATTTGTGGAAATCTCAAGAGGTGGGAGGGCCCCCACTTTATTACATGGCAACCTGAATTTATAGAACTAGTCCGCCACTGCATGCATGTCCGTTTATGAAAATCATAATAACTTTCAGATAAGCATTAATACTTTATATAGTTTGTTAATGTAATGCACTACACAACTTGTTTGTATACATTCAAGTTCATATAATCCTATAAATATTCAGCCCATACATATTCCCACACTACATTCCTTCACTTTACTTCTTCTCCGGAGCCTGGCATCACATAAATCTTCTTTTTTTTTATTGGAATTGACAACTGTTCATTGGCTTTGCGTTTTGATTTGAAAACACAACTTCTTCTCCCAGGTTTCATGGTATCTGGATTTATTTTGCTTATGAATAATTCTAAGCTATCGTAGTTTGAATAATAGTCTGGTGTTGTGTGTTTGGGATTATTAAAGTGAACTTTCAAATGATCTCTCAAGATATGTGATTGCGGTGCGGTGTAATCACAATGCGGACATTGGAAGTTGGAGCCAGTCCCTGAAACTGCTTTGTGTCTTCTCATGTGATTGTCTAATGCGTCTCTCCTTAGGTTGATATATGGACAATACAAACACCTGAATGTTTTCTTCTCTTCAACAAAGTCTTTACCACTGGCAGCACTCGATCTCCTTCTAGAAGAAAGTTTTAATGTTTGTTGTTCACTCATTGATAACTTCGGTGTATCTTTTTGGATATGCTTTGGTAAAGTTTTAATCGCAAACGAAATATTTTTAGGTGTTCCAATATCATCCAGGATATCTGAAGATGATGCATTGTTGTTCCTAGCAGCGTGAGCATCTGCATTCAGTTGATGCTTTCTCATATGTTGCACGTAGTTCGCATAATACTTGACAGAATAATCACACAGTTCACATTTATATCTTTGTTTAGACCCGTGCAGGGATAAATGAACTTTGTATTGTTCTCGTTTTTCAAATGCTGAAGGACATTTATGACATTTGTAACGTTTCTCCTTTTGGCGGCCATTCTTCAAATAAGTAGGATATATAAAATCTGGATTGCCATGCATTAATATCCCAAACTGTGGATCAGGTTGTAGTACTGGGGGGAAATGGTCATTAGGTTTGGGTATTAACTTGTTGTCGTCTCTTTTCTTTTCTGTCTTGGCTTTCTTTTCTACTTCAGTTTTGTGTTGGAAGAGATCAGTACCAGATAAAGGAATATTCTTGTAGCTACTCATTTCATCACCTGACTCAAATTCACTTTGGCTTTTGTTGACATGTTTTATTTGTTTTTCAATGTTTGTATCTGAATGCACAGATTCATGTTTTACCAAATTTCCAATGGTTTTAACTGCGTAGTTGCATTGTTTGCATTTAAATTGTCCAGTTCCTCCATGCAAGCTCAAATGATAGTGAAGGGCGGCATTTTTAAAGAACTTAGCAGGACACAAGGTGCAGAGGAAATGTTTGGGCATTGGTTTGTATGGTGGTGGGGCGGGTATTTTCAAATCCTCTTGAGTGTAATTGTCTCCAGTCTTGCCGTGCTCCACTACAATCCACACTGGCTCTGACACATTCATGCCTGATACAATCATTACTACATTAGGTTGTGTGTGGTTGGGATGTGTGGGTAATGTAATTTGAAGTGCCCTGCTTTTCTTCTGATATTCTCTACTATGCACTGTGTTGTGTGTCATCAAGTGGGATTGTTGCCTGGCAGTGTAGGAACAGACTTTACATTGATATGGCAATCTGTTCACATGGAACTTCATATGTATTCCATATTCTCTTTCTATTGTAAATCTGGCTGGACAGTGGGAACAGAAATGAAGCATCCTCTCAGGTTTCCTTTCTTTATGTGTGACACTCCCCGAGTGATTTAAATCTGATATATTGTCATTCATTGAATTATTTGGAGTATTCATATTGTTACTTTTATCACTGGAATTAATAGGAGTACTCAGCATTTCTTTAAGTAGGGTCATCTGTTGCCCCATGTATGAATTGGACATTTTGTAAGTGTCACCGTACTGGTTTCCTTCCGTCTCCTTGTGTTTATTAGGACCAGAGTTTTGTTTGCTGTGTTTCTGTATCCTTTGAAATCCATTGTACTCTTCCATAAGATGTGTTATATCTCCATTAACTGGTGTGATAGAGGTATCCATAATATTAGTGATATGCTCTAATTGTTCTTGCTCACTTTTAGAGTGATCTACATTACAGATGACTGTAGCATAATCCTCTTTATGTACATCCGTGTGCAACCAGAACTCTCTCATGTTGTCACAAATAAATGTGCAATTGGGGCATTCATTCATATGATCGAGGTTGTGCATCATATCTTTCAGGACGTGCATTTTTTCATGATCAATTAGTAGAGATTTTTCTTCATTTACGAATGGACAATAGGCACACTTGTACATCTTTCTGAGTTCATCATGGTAATTGACCCACAATAGAGGAGTATCATTGTTTGGTTCAATCTCCGCCATGTATTCCGTAATATCTTTATGATTTATTATTCCATGTACCTTCATGTGTTGATGCAGGAGATGTCTCTTGGACACTTGGTAGTTACAAACATCACATTTGAATGCAGCATCATTAGATTTATGGAATTGTTCATGATACATAAATTGAGATTTGCTATTTGTCTCATAAGGGCAATCTGCACATTGGTATCTTTTAACACCGCTAGATTCTGTGTTTGGTTTTGCCGCTTGAATGATACCCGCAATGTATTGCTCTGGATTGGCAATGCCATGAAGTGGTAAATGTTCTAATAACTCAAACTCAGCATTGACGTAATAAGAACATATGAAGCACTTGTATATTGAGTCTGGACTCATCACATGCCTCTTACTATGTTGATCTAACTTCTCTATGTCGTCACAAGTGAACGGACATTTAGAGCATTTTCCATTTTCATACGAGGGTGGCTTGGGTGATGGCAACTTCATGACGGACAAGTTGGACGGGGACGGTGTCTCAGTGATTTCACCCGGCAGCACCTTTACATCTCCATTGTGCTTCAATCTGCAATGACGCTGAAATATAAAACATTTTTATCAGGCATATATCTTATAATCCGTACAAATCCATTAGTTAAATAATAATCTATCATTATACTACACTATGTACACTACACTAGCCTAGGCATGCAAATAATTATATTACTTAATGCCTTTAAACCAAACTACATAATCATTATTCTCAGACAGCTTTTGGTTATTTATTTGTTTCAATTTTCAGAAAGCCATCACCTTAACAAAAATAATACGAGTATTAATAAAATGTCTACAAACTAAGATTGAGAGAGAATAATAAAGATATTATATGTAATGTATGCTAGAAATCGAAATGAAGCTGAAAAATAATATTAATAAAAATACATAGTTTTACAGAGCTGCAAGTAGGTGTAGTGTACTTCATATAGACAACATAATAATATATAACTGACTGACAAGGACACAGCAATACAGACATTGATACAAATTAATTCTTAAAGGAGACATCAATTAAGACATTGTCATTAAGACCAACTGATGATATTTCCTTGCCTTGCAGATATTTGTTAAATGCCATCAGCAGATGAACAAGTGTCATTTTATAGCAAAAGGAAAGTGAATACATTATCCATCTTCTTGGTAATAATAGTAAATCAATAGAGAACTAGTACTTTTGCATATTCATCATCAATCATTTAAATACATTTTTATAAATGTGAAAAGTGAATATTGTATAAATAAATCAGCTGTGTTGTATTAAGTTTATATTGTAATATTAAGGTGCCATACGCTGTAAATTGGCTTTGGTGAAACAAGGTTTTATCAGCCTATAGTGAGAGCATCCACTTGGTACCTACTGAAGACAGGTCAACATAATAGTGATGACTACAACTTAACAGATGCAGAATTACAATACATGTATGACAATTCCATTAATAAAAACTAACTTTGAAAGTGCCCCTGAAATTTGCGCAATCCATGGGTTACCCGCTCAGTTTGCAAGTTGTAAAAGTGTAAATATGAGGTCAACAATTAAACAATCTAGAATTTTTAAATTTGGGCCCTGTTTTTATTCAAAGGAATTGTAAATTCATATTGTCGCTTACGTTATTCATATATCGCACTGACACTCTCATACAAAATTTAAACGAGTTGAAGCGTTAACAAAGGATTTTTCCTTAGTGCATATTGGCCCTTAGTATTACTGTAGTTGGCATGCATTAACATTATAGAAGACTAATGCTGGACTTTGCGAGGAATAGCGGAGATAGGAGCCACTAATCATCCAGCATAAGTGAAACAATATACATAACTAATAGCTAGAAGGCACATTGATCTGCAGACTGCACCACAAGGTGAGAGCCATCACAAGATATGCGTTGGTAGTAAAACATTGAGTTTACATGCTTGTGGAATATTATATTATTTTATGTGTTTTACCACCTTTAAGTTTTCTTTAATAAGAAATTAGAAAACATAAAATCACTCAATTGCCAGAGATGCCAATCAAGCCTTTTGAATTACATGAAATTATAATACAGGGTCACCCAAAAAGATTGACCCCATTTTAAAAAGATATAACTTTGCGACCATTCATGTTAAATGAGTGATTCTTTCACTTTTTGGTAACTAATGAATGTGAATTTTGTTTAATCTATGACATAATGTGTTACTGCAAGCGCAGGCGAGCTGCGCAGATGGCAAAGTCGGCCGGCGCTAACTATCCACGTCGTCCAACATATTGTTGATCGTGCTACAGAAAGCACAGTGTGTTGTTTTTATTGCAATTTCGTTTTTGAAACCTAGTCGAGCAATTATTTTTTTTGGTTCCTAACACAAGAACAGCAGATTCTTTCAAAATTTTCTTCCGATGTCTGCCCAGCCATAATGTGATGAGTGCAGTCGGCAGTGTAATTTGTGAGGCAATAGTGAAACTAATGTGGTGTATACTAAATACTATGTAGCTATTTATATTCCAAGTCTACTATAAAATAAATAGTAATGAAGATGTGTACTAACTATGGGGACTTTATGAAAATGTTACATTCCTTCACAGATTAATTTGTTAGTAATACCATAGTAGATACCTGAATAACATGCTTCCAATTGGATACCTGGTAACAATGCCCACAGCGGTATGTCTGGTTGCTCAGTGCGTCGCCATTCTCGCTTGTCGCTGGACTGTCTTTCTTAGGCTCTTGAGGGGACAATGCACTACTGTTGGATTTTGTATGCTTTTTCACGTGGATGAGGAGTGCTTCTCTGCTTGTGTTTCTGGAAACATAAGTGACTATGTTAAAAATTAAATGTATTATTTTTAAGAAATCAGAGTTGCATATAAGATATTATTATATCAAGCAATAACTACTCTTGACAAAATGTTAATAATAGAATTTACCTATATGAGCATCTTTTACATTTCCACATGGATTTCTTAGTCTTCTTATTATCAGAATCATCAGGGAATGACATCTTGATTTGTTCAGCCAGTGAGTCTTTCTGGAATGGATGTGGTATATTCAACAATGACTGATTTAACTCATTGTAAGTATTTGAATTGGAATATGTGGGAGCAATGCGCTTTTCTACAGCGAGGTTCTCAGTAATATCTCGGATTATATTTTTCAGTTCTTTTTTCTTCCCTCCGGTTGCAGGAAGTGGTTCACTGGTTGCTGCAGAGGCGTGCATGACAGTGATGTACTTATTATATTTAGTGTAGTTCCTTCTTCCTGTTTCATCAGTCATTAACACTTTGGCTTCAGAATGGTCTGGATCTCTCACAGACTTCAGTCTAATGTGTTTTGTAATATCCCACCTCCAGTTGGATCTGTAGGAACACAGGGAACACTCAAATGGTTTCTTATTAAGGTGTCCCACAATATGAACATGGAATCTTGATGCAGTGGATGCCCAGAATGCACAATGAGGACACTTGAATACTTTTTTGCCTTCAGCATTATTACTATTGGAAGTTGTAGCTTGTGCTTCTGTTTTGGGAGGAGAGGAGGTGCTAGTATTATTTTTAACAACTTCCGTTTGTGTGTTTCCCTGTGCAGATTCTCTTTCCTCTACATTTTGTGATTCTACATTTGTATCATAAGTAGATTGATTGCTATTTTGTAACATTGAATTCCAAACAAAAACAACATTTTCCATGGGATGTGGAGCTTGTGGATCATCAATGGAAGCTTCTTCTTCAGATTCGGGATTTATTGGTATCTCTATCTTTTCCGGTTTACACGCTTGTAAAGGTGAATCTCTACCTTTGTTACCTGTCATAGTGCAAGACTGCATGTGTATCACGAGATCTAGACTAGATTTACATCTGTGTCTACAATACTGGCATCTAGTGGAACCATGACCAGATGAAAATAAATTGCTGGAATTACTTTTCCCATCCCCAGTGCAAGCTCTCTCATGTTGAGAATGTTCTGAAAGACATTTGGAGAGATGTCCACAGTTACTACAGGAGAGGTTACCGCTTTCAACAGAGGTCGTCATTAGTTTCTCTTTAAGTTTATCAAAGAAAGAGGCATTTTTCTTTTTGAAGATGGTTTTGGTGGAGACATTAACAGATTGTTGCGAGGAATCGTCGCTACCTCTTATTGATAAGTTATCACTGTTTATATTATCATTGCTATCATCTGTGTATGCTGAGCCACATAATTGTGTAGACATGGAAGGCACTTTAACACTCTCAGCATTTTTATTTTCATTTTGTTTAGACAATACACTTAAATTTAAAGGTCCATTGGAAGGTGAAGCACTTTTTTGTTGCTGGTTTGTTTGTAATGGTATGAGGTTAGGAATAGGTCTGGGTTGTTTCTTCTGCTGCGAGGAGGAACTATCTTCATTATCATTCCTTAGTTTACTAATAAAGTTTGTTGCATTATCTTTAGAATTACTGTCCTCTTGCATATTGAACTGGTATCTTTGTTCTCCTTGGTTATACAGTGCATCTTCATTAGCTTCGTGAGATAACATCATCATATTTCTTTCACTGCTATCTTCTGATATTTCATCCATGCTCTGGAAAAAGTAAAAAAATTAAGAGTACAATTCTATTAGTTGGCTCGAGGCCGTCGCCATATTGTTCATGGAGGTCGGGCCCAACTGACATTTGACGATGATTACACCATCAAAATTGTATGGGAAAAAATATTCCGTAGTTCAAGTGTTTGTCACCGAGACAAGGTGTTTGTCACGGATACAAGGTGACGTCACCACTCGTGGCGGTGATGGAATTCGAGGATGTAGGCTTGTACTCTACTATCGCAGGCTTCGGTTGGCTTTAATGAATCCATACCCATTCAGTGCCTAATACATAAAACTACATCAAATATAGGGTTGCCAGATTGCCAAGGGATGTGAGGTCTGACAGTGATGTTTGAAACTTGTTGAGGTTAAAGATTAAAATTTTGTACCTTAAAGACGAAAAAATTTATAGGCGGGGTAAGGAGAAGAATAAGTTTCAAGAAACCATCTCCTTTTTTATATAGTTACTTATTTTGTATATGAACTTAAAAATAATGCAATATGTTAAAAATCCTCAAAATATAACAACTTTTCCGAAAACCAGGACATTTAGGTGTCCCGAAAGGTTTTTTTCGATAAACCGGAACGCCTGGCAACCCTAAACTAAAGGTTGATTCATTATTAAAGTATTGAACTAATTGAATATACTTATTCTGTACCTGCATTGAATCCCCTGTGCTGTTATCCTGATCAGAATCCATTATGTTGGATTGTTGTTGAGAAGCAGTGGTGTTACTTCCATCAGTGCAGGTCAGGGAGTCACTGCCCCCCACCTTATTTCTCCTTCGGTTGCCGCTCCCTCCAGAGGAACTGCCACCTTGTCCTGCCGGAGGCACGTGATGGTTCATCTCGTGTACTGTGAGACTTTGTTTTATGTCCGCTGTGAAGTTACAAGCTGAACAGTAAAAGGCCCCCGTCCCACCGTGATTCTTCATATGTCTATCAAGGTTCCACTTGTAAGGAGTCTTGAAGTCACACACTTCACACTTAATCATTGGCATGGAGTGATACTTAACATGCTTAGTGAACCGAGCTTTTATGTGAGTAACATAATTACACTTTTCACAAGAGAAAAACTTAGTTTTAACATGATCTTTACGTTCGTGCCTGGTCAGCTGCCCGGGATGGACTGTTGTAAAAGGACACACTGAGCACTTGTGTAATGTCTTTGGCTTAGTCTCGGCTTCACACTTTTTTTTCTCCGTTTCATTTTTTTCACTATCGTTTTCACCGGTATTGAGTTTACTAGCGTTTTGCATTTCAAGATGTTCTGCGTTACCATGAACCATCTTCATATGCCGCAACAACTTCTGAAAATGTCTCGACGCGTACAGACAATTAGGACAATCATATATTTTCACTTTCTCATCGTGCACATCTCGAATGTGTAATAAATAGTGACGTGGGTTCTGAGTAAAGAAATCACAGTTGTCATGAACACAATTGTAATTCCTCTTTATTTTACACTGCGGCAGGTCATCGTCTGTCTGTTGTTCCATATACTCGGATGGTGCGGGTGCTTTGTGCGAGGATTGTTGTGGGAGGAGAGGAGCTGGAGCTATAGGCTGGAAATTAAGTGCCGGGTGCGAAGTCACGGCATCGGGGGGCTGATTCACATCCATGAAGAGTCTGTCTCCGCTGACTACACTCCTCACTATTAGAGTGTCTCCCGACCTCTGCACCATGGATGGTGACGACATGCTTTCATTCTGAAACAATATACAACACTTATTTATACTTTACCTAGACTTACATATTCTGATATTCATCAATAGACACCGACCGAAGTTTCGGTTACGGCCAGTTTCGGCCAAAATTGCCGGTTTCGGCCCTAGTTTCGCTTTCGGCCAAAAAGTTGCCGAATCTTCGGCTAAACCGAAAATAGCATCCGCATTATGTCGGGCATTGTCGGAATCTTCGGAACAGATTCACACTTTGTGTTTGTATTCTGTACATTAGAGTTCTTTTTTATTTTTATGAAATAAAGTATTTATATTATTATTATTATTTCACAGAAGTGAACTACATTATTTTGTATCACTAACTTTTTCATACACATCTTCACATTTTTCAAAAAAACAAAATCGCCTGCGGCGCTACTTCTTGGTGCATTTAAAGGGAAAATACTCATAATTATTGTTGTATTCTATATATTTTAGTTTAAAGATAATATACTATACTTACTATACCTATTACCAAACTATAACACAATTTCCGTTACCTAACCTCCTGAAAAAAAATGCATTTTTAAACCCCTTTCTAGTTTTACCGATGCCCGTGAATACATAAAACACTGATGTATACAAGTTGTAGTTTAGTGGGTTCCTTTCTTTTGTGCTTAGATTGAGTTCCAAAAATGTAGTGATTTCCCAATAAGTCTCTTAGGGAAAACACTAGATATCAGGGTACCTACCTATATATTTTTTTCTTAATTATAACTGAAATTCGAATGTTTCGGTTTCGGTTACGGCCGAAAATAGAAGGGGAGCCCAATATATTCGTTTACGGTTTCGGCTGAAAATCCAGTTTCGGTCGGACACTATTCATCAACAATATTTTACCTACCTACCCATCCATCCACCAATTAATATATTGAATTCCCACATATGTAGGATTTTCGTGCAAGGAACTTTTGCTATTTTTGGAGATGTTTTATTTTGAAATATATAAATTAATGTCATAATTAATAGAATTTTTTTTTTATATACTTAATAAAAAAATAGCATCAAAATTCGACGGTAAAGTTGTTTTAGAGCAAAGTAATTGGGAACGGAGAAATAGTATAAAATATTTTAGTACCCACATATACTTTCAATTTAAACAAGCCCAGACCTTTTTTTCTCTTAAAATATAATTATTCCAGCTTATTTATTTGTATTGAAACCTAATCGTAAGCAATTGGCGAACAGAAAACATTTTTGAGATCGATTTATTATTGCAAAGCTTCTGTCAAAAACACCCTACGTATGTGGGATTTCAATATATGCTCCACAGTGGTGGTTTGGAGGTACCTACATACTACATATGTATATGTATTAGAATGTTATGTATAGGGCACAGCTGACACATATAATGAGGTACCTACCTGCACTGCACTAGACTACATACATAGTACATATATTGTGCAGCTGGTGAGTGTATCACGTGTCACCCACACAAACAGTGAGTCATCCCCAATGATTAGTTGAGATTGAGAAGAGGAAGAACACTCACTTAGCATTCTCTAAAACTTTAGCTAATTTTTGTGTTCACATCTAATAAATTATTATTACATACTAGCTGAATTACCCGTGCTTCGCGACGGAAAATTTGGTTGGTGAAGCAGAACAATTGCAATGTTCGATTAACTTTAACATCTACGGAGGTGTATTTAAGAACTTTTAGCCAAGACTGTAAATTTCAGATTCTTGCATAATTTATTTATAAAGAAGGATCAAGTTTAATAATGAAACATAATAAACTAATAATGTCTGGTTGTTTGGCCACATTTTTTACAAATAGCAGCAGTAAACACCATGTAAACGCTCCTAAATACGTTTTGTAGGTATTTCTGCTAATTGTGGCTCAGGACAGGCTTTGGAGAGATTGGTCTCAACATTGGAAAAACTCATCAATTGTAAAAGGTAGATTTTTTGCAGCATTACAACCCAACCTATCTAAAAAACCATGGTTCGCGAGCATGAGACTAAGTAAATTCGAATCCTCATCAATTTGTCGTCTGCGTATCGGGCATGTCTGTCTTAGATCCCACCTGTTTAAGATCCACGTGGTGGCGAGCCCGGTGTGCGACTGCGAATTGGCTGAGGATGATATGGATCATGTATTTTTCGGATGTCCAATCAACGACCAATATCCTGACTTTCTCTTGGACCTGAGTAAGTTGGAAATTCAATTCCCAGTTAATGTCCCGTATCTTTTATCGCTTAACCGTAAACCAGTATACAAAGTACTGACCAAATTTTTATCACTGAACGGAATTAATTTGTAATGATTGTGTTGTACTAGATTTTCTTTGTATGGATAATGTGCCTTTTTCTAGTTTTATAATTTTAGCCTTTTCGTCTACGTCCATGATGGGCACGAATTGTCAACTCTACAGCGGTTCTTGGCGGAAACACTCTGGTACCGGGTGAAAAGCCAATCCATAATAGAATAGAACGGTTGACACTGGTTGATTGAAAATGTTAAGTACTGCTCACCCCATTTTTATGCCCCTCTTGCCCCCCCCCCATTTTTTTAAGATCTAAAAAGGTAAATAAATTTTGTTTGCAGCGCTATTTGGTCTTTTTTTATGTCCCATCTATTATCACAAAACTTGGTGCTCCCCTGCCCCCCTCCCAGCTTCGAAACTGGCGACGCCTATATATTAAAGTATGTAACTACATATTATATAACGAAGTAGGTAGGTACAGTACAAGAGGATAGTGCTTGAGGGTGGTTGTCCCATCAGTACATCCTAATCCACATCCACCACTGGCACACCCAGGTGACCCAGGTAGGTATGTATGTATATTATAAGGGGGCAGCAATGTGTCTAAGATTATCTGTTTATGTATTACTACTTCCGACTTCGCATGTTCAATATGGTGAATATTTTTGTCTTGAGAAGAACTCATCGAGGCGACTTGATGATTTATATATATAAGATATTCGTATTCAGATTCTTAATCTATATAGATGAGCTGAGTATATATCCCGGGTGTGTACGTACTATGTATGTACACGTACGACATACGTGGGTTGCTCCAACAACAACAACAGTCTTCAATCAATACGTGGATGGTATGAAGAGGTAGATGCAGAGAGTTGTATGAAGTAGGTGCTGCTACCTATATCTGTATTCTGTATAGAAAGATAAAGAACAACTCCTGCTTGCCTGCTCTCCAGCAGATGTCATGTCGCCGCAGAGTGTGTGGGGCACCGGGCAACACTGCAACCGTGGGGGATGAGAAAACGAGAAGGAGAGGGTAGAGCGGATGAGGAGGTGAAGAGAGGGACAACACGGGAGAGGCATAGGGGAGGCCGTAGAAGGGTGGTGGCGGCGGCAAGCGGAGGGTTAGTCAGGCAGCGTCCGCAAGCAATCGATATTATTATAGTATGTACGAAGCTGGAACAAGAGGAAGAGACCGTTGCTAGGGTCAGCCCGGCCGCCGGCCATACAACATACATCCACAATACAATATGAAGCGACATGTGCGTGTGTGCTGTGCAGCTAGCGGCAATACAGATATCGCACATCATTCTACACTCGAACGCAAACGCAACTGGCTCTCTACCTGCAATCAATCTCCCCAGGTGGTGTGGTGACTATATATTATATTAACTTGGTAGGTACACAACCATTCTGTGTCTGCATCATCTTGCAGTCTGCACACCTCAGGCTTCCCGCGGTGCGGTTCGCCGTTGCATTATTAAGGTTTGTTGGACTAGGGTCACGTGAAATGTCTGCATGCACCAGTGCACGTTGCACAAAAACGAGTATTCTACCTAATGTACGACGCGAAGTGGAGACATTGCTATATTATTATATGTAGGGAGAAGTATGTATTTGGTAGGAACCAGACCATATCAAGAAAGATTCCCCAAATCTCTGTCGTGCGCCGTGTTACTTATGTAGTGAGGACTGCAAATTTTATAAATTTTAATCAGTAGTTAGACATTAGTAGGTAACCTAAACCTACTTTACTGTATGTCCATTGTCCATACGCAGGTACAACGTTCGTTTCTCAGAAAATGACTCCAGGTCCAGTATGAGCCTTGAAAGCTACACAATAGATTTACAATAGGTTCTCTAATCAAGTCGGTGTAATGTTAAACTATCGCAATTTGTGAATATTCCTAATAATAAAATAGGTAGCCAGTAACACGATAGTTTTCTTAAATGATTTCTCCCACATTAATTTTGCATCGAAAAAAGTCAAAGACGTAAACGATTGATTCTACATTAGCATTACAAATTGCATCTTATATAAATGTTATATCTTAATTCCCTATCTGTACATATCAATGAAACTTTGTATCTTCCGAATATTACCAGGAAGATTGGAAGGAACAAATGAGATGCCGAAGAACCTAATTAGATAAGAATTGAAATGTTAAAGTACGTGATGTTGGATGTAGTTTAATTGCCATGATCTTTATATAAATCTATCCAGTAGGTTTTCTGTATAGGTAATATTTGTAAGTTAATGGAAATGTGTATTCCTATGTGTACTTAGGTATAATATTTATACACAAGCAGAGTTTTGTAGGTATAGGTACCTACAAGATAAAGAAGTCTTTGAATGTTTGGCTGTGGCGCTGGGGGCGCATGCCCGGGAATACCCTCGTTCCATCACTCCATGACAACTTATCCTCAGCGATCTGAGAGAGAAGTGAGCCGTGCCACCTTCTATCCATCATGCGGCTCTACCTACACTGAGACAGCCTCTACTTATACAGGCTCTCGACCCTCGAGGATACGAGAAGAGAACCACCTCGTCCCAGAGCTATATACGTTACATACATTCCACATCCATAATACATAATACAGGAAGAAACAAGAAGAAATGATATAAAAAAACGAAAACATGAACAATAAAATATTGTTAGTAATATTTGACCATTATATTATTATCTACTAGTTGGTTGTAAGGCGCCGTTAAATGACGAATATAACAAATACTTTAATTGAGCTAGCTCTCTCTCTCTCTCTACGCAAAAAGCTCCCGGGTCGAGTGATACATGAACTTTAATTGAATACACACGAAGTTATTATTAATAATTCACTCTTTTGCCCGAGTTCTATTGCTCTACTGTAGAATTATGGTTGGTTGGTTGATCCTATAGAAGGCAATTAACCCGCCATTAAACTCTTTTACAAATACATAATATGTATTTGACTTGTTTATTTTTATTAATAGCCCCGAAAATATTTGATTTACATCTCGTACGAAAGTCACATATACTAGGTAATAATAATAACATATTTTGCTAATTAAAACAATATAACTTTGTTTACACCACTTTTATTTTCACCAGAGTCAACATGTTTCGGAAACAAAGTTCCCTTCTTCAGGATTAATACAAGAAGAATTCGGACTAATACAAGAAGAATTCGGACTAATTAGTCCTGAAGAAGGGAACTCTGTTCCCGAAACATGTTGACTCTGGTCAAAATAAAAGTGGTGTAAACAAAGTTATATTATTTTAATTATATAATGTCGCCACAAAATAAAGAAACCTTCAAAATAAAAGAAAATAATATTTGCCTTTGTATTTTATTTCATAAAATGAATTTATTTTATAGAGTTAAGTTTTTTTTGTATACTTTTATGTTAATAATAATAGTCTAGTCATATGGTGTTTTCGCGGAGAAATAAATACAGTAGTCTACTTCCCTTTCATACTTTACGTATTTGGGGGCGCTGAATTCGAATTTCAACTTTGCCACCTCGTAAATGTGATGCGTTCTGAGATATTCGAGAAAAACTCAGAAGAAAACGTTCTTTTTAGAGACTTTCGCTCATAACTCGAAAAGTATACATTTTAGAGAAAAGAATCTCGAGACAAGAATAAACTAGAGTAAATTTCCTACAAATAGCGATTATATTCATTTTTCTGAAATAAACCGCTTACGCGCTACTATGCGCTAAAAAGGGGCATAAATTCCACTCTTTTTTAAAAAATATTTTCTCTTTTAATTTATTGACTATAACTCAAAATATATAGAGTTTTTTGGAAAAAAATGTTGTACATAAATATAGTACACTATATTTTCTACAATTAGTGCTAAGAAGGTTTCTGAGACAGACTAACCTCTATTACGTTAGAGCGCATTGAAGTTCACTATAGTACATTAGAAGCAAATTCTTCATTATTTAAAATGAATATATAACATTAAAAAAAATAAAAAAATCTACTAAACTTTCTTGATGCTATAAACACAAGGCTGAAATTTTTATATTTAAATGTTTGCTACCCCTCAATAGCGATGGGTTGGTAGAAATTTGAGAATTCCTTAGAAACAAAAGCTCATTCTCCAGTTTTTTGTCCATAATGTGAAAATTAAAAACAATAGGGACAATTATACTAAGACAAAAATAAAGTACATTTTATTATCTATGAACTACCTTAATAACTTTTTTTAGTCAAATAGACGATCCAGCAGCCAGAGTCCGTTAAAAATTTTCCATATCTCGAAAATATTCTAAAATTTCTACTTATTTTGGTTTACCGCCTGCAAATAAGAATCTAAACATTTTTAAGAAACAAAATGTGAAAATTCATCAAATTTCCTACAAATTATGTCTCATTTTAAATAATGAAGAATTTGCTTCTAATGTACTATAGTGAACTTCAATGCGCTCTAACGTAATAGAGGTTAGTCTGTCTCAGAAACCTTCTTAGCACTAATTGTAGAAAATATAGTGTACTATATTTATGTACAACATTTTTTTCCAAAAAACTCTATATATTTTGAGTTATAGTCAATAAATTAAAAGAGAAAATATTTTTTAAAAAAGAGTGGAATTTATGCCCTTTTTTAGCGCATAGTAGCGCGTAAGCGGTTTATTTCAGAAAAATGAATATAATCGCTATTTGTAGGAAATTTACTCTAGTTTATTCTTGTCTCGAGATTCTTTTCTCTAAAATGTATACTTTTCGAGTTATGAGCGAAAGTCTCTAAAAAGAACGTTTTCTTCTGAGTTTTTCTCGAATATCTCAGAACGCATCACATTTACGAGGTGGCAAAGTTGAAATTCGAATTCAGCGCCCCCAAATACGTAAAGTATGAAAGGGAAGTAGACTACTGTATTTTTTTCCTGAAAATGCCATTAAATTTGCTCTCGTTACTGCACTATAAAATCGATTAGTGGAAATAGTAGTAAAAATACAAATGCTGTTAAAGCTAGTGGGTACTTACCCGTGAAAATTTACGGAGGCTTGGTTAAATATGTTTTTGTGTAACCACTATTACTACTCCACCCTTCAAGTTCCTCGAGAGAACCCTGGAAGATCACAAAGCTCTGTCTTTTCTAATATTATTCCTAACGCTGCTCTCTCTAATATAATTTCCATTAAAAGCATAAATTCTAATGACTTATGTATGAGTAATGTAAAAGTCATATAGCCTTCTTTTCAATATAGTCCAAGAGCCCGCCCGCTTATGACGTATCTGTTATTTGAATAGGGTATTACATCGCACTAGGGTTGCCTATCAAAATCTTGCCGCAACCCCCCCCCCCCCCCCCCGAAAAGGTCCCTCTTCGCGGTTTTTCGCATTTTATAGGAATATGGTAAGAGATAGGAGACTATAATATAATAAGAGTCACCGCACCGCACCTCCAAGCGTCACCGCACCGTCAATATAATTCTCATTGTATTCTATTGCCCTTGGCGTAACCTCGTGAATATCTCCGATAACCCCCGACAGTTCCAATTTTATTTTAGTGTATTTTACTGTATGGTTTAGTTTGTAAATTTGTATCAAGCATCCCTCCGCCTCACTCCCTGCTTAAGCGCAGTTGTTGGAATCCTGTTGTTACACATTATTTATTCATTCATAATTATTATAATAGCTAATAGTCATTATAATATCAATACATGGAAGAGCTTTGTACAGCCATCAGCAGTATATAAACATTCCGAGATACTGGTTACTGATTCCATCACCCCTTTTCCCAATATCGGGTAAACAGTAACAGGAATGAGGGTAATCATCATCTTTTTAAAGGATGCTTATTGCACAATACAACGAATGATGAACTTCATCGTGTATTTCGTCTCTAGTTTTTAGATCTCCCTACTTTTACACGACACTCATGGAAACCAGTGTTGATAAAAAGTGTGGTGAATGTATTCAGTAATGTATTAGATTTACCTAATTAAAAGTTGAAAGTTAACTAACATAACAGGCGTTTTGTTCTAATCATTTTTATTAAATTATGGTTAAGTGTATATCAATAATATAAGTCTCTGCTATGACCAATGAATTTAATATTGTTTGTATGTGCTGTCCTTTTTAGTTTTGTTTGTTAAATTAGTTATAATGTAGAATAGTATAATATAAATTGACCTATAATGATTGACTATATGTGTGCACCTTAAATAGGGCGGTAATGATGTTTCTTTGTACTGTGTTTACCATCTTGTATATATATATATATATGTTGCTGTCTGTGTGTGTGCTATCTGAATATATAAATAAAAAAATAAAAATAAAATTACGTAAAACAAATCGTAAACTATGTGTTTTCTGCTTTTTGTTAGATAGATAGGATTTATCGTATTGGCAAGTGTAACGTGTAACCCGTCAAAAACGATGAGACTTGCGGGGTAGGCAAAGAGAACAGATCACCAGACTTCCCTATCCTTAATAGACGTTATTGTACGTATGTCGTACACTCTTATCTTATGGTAAATCAAAATTTTATTTAGTGTAGTATTTTCTATTCTACAACAATATTTACTATTTTAAATAAAATGTACAAATTAAACTTACATGAGCTCAATGTTTACCTGATGGTAAACTTAATAATTAATTAGAGCCGCGAATTTTAAAAATGTCGACATCAGTCGATTAGTACACAAAACATTTTTGCAGGCTCGTAATGTCAATGAAAAAATGTGGCATTAGCCAAATAATTTTCAATAATAGTTGAAGGAGCAGCAAATAGAGACGTGGCTACACTAGCGGATTTAAGGGGGGGGCTAGGGGGCTGAAGCCCCCCCCAAAACCATGGATTACAGTAGTATATATGGAACAAATCTAGGGATTTCAGCCCCTTAGCCCCCCCCAAAACGTTGAGTGACGTTTCTAGTGCTTTGAATACTAAACTGAAAATCTGGTATACTGAATGCAATTCACCCCCCCCCCCCCCCCCGCTCGTCAAATTTTTAGGCGTCAAGGTCAACAAATTATAGACGACGACCAAAAAAAAAAGGTCATCAGTTGATTACGGCAGGATTCCCCCCCCCCCCCCCCCGTCTGTGATCTTTCCGCCGCATAAGAACGGCTCAAAATTTTAGGCGAGGACCAAAAAAAAATTTCAATCTTCAGCCACCCCCCCAAAATGAAATCCTGGATCCGCCACTGCGTGGCTACTTGCAAAAGTAGCCACGTCTTGCGTTACATTCATACCCGGCTACTCCTAGGCGTACGAGTAAATAAGGACATTCTTAAAGGGAAGGGTACGATGTTTCATTTCTCACGGCGTTAAAACGTTTAAAATTGCATGAACAATCGTATGTTCAAATGTTAAAAATAGCGTTATTTAACTTAATGGGGTCAATTTCGCTTCGTTAAAAAAAAATTATGCCTCATCCACATGCTCGCCGATTCTTCGCGTTTTTTGTGTGAATGAGTAAAAAGACGTGCGGACGGGGTGATTGTCTTGAATTGTATATAGGGCTACCAACTCTCCGGGTTTGACCCGAAGTCTACGGGTTTGAGTGGCGTTCTCCGGGCTTCGGGTTAGCATCGTTTATCTCCGGGTCAGACTGGGATTTGTTAAAAGTAAACCGGGGACTATGGGGGGCAGTATACAAGATATAAAATATCTTTTACGGTCTTTGGCTCTCCACACACGTCAGGAAGTCCAGCAGCCGAATGTTAGCTCCTGAACTTCCTGACGTGTGTGGAGAGCTTTTCACTGCATAAAAGCTCAATGTATCTACCCTATTTTTTTCAAAGCATATTTATTATATAGGAATTAGGTAGTAAGGTTATCGAGATCCAAGGTCTGAAAAAAATTTTTTTAAAGACAATATAACCTCCACTCCTAAGTGGATATTTTAATACTTAACTATTGTAAACGGTATTCAATTACTTATACGAAAAAAACGAAAATTTTGCACCGATCATCCTATCCGAATGCGTTGTCTTAAGTAGGTATAAATTAATTATTAAAATCTAGGAGTTTTCATAATTTTCTGGTTCCAAACTGATGCTCAGATATAAATACAGCGCTCAAGAGTACATTGGTTGGCTTTTACTTGTTCGAGGGACGAGGGTGAATCTTACGTACAGGAATCCAACACAACACAAGCATTCAATAATAGTTAAGTGACAACTATGACAGAAACTGCCTAGGTATTGGGATTGTATTTTAGAGACCCAGCTTCATTTAAAATAGTAGTAGTGATACTATACCTACGTCCAAATATGTAATTACAACTTGAACCAGACGTTGATGATCTATCTCGCGGGTTGGGGACAAAAATACGACAAATAATATCTCCATCGGACTACAACAAAATATTATGAAGTAATCGACCTTGTGTATTCAATGTTGCGATATTGAAGAATACCAAATGTGTAGGTATATCCAATATCCATGACACTGACCTATAAGTGGAATAAATTAATTCAAATCTCCCGCAAAGTAATACGCGTGCACTTACAAGTAACAACAATATCATCAGGTAATGGTAAATATTACATTGATAGGTGCTTGGTGCGTATGTCTGAAATATAAAAGCATAGTAGAGCCCTTATTCTTACAATTTGTTTAATTCAACTCCACCGCTAAAGAGATCCCATCGTATTATGGTACAGCTGATATGTGCAAGTAGATGTAATCCAAAACACTGTGTCACTATTCAGTCATGCACACACTCACATATTATAACATTATCTATGTATGCGACATATAATAGATATTCACTTATATATTTATAATAATCTAGCGATAGTAAGTTTTAGTATGTAGTTTGGTGAATCACAACGTTATAAGAGAAACCGCGCCGCGCAGCAATGTTCGCGCCACCAGAGGTGGACAAGGACTGGCTGCCGCTTGAGCTTCGAGCTTCTCTCAGCAGTGGTTGCTCTAGTGAACGCAGAGCAGATGATGGGGTACAAAATAATACTACAACAACCGAACAAGAACACCCCTCCGAGTTTCACCAACGAAACACAATACATTATCAAGTAGTTACCTGGTACGTCCTGCCTAATGCCTATGCAATAATATTATCAAAGAGGCGAAATGTGAACACAAGAATGCGTCACAATCTAACCAAAACCATTACATTAGGGCATACACAATAAATAATTTTATTATTATGTGTGATCAACGTTGAATCGAGTTACGATGAATAAAATAGACTCTCTGATATATTGTTCAACAACTTTCGTTGCCTACTAATGCAATGTGTATGATTTATATAATTACATTGGCTATTGAAAAGTAAAGAAGACATTACGCATCTTTGCCGTTCGAATGCGAAACGCATCGCGTAATTTTTATGAAAGGAATTTCGATGACAATGGCCGTCGTCCAACACACCACGCGAGACATTATCAAATTGTATGTAGGAAGTAGGTAGGTATTGTATTATGTCGTTACTGTCTGTGAGAAGAAGAAAAGACTTGTCTCAGCGTGAACCAATGGGAATTATAATACATACTGTCATTGTGTCTGATGATAAAACGAAGGGAAGGGAAGAAATGAAATAAGATAAGGCGGCCAGAGAGCGAGACACAGGAAGAACGATATCTGAACGATTTTATATTCCACTTTGTATGATGTATGAAGTAGTAGACGTACTTACATTACATTTTTCCTGCAGAAAATGTCTGATTCTCTATGCAAAACGATTTGATTTGATGACAGTTTTTTCAAAAACAAAGTACATAGTAGACCACATAAACTAATTTTATATTGATTCTCAAAGACAGACGCGTTTGAACAAAAATAGTTGGAGCACGCATAGTATAGACGAGTGTGGCAGAAGCAAGGAGTGTGGCAGTACAGGGTAGGGTTGGATCTCCGTCCTCTGTGCATACTGAATACCCCGGGAGAGACGCGGCGCGAGGGGATTAAAACAAACACTTACATGTTCCCAAATAACATACATATTACCACAGAATTTTATTACTCGGACTATATGAGTTACAAGCTAATATTATTTAACAATGGCACATACAACGGATGATTCATTGATAGAACCGTGGACGTGATGGAAACAAAGTATTTTATCTATCTGTTGTCAACGTTCACATCACACAAATATAATACTTAATGAAAATATCTAATATACAAAATAGATAATACGAGTGTTATCAGGTTCTCCTGTTCATACAGAAAGAGGAATGTGGTTAGTTTGAGAGAGCATCAAGATTACAAGATAATTATGGAAAAAATAAAATAAATACATTCAATAAAAAATAAGACCAGCTGATATTCTTAACAAGATGACTCTCTGCAGTTTGCACAGTGCACGGCGAAATTGCACACTCTGAAGAAATAATAAGCCAGTTCTCAGAATAACAAATCTAAACCCTCATCTATAAAAATGGTTAACCCAACCCTCCTTCACCGTGCCGCGTTACCGGCGCGGCGTTACGAATGAATGAATTTGCAGATGGTATACTATGTAGGTATATTATATTATGATTCAATAGGTTCACATACTGTACAGTGTACATACCTATTGTTATATCGACATGTAGTTCATGTCACACCAAGCCTTCGCCCTTCTTAGAGCCAATCAGTAAAGTACAGTACCACTGCACTGGGGTTAAGCGAGAATCCGTATCGATTTATTTGTTACGAAGGCTTGGGCATCGGTACATTTGCCGCATATT
The DNA here is from genome assembly GCA_963576895.1 of Ceraclea dissimilis. NCBI lineage: Eukaryota > Metazoa > Arthropoda > Insecta > Trichoptera > Leptoceridae > Ceraclea > Ceraclea dissimilis. Next base: position 12,642,458 of record OY756358.1, on the reverse strand, counting down.
GTAATGCAAACATCAACGTCCAATTTTATTCAAAACTGCAATTCTAATACGAGTAGGTACCTTAGTTAGTTTGCAGGTAGATAATCAAAAACACACTATCAGTCTTATTTATAAACTTTACTTAAAAGTTAATCAGTATAATAAGGGTGTACTAGCGAAAAACATTATTCATAAGCTTTATTTAACTTTATGTAACCGCTACTCAGCATCGTAACTTTAATACAAGCCATGAGGTGTATTAGCCGTGTACTACCACTAATACGGAACAATATGGCTGCTATTACAGCGATTATAACAGGTGATTTGTTTTCAAGCACAACCAAAAAACAATGTATTATTATTGAACACGCGTAATTTATTGCAAATTGAGTAAAAAAAAACAATTTAGGTATCAGGGGCACTAATCAAAGTGTAATTAGGCATATTTTTGACATTTTAATACAATCATGACAGCCATCACACATGTTTCCTACAGATGAGTTGTTTTGAGATCGCCAGAGATCGCGTCGAAAAAAAGTATATGACATATTATTGAATTTACGTAGGTACTTAGCTACAAATCGAATGACATTCAAGGTGTTACAAACACTACAAAATGTAACAACTGTAAGCAAAGCGTAATTAGGCGAATTTTTAAAGAATTTATCGGGCATTATGTCCACACTGCATCCATTTCATCACAATACTTTAATACAAATTGACAAATATGTCAAAGTCAAAACACATTGAAACCATAGAAGAACCACGGAAAGTAGACGGAAAGTAGCGCCAAAAAGATAACCATAAACAAATTTCTATGGAATTTTGCACGTTTTTAAGACATTTCTATGGAATACAGTAGCAAACATAATCAAAACCCAGCCGAAACCCTAATAACTTCGCGATTAGTTATTTGACGGCTAAGTAAGGTTTTTGAATAAAATGTTTTTTATGTGTTACTTAAGCCCTAGTATAGCAACTAACTAAGTAACCTCTGAGATCTGTATTAGGCGAATCTATTGAATAAGGCTGTATATGTTTATGTAGGTGTCCACACCGTAGGACGGGTGGACTGATTATTATAGTCTTCCTTCAGTTGATTTCTTTCCTAAATCAGGAAAATATTAGTTATCTATACACATTACTCATCTTCACAATCTGCACATATGTGTTGTAAGAGTAGGTTCGTAATTCCTATACGAAATAAGATTTATTTAATGGAAGACCATTTGTGCATTTTTTATTTTCTGTAGTTAATCTAATAGTTGTGTTGAAGCATCGACACTGACATCTTAATTGAAAGTAATGTATTATATTTATAGAGGTAAATAATACGAAGACATTGATGATATCTATAAATTGAATCTACATCATACAAAGCTCTTATCACAAACTATAATAGATACTTTAGTACTACACATTACTACACTCTTGCTGCACACTGCACAGAGCTACACACTCTTCTGTATCGTGCCAATTACATTATTGTACGCATCTACCTACAATATTCTACTAACACTGTCAGATTCTTGCAACTCCTACGACAAGGCGTGTGCCTCACGCCTCAGCACCTCGTGTTCTTGTAGTGTATCTAGATCTAGCTAGTTATACTCGTATTGTAGGCATCTCTGGTGTCTTTACTGTCTTTACATAAGACTAATAGTTTGACTTTTGAGGAACAAGATAAGAGTGAAGAGATGACATCATTGAATGAAGTTAATCTAAAAGGAGTTCAAGGCTGCGTCATGCAAATACAAGAGAATCAGATGCTGATTCACTATTCACTATTATTTATGGTCGATGGATTGAGAGAGATGATCCATTGGAAGGTGGGAGGTAGTGAGTTATATAATATTTTAACGAAGGATGGAATGACCACATGCACACTGTAATTAGCTACATCTGCCGTCAATACCATTACTGGAAATAAGTTTTAATATACCTAGACCTATGGTATTAATCAACCACATTGATATTTTTATACATCGTGTGACCCTGAGACAACGAGAAATGGCGAGATTTGAATGAATGAATGAATGAATGAATATTTATTTTCTTGATAAGTACATAGGTATAATACAAACATAGAGTAAAATAAAGGTAAAAATAGATAAATAAAAAGCATCATTTTGCGAAATCTTTTAGATACAAACATTTGACTGATACATAATTTGAAAATCTCCGTCTGTGTATAGAATTAAAGTTTGGTGTAAGGAACAAGAGGGACCGAAATGATGTCAATAGTAGATGTTCTTTTGTGTTCAATAAATTAATGATGCATATCTACATACGTATGTAGGTATATGTAGATTGAAGGTACCAACGTACATATACAAGTAACATTGATAAGATAACATGCTAATGATAACTGCTGTTATTTATTTATTTAACATTCTACATAACATAGTTGCTTTTACATTTCACAATTTTGGTTGACTATGTTGACTGTATAAAATTGCTTTTGCAATAAATCCGCCCTTTAACACTATTCCGTCGAATTGACCTACACCAAACAATTTCAAAGTGTTAAAATACTTCATAGTTAAAGTATCTTCTATAGTTGTACTTCGTGCCTAGTATGCTGTATGGTGCTAGTATTAAACAACACAGTAGTGGTAGTTGAGTAGATAGTGTTAGGTAGGGTAGACTGTGTAGATGTATGTATAGGAACCCGTAGAGGATATTTCTTTGCGCCACTCAACCCCACACGAAAAGAGAAAACTCGGCTAAGCAAAAAATGACTGGAATCTCTCCAGAGTACAAGAGAAAACAGGAGAGCGGAGAACACCACATATAATATGTACCTATATGTATGTTTGGTACTTTTCTGTATCTATAATCTATATACAGTAAAACTTCACTACATATTATATAACACTGACGGTAGAAAGGATCTAGTATAGGTATGTGTTATACTGTGCAGTATATGTGGGCTGTGGAATAATACCTACTAGTAAGAACCACTACAAGAATAAGCTTGCGTGTGGCGGTAATTTCGGAAACTAAAAACACCATAGCAAAAAATGATGACATCACATACGTCTAAAATCTAAACGACACTAGCGCTGCTCACACACAGCTAGGTATATTCGGTTTCATTACAGAGTACGCCACTCTGAGCTCCTGTCAAAAGAAAGGATATGTGTACTGTGTAGTGTACGTATATGAGGTAAGGACATTGTTTGCCTGTGTGTGTAGTGTGTTTAGTGGTATTAGTGGTCTTATTTTGTAATATGAGTTAACGAAATACTCTAGCGATGCCACCATCCGGTGGCTTATGCCAAGTGATAATAATAGAGGTGATCCTGGTTATGCTACCTGATGGTCTCCACAGGGAGTATTGCTGTACTGCACACTGTGAACATAGGTACAATAACGAGTACCTACGTACTACATGTATATTCTACTAAAAGGTATTCTACCTACTTGGATTTGCAGATATAGCATTTTTCAAATCCATCGAGACGGCAAAGTTATTTCTATTATCTGTACGGATCTAAAGTTTGTCCTTACCTTACTTATACCAACCTACATGGTGTGTGTGTATGTGTGTGTGTATACCTACCTACGTAATGTAGACTCAATCATTCTACAGAAAGCACTCAAGGAGATTCGAAAGAATCGTGAAATATAAAGCAACAACTGTTTGAGGGAGAAAACTGAGAATCTTGCAAGAATACACAAAAAAGTCAGAAGCGGAGACACTGGACGTAGGAAATTCTTTAGAAACAAGAACGAACTTTTTGCGAAACTGTCTTACGGCAAAACATGTTGTGGTGCCAAATAGAGTATAGAAATGGTAGTGTTGTTTATAGATTGTTACTCGATGCGTCTGCCGGCACCAGAGGGCTCCCGGGTCATCCTGCAAAGTATAACGAACTACCTAACGACTGTGGCTGATGAGACTCAACAGCGTGACCTCATATGTATCTATTAGTTATCAGTTATCATACGCCATGGGTGCCTCATATTGCTACTTAGTTATAGGCTCTTGTACAGGTTGTGAGATACTCATCTAATATAGGAAATGAAGACATATTGAGTAGGTAAGTCAATAACAGAGAAATATGAGTGATTGAAATGTTGACACACTTGGCTGGACTTCCAGTCTGGACTCTGGAGGTGCTCGGCTAAATCTCGTTGTATTCTGAATTTTACCACACAAGTTTTAGCTTACCATGTAATGCCCAGGAAAGTACTTCTTTTGTGTGCGCAAGCCAGATCCTTTAATTAAATAATCACAGAAGACTACCGCCTTCGTACAGAACTACATCGGGATTGGATTGCCAGTGAGGCATGGCATTCAATAACGTGGATGAGATCTGGAGAGCGACAGGATTCAGCATCAGAAAGAAAAAAAACTGAAGTGTAAAGTGTAACTAACCCGTGTGCTATATACTGCTATCCCAATTATTCTGACATCGCTTATCCGGGAGAGGCGATGGTCCCAGTTGGAACATGTTTTGAGAACGATGACGCACGGCGAGAGTCTCTTTCTTTGTATATCGTTCCAATCGGATGACATTCGATGACAATATAGACCAATATAGAGTGTTAGGAACATCGTGGAAAGAGGTAATACTATGCACCGCCCAGAACTTCTACACTACTAAGTATTCTAATACAACATTATCCAACACACTTGGCAAAATAATATTATCATGTGCAGGCACTTCGCCCAGGGATGGTTTAGGGGGAGATGGGCCAATGGGTGGCTAACAAAGGATGTGAATGATAGATAGTTGAAGACTTTCATATGTGCGTGTCAAGGGATTCCCACGGAAATCTAAATTAAATATATTATACATTGTATGTTGTAAAATGTAGAAGAACAAGAAAGTGAAATAGATATATTACCATTATGTTATTGGTCTTGTGTATGGATATTCTCGTACTAATGTACCTGTCAATGTTTGTTTTTGTGACTGTATCTGTTCCATGTGTAATAAATAAATAAATAAATAAAAAAAATAGAAAATAAATATTAACACTAACACGCCTACATGCATCAGTGAAATAAAAAAGGAAAAATGTTAAAAACTAATTATATAAAAGTGATTGAGACTGAAAGAAGAATGAAATTAGGTTGAGTAGATTTTGGAAATATGCAGGCCGCAGGGTGGCTATACAACTAAAGTGGAGATGTGAGTGATGTGACCTCTAAACCGGCATGTTGATGTGACTCGAGTCACCTGTGACAAGCCGCTGACGATGTATGCTTCGTTTCCCGATATGGGTGTATATAGTCTGATGCATATTCCAGAAATGTACTTGGGGCTTGTGTATGCGAGCTCAGCAATCTTGCACATGAAATAAAACTAAAGTTAAAGATTTTACTGGAGTATTGCATGTCTACATACTCGTATGTAATGTTCGTTTTATTATGTTTTTAATTGATTTATATTGTATCTACTAATCTTCGACCACATCCATTCTGGTAAAGTGTAAATGCAAATACATTATATAATAAAATTATTATTTTATGAAATTAATTTTATTGTTCGCTTGCGTTTTTGGAAATCCCGCCACATACAATATACATAATATACATCCTTGATATACGGTATTACGGTTCATGAAAGATCGGCAGTTAACATGCACAATTTTATATATATATATATATATATATATATATATATATATATATATATATATATATATATATATGTTAATTATTAGTTTTTCGCATCGCGGAATATATGATTTTGATTGTTTTTCGGGTACGACGCGTGAGTTTATATATATATACATTATACATATAAACTTAAACAAAGTAGTACTATTCGCTATACTATTTTTATAAGAACATAAATCAAATCATCTATTGGTTCAATTACCTACGATGAGAAGAGCTTTTTTTTTTTCAAATCACGAGGGTTAGATATAAACTTAATTACTTGTACCTGCTTTCAGAACAGGCACACAAAAAAATAAGGATTTTCTATTTTTGATTCGCACTACGCTGAGGAAGAGAAACAAGAGGTATTTGGTACTCAAATAATATAACGGCGCAACCCGCACAACATTGCAGAGAACCATCATGATGCAGGAGACAGGTGGTGTGTGTAATGTAATGTATATCTAACAGCAGAGATATCCTCTATAGCCTATACTGTGTCTGTGTCTTGTTACTTTACTTTAGCCAAATGTTTCTGATGCCAAACAGAACCAGAGTATACCTACTAATCCCACTATTGTATATGTAATATCCACATTATGGCCTACGTTTAATTCTCTGGATCGAGCAGGCGTCCGGTGGCTGCCAACTAAATTTTGCTTTGCAGACAAACACCAAGTCTAATATACACAGAAACAGAGACGTACTACATACTAATAATTATGTAGTATGAAACAGAACGTAGAGATTTTCAGCGTAGCGCTACTGAAAGACCACCTACAAATCATTCGGGTAAGTGAATAAAGGTTAATTATCCCGAAAGCCGTAACACGTTTGTTTGTAATCCAATTTTCCAAATTTCGGGATGATTTCTTTCTTACGAATGTGTCCAGATGACTGCATTTAATAAAACGGCTACATACCGACACTCCATACTGGAACTAGACTGGTGGCGCTAGCGGCCTTATGACCCGCGAATCAGACACTGACCCACGCAGGCTTTTTATATGACCCATTCGTTGATTTTTATACACAAATTTTTATAACTACCTAAATATATTATTTAATTCGATGCCCTAGGTACCTAATAGTTTTATTGCCGAGGGGCAATAAATTATTATACAAATGTCCCAAAAAGTATGACCGAGAGGAAGTCTAGAGATAGAGCACCTCTGGGGCAGAGCCGGATTTACACTTTTCACGGGAGTTGGCCCTGAAATTTTCGCCGCCCTCCCGCTGACGAAAATTATTTTTTAATGCATTTTTTTATTTTAGCGCTCTTTTCTAGGGGTGTCCCTAGGAAAAGACTTAAACTGTTGACCTTGGACAAGGGGGAGGGGTGAAAAATAATTCCAAGAGAATTCCGTGTAAACCAAAAAAGGTGAGAAACTCACAAGCGTTTTTTTTTTGTTTTGAGCGAGCGAATGCCGCCCCCCGAGGGCTGCCGCCCATAATCCCCGGCCTACTCGGCCTTTTGGCAAATACGGCCCTGCTCTGGGGGTATCTAAATACCCCAATTTATAAAACGCGATTTTTTGTAGTTTTCGAGTTATTAATTTTTTTCGTATTTTTTTTGTCAAACCGTGACTTAAAAGATGTTATTGGTCACCGTGACATCAGCTTTTGAGATGCATGCTTGATTTTATTTTTCCAAAATGTGTGAACAACTGTATATACCTTGCTGATACAAAAACAATAATGGTTCTATCTGATACCATAGCGATATGAAAAAATGTTAAATCTCAAATAGTCAAATAGTAGTCTAATATAAAAAAAAATAAGACGATTGAAAAAAACAGACATTAAAAAATGTCTGTTTTTTTAAGCTATCTTTACGGCATCATACATAAAAAATATTCCAAAGTACAAAAGGGTGCTAATTCACGTAGAGGAATTTTGGTAAATCCCCATACATAATATGCATGGTGAAAAAATTATCAAAAAATTTCACAGATTTTACCCAATCTTGTCATAATTCGCGGTCCATTACGACTAAAAGATTATAATAGATGCAAAAAACCGCGTATAACATAAATTGGTTACTTAAGTACCCCCAGAGGTTCTTTATCTCTGGACTTCCGCTTGGTCATACTTTTTGGAACAACCTGTATACACATATATTTCTTTATGTAGGTACTTACACTAAAGATTTCACTGTTGTTACTAGTAGAAGAGATAGTACCTAGCAGGCGCGAAGCTACCTAAGAACACGATTCCCATCGAGTTACCTTTTGGAAAAAATGATAGGTATAATAGTATCTAATCTGACATTATCTCATAAGAAATGTTAGCTTCGGCTTCCCTTCTGCACAAATCTACTCTTCGCCGCTGTTACCTAGTAGTAAGTATAATTTATCATGTATTCCTGATGTTGTGTTAGCAATGTCATATCATTAACACGATTACAGGAAGGTGATCAAATGAGGACAATTTCACAATACCTCACTGGGAAATCTCTTGTGTATACTGATAAGTGATAAGATAATGATTAACAATGTATTATATACTCGTATGTGTCACACTATGTACGAGTAGATTGTAGGTATATGTGTATCCAATGTCTATGATGAATGAATTAATTGCTGTCTCAATGTCGAAGGGGGGGAGGGAGGGGCAACAAAATTTTTGAAAAATGATATAGCATAAAAAATGCGTGAATAGAGCCGCGGACGATTTTTTTTGTGAGACTTAGTGAAGAAGGTCGAGATGTGGTTTGTTTATTTGAAAACTGTACAATAATACTTTGCACAATAATATGTATGACAGAGATGTTTCTTTATAAAAAAAAGCAATAAAAATAGCGCTGCAGGTAATATTTTTTTGGAACTGATGGATTTTCATACTAATTTTAAAAAAAATGATATGATGAGAAAATATGTGGTAGTATTGTGATTTTTTGTGAGGTTATATCATTTAGTATGAAAAAATATCTATTCCAATCTCTAAGGGGGGAGGGGGGGGGGGGGGCAGCTGTCGACGCCCATGTAAGTGTATCTTCCCAAATGCTACTGTGTAATGACATTTTTGGCCAACCGTTGTCTAGGATCTTTTTTATGATTCCATTCAATTATCTTTCCACTTATTTTTGTTCCACTTATCTGATTGCAAGGACGGCTCTATGCAAGATTGCAAAATTAATATAGGAGGTACGTTATATTAGTACATAGGTACCAACTTGGAAATTACACACGTATCTGTACAGTAGTATTTGGTAAAAGTTGTATACCTATAATATATGCCTTTTCCTGTAAAAATGAAAAAAATAACAAATAAAGATACGATATAATTGCAAGTAAAAATAAAATAGATATCTCTACTTGATAATCTTACAAACTATGAAGAGATTTATAATACTCGTATATCTCGTATATCTCGTATATCTCGTGGACGATGTGTCGAGTCGGACAATAATAGTAATAGGAAATGAAATGCTAGCTACAAAGTGATAAAACAACATAATAATTAGGTGTTATAAATATGTACTAATATATTAATCCTTTAAAAATAATATCAGCTAAGTATATCTCTGTGAAGTCGAACACTATATACACACATACAGTAAGATTAGTTTGCAATGTATACGCGATGACACAGTTTCCCTATACAGTTATATTGAAATGATTCGAATAAAACGAATTAATTATCATAAGTCAGAATTTAATTCACATATATAATATTGTAAAACTAACGTACACGATCACATCTTAAGATGGACATAAGTACAATTTGGTATCCCGTTTTGACGGGAAAAAATAGCTCAATTTAGAAAAATTTCGTACTTGTGTACCTCTCATCAAAGCTTAGGTAAAGCAATCCAAACAAGACATCATAAATCCGAAGTAAATAAAAGAAAAGCTTATAGGTATGAACTTGTGTGCCACGAAATCAGAAACAAAGTATCGAAGAAAAAAGAGAGAAAAATGAACAGCAAAAACTTCAGAAAAGCGAACACACACTTCTATACGAAACCAATAATCATAGCATCTTCTCTTCGTTCCATTCTGAGCACCTCTCAGTATAATATAGTCAGTAGGTACTCGACTCGTCTCAGAATCAATTGGGAACGAATCTCTTCTATTCCGATCAATAGAGATTTCGTTAGGGTGAATGGAGACCCTGCAAATGCTCAGGTATTTCCGAAGTTTCGGCGCGTAGTGCTCAGGTATTTCCGAAGTTTCGGCGCGTAGTATTAAGTCAATTGAGGGTCCAATTATCCATAGGCCTTTGCACCCTCCGCGTCCTGCCTGTTATTTCACATTTTAGGGCTAGTTACTTGCCGGCCAGAAAATATCCTTAAAATTTCCATATAGTACCTAATGATTTCACTATGAAATTAATGTTATCTCGGTCTCATAAGATCTATGAGTTTCTCATTCATCCCTAATTCAGGAACAGTGTTTTAATTTATTGAATACATGTATAATATGCATAAATATAATTTAACCCTGAACACAAAGTAAGTACCTACCTAGTACCTACACAAGATGTAATTAATGAAATAATGAAATTTATTCATTGATTGAAAAAAAATGTATATAATATATGAGTACATATGTACGAGTACGTATAGTATAAGTAGACAAGGTCATTCGGCATTATGAAGAGGAAGAATGCTTTAGAAACGAAATATTCCTACGACATATTAAATAATGAAATATTCAAAGTAATTTTTCCAAGTATGTAACGCAAAAACTACAGGTACCTACGAATTTTTTGTAGAATTTAGTTACCTGTAGAAGTTCAAACGTAGGTTTGTACGCTTTTATACGTACATCTCTAGGTATTTATAACATAATCCATTATTTATTTATTTATTTACACTTTTGGCGAACAAAATACAGAGATATTTCAACATAAATGAAAATCAATTGAAGTACATCTTAACACTAAGAAGTAGAGCATCAGAGTGTTTCAAGCAAGAAGAGCAGTCGACTGTTTCTAAACTGTCAAAAGTAACTAAATCCTATTGTTAGAAATGTTTTTATATTATGTAAAAAGTTTTCATTTTTTTTTTAATTTCGGCGTCGAGCAAGCACCCTCGGCACCTTTGAAGCCCATGGCTGCGGGGAAATGAATTGTAAAATTTTCATAAATTTCGATATTTTATGTATAATATAAAAAAAACTGTCCAAAATGCAATTAATGCCAATAAAATACACAGCCATACTGGTTGTTTGTGTTCCGTACAGGCATAGAATATTATTTTTCAGTTACTTTACAACAGATAATTTTTATCAGAGCGATGACATGTGGAATTAACTCATTACCTGATTACCCAGAGCATAATTAGTAATTAGGCACTTTATTATTATGTACACCGTACATTAATTCCAATAGAATCTAAGGCAATAATGTCTTTATATTGTAAGTAAACATATATAACTACAATTATAATCTCGCTTAGACACAAACCAATTAAGTAGATATCTATTGGGACAATTTTCTTTGTCGTGTTTAAACTTAATAATGTGTAACAATAACTATATCTACTAGTGTCCGACCGAAACTGGTTTTTATGACCGAAACCGAAACCGAAACCGAATTTCGGCAACGGTCTCAGTTTCGGCCGAAACCGAAACCGAAACCGAAACTTTCTTACAAGAACATGTTTTGAGGGAAAAATAAAGAAAACGTTATTATAATCAGTCAGACTTTACTTTTTTACTTTTAAATCACATAACTATGCAGTCTTCGATATTTTCACTTATTGATAATCAACATAACAACCCCTTTTTTAAGAAAATATTATTGATTGCGCCTTAAAAATACTTAAAATAGGTGAGGTGTTTATTTGAGTAGGTAGATTCATCCTTTGAATATTATTCTTTTTTTTTTTTTAATATTAAACATAAAATTACTTATTTAAGTTGTTACCTAACATCACAATACGTATATGTACTTTAATATTTGAGACTTTAATACTGGAGACTGATCACTTCCTTGTAGTGTCAAGGATTGATCTGTTCTCTGGATGGCGGTCGAAGACACAAAAGTGTGAGCCCTCCAGGAGAATCAGAGTCGAAAAACTGAGTGATGCGAATGTGAGAGATGAGTTTGAAAGGAGGGTGGATGATAGGTTGAAAGTGTACAATGAAAGTGAGAAGACAGTAGATGAACGGTGGAGTATGTTGAAAGGGGTGTTGGTAGAGAGTGCAAAAGAATCATGCGGTGAGGCGGTGATAGGGAAAAAGAAAGGTGATGCCTGGTGGGATGATGAGGTGAAAGATGTTGTGTTAAAGAAGAAGAATGCATGGAAGAATGTCGTGAGTACGAAGGGTACGGATGACATACGAAGAGGAAGGATGGTTGAAATATACAAGGATTGTAAGAAGGAGGTAAGAGATATCGTACGTAGGAAAAAAGTTATGCTCGAAGAGCAAGAATGTGAGAAATTGTCGGCGAGTGCGGAAGGAAATTTGAAGTTATTTTGGAAGGAAGTGAAAAAGAAAAGATCTGGATGCGAGACGAATGGTATGAACTGTATTAAAGACAAGAGCGGCAACTTGGTGATGAATGGTGAAGAGGTGGTTGAAAGATGGAAGGAATACTTTGAAGAGTTGTTTGAAAGTAATGCCGGTATGAACCAGACTAGCGGAGCAGCGAATTTAGTTGTAAGTGAGGATGGTAGCGATGAAATTAGTATGAGCGAGATTGGGAATGCGCTAAAAAAGGCAAAGAATGGTAAGGCTGCAGGATATGACTGTGTAGCGACGGAATTTATCAGGCACGGTGGTCCGAGTGCCCTCAAGTGGTGCTGGGAGCTTTTCAACCTGTGTTGGAGGGATGGCTACACTCCGGAAGACTGGAGGAGGGCTGTCATATGTCCTCTATATAAAGGGAAAGGCCCAAAGATGGAATGTGGTAGTTACCGGGCCATCAGCCTGTTGAGTTCTGTGGGCAAACTGTACGCGAAAGTATTGATTGAAAGAGTGAGAAAGATTACGGAATGTAAGGTATGGGATGCTCAAGGTGCATTTCTAAGTGGAAGAGGGTGCGCCGATCAGATCTTCTCCCTGCGAATGGTCTCGGAGAAATTTTTGGATAAACACCAGAAGTTGTTCTGTGCGTTCGTAGATCTGGAGAAAGCATATGATCGCGTGGATCGTGAAAGAATGTGGCGTGTATTGTCGGACTACGGGGTGGGCAGCCAATTGGTTCGTGCACTTGCATCGCTGTATACGGAGAGCTCTGCGTGTGTCAGGGTGAACGGTGCGTTCTCACGGTGGTTTACCCTCACAAAAGGAGTAAAACAAGGCTGTGTCATGTCTCCTTGGTTGTTCAATCTGTTCTTCGACAACTGTATGCGTCCGTTGAAAGAAATGGATGTTGGTGTGGACCTGAATGGAGTGAGGGTATGTGCGTTGATGTTTGCGGACGATTTGGTACTAATGGCTGAAAGCGAAAGTGAGCTACAGGAAATTATATCCTGTGTGCATGGTAGCTGCGAAAGAAATGGGATGAGGATGAATGTCAACAAGACGAAAGTAATGGTATTTGAAAGAGATGAGATAAGGACGAACTGTGCGATTAAAGTTGGTAATGAATGCTTGGAGCAAGTCGATGAGTATGTGTATCTGGGAAGCTTGTTTACAAAAGATGGTCGGTGTGAAAGTGACATTGAAAGAAGAAAGTTAGCAGGTACCAGGGTGAATGGGGCAATTGGGCCAATAATGAAAAGTCGCAACGTATCGACAAAGGCAAAGTTGTTGGTGCACAACGCCATCCTGGTACCAACACTGATGTATGCAAGTGAGACATGGACATGGCTGAAGAAGGATGAATCAAGTATAAATGCGGTCGAGATGAGATCGTTGAGAAGAATGTGTGGAAAAACATTGAGAGATAGAATAAGGAACGAAATGATTAGAGAGTTGAGTGAATGTAAAAAGGATGTTGTGAATAAAATGAAAGTGAACAAGTTGAGATGGTTGGGTCATGTGGAGAGAATGAACGATGAAAGAATGACGAAGAAAATTTACCTGGGTGAAAGAGGAGGTGTAAGGAAACGCGGCCGTCCAAGAACCACATGGCTGGACCATGTTGACCAGATACTCAAGGACGGACGTGTTTTGAGTAAAAGTAACCGGAGAGTATGTATGAGGAATTGCATGAATGTGACGGAAGCCCGAAGTGTGTGTCAGGATAGGAAAGTCTGGCGATCCGTTCTCTCTGCCTACCCCGCAAGGGAGGTGGCGTGAGGGTATAGAATAGAATAGAATAGAATATTTGAATTATTAACAAAACAAAATAAATCACTTGTATCTTAAGAACAAATTAACAATAATTAATAAACTTAATTCGTCATTTTGTATGACACTTCTTCAGTAAGAAAAAACAAAAACCAAACGACTTAATTATAATCAAAAAGGGATCCACTAGACAAAGGTACAAACTAAATATTCTGCTAACATCTTACTAGCCTATTGTGTACCGGTGAGCAGATATTTATCTTGTAAAAACCCCCTATTTCGTGAAAACCCCTCTTAAACTTGATTCTACTATAATCTATGCATTAGTTTGTTGTTATATTGAATTATTTTTTATGTTTGCTACCTATTCATATGAATGTATATGTATATGTAATCACGTAATAAAACTTACCAAATTCAAAATAAATCCCACGACACAAACAAAACGTCACAAACACAAACAAAACAAAACGACCTGCAAACGCTTGCCAGTCGCGACATGAATACACTTCATCGCGTCACAACGCGCCGAACATGACCGATCACAGCGCGAAAACTCCCGAATGCAGTTTCGGTTTCGGTCGTAGTTTCGGCAGGTTTGCCACCGAAACCGAAACTAAACCGAAACCCGTTTTTTTGCCGAAACTCGACCGAAACCGAAACCGAAACCGAACATTCGGTCGGACACTAATATCTACCTACTTATAATAGGTGTAATTAATGAGTACTTTAGTACAGCATGTATGGCGACAGAAATATTCCAAAGACAGAAACTATCAATGTTCACAAAAAAATAACCGTAATGAATATACCAGCGACATAATATATTAGAGTAGAGAATTTGATTGAAATACGAACCTCTCTGTCCAACAAACAGAAGATATAAGATAATCTAAGAAATAATTATGACTTGTGTGTATTATATAATCGCTATAGGCACGCACATTTTCGTCAAGACGTATGGTGCTCTATGATAAATTTTGTGTTACTCAAAAAATCTGATTCATTGTAGGTACATCGATGATAGAACTGGCATAGGTAAATTGAGAAAATATTAGCCAAGAAGCGTCAACTGTATTATCAGCTGTTACGTGTGGTATATCCTTGTTTATAGTTTAGCTTTCGACTTTTCTGCTGGAGTAATTTCAGAAATGAATTCCACAACTACAAACTACCACGAAAAGCTCGGTGGGAGCGGTGTTCTTCAATACACAGTGTCACTGATAGGATTTGATTCATCGCACGTAGTTTCTACGACAAATACAACGTGATTAGAGTGTCGGGAATGACGAGGGACGAGGACGCACATTTTTTTTGTGAACTTCCAATGTTTTGTTAAAGATCGCAGTACCTACTACATTAGCAGAGTAGTACTATATATTTATATTTATAGTGAGCAATGGTTTATCAAAGATTGCTGGAGATTAATAATCAAGATAGGTATTATTAATATAGTTACCGACATATGGAACAATTCCCTGAATCAATATTGGATTGGTGTTAAAGATAGACTCGTGCGAACTGTTTTCTTGCATAAAATATTACATAATAACCGTGATCTGCGACGTGCTTACTGCCTAGTTTTCTGGTTGTGAACCTATATGGATGTCGGATATAAAGTAATTTAAGCGATATTGTATCGTTTATCTTATGCTTTGTAACTCTCAGTACTCCACTCCTCTATATCAGATACTTAATAAACATACTCGTACCAACTCTTCGTCATGGTTGATATCGGATATCTTTGGACGAGGCATTCCAGTTTACTCGTGATGAATACCCTATCCTGGTAACAGTGAGACCATGCACCATCATTCTGAATATTACATACATAATAATATTATACAAGCCCTACTGCTAAGCCCCACTTTGATATAACGATCCTGTTTTGTCAGAAGCCGAATCATCCAGGTATTCGTCATAAAAGGCAAATGTCTGTTCGCTTTGGTAGTTTGGTAATTGTTTCCTATAAGTACAATTAGAATGTTTCATGCAAGTCTCATTTTTAAAATATAAGAATATTTTCTTCGTAATAAAGTTCGGTTTACAGCTGTTAAGATATACGGCGTTAACGTTTCAAATAATAGGTAAATGTTTAATAAATAAATGTATATAAAACAATATTTTACGAAAACAAATGGTCTCATTTTTCTTTCATTTCATCTTCATGTTGCCCAGTAACTGATGGGGCTTCAGGCTTCTAGTGATACATAAACATAATTACATATGTTTATATTAGCAATACTCTGCATTCACGGTCGCACACATACATGAATTCATGGATGTGGAATGGATGTCGAGTCGAGCGTCGGAGACGCAAGCAAGGGTGTGGTAGTGATGTGTACTCTGTCCGTAGTATATTATGTTCAGTCCATAAAATACTCAATATTCCATATGATGTATTAATGTTTGATACATATTGTGCCAGTAAGTTCAGTGTTCAGCACATGCGCGTCTCATCAGTCATCTACTACAGCTGCGGCCTGTGGTGGGCGAGGGCGATCCAATGGTCTGCCGAATGCCGTGCGGCACCTAGCAATGCCCCACGGTATTATTATAATAATATACCTAATGTTATAGCAAAATGCGACGCAGACGATGATGATAAAGTAAGCAGTCAGTGTGTGACATATACATTATAATATTAGGTAGATACTGTGTAAAGTATACCTACTCGTACATACATATCTGCAGTACATCAACATTATATAGGGAGTAAAGTCTCATGTTCAAGGTGTCCCCGACTGTTTCACAACTACGAATACTGCAGTATGAATGATGCCAGCGTAGTGTACTCTAGCTAAGCTAGCCAGTGCTCTGCAAGTCGCACGTCACAACAGCTCAAACCAATAACACAAACACAGTTTTCCTGACAACTTGCGGTGGCGCCAACCGCAGCAGAATATACTTACCGCTGCTTGGCGTAGATACTAACATCGCTCCTGGCAACTGTTTCCAACTTTCAGTCTGGGTAACGAGACCTCAAGTGTTGATAGCCACTATAAGACGTCGCTACAATATTTTATGATCAACGCCCTATTCGAGTTATAAATATAATTATTTAAAACTCACCTATATCTACGTGAAATTACATATATGTACATAGTGTGATTGTTCTCAATAGCGAATTTGTTGATGACCGAAATAAAGAGAGATGTATAAATAGAAAATACACCGCAAGTCGCAACCAATGAACACTCCGACAATCACTGTAAACTTAAGTGAAAATAATAAACCGCCCTCAGCTGCCCTCCGTATGTGTAGGTATACAGGAACAGGATCACAACGGGACTCAGGAGGTCTATCTCCAACACGGGACAGTTCTCTCAAGAAGAAACTGTGTATTTTCACATAAACCATACACACGTGCACATTGCACAGTAGCTTATAGAGGAAATAATATAAAAAGAGGATGTTTTTTATCTAATGCACGTTGCCGTTACTAAAGGTTCATCTGTCGGTATGCTATTTTAGTTATTATGTACCTAGTCATTGTGAAAACAGCATGGTTAAAACGAAGCGAAGCAATGATTTCACAGATTGTTACGTCATATTAATTGTCGAGTGTTAGTGTGATCTTATGCCCTAACATTTGACTCCAATCCAACCTGCCAGAAAAATCTTATGCTAGAATTTATCTACAATTCTATATTACATACAGTTCATATACAAGATCTACATTCTAGGTATACGTATTCGGTATTATGTAGCGCTAGCGTATAGCTCTATAATATGACTATAGGTAGGGATTATATTATAGTGATAATGTGATAAGAAAAGACGTAGGTAAAAAGACCTACTAATATATCTACTAGGTCTGCTACCTCTCTTATGTTCTGTAATCTATGCCTTGCAAGCAATCCACGCATATGTGTAATGTGTATACTCAGTGTGCTGTGTGACTGGCAGTAGTGTGTACACAACATCAGAATGTAATATATTAGGTAAACTCGGTAGAGGCATACAGTGATAGAGGATATTATTATCTATGTATAGAGCATGCCCTGGTTACGGAGGATTACAGAGTACAGAGGCTTCATCGCAGAAGAGTGAAGATACAAGTAGGTACCATAGATCGACTCACATATAATATACATACGGAGAATTTTCCTATTATCTGTAAATCTATGTATAGGTTAGATGTAGGGTCAAACCACGACAGGTTTCCCACGTCCCGTCGCCCAGTCCCATATATCGTTCCAATGACAATACGTTGCAGGAAAGTCCATATAGATTGATTGCAAGTCGATCTAACCTGAACCAGCCCGTCAGTTTGTATGAACTATACAAGATTACAAGACTACGGGCAATTTTCTAGTTTTTCTGGTTTAACACGGCGATATGACATTCGGAGAACACGAGCTAAAGATGGATATACCACCCCGATCCTCGATATAAGACAATATAAACATGATTCTATATTTTCCAATAAATATCTTGGGAGCAAAGTCCCCGTCATTTAGATATCCCAACGTTTACCAAAGTTATAACAAGAATAATACCTCGTATTATATTTCAAATATCTACATACAATATTATATACGTGGACACATACAAGTGTACATACATTTTGCCTACCTATCGGCTGTTTAATTTTCACGTTTAATAATAATAATTGAATTTTCCTCGAGTTGTCGTCAATCATAAGTTACATTATATAAGCTACATACAATAATACATAGACAATTCAAGGTGAAGCAATATGCGAGCAAGAGCAAGAAGCATAAAATACAAAACAAACGTTCATACATGTATAGAATATGTATACGAGTATGTATATCTACAGATTTCATAATATCACTTGAATTGATAGTGAAAATACTTTGTCAAATTCCCACGCCGGCTAAATGGTCTAATTCCTATACACGATAAAATGCAATAACTATGACACAAACTGAACACAGTTTCATTTCTACTAGGTACAATTAAAAAAAAACAGCTATAAACATATTATTCTTACGCACTCGAATAAAAGTTTCTTTCAGGACGCTTTATGAAGCAAAGTTTAAGCTTGGTACATTTTATTTTATTTTATTAGATGGGGTGTATTATGTACTGCGACCTATAAGATCTATTGTACTCCCCCTACTTTGCCCATCTGGTAACTACCCAGTTAGAGCAGCCCCTCTAGTCCTAGGCGTCTTACGAAGTTCAGCACTCGGAGGGGGTCTAGGGTGGGAAGTGATTCCACCTCTATCTGGTGCTTGCCCAAAGTTCTCAACCTCATGTATCTTACAGCATCGCAGTCTACCAGAAGATGGTGGGGAGTTTCCTCCTCCTCCTCACAGAATTTGCATGTGCCGTCCTCTTCAAGTCCCAGTTTACGGAGATGCTCCCTGAGCCGACAATGACCCGTTAGGAAGCCCGTGAGTGTCTTAAGACTTGTTTTGTTCAGGCTAGTACAGGCTTTAGTTCTTCTAAGGTCATAGCCCCCAAGAAGTTCTTTTGCCTGTCTAAGACCAGGAAGATCTAGCCAGAGTTCTTGTCTCTTTTGTCTTCCTCTCTTTTTAATTTCTTCCTGAAAGAAAGTGTCTCCCAGGCCGCAAAATGGTTCCGGTCCGCAAAGTCGCGTTGCCGCGCCCTTCCTGGCCAGTTCATCTGCACGCTCATTGCCCTCCACCCCGATATGTCCGGGTACCCAGAGGAGACTAACCTTGTTATTCTTGCCTAACTCATTTAATTTTTTCAGGCACGTCCAAACCATTTTAGAGTTGATGATATTTGAGCTCAACGCTTTAATGGCTGCTTGACTATCGGATAGTATAGCTATATTCTGCTTACTGTATCGTCTGTCGAGGTTGAACTGGATGCATCTTTCTAGGGCATATATTTCTGCCTGAAAGACGCTCGGGAATCTGCCCATCGGCTCCGAGTATTCGGTGCGTGGTCCATAGACTCCTGCTCCAGTTCCCTCTTCTGTTTTTGAGCCATCTGTAAACCACACGATGGTTCCTCTCTTAAGAGAGTGTATGACATTCTCATTCCACTCTTTTCTTGTATTCAGTTCCGTGATGAAGTTCTTCTCAAAGCTGAATTTCTTGATCATTGTGTCTGCTGGTAGGTCAACAAGGTGTCCACAATCAGCTAGAATTTCATTCCGTCTAATGTGGTTTTCCCTAATTGATCCAGCCTTTTATAATCGGAGATATGTCCGCTTTGCAACTTCCTCCACCGCAATGTGTAGAGGGGTGAGGCCTAAGATGACCTCCATTGCTGCTGTTGGACATGTTCTTATAGCTCCTGTTATACACAGGCAGGCCAACCTTTGCACCTTTTCGAGTGATTTCCTCGCGGTGACAAGTCTTGTCCTGCCAGACCAAGCTATTGCTCCATACGTGATGATTGGTTTCACCATTGCCGTATACATCCATAGCAGGATCTTTGGGTTACATCCCCAATTCTTTCCCGCTATTCTCCTGCACGTCATGAGTGCAGATGTTGCTTTGTGGACTGTCTTTTCGACGTGTTTATTCCACAACAATTTCTTGTCTAGTGTTATGCCTAGATATTTAACTGTATCACTCCATTCCACGTCGTTCCCATCTAGTCGGATGGTTTTGGCGTTTTGGAGTTTCCTTCTATTTGTGAATGGTACTATCGTGGTTTTTGATGAGTTTAGTCTCAACCCCACCGATAAGCACCACTTTCTCGTAAGTTCGAGAGCGTTCTGCATTAATTCACACATTATATCTTCAAACTTACCTCTGACTGTAATGACGATGTCATCGGCATATCCATTTACATGGAATCCGCCCTCGGTGAGTTTCCCGAGTATCTCGTCTACAACCAGACTCCAAATGAGGGGCGATAATACTCCTCCCTGCGGACATCCTCTCGTGGTGGTAACCTTGATGGTTTCTTCCCCAACATTGGATTCCGCAGTTCTAGTGGTCAGCATATTCGCTATCCATCTGGATATCGTGTCGGCCACTCCTCTCTTCTTTAGGGCTTCCTTGACTGCCTCATGTGAGGTATTGTCAAAGGCTCCTTCTATGTCCAAGAATGCGCATAAGGCTATTTCTTTTCCATCGAGTGCTTTCTGGATCGACTCAGTCAACTCATACAGGGCGGTGTCCGTGGATCTTCCCGCCCTGTACGCATGCTGATTTGGATGTAATGGTATCCTATCCAGCAACTCGCTTCTTATGTAGTTATCTACTGCTTTCTCCATCGTCTTTAATAGGAATGATGTAAGACTGATGGGTCTGTATGACTTTGGAAGTGTTGTATCCTTCCCATTCTTTGGTATGAAAGTCACACGTGCTCTTCGCCATGATTTAGGTATATACCCTAGTGCTAGGCTACATCTTGTGATTCTTAAAAGATGGGGTATGATTTCCTCCCGTCCCTTTTGTAATAGGACAGGAAGAATACCATCTACACCGGGTGATTTGTATGGCTGAAATGAGTCGATTGCCCATCTCAGCCGCCCCGGAGTGCAGATGTTTTTTGCCATCTCCCAATCTTTTTTCTTAGATTTAAAATTCTGTAGATGTTCTTCATCTATTCTGACCTGTTCGCTTCCCGGGAAGTGAGTTTCTAATAGCAGAAGCGCCCTCTGCTCCTCACTCTCAGTGTAGCTTCCGTCTGGCCTCCTAAGGGACGCTGGTCCTTGGATGCCTCCTTTTGCTAAGGCTTTATGTAGCTTTGCGGCTGCCGGGGCCTCCGCGATACTCTCACAGAAGTCCCTGAAGCTTTTTCGCTTTGCTTTCCTTAGTTCTTT
Source organism: Ceraclea dissimilis (assembly GCA_963576895.1). NCBI lineage: Eukaryota > Metazoa > Arthropoda > Insecta > Trichoptera > Leptoceridae > Ceraclea > Ceraclea dissimilis. The sequence goes on along the minus strand of OY756358.1, from coordinate 12,620,950 downwards.
GTTGTAGTTTGTGAGTGCCTCCGTGTATGCCTGCCAATTTCCCTCCCTCCTGGCGCGGTTAAATAATAGCCGCACTGAGGTTCTTAGGTTTGACAGGTTTGTATTCCACCATGGCACTTCCCTGCAACTTCTTTTTTCCTGGATGGGGCAGCTGGATTCATATGCGTCTAATATGGCCGCATTGATATCCTGTGCTGCCTGTTCCAGTTCATAGTGATTTTTCACTTTCGAGTTAACTTGCTCTAAGTTACACTCCAGATTGGTGGTTTATTTTTCCCAATCTGTTTTCCTAGGATTCCTGATGCGGATTGTCCTGGTGGACAATCCTTCCACATCAAATCGTATAATCCTGTGATCAGAAAGAGAGGGTTCTTGGTGTACCCTCCATTTCTTGATCATTCTACTGATATTCGGACTCGCAAGTGTTATATCTAGTACTTCCTGCCTTGCTCTTGTGACAAAAGTGGGGACATTCCCCACGTTTTGTATTTCCAAGTTTTCAGCCAGGATAAACTCCAGCAATTGGTACATAGACAACGACAATTTTCATAGTTAATTACTTAGACCAGGCGCCACCTGCTGTCTCGTATGAACAATATATGAGAACCTGAAAAATAACTGAACCAGAAAATGGACCGGCAACACCCGGATCTTTAATCTTTGATCTATCCCCAACAATAATCAATTGATGGAATTCGGTCCTCATATTGTTCATACGAGACTGCTGGTGGCGCCTGATCTAACTAGAGTGTATATTACTACTACACTACCTATTACAGCACAAGAAAATACCCACGTAACACAATCACTTCGTTTTCTATAATAATTTACTGTTTAGGAGAAGAAAAATACAATAATTTTTCTATCATCACCAATGAACACACCTTGAAAAGATTGATCGAGTTCGATAGTCTATAATATTGTATTTCTTATTAAAACATTCGATTAGCCCTACTCTTTATAGTTTTTATTAACAGAGGGGACAGTGAAGCTTATAGCAAGCAAATTGGTAATTTGTTGCAAATACGTAATAAGGAGAAAAATGTATCGAAGCACTTCTTTACCGACAATATGAAAATGTACCTATTGTAATTATAATTTGAAGAAACCACATAAAATCAAAAAAATTACTCTTAGGTGAATTGTTTGTAAAAAAACTTGAAATAGGTATTTCACAATTATATTTTATCACCGTATTTTTTAAAGGTTGTCAATTAATTCTGAATGAAATCGAACGCAACAAAGAATATACAAATCCAGAATTCGCAAGAAAATGTAATTTTTTATTACATTTACATACATAGCACCAGTGGCGTATATAGGGGGGGGGGGCCGAGGGGGCCCGGGCCCCCCCCCGAAATGTTGAACAATTCTTTAAAAAACGTTATTTTAAAACATGAAATTTACCCAAGTTCATAATTTCACCCATTATTCAAAAAAAATTCGCCTGCGGCGCTATTCTTCTTTGTGTTTTCTGCACACAATATTAATTATACCAACCTAAAACACGACCTTTTTTACTAAGATTCACGAAAAAATTTTGCCTGCGGCGCTACTATAATTTTAATACAGTACGTCTAGCTTCAAATTTTTGTTGCCTCCACCCCCCCCAAGTTAAATATTAGATCCGGCCTCCCCCGAAATGAAATCCTATATACGCCACTGCATAGCACAGATTATAAAGCATTGTTCACTAGGGCGAACTTATCGCAGAACTGCGATTTCTTCCATTCAACAAAGAATTCAAAACATTCTGAGACTGCTGAAAGTCTATAATAAGTGGATTCATTGAATCTTACAGTTGTCGCTAAAGGCTACATGACAACCATGCATTATCTCAAAAAGATGCAATATTAAATTTATCTCTATCTCTCTATCAACCAGCTACAGTAGGGTGGGTGTGAATTATCTTATCAAAGGACACATGAAGAAGAGTAACGTAATTCCATACCTCGGCAAAACACAGATTATTCTGGTTTGAGAAGACTTTTTATCGAGTGCAAATGCTTCGATTTAGGCCAACAATGGTCGGATGCGAATAACGAATTCATTGTTATATTCAAGAATTATGTCGAAAATAATGATCTTTGATCCATTTCAGGCACCACCGTTGTTTCAACAATAATATCACGGTCTTTTTACAATGATCTCGGTGGCAAGAAGTGGACAAGATATTGTCTCTAATAGCGATCACGCAAATTTATACATGATCATCATAGATCGCGAAGACCTCGAGCTGTTTGTTGGTCGTCACCTCACCACAATATCAAGTCATCAAAGATACCTACAACAATATTCTATAGATTCTACTACTTGACTCAGTTGACCTTAAAATAACTTACCACACATCATACCAGACTATAATATACAGCGCCAGCGCCCAGCACATCACAACAAAGTATGCAACTGCCACACTGTCCACACTCCACATCCATACAGTTGAAGATCCTAGGCCTGATTTCATAGGAAGAAAGAATAAGGAAGAAAATATACGAGGATGAAAGGAGCAGGATGGATGTTTCGAAGATTGCGAGTCGGCTGGCTTAAGTGAGCCCGGGGGAACGTTTACCTAATCCACCTGCTATGTCCTGCTGTCAATTGTGTATTTTTGGAAGTTGTATATACTCGTACTTATACCTACTACATGAGATCGAAATTATTTCATTACGTGACTGTAAATACCTCTCGCTTCTGTTGAGGAAAATCTGTAATGTTCTCAAACTGTTAGTAAGTGTCTTTGGAGGGAAAAATCAGATTTGTATATGTAATGTTATCCATTATCATCTCATTAGTAGGTATTTACTATAGTGTCAATACTTATTATCTATTCTGCATAAAGATCTTAGATTAATGATAAAGATATTAATAAGTATCAGAAAAAATAGATGTATATTTACTACATTTGTACATCAAAAAACTTTATACTAAGTTTATTTAGGTAAGTACTTATACGGTAATTGATGGTATCGGTATCTACAAAAACAATATTTCAGTTTTTCCTCAAATTTACCTAATCTTAGAACAAATAAAGCAGCATCTCTTTGCGTCGTCGTCGATGTACCTAGACTCGATCCTCGAGGTCAAAATGTAAAATATAAAGATGATGGTAATGTAGCATCAAGACGTGCTTAGTGGACGAACATTAAACTTTGTGGGAATCGGAAATAGGGACCACTAGGGGCTACTAGTATTAGTACAAAAATATAGGTAGCTTATTTATATTATATTAATTGTTATATAATATACTTACTCACATACATCCTAATTCCTAATCTAATGGTACCTACCTACACTGCATTATATAGTGTTGTATATAGCAACTGCATTAGGAGTAAGTTAGCTATATACGAGTATATAGTGTATATATGTATAGGTAGAGTACAGCAACATCAGTGCACGAGTTATAGTGGTAGTATATTATAATAATAAAGTGTGACGCCATTGTATGTGTATGTGCATGTGTATGTGAAGAGTGTTAGTTGGAAGAACACAATATTGTTGGTTGCTTGACACGACGCTACTGGATGTCACTCAAAGGTCACACTGAATGAGTGCACGGCACGGCACACAATGTTGAAGAACAAACAGACAGACTACACAATACACATGGGGTGTAGCACTAGCAAGCAGCAAGCTGCTATTATACTTGCATACGAGCATACCTAGTATCTCTATTCTCTACATTATTGTCAATACTAACTTATGATCATTTAAATTATGATCGTCTGACTGTTGGATGTTTGCATTACTGACTACAATACTGTAACTTTAAATAGTAATTTTATCTAATCTAATATTGGTCTTCGATACCATGTCATTGGCATATATGTATGTATATCGTAGCCTACATATACATTCCCGACGTGACATAAAACAGTCGAGCAACAGAGGATTACTTTGTTTCACATTACGTATTACAATACAACAGTACTGATCTGATGATATAACAGTTACAGTACTGAAAATCTTCAGCAGTTATCCATAGTCAAATGTTAGATTCGCCTAATGTCCTCAACGCCAACTTCAACCCTTATCTAAAAGTGGTCGATATTATTTTATTGCACATTGTTTAAATCAATAAAGTCAATTCTGCTTCAGTCAAACAACTATTATTACTTATATAAAAGTATATTTAAATAACATATTAATTAATTAACATACAGTGTCTTTGTATACGCGTCTAACTCCTAGTGTTTTAGTTTTCATCTAAGAAGTTGATACAAGTTATTTGTATCAGGTAACATTTATTATTCTGCTTCAGTCAAACAACTATTATTACTTATATAAAAGTATATTTAAATAACATATTAATTAATTAACATACAGTGTCTTTGTATACGCGTCTAACTCCTAGTGTTTTAGTTTTCATCTAAGAAGTTGATACGAGTTATTTGTATCAGGTAACATTTATTATAAATTGGCAATTTATTTTGAATTTTCAATATTTAGTAAAGTTAGATTTTCAACTAAATCTGATGCACGCACGTCGCACGTATAATATAGCAGTTATTTAACATTTTACACCAAAAAGAGGCGTCTGCAAATTAGGTAGTCATGTATACTTTATTATATAAAATTATTATAATGATGACAAGACAATGTCCAATATGCTGGTCGATAGATAGTTTATACGTATATATATATATATATACTATATTATACTATATATGACTTGCCGCTGTTCATGTATGACTAATGTCACATTCATCCCATCCTCAATATCATCGGGAATTGCATATGTTCAGTACATCACACATCACACCGCAATCCTCAACCAACTTAATGAAACAATGATGACGGTAGCTGATGTGGAACTTTGTATCTTTCTTGAATATCAATATATATCATATCGTAATAAGAACTAAGGATACAACACAGACTTGAGAGTCCAGAGCCGGCCCCTCCTTATAGGCAAGATAGGCAAAAGCCTAGGGCGCTGTCATTCAGGGGGGCGCCATCGGCGCCGACGTGGCGTAGCAAACGGGTGATTTAAAATGATAATAAACTAATTGGTTCGATGAGAGCTAGCGACAGTCGTTCGCATAGGTAGCTCGCATCGAACATCAAATTATATATCAAACCTTGATTTCCCACAAGAATTTTGAAATGTGAATAGAATTCACAACCACTTAAGATTTTTGTGATCAAAGTATACACGGTGTAACACAATTGGTGGATCAACCGAAGCAGGATGATAGAGGACCTCAATACCTATCGATTTAACCCCCATGTATGTTTAGCGATTTTTTGTAGTTTCGAGTTATGATTTTTTTCGTATTTTTTTGCCAAACCCCGAATTGCAAGACGTTATCGGTCACAGAGATGCCAATTATTAAGATAAATACTTGATTTTTTTTTCTAGAATAACTTAATAGTGTACCTTGCAGATACAAAAACAATTATGGACCCATCTGATACCATAACGCTATAAAAAAATGTTGAATCTCAAAATTAGTCACAATTGAAAATTTTAATAAATGCTTGAGGACGATTTAAAAAAAATAATCACAGAATATTTTTTTTTAATTGCTTTCAAAAACTTACCAATTTTATAATCTATGTACTCTGCAAATTTCATTGAGCTAGCTTTACGGGATCATACCTAAAAATTGTTCCAAAGCAAGAAGGGCGGTAGCTCACGAAAAGAAATTTTGATGAATCTCTATACAAAATGTATGAGGAGAATATTTCCCAAAAAAAAAATCATAAATTTATACCTATTATTTTCAAACTCGCGTTAGATTTCGACTACAAGATCAAAAAATCGAGTATGAAAATATTAGGTATAAATTTATGATTTTTTTGGGAAACATTCTCCTCATACGTTTTGTATAGAGATTCATCAAAATTTATTTTCGTGAGCTACCGCCCTTCTTGCTTTGGAACAATTTTTAGGTATGATCCCGTAAAGCTAGCTCAATGAAATTTACAGGGTACATAGATTATAAAATTGGCAAGTTTTTGAAAGCAATTAAATTTTTTTTTATTCCGAGATTATTTTTTTTAAATCGTCCTCAAACATTTATTAAAATTTTCAATTGTGACTAATTTTGAGATTAAACATTTTTTTATAGCGTTATGGTATCAGATGGGTCCATAATTGTTTTTGTATCTACAAGGCACACTATTTACTTATTCTAGAAAAAAAATCAAGTATTTATCTTAATAATTGGCATCTCTGTGACCGATAACGTCTTGCAAGTCGGGGTTTGGCAAAAAAATACGAAAAAAATTCATAACTCGAAAACTACAAAAAATCGCTGAACATACATGGGGGTTAAATCGATAGGTTTTGAGGTCCTCTACCATTCTGCTTTGGTTTATCCACCGGTTGTGTTACACCGTGTATGTGGAAGACGGAAAAAGAAGGTGGATATACACTCTCCTTCATGTAAATGATAAATAAACATTATCTGTTTAATCTGATTTTAGTGTTTTATTTTACCATTTTTTTCTAGTTTTGGAGGGGAGGCGCCGTTCTAGCCGTTGCCTAGGGCGTCAAGATTGCTCGGGCCGGCGCTGCTTGCGACTACAGACAGATGAGTTAAATAAGAACAAGGGTCACAACTAAATCGATGATGCGATGTAAAGAAACGTTGTACCTAAGTATCGAAGAGTCCTTGTGAACTTTGGGGTCCGTCCATTAAAATGTGACCAAATTTTACAAGAATGAAAATCTAATTGCGATTAGTGAAGATTGTCTTGAGTAGTGACTAGCTATATAATATAATAAACGTCTTTGCGGAGTGCTGAAGAACTTCGTATTGCGATGGAGGATCGATCATTAACAATATTAACATGTTGGCAGGAAGTATTTATCAAGAACGATTTTAGTTTCACTCCATTTCACTGTGTAGACTCTATAGGTATAGATTCAACTCGTACATTTGCACTGCAACATGCACGAGCACGGCCATTGATACATAACGAAGACGTGATTTTGACCCTACGACGAAATTGACCTTCAAAAAGGACAAAATATAAGGTACACCGACGCCTTAACAATGTGTTTTTTCTGCCTCTCATTCTGATTTGATTAAGTGGATTAAACGAGTAAGAAGTGTACGAACTAACACAATAATTGCAAAGATGTCTAACAACGTGAGATGTACCCGGTAGTAGGTAGTATAGGTACTTGCTTAATAGTTACACGATCACATTTCCTATCGAGATTACGCGGAAACTGTAAGAAATTGCCGCCAGCGTAGATACTCTTTGTCCACGTAGTAAAAATAGTGCGAGAAACTTCGGGAAAATAAATGGATGGGGAAACATAACACAATGTTAATTTTACGATAGCAACGCTCGAGTAGTAGAATGAATTTGAAAGTCATAAAATAGAACGTAACAATTCCATTTTCAAACTGATAAGATTTGAATAAACATCGACTTAATTTGGTATCTCCTATCGGGTACAAGAACATTTTGTAAAGCAAACAATCGAGCAACAATACCTAATTATATATACATATTTAGGTAGGTACCTAGTTGAATAGGTATAGGTACTAATATTGTTCAAATATTAGCTCTCCGCTGCAGTCTGCAAAAACAACAGATGTTCCAACACAATCTTAATCAAACAACCGAGTAAGAACATTGTTTAGTTCTGTAATGAATGTGCAACGTTAGATATTTGTTTTCAAAACATCCATCCAGTTACCAAGGGTGATGCACTGTACCCACATGTCACCAGGCACATTCCTCTTCAGTAATCAGTAATTAGGTAGGTGTAGGTACTATACTATGTAGACCGACGTCGATTACTAAGTAATAGTAATATCGTCGTTTTACATCTCGCGCGGTGGTGCACAACCCCTGGTGGTTTCCGTGAAACAAATGAATGTTTCAGCGGCGTGCGGAGGAGGTTGGTACCTAATTGCTTCAATTATGCAAACATACAGACGTCTTGCCAGTATTCTATAGGTAGGTACCTACTTAACACTAAAGAGTGAAGAGGTAATACATGTTAAAATGTAAGAGTGTGTATACATGCGGAATGCACGTGTTACGTATAGTTAGGTAGGTAGGTATGTATAGCAACTCTGAAAAACAAAACAGATCATAAATTTGAAAATAGAATTGGTTCTTACCCGCACTGATGTCTTCGGCGAAGAGGTGTTGCTAGTAGGTAAAACGAATGACGATGTGTGTACACTTAGGTATACCTATATTGGTTAGCAGATAAGGTGGTGGAATGCAAGCATTGCAAATGAAGTTAGTGATAACAGCAACGAGCCGGACCGACCCGACCGCGTACAGCGACAACGGGTGGTGGTGTCTAATGTCTATATTGCCGCTGGTCTGTAATGGCACTGAGGAGGCGAACAGCGAATACTCAGACATAGAGTACACTCGAACAGAGCCAACCAAGGCCGCCCCACGCCCCACCCCGCTTGCATGTTCCGCGCCGTCGTACTAGTGAAGTAATGTGTAGCGATAGGGACCACGCCGCACGCCGCGGTACATACACGCCACACGGAGGACTTCCTCTGCAATACTGAACTCCAACTGAAGAGTGATAGCTGAACACTGAACTAACTCAATGTACGATGCGATGAAGATACTCTACTCTTTACTTCTTTATTATCGTAGCCGCCAGCCGGGCCCTCAGCCTAATTAGACAAACAGTGACTGAGTATGTTACCTACTATTATACATCACTACTCTACATAACACACTATGTAGGCAGATACTATGGCACAACAGTCAGTAGAGACTACAGACTACAGATAAAGCGCAGATAGATAATGTAATGTAATATGGTAGTGGTAGATAACCTCACCCAGCTCATGTCTCTGTACAGCCAAGTACTCACATTAGTCACCTACTGGGTAATGATGACAAACATTAATATTACCATTCTTCATCATTACAGAAAAATTCAAGACGAACCCTGGGGACAAAGGTCGAAGAATATACATACTAGTAAATGATATCTATTATTTATATACTCTTGAGTAGTTTAGAATGGATTAATTTGTAAAATAAAACTATGAAGTTCATGGATACCGCACGAGGGGTCGGGAGGGGTTCCGCCTCCAGGTGGCAAGACTATCGGCCACTGAGAACAGTCTATTCTATAAGGGGTTTAGGCTGTTCAATAATCTGCCATTGGACGTCAGGGGGGCCGCCACTCTCTCGACTTTTCGGGTGAGATGTTACAATTACTTATTTGAAAAAAGATCAATGGCTTTGGTCGCGTGACAACCTGTGTGAATGAATGAATGAAAGATAACGACGTCTGAAAGTGTATTTTTATAGTTATTAAAAAAATATGTATATTGTATTCTGTAATTGTTAATTTTAAGTTATAAATTTTGTATTTGTAACTTTATTAATAAATAAAATTAAATTAAATTTCTACAGCCTTATAGCTACAAAAAAGGTCGAGACATATACTACTAATTTATTTTGTATAAAAGTAGAGGTAAAGAATACATGTAACACAAGAATAGATATATGAAGGTAATTAGCGCCGCAGGCAAATTTTTTTATGAAACAATTGATGATTTTCGTACTAATTTTCGAAAATTCATGATATGATGGGATTTATTGTGAGGTTTTATCATTCAGTATAAGAAGTATAATATATCTATTCCAATATTTCCAATCTATGGGGAGGGGGCAGCTACCCCCTGCCCTCCCCTGACGACGCCCATGCTAATTATGTTTTCTTGTTGTCGGGCTTTTGATGTAGGTACATTATATAGGTTAGCTTACATTACTTAGCATACATACCTAGGTATGTATACGTTTCACCCGAAAACACTATTGAAGAAATTGACTTGGAACTTGCATATCGTTTTGCTTCTGTAGCCGCAGCAGATATACTCACAGCTACGAGTAGAAATTAGGTTTTATAAAACATGCTGATTAGAAATATATCCTACAACTACAGACTGCAGGTATAGGTACTCTAAAAGTTTCAGCGCAGTTGCACAATCTGTCAACGTGCAAGACGAGTATTATACAATGACACTATTTCTGAACAAACATCATACATACCTAATAAGAAATATAGTCTACAGACTGTAGATATTATATACTATAGGAATATCAGTATTCAGTACTGGCACAAGAATTATGTCAGCGCCGTCCCTAGATTTGCCTATTGTTACAATGTAGAGAAGGCAGAGCAGAGGATATTCAATATGAATATTGTTAATTAAACTAACTACAACATTATTTACTTAATACAAAGCAATTCATAAAACAACACTCACCTTGAAACGTCTGGTGAGCACACGCCTTTGTAGAGAGGGTGCCTGAAAATATGCAAAATATGTAAATGACTACCCCCCGTTTTCACCAACTTTTACCTAAGAAGGAGACCCCTAAGAAATTTTCATACAAAAACAGAGATAATATTCTATTTTTTGACACGCAGGCCTACCAACCACACCCTAATTCCATACAAAATGCAACACGCAACTCACCTACGTTAGGTGCCCAAATATCGCTGCCCAGGCTAGGTGAGTTGCGTGTTGCATTTTGTATGGAATTAGGGTGTGGTTGGTAGGCCTGCGTGTCAAAAAATAGAATATTATCTCTGTTTTTGTATGGAAATTTCTTAGGGGTCTCCTTCTTAGGTAAAAGTTGGTGAAAACGGGAGTACATCTTATTTTATAAAATCTATCTTATTTTTTAAAAAAAAGAAACAGGCAAACATCAACTAGGAATAAACCCGCAAACACTCCATAGTACGAGAACGTTTATTAGATACAACACCATGAATGATAGAGAAATATAAAATAGGTACTCATCACCTACAAAATGTAAAAAGATAAATATTCAGGATGATTTCAAACACCCGTACCAGGCACCAAGCGGTTGTAGCCATACAGGTTTTACGTTGAGAAAATTTACCCCAGTTTGGAGAACCTTATAATTTTCGAGAAATATTTCTGTCCGGATGCTTGGAATCATCCTGTATATTACATAGGAACGTGTAGGCGATAAATATAAAAGTCCGAATTGTAATGGAAATAAAGTTACAGAATAATCGAGCAAAAGGTAAATTTAACTATTAAGTACCTAATATTGGTACAGTGGTTTGGAGGGTAGATACATTGAGATACATTCGGTATCTTCTACCGAAGATATTCCGACTGTGCCGGGATGGAATCGGATGGAATTTCGGTGCTGAAACTTTCAACTTACTAAAAGGTGGAAAAGAATCTACGATTTGTTCTGAAACCTTGGGATTTTGTACAGGGTTAAATTTCCCAACTGATCCACCCCATTATTCTAAACTTAGTAAAAGTTGCCAAAATCTAACATTAAAAAATGACAATAAGATTTAGTCGCTAAGGTCAAAAAAGTTGAACATAAGCCTGCATCAAGGCGGGTATGTATGAAAATATAAGTTAACGATGAGGTCGAAGGCTAGAATTTTATTTTACTTACGTAATAACTTTTACATTTCTTTGTCATTGCGTTTTATTTTATCTTCTGGACGATTCTAAATTGGTGGCATGCTGGGATGATGCTGGGTAATGGTGACTGAAGGTGACCAATAATAACATCACAGATTAGTAAGTACCTAAAGGTGACAACGGTGACAACTGTTTGACAGATCGACTTATTACTAGCATTTGTCATTGGAAAATTTGAAATGTATGTTCCATACATAAATAATTTATTACAGGTACAAAGTTAGATAATTTCCACGTTATCTCAACAGATATACAGCGCAGGATGGCCTTTCCATCAGGCTTATGATTTATCGTCGCGTCGGCTGGTTTAATGTGATCTATTTACACTTAAGTAACATTCGCCAATTCCAGTCCGTACATCCGATAAAATTACGGTGTTACAATCCATATTGTTAGTTTCTACAAGAGGAAAACACCCACATTTTGCCCGCCATGCATCATAGAATTCATAGATTAATATTTTAACGTAGACAAGTACGTAGAATTAGTATGAAACGAGTAAAGTACCCATAATTTTTCTTACTAAATAGTGACGCCCCCTCTCTATTCCGAAACAACTGCGTCAGGACTTTCCCATAGTTTTGAATGTTATTCACGTTCGATCAATTGCAGTAATATACACAGCGTTCTTCACCTAGTAGGTGTATTAGAGTTGGCTGTACTCGTAGATAGTGCGGGCTGGGCATCTGCCATCCGTCTGTCGTCTCTACTCTCTAGTCTCTACTTCTAATCGATAACTTATTGAGACGCTGAAGGCGTTATGTCATATATCTACTATACTAATAGACCTACACCTACATATGTATAATACACAGTAAGAGCGTTGTATTCTACGAGTATTCAATAGAATAGATACACACTTATAGTATTAGAGTGATAGTGGAAAACCTTATACCCTTATTGCCGAAGGTTATTCTTATTAAGTTAATATAAAGTTGAGTCGCTATTGATGCAATGAATGCCTGGTGATTTCTCACTGCTGAAACATCACAACAATATCTATTGGCTTGTATTTGTTGGTTGAAGGGTATTGTATGGATCTTCTAAGTGAAAGGTGGAAATTCTCAAATGAAAAATAAATACGAAATTCCGTTATGATACATCCGTTATGAAACATGCAGAAGCGGAAGCAAATGTTTATATTTATATATTAATACGGTGCTTTTAGATTTCTCGATGGAAAGTTGTGGGGTAGTCTGTTTTTATTTCATTCTATACGTATTTTGGGGTGCTGAATCCGAATACGAGGTTTGCCAACAAAATTTCGTGACGGAACATGGCGAAAAATTGGTAAAATGGCGAATATTTACATTTCCTGACGAATTCTGGATTTGAACTTAAAAACCATCAACTTTTTGTCGGTCATCTTTTTAGCAGAATGAAAGCACATAAAATTTCCTACAAATTTGGTATATAATTTTTTTTTTCTAAAATAACTAGCAGCGGAGCTGTCAAGCTCCAAAAATTGGCCAAATTTTCTTGTTATTTTAAATTGTGAAAATGGAAAATGTATGGAGAATAGGTCACCTTGTTCGAATTATCACCAAATTTTGACAATTATTCTACAGATTTATGATACATATTTTACCTCGTTGGAATCAGTAAATATGGAGAAAGGTTTTGAGGATAAATTTATTTAAAAATATAGTGAAGTGTTTAAGCTAAAAAGGTTTAAACATATTTAGCCTAAACAAATTACTATATTTTTAAATACAATTATTTAAACATGTCTAGCTCAAATATTTCACGGTGTTTTTAAATAAAAATTTCGTTAATAGCTTTCTTTTTGTTTTCTGATTCCAACGAGGTAAAATATGACTCATGGATTTAAAGAATAGTTGTTGAAATTTGCTTATGAATGCAACAAGGTAAACTTTTTCAATACATTTTCGATTCTCGTAATGTAAAACAATAAGAAGATTTGGCCATTTTTGGACCTTGACAGCTCCGTTCCTATTTATTTTAGAGAAAAATTTTATATGGCAATTTTGTAGTAAATTTTACGTACTTTCATTTTGCGTAGAAAAATAACTTACGAAAGTTGTCAGTTTTTGAGTTCTTATAAAGAAATCGCCAGAAAACTAATATTTTCGCCATTTTTTGTATTTTTCGCCATGTTCCGTATCGAAATTTTGTTGGCAAACCTCGGATTCGGATTCAGCATCCCAAAAAACGTATAGAATGAAAGAAATCCCTACTACCCCACAACTTTCCATCGAGAGACTGCTTTGTGTTTAAATTCACCGGATTAATATGCGGAATTCGGGAGAAGCGGACGTCTGTTTGCACCCCTGGTTCAGGATATTCAGTCAGAATCAGAGATATGAGACTGGCCATCAAGAACGCTAAGGAAAGAAGGCTAAAATAGAAAAAAAGTATATATCTAAAAACCACAGTTCGAGGAATGCGAGAATACTTTTTATGATGGTAGCATTTCATCGATAGTGTTGTAGGTATATATACATTATACGGTTCTTGGAATCCACAAAGGAAAGATTTTATATTTTTAAGTTAGTAGGTACTATAACCTCACCTCACGATAGATAGCACAACAGATAGTTTTATAATAATAATTTCATAATGCAGAACCCAGTATCATGAAGTTTGCAGGTATGTGGCGCTGTCTTGTCGGTTGTAGTGAGTGGTGGTCCCTCAGCCTCAGGTAAGGAATACAATGACGGTTACCGGAAATCAAAGAGGAGGGATACCTGACCAGTGACCACATCGCATCAGACGATGCCTCGCCCTCGCCCACACTTACAATCTTTTAATGTTACAGACACGCATACATATTAGTATATATTACACGACACCACATAATATTATATTCACAATACATCCACATGCAGAAGTTTGGAGGCTTGAGATGGTGGGCTGTGCTGCAAAATAATATCTCTGACGTTTATATTATGTAAATCCTTGGCCCATGATATTCTTCGTATTCCATATTCAAAGTTAGTGCTTATCCACATTATGGTATACCTAGTCAATATATTGCAGATTTTATGATATCAATGCAAAATAATCTCGATCCTTTCATACTAGCATGGCATTCGCCAGAACATGGGGCAACCAGTGATTGGGTATAATAAGTATAACAATAATATGCGTCAGGAAAAGCCAAACTGCCAAAATGAACGTAGCGATTCCTTACGATCTCTCTATGTTCTCTTAAAGAAGATTAAATTAGCATAGTAGGATAGGGCAGGAGTAAGTATATTATGTAGATGTAAAGATTCTTCACGCAAGTGTAGGACATACTGAAAATATATATGGATGTCTGCTTTGCATTAATAATATTGGTATACAAGAACCAAACTGCAATAGTATTGGTGAATTTTATGGGTAAACATGTGTGTGAAGACAATTTATATAAATATACAAAATTACAAACACATACACGCAAAGAAAAACCAAACAACAAGAAACTGTTTTATAATATAGTATCAGTATGGATGTGGATGACTTTGGACGATAACCAAATGGCACGTAGAGATAGGACAAGCAACCAAGTCTGGTTGGAACTGTTGGAAGAGGGAATCATACAGAATCAGATTAACTTACATAGGATAGGTAAGGTATACATTATATTATTCGTTATCTTTTCTAACTACAAGTACCATGTAACACACAATATGGGCGTCATAGAGATATACTCTTTCACGGGTGTGGATTTCAATAGGAAATGTCGTCATTCAGATTTTTAGAAGATACCTTCTACCTACTTACAAGAACTTAGGAAGAGACCTAAAGAGTGGATTATTCTTTTCTTCAGGGTAAGCGGTGCACAGGACCAACTCTTTTTATTTATTTATGCAAAAAAAAAAACGGATTAAGTTACATAAACAATGTAGCAATAGGCAAAGCAATACAAAATAGTGGATTGTATGACCTCACTAGGCGAAAGCCTTTTCTGGGGAAATACCTGTCGATTATCGATATAACACATTACATTTGTTAAATAGCGGGAAATAAAAACCAATTTATTTAGTAGTGATGTTATACAACCAACAAATCGTTACAATATGAAATATCTACTGCTCGTTACATATAGATATGGTGGTATGGATTATAATGGCAAGTATAGGTAGGTGTTATAATTTCAATGCCTTGGTTGCGGTATTACTCGCAGTCATAGAATAGGACAACCTCATGCGACATATTATTATTATCTTTATCGTATTAAAAAATAATATTTTATTGTTTCACTTCACCTTGACAGTGGTTTGTCTTCACAATGGACATACTCGTAGTATACCTACTGAATAACATGTTATTTAACTCTTAGGTGATTAGTGGTGGCAACAGATGTAAAACAGAAGATTATCCGGGTCTTCGAAATCCATACAATCAAGCTCGAGTTTGAGAACAATCATAAGATTCTTTTCTAGAATATGAAGGAAGTTAGTAACATGTGTACAGAGCAAGGAGTGACGGGGAGAGCAGGACCATAAAAATTACCGGTCTTTTGTTTATCATTACTCTAATACACTAATTAATAATGACATTCTGATATTGATGGAAGTTCCTCTTTTAGATTACCAATTACCGGGTACGTGTTTCGTTAGATTCATGCACATTGCACATCTCTATATTTTTGTCATAATAAGTATGTAGGTACGTAACTTTCTCATAAACTTAGTTGGTTATTAATTTTCAACTTTACGATAATCGTGTTGGTGAGAACATTAATACATTACCTTCACAGTATTCGTACAATCATAACTTAATAATAGTATAGGAACGTAATGTAGGTATCAGTACCCAGTGGCGTAACTAGCATTAGTGCCGCCCGGGGCGGACTCTGAAAATGCCGCCCCACCCAACCCCTAAAGCACCTATACAAGTATTACAAGTACACACCTACCCATTGGTGTCTTGAGTTTTGAAGCTAGGCGAGAGCAACTAAAATTTTAATATAGATGTGGCACAATAAAGCACGTAAATAGCGCCGCAGGCGAAATTTTTTTATAAAACTAAATGAAAATGAAGGTCATGTTGTAGTTTTGTTTACTTTCTATAAATAAAAGTATAAAAAAATAGGTACATATCACAAAAAAAGACATAAAAAATATTAAAAAAAGAGCGCCGCAGGCGAAATTTTTTGGACAAATGGGTGAAATGATGAACTTGGTTATCTTTCTGTAGTAGTTAACACATATATGGTTACAGGTATTGTATAAGGGAAGTGACCATGCAAGAAGTAACGAAATTTTAGGCATAAGATATCGAAAATCTAACTTATTTGAGAATCTATAAATAATATGTACCTACCTAAGACGCGAACAGGATTAATTAGCGCCGCAGGCATTTTTTTTTATGAAAATTATTGTGATTTAATACATTTTTATAATAATTTTAGAACATTCAGAGATTTTTTTTAATTTGTGTGTTTTATCAAGATGTTTTTTTTATATGTTGTGCCATTTTGCCGCCCCCTGAAATGCGCCGCCCGGGGCGGACCGCCCCCCCCGCCCCCGCCTAGTTACGCCACTGTCAGTACCTATGTACCTCTACACAGCAATTGATTTATATAGTACAGGTGGCTATACTATAACGTAGGTCTATCTTAGCTGGAAGAGATTGTGATAACTGATAAGCTCGCCTTAGTGAACACATTTTATTGTATATCTTATTGTGTGAATTTTAACATTTTCTGTAGGTATTATTTGTTAGCTTGAAGTCTCTCAAGCCGAAAACCTTGTATATAGGCAGTGTGAACAAAACGATAGTTTTCATTATTTCTACACGGGAAGGATAAAATCTATTTAGGTAACACGTATAACATATAGACGTAACACGGCCTTCACACCGATCCGATTTTCAAGGAAACAGCAACGTATCAAAGTGTACAGCCCTTTGTCTTCTGTGCCTACCACGTAGGGGATGTGTCGTGTATCTACATAGATAGATAGGTACCAGGCGCGAAGCCACCTTAGAACACGATTCCCATCGAGTTACCTTTTGGATAAAATGATAGGTATAATAGTGTCTAATTTGACGTAATCCAATAAGAACTGTTAGCCCCGGCTTCCTTTCTGCAGAAATCCTCCCTTCGCCACTGATAGGTACTCAAAATACAAAAGCAATCTCAGTAAACATTATGCATGTGTGATGAAATACTATCAACCCAACAGCACAAAAGTGCATGCAGGTGTTCCCCGTCTCATCGTTCTTGCCATCTGCACCATCAGCTGCCTTGCCTGTCATGACAAGGCAACAGTGATGACATCAGGAATGCCTTACCTCACCATACCTTACCAATGCATTGTGTTATTATAATAATATGGATGAATACACCCGAGTAGCTATATGCTGTACGATGTACCTATATAGAATATACAAATTACAATAAAGTTTGTAAACTAATAGTGTAACTTCGCTATACATCCTTAAGGAGATTTCTCCACTTTACGTCCTTTATATCCATTTTTACAAATTTATAGTCTGTACGTAGTTTAGGTAAAATTCCCGTTTTTTTACGTAAAAAAAGCTGTATCATACAGATTTTTTTAAAACCAAATTATGAATTTGGTTATCCTATTTCGACAAATTATTTCAACTTTAAACTCATGGTGCTCATTCAAAATACAAAGAGTAGTCATTTCTTTTTGAAACTGGTAAAAAGGATTCACGCTCTCTGCCTTAAAAGGTCAGGAGATTATTAATTCACATCAACCTATATGTTTTTTTTTTATATATTCAACCATAAAAATCGCATGCCAAGTATCATTTTTATAATAAGGTGGATGACAAGTTGGGCTTACTTTAAAGCAGTGTCCACTGAGGTTCTACTGTAGTTGTGGGTATGTCAAGACGAGAGGATGATGCAGATAGGCGTGGGCTGTGGGTAGACGGAAGGTGGATATTGCATTGCTCACCCGGTACACACAGAATCCTGTATCAAGACCAGGGAAGGGGAACCGTTTGCTCGACTATTGGGTTACAATGGGTCTGTGCGGTCATATTATCACGGTCACGGTATAAAGTTGAATTTCGCGAAGAGAGCATACCTAATATTGTTTTACCGAAACGTCGCATTCTTGTATTAACTCATATGAGAGTAGCGCGTCGGTCGTATATATAGAGCCATATTATTGTTTCATTACATTATTTTACGAGTAATTTGCAACAAGACAAGAGAATTTCAAAAGTTGCTATTTTAGGGGGAATTCGAAACATTAATGTAACTGTTACTAAAGAATTTATACAAAATAATGGTTTAACTCTGCAATATACGCACATACTACATATTATGATTTCAGTCGCCATCATTGATGCAGCTTTTCTAATAAGTACCTCCATACAGTATACTCAATATAAGATGTACCATTAGGTACCTATTGATATCGTCTGCATTTGGATATCATCTAGTATTCTATATATCAGCGCAGTATAATAATATACTCATGTAGATAGGCATATAATGATAGTCTTGCCTACATCTGCAGCAGACTCTGCAGAACTTTGGACACATTTCCCGCTAGAGGTCAGGCCAAATTTGATAAATTCAGAGTACGGGCATCGTGCCAAATTATGGTGAGAGGAGGACGTTTGCCGGCTTGAAGACAAAATACGAGTAGGTACTATTATATTATACATGCTGAACTACATTGAGAGATACAACTAACAGAAGATAGAGACGATAGACGTATGGAAGGAAAAGGATAAAACTGGGGAGATTTGAGAATGAGTACCCCAGCAAAACTTATTTAATAGTAAGAATAATGAATATGTCACACGTATTACGAGTATTATTATATTATACCTATACCAAGATAGTTACGAATATAAACCAATATTACGTAATCAACAAATCAAAGTAAGTGTAAGTAATTCATCATTTTGTCGTCATATTTTTTAAACTCCCAACGTACTCGTACGTACATTATCCTGAAGATAACGCAAAGACACCGACGTTGAAAGCTCAGCAGATCAACATCGAATACTATACATTACTACACACAGCAAAATTGTTTTCGTTAACGGGGTGGCGGGGGGGGGGGTTGCCGGCAAAATCTTCAGGGCCGAAAACTCCGGGCCTACCCTCTTTGAAGAAATGTGGCAGCCCTAGATGTAATCCAACATTCAAATATATACGAGGACCACAAATAATGAGTATATTAGGTATCTATATGTTATCATCGATTTCATAATTAAATATTTCACCTGTGATACTCGTATCTCTTACCTCCTTACGAATATATAATCAAAACGAATGTTCAAGCACACGCACTAATGACGATAGATGAATATTTCATCAAATAATACATATTTAATTTTATTACTATTACTGTTAATCTCTCGTACATCACTTCACTCCATATCGTACTATACGAGTATGTGTATTGTGTATTTGATACAACGTCAGGCTCTTACCTCGCGTTGACGTCGAAGAACTTGTGGAATTATCCTGCGGAGCGTCCTTGGTACGGCCGGCGTAGAGAGGCAAGCTAAGTATTGATTTATCCAGCATTCTCTTTTAGTTACCTTCTTCTACATCTACACAACTCTACCCTACCTTCTGCTCTACCTACATCAAGAGTAGGTACCTACTCACATTCATTCGTATGGCTGTAACTGTAAGCCGCGCCTATTCCAGGGAGAGCATAAAATAAACTAAATACGTACTAAAATTAGAAGGATACCAACACGCTACAAATACATACCTATACCTACATACTATAGTTAACATCATTTACCTATCCACCCGTGACTTTGGGTAGAACGTTCAAATCTACGTAGGTATAGATACTTGTATTTATAAATGTGCAGAAATGGAAGGCACATCCAAAGACCTTATCGATATTTCCGTTTACAGAACTATTTGTATATGGCTCCCGTTTTACGGTTATTTCCGATTGATTTCAGAAACTGAAAGTTTCATCACCCGATGCGACAGAAACACCTAGATATGTGTTATTACTATTACTAATTACCCATTAACTTGAGAGCTAATTTGCAGAGGGAGAGAATTTGATAGCGAAAAATTTATCTTGAAATTAAATATTTCAGATTCCACCACCACCGAGCGAATACTAGTCGCGAACTAAAAAGTCAAATTTTGTGGAATTTAAACTAAATATTTAGCGTTTACATTTTTTCTTTAAAATGGACTTCCACCTTGTACCGACGGTTGAAAACATCGAGATTATCCAATAATGCATTTTATTGTTAAGTACAATACGAGTATGTTGACTGTGCGGTAAGGCAGCATACCACATCGTGTGAAGATAATGTAACTAAATAGATAATTATACCTGATAATAATAAGTATGTAGTGTTATGTTATGTTATGTTATGTTATGATGTATTGATATTATGAATTGTTCAGTTTGTTATTGATGCTATTGGATTGGCAGAGAGTAGAGACCAACTAACAATGGCCTCGCTGATAAGACAACAGCATTGGGAAGCGATTACACACCTCTACAATAAAATGCCATCTGCTGTATGTTCTAAATTTTTAATAAACATATGTATGTTGATAGTGTCTTTAAAGTATTTCAGTTTTCAGAAAATAATTAATCGATTGAGTATTGATCAAGATGGAGGCACACTGTTTATTAAAATAATGCAGAATAATATTGAAGGTGGAGATTTTTTTATCACTAACTGTTAACTGACAAAGTTCAAATTTTCGAGAAGAACCGAAGAACCTCCCTTGTTTATCAGGCCTTCATTAAAATCTAGTTTAATAATAATGAACCATATTGTTATAAAAAACATTATAGAGCCGTAAACTAGATAATTCACACATATCTACTTCAGATATACAAAAATGCTTCATGTTTTATCAAACTGACTGAAGAAAAAAATTAATCAACTGAAAGAAACCAACGTGTCAATACGGAATTGTAATAACAGATTCTATATTGTGGGCGCTGTACAAAATCACATAGTTATATAAAGAAGTAGAATTAGGTACTTGTAGGTAGGTACTATACACTTGTTATCTTAACTAATCACTGATAATCACGCTTCAAATAATATTATGTACACAAGAGAGACATTGAATAAAGTTACTCAGTGATGTTCATCATCTACTTGCACGTATAATCTATATGAGCAGCAGTAATCATATCTTAGTTATTATTGAAGCATATAATGAATAATGCAATGAAGATACGACAATATATACATAACATGATGAATCTAAGACCGTGTCACGATTCATCAAAATGCATCACTTACTTCTAAACCTAGGTACTGTTAATAGCAAGCAAATAAATTTATAGTGGTATGTATGTAGTATAGTACTATCAGAAAATCAACGGGGTTCAGACATATTGCCAGAAGCATTTGCAATTACAATGCAAGCAAGCACCTCGGGCCTCCGAATGTCGGTGTATGCTTTCATTGATAAGGAAGTGCACACTAACACAGCTGTTGCTGATTGCCCAATATTGTGACGGTATGGATCAGTGGCGTATATAGGTTTACATTTCGGCGGGGGCCGAAATAACTCCAGGGGAAGGCAATTAAAATTTTAACATGGACGTAGTAAAAAAATAAGTAACAGGGCCGCAGGCGAAATATTTTCGTGAAGGTTGTGTTTTAGGTTGGCATTCCAAGTGTTGTGTTAAAAATGCAACAAAAAAGAAGCGCCGCAGTTTATTTTTTTAAATGGGTGATGTGATGAACCTGAGATCTTTCTATAGCAGATGACACATCATTGTTTGACATTTCGGGGGGTTGGGGCGTGAGAGGGCCCGGTATGGATGCGCCACTGATATGGATGGATGAGAGCCCTTCAAGAGGATTGTAGCCGAGAAGGTTGTCAACGATACGGGCTTGTGCATACAAACCCCAATACTTTTCTGCATACTTCATACTACGCTAGAAGCTAATTGTATCGATGCACTATTTATGTTCTTTCGTAGGACTATCTTTGAAAAGATCAGCCCATCACTAGCTTCAGATGAAAAGTGCTCAACAACAGCTTCTCGCACCTTTGAGATCAAGACTATAATTAAACAGCTCAAAATCAATCATCCCTCATCATCGATTCTTTAACGTTTACAGGTTAACTGGAAGAAATCGCAGCACTGCGATAACTTCGCCCTAGTGAACAATGCTTTATGATGAAGTTCATGTCTATTTTTTCATAGATAGGTACTTTGTTCACTTTAAGAATAAATAACTAAATACACCTAAAAAATCGTCTAATTTAACTGGGTGTTCGAAACACAATGGCTAACTGAAGTACCTAGGTAATAGGTATATACCTAGACCTACTCATAAATTTACTGCATATTCACGGACGAGAATTCTATTATTTACAACTATGCTAGAGAGTATATGTGTTCTGTGCAACTATGTTAGCAGTTAGCACGAGTATCACTAATGTCCGTTGCTTCAAGGGTAATCATTTTTGTAATTGTAAAGTATTTGAAATATTTGCGTTTTGCATAATAATACGAGTACAGGAATGGAAAATGTTCTGGGTGAAAAATCGGGAAATATAATAATCATTTTCATCAATCAATCAAACAAAGAAGGGGTTAAGAGATCGCCGTACATAAAGTCGACAGTTTTCAAATTATAAGCAAAATGTTGCTATAAATATGCATTTTTTTATGAATCTATGTGGTGACTTGATATATTTACGTATAATTTCATGGTTTTTGAGTTAATACAATGTAAGTGCCCTGGAGGTGATATGCATTGCTAAGCGGTTCCGGCGTCAAAAATGGGCCAAGTGTAGGTAATGACTAATGAGTGATAAATAATGAGTACCTACACTCTACCTACACAGTTTTCGCAGTTGGTTAGAGCTTTGAATTGGAGCGAGGATCTCTCAAGTGCGAGGGGAGGTTCCGGCTTCTTATCCTGAGGGTGACGGACGATGTATTCTTCACCCCACGACACAAGTTTTTTTAGCTAGATCTTTAGCAGAAAATATTCTAGTTCATGTATACGAGCTCAAATTAATCAAATCGGTTATTATTTCATCATTACGCCTGAATTTATTCTATCGTTATCTGTTCTGTTTTCCGAAAATTCTATGGTGAAAAAATTGCCTCGTAATTTTTTGCAATGTCCGCGCGGAAAAAATCAAAATGAAATAATATGTAGGTAGTCAATATGTAATAATATTACATTGTACAACTTTTTTTTTAAATGAATCTGGGTTTATCGAAATAAACCCAAATACACCATTGTACACTTCACAGTAAGCTTGAAAAGGTTGTGTCGTGAAGTGGAATAGGTCGGCATCGGGGATCGAACCCGGGCCCACTGGACGAACGATCGAGCGCGTTACCAACCAGGCTACCGACCACCTCTTTTATATGGTACCCAGTTATATGATACCTTGTTATGTGCACCAATTTCTAAATTTTATTCTCATAAAGTGTAAATAATATTAGAAAGCAACAATCACATGAGAAAATAAGGGTAGGTATATAAATAATGTTAATCTTCTTCTTTCATTGGATTTTCACTGTTCTATGAACAATCTATAAAATCAATATACCCTGGGTACCTGTACCTATTGTAAATTGATATTATACGCTACCCAATGATGAAGACGTTGTCTAAGGTGGTAGAAACAAGATACTGTGGGAGTGGTTGCTGTTGGGTCTCCATTGTACCCTGGAAGCATCGAAGGTGATCAATAATCCTCCATACTCCACTGGGATATGTATCTAGCAAGTAGGTTAGGTACTAGATATATCGATTGGCATCGCTCTGGACAGGGCTGTTAGTGACAGCAGCCGGCGAAGTACTAGCTGACGTAATAAAATGCCAGAGCTGTTAGGTATATTACCTACTTTATGCCTGGAAATGTTCGGAAAATTATATTATGAACGATGGAGATGTGTGAAAAATTCCTCAAATATTATCCTAACTTGTTCCATTGTTTTTTATACTATTTTCATTTCTTCAACAATCGTCACATTTTCACTTATGTGGGGCAACCAGCGACATATACTCGGATGTATATTTCCCTATCAAAGTATGCACGCACATTCTCACACAACTGGTCCCACTATAAAAATAGAGATTCAAAATGGTGGTATGTGATGATGAACAAAGTTATTTTTGATTTCTCGACTTTTACGAGTCACTTATTTTTTTTATATATAAGTAAATGGGTTCTAGCCTCTTTATTAAATTATTATTCATAGAATAATGCAATCAATCATAGAATAATGCAGAGTTAAGCAAGAAAATAATACTACAAATGCTCACTAGGGCGAGCTTATCACTATTTTGTGATATAAAAGATAAGTAAATAAAATACAAATTAGGTGTCACACATACGAGACATTTATAACATCTTGCCTCCATAATAATGCAATACAAAAATACAGAAAAGTCTTTTAGCATCAGGGGATTTATAAGCTTTTGTAATGAAAACCAGTTCATCCAATATAACCCCTTCCATGCAATATGAAGACATTGTCCATAATACTGTATTGAGCAACACATAGGGGAACATAAGACATTTTGAATAAGAATTTACCTATTGAAATCTCAAACGCCCGACAAAAAAGCAGTATCTGTGTGAGTTGACATAATATTATGTAGATCTGTCTGCATGACCTGCATCTTTTGAAATGCATCAATTTGCATTCATTCACATAATGCATCAAGTTTCACGAGTAACATGCATTTATAATGTTGAACATATTAACTAACTCTGCTAGTCCAGAGTTCCTCGTGGCAACATATGGAGGTCATAATGCTTTACTACTCAAAACGGTTTAGTGCAATACATTTCAGATCTTCCCACAATCCCCTACATGTAGGGGATTGTGTGCCTACACTGCCTACATCATCCACAACGCGACTTTTATCTCATTATCATTGGAAGCAGGTGCAGTAAAAAAGTATGTTATTACTTCGTTTCTATGCAGGGAGACCACAAAGGAAATGGGCCGATGATATCATCGAGTCGGTGGGAGATGGGTCAAAAGACAAAGCGCCCAAAACAGAGAATTGTGGAAGACACAGGAAGAGGCCTATATCCAGCAGTGGAGGAAAGGGGCTGATAAGAGGAAGAAGTGTTATTACTTATTAGCTATCATTTTTAGAACTTCTAGAGTTGCACAAAGCAGTTGATGTGTGTGTAACGCAGACTGATACACGTGTCGCCGGTTAAGTCACAAATATTATAGTATACAAATTGTTACCTTCGTGTCTCCTGGTCTCTGGTCATCCCATTCCTCGTTACATAACTATGATAGAATATAATATAGTTGAATATATCCCCAGCCTCACATCAGCTACTGCTGTGTACTCGTATCGTGCAGAATAATATACTCTCAGAGTAGTCACAAGTTAGATGCCCCCATGACAGTTTACTCCCCGCAGGAAGTCCCGCAACTGTCCCCTCTCCTCACATTCCTCGTCTCGTCGACCTTCCTTTTCCGCTCCAATGTTATATTATATAACGTAGCTAGGTAAGCATATATCTTGTAGTATGTTCCTCCTCAGATCTCTTGACACACCACCCCGCCCCCCTGCTCCCCACAGCCTTCACTACCACCACTTCTTCACGTAACGATATCACCCTGGGTAGATCTATTGTAAGAGTTTTCTCCGAACACAGAAGATAAGGATAAAGGAAGGTGACCTTTGGTTGTGTGAGATGTATCGGATAACGACAATAACTTCATTCGTGGTAAATTTTACAAATCCTACTTATAAATTTATGAGGTTATATTTTCTAACTTCTACAAACATTTATTTAAATGATTTCGGATTGCATGTTATCAACAAACCCAATTAAGATCAAGGCTACAAACCCAAATATTGAATCTATACAAACCCAAAGATTGCGTGTTATCTCTACAAACCCAAAGATTAGGGGGTCATCAGGGGGGGGGGGGGGGACAGCTGCCCACTCTGACGACGCCCATGCAGTACGAAACGTATGAATTTAAATTTTAAAAAGTAAAGTAAATATCAAAATTAATCTATCCACTTCTATCTATATTCTGTATCTACTTATACCTTTACAGAGGCGTAATTAACACAAAGTGGGTTGGCGTGCATTTACCTATATTCATATCAAAACCTGTTAAAATGCATTTATCTAATTGCAGAAATACATAAATATTTGTATACAGGACCTAAGCTAGAACAGCTTGTCTCGTGAAGTGGAGTAAATCGGCATCGAGGATTGTCGGTTTATTGGGGGCTAGCGATCAAGATCACTGATCATTACCTATCGGCCAACATACATCAACATCCAGTGGCGAACTAGGTAAGGGAGTGGGAGCCCCTGTTTTATTACATGGTGGAATGTTGTGGAATGTGGATAGATTTACTCTTTGATTATCAAAGAACCTAATCAAATTATTTTCATTACATTTGAGATATACTGAACACTCTCAATCGCCGTGCAGTTAACAAAACAACGATATTTAGAATAGGATTTCTGAGGGGGTGGACAGATGGAGAACAATAACAACTATCGGAGTATCTTATGAACTTTGTAATAATAATAGATTTTAAATGGTGGGTACTTTACTAGTCGTACTTTAAAGGGAGATATACATAAAATAAAAAGAACAATAATACAAGTCATATTATGCAGTTTCTTGTGTCTAACATGTTATTATTACTAAAGATGATAAGATTCAAGGCTTCTTATATGAACGGTGTACAGTGAACGAAACCTCATCTGTCCGTTTTACATTAAGGGCCATAACAATGCCGTTCGGTACTTTTCGGTACTTTTTCAAAAGTTATATAACCGCACCCTTTAAAGATATAGCTTTGAAAAAAATACATTGTATTCCTTCATATTTTCTCTAATGGATTACTGTTTAAAATAAAAGATATATTTTATAGTTTTGATGTAATAGAATATTTAAAAACTCCCGTTTTTGACGCTATAAAAGTTATATTTCAAAAACAAATTGACATAGAAATATGTTTTATTTTTTAATTGATAGGTATTTTATATATCTAATCGATTACTGTTTAATTTTTACGAAATCGTTATTGTTTTTATTGTGATATCTAAAAAACTTCTTCTTCTTCTTCTTCGATGGCTCTACGGCCCATATCGAGCCTTGGCCTCCATGAGACTTCTCCTCCAACCTCTCCTGTCCCCTGCTGCGACCTTCCAATCTGTTGCCTGGAGTAGTTCAGCTGCGTCCTTCCTGACCTCGTCTTCCCACCGCAGCCTTGGCCTCCCGACCCTCCTTTTTCCACCTGGGTGCCCTTCCAGGATCCTTTTTGGAACCCGTGATGGCGGCATTCTCTGCACATGTCCGGCCCATCTCAGCCTACTCAGTCTGGCATGCACAGATAGCCTGGGTGCCTTGTAGATGTTATACAACTCATCGTTGTAGCGCACTCTCCAGGCTTCGCCATCACTCACGGGTCCCAGTATTCTACGCAGCACTCTCCTCTCAAAGGTGTCCAGTACCTCCGCAGACTTTTTTGTCATCGTCCACGCTTCACACCCGTATGTCACAACTGTTCTGATGATTGTTTTGTAAAGGGTGATTTTGGTCTTTCTGTGAACACTTCTTGACTTTAGCACTGG
The DNA here is from genome assembly GCA_963576895.1 of Ceraclea dissimilis. NCBI lineage: Eukaryota > Metazoa > Arthropoda > Insecta > Trichoptera > Leptoceridae > Ceraclea > Ceraclea dissimilis. Next base: position 12,593,005 of record OY756358.1, on the reverse strand, counting down.
AAGAAGAGAAAAGAATGCCTTGTTTCCTGTTGCGACTCTTCGTTTAATTTCTATGTGGTCTTCATTTTCTTTTGTGATATTGGAACCCAGGTAGGTGAAGTCATCCACCATTTCAAAATTATAATTGTCTTTGAATCTTATGCTACGTTGTGGATGGTTGGTCTTGTTTCTAGACTGCTTCATGATTTTTGTTTTATCTTCATTTATTGCTAGTCCCACTTCTTTGGCTGCTGTTTCCAAAGGCTCGAAAACTTCTTGTACCGCTACTAGGGATCTTCCTACTACATTGAGGTCATCAGCATACCCTATGATCTGGCTGCTTTGGAAGTATATATTGGGATTGGCGTTATTATGATAAGTCTTCCTTATGACATATTCCAATGCTAAGTTGAAAAGTGTTGGGGCTAGTCCGTCACCTTGTTTGAGACCTTGAGAGACAGTAAATTCGTCTGTGAGCTCTCCTCCTATCTTGACTTTGCATTTGGTATTACTCATTGTTGCTTTAATCAGTCTTACTAACTTTGTGGGTATATTAAATGTTAGGAGTATGTCATACAGTTTCTCTCTGCTGATACTGTCATAGGCCTGTTTAAAGTCGATGAACAGTTGATATATGTCAACATCGAATTCCCAGCATTTGGTCAGAAGTTGTCTAACAGTAAACAGTTGATCGCTTGTTGATCTATTTCTTCTGAACCCCGCCTGATACTCTCCTAGAATGTTCTCTGCAAAGTGTTCAATCCTATCCTTGATTATTATTGTTAGAAGTTTGTATGCTGTGCTCAACAGTGAAATGCCTCTATGATTCTCACACTTCAGCTTATCGCCTTTCTTATGGATCGGGCAAATTATACTCAGTTGCCAATCCTCTGGAATTTCCTCTAAGTCCCATATCTTTGTGACTATTCCATGTATCAGCTTGTGGAGGTGTTCGTTTCCATATTTCAGTAATTCAGATGGCATATTATCTGCTCCTGGCGCTTTATTATTTTTCAGTTTTTTGATTGCCAGTCTTATCTCTGTAAGTGTGGGAGGGCTGGCTTCTTGATCATTCGCGGTAGGTATATTCGTGGTCTCATTTTCTATATCTGTGTTCGGGTTCAGTAGTTGTTGGAAGTACTCCCTCCATCTGTTCTTTATCTTTTCTGTGTCTGCTATTATGTCTCCATTTGTGTCTCTACATAGGCTGGTATTTGGTTTGAACCCCTTTTTGAATATGTTAACTCCCCTGTAAGCTTCTCGCACGTTATTGTCAGCAAAGTCCTGCTCCACTTTTAATAGTATACCGTTCGTATATGCTCTTTTCTTTTTCCTCAACATTTTGTGGGTTTCTCTTCTGGCTATTTCATATGCTTGTCTTTTGGCTCTTGTGTTTCGCTCGAGGTATAACTTTCTTAGTCTATTCTTTTCCTCTATTTTCTCTTTGCATTCTTCATCAAACCAGGGATTTCTGTTTTCTCTAGGTCTATTGCCTATGCCAGCTTCCGCTGCACTTAGGACTGCATTTTTCACCTTATCCCAATCCTCTTTTAGGGTTTCGTGGGATATTGTATCTTCTAAATCATTAGGTAGGCTTTCTGCGAGGGCATTGTGGTATCGTTCTTTACCTTCAGCTGTTTTTAAAGCTTCGATGTTGAGTTTTGGCACCCTCTGCTGTTTTTCCGTCCTGTTATTAGCGATGCGGCTCCTATATGTGGCCACCACCATATAGTGATCCGAGTCTCCACAATTTGCCCCTCTGTAGGTTCTCACATTCATAATACTGGAGGCTCCTCTTTTCTCTATTAATATGTGGTCAATTTGGTTGTGGTGTCTGCCATTTGGAGAGGTCCATGTCCGTTTGTGTATATCTTTCCTGGGAAATTGTGTTGAAGCTATTACCATGTTCCTTGATTCAGCGAAGTCTATTACTCTAGTCCCATTATCATTACTGTCCTCGTGCAAGCTATGTCTTCCTGTAATATGTTGGTATGTTGTCTCTTTGCCAACTTTTGCATTGAGATCACCAATAACAATCTTAATGTCATTTGAGGGTATTGTGTCAAAGACATGTTCCAGTTTATGGTAAAAGGTGTCTTTGACCATCTCATCCTTGTCTTCTGTTTCTGCATGCACATTCACCATCGACACATTAAAGAATCTTGTTCTAATGCGAAGGACACAAATTCGCTCATTAATGGGTTTGAAGCCAATGATACTGTTCTTCACATTTTTATCCACTATAAATGCGACTCCAAATTTATGGTGTGTCTCATTCCCACTGTGTAGTATTGTATGGGTTCTTGAGTCAAATGTATCACCCTTCAGCCATCTTGTTTCCTGCACCGCCATTATATGCACTTCATACTTCTTCATCTCTGCGGTCAGTTCGCCCAAAGCTCCACCCCTGTACAATGTTCTAACATTCCATGTTCCAATTCTCAAATCCATTTTCCGTTTGCGAGGTCTAATCTGGTTTCCAGTCCTTGTCCGAGGCTCAGTCTCTGGTTCCGTAATCTTATCCTTTTTACAAAGAAGAGGTTATTAGCCTCTTGCCCAACCCCCTACCAGGAGGACCAGGGTTTTCTGTCGGGGTTTCCATCCCTTAGCTGGGGGGTTCCGGTTTTGTGGCGCCGGAGACTCGCCATTCATCCTCTCCTATCTGCTATGGCACTGGTGTTAGTGTGCCAGTGACCACATTGCCCAGGGCTCGCGGGGCTTAAGAGGCCACTCGTGGACGCTAGGAGTAGGACTATTGGTAGTGTTGCTGATAGGATGCAACTGTGGCGTTACACGGTATTTAGGGACACACTTTTGCCAGCAAAAAATGTGTCTCCGTGACCCTACCAAACTTTGAGCCCTATCTAAATCTAAAAAACTACATTTAAAGAATTTTGTAATGCGCCTTGCCGAGACTCGATAACGCGCGCAAGTTGAATAATAGATCTTAACGACATGCATTCTGGTGTTATAAGCGAGATGTTTGTAAATCATTCCTCAGTTCCGCCCACAAGCTTGTGGACTACAGACGTGAAATCTATGTTGAATTTTTTGTTATGAATTGGAGAAATACCTATCTTATTATTTTAGTTTTTTCGGAATTACTTACGTAGCGCGCGAATAATGCGACCACGGAACTACAAATCTATCTAGATGGAGCATTTAATACAAATTAAAGGGACTTTTGAAACTAAAAAGGTAGGTGCCTATTTTTATCATATCTTTAAATTGTAATAGACAGATACGTATGTAATATTAGGTACTTGTTATAGACAGGTAGGTAGGTATGTATCCCCTTTTGGCAAAATATTTTTTTAAAACATATACATACTTTCTATTTAATGCATAATATGTATTGTAACGTAAAAAGTAAAATAATAATATATATAATGCAGGTTGTGTAAAACATTTATTAGGTAGGTAAATGTTTTATGTACAATTATGGTGGTATAAAACATGTTACAAATGTTACAAATCGTCTTTTTTTAAAACAACACAGATAGTCCGAGAGCCGGCCAACAAAAATATAACACATCTGTTTTTTGATAGAGATGTGATTTAAACTACATATATAACCTCACCAATATACTCCGAGTAATGAAGACAAAAAAATTCCTTTGGCACGCCACAGGCATAGGTAGATTTCAAGTGATTTATTAATTTTATCAATTTTAAGAGTACATCTGTACAATAAAAACAATCACAATATTATCAGCAAATAAACCAGCGAAGTGATGAAGTAGTATGGATGTAGTTTATTCTTTGATTATCGAAGTACCGTATGACGAAAAAATATTTGATTAAGTACTTCAATAATCAAAGGAAGTACCTATAGACCGGTGTTTTAACGTTAAAAAAGGGGGTATAGCGTAGATAATTGTCGGAAAGCTGGAAACTATTTTAATCCCTTCATTAACATGCAAAGAAGGTTTCTTGAAGTTTGCACCAATTTTTCGCTTGTGCTAAGTACAGGGTGTCCCAAAAACAAAAAAAAAGTTGAACTTTTTTCAGTTTTTCATTAATAACTCCTAAAGGAAGCATTCTAGACAAATTGTGTTCTTCTGTGAATTAAAGTAGATAAAATTCTTCGTCTACTGAGCATAAATACTACTCTCTACTTTGAAAAATCACTGAGAAACAGCGATTTAAAATTGTAATGTTTTTCTCAACATATGACAATTTTCTTATTTTTCTTGAATCGTTGTTGAATATCTTCTAATCCAAGCTACTTACAGCAAATTTTAGTACATATGATTAAATGGCCGGTTAATTCTCTATAAACTGGCATTAAAATTTTACCTCTATATTAAATTGTTTAGGATCTAGAGGTATTTAAAGAGAGACGAGTGAAATAGAGAAATTTTTTAAATGATAGATTTCGGTATGTGAAAGGTAAGATAGACTTAATTTTGCGGCTCTCTCTTAATAACGTATAATTTTTTTAGTTAAAAACCCAAATTTCGCTATTGATACGCCACTGTGTAACAACTTATATCGAAAAGACTATTTTTTTTACCTTCATCAGTTTTACTAATATAACTCCTGAACGCTTGATGTTAGGGAAAAGATATTTTACTCAAAATATAACTAAAATTAATTTACTATAACTTGATTTCAAAATTAAGTCTGTAACTTAAATAATAACTGAGTTACAGTGTTTGAAAAAAAGCATTACTAAAAAAATTAAATTGCCTCGGCTATTTTTGTTGAATAACTCCTGAACCGTGATATAGAGAAAAGGTTCAAGAGATTTAAATATAAGGTGAATAAATTTTCTATAACACAAGCGTAATAAAATAACTTTAAAAGTTATAGTAAGAAAGTTATGGATGATCAAAGTCAATATTTTGTGTAGCCATTCGACGCTTGTTTAGATATATTTCATACTATATGGCGAGCAGGTACTTTATTTTCATACTACACCGGCTCGGAGGTGCTTACCATGTGCTTACTAGGCAAATATAATTCATAAGCAAACGTCGAATGGTTACACAAAATATTGACTTTGATCATCCATAACTTTTTTACTATAACTTTTAAAGTTATTTTATTACGCTTGTGTTATAGAAAATTTATTTACCTTATTCTACTTATTTATTTACTTTTTCTCTATATCACGGTTCAGGAGTTATTCAACAAAAATAGCCGAGGCAATTTAATTTTTTTAGTAATGCTGTTTTTCAAACACTGTAACTCAGTTATTATTCAAGTTACAGAGTCAATTTTGAAATCAAGTAGTAGCAAATTGGTTTTAGATAAATTATGAGTAAAATATTTTTTCCCTAACATCAACCGTTCAGGAGTTATATTAATAAAACTGATGAAGGTAAAAAAAATAGTCTTCACGATATAAGTTGTTACGCAGTGGCGTATCAATAGCGAAATTTGGGTTTTTAACTAAAAAAATTATACGTTATTAAGAGAGAGCCGCAAAATTAAGTCTATCTTACCTTTCACATACCGAAATCTATCATTTAAAAAATTTCTCTATTTCACTCGTCTCTCTTTAAATACCTCTAGATCCTAAACAATTTAATATAGAGGTAAAATTTTAATGCCAGTTTATAGAGAATTAACCGGCCATTTAATCATATGTACTAAAATTTGCTGTAAGTAGCTTGGATTAGAAGATATTCAACAACGATTCAAGAAAAATAAGAAAATTGTCATATGTTGAGAAAAACATTACAATTTTAAATCGCTGTTTCTCAGTGATTTTTCAAAGTAGAGAGTAGTATTTGTGCTCAGTAGACGAAGAATTTTATCTACTTTAATTCACAGGAGAACATAATTTGTCTAGAATGCTTCCTTTAGGAGTTATTAATCTAAAACTGAAAAAAGTTCAATTTTTTTTTTGTTTTTGGGACACCCTGTACTTAGCACATGCGTAAAATTGGTGCAAACTTCAGGAAACCTTCTTTGCTTGTTAATGAAGAGATTATAACAGTTTCCAGCTTTCCGACAATTATCTACGCTACAAAGCTAAATTTCCTGGGCTACTAATCCAATAATCAAATTATTTTCATTCCACACATAATATGGATTGGTACCGGTACCTAAGCACTAGAAATTTGAAAAAAGATGTGAGTTCTACTCGTATCGTGAAGCACTTTTTTAAGACAACAAACACGCTAGTACCTATGCGGCAACTACTTAACTAGATCTTTCGATCGATCAGTGTAGTCCGAGGAATTGAGCTGGACAAAATCTAACTTTTGATCTGTATTCCTTATTTAATGCCCTTTCATGCGATACCAGACACAGACCCTCACAATCATTGGATCCCCTCAGAATGATTGTTTTTTAATTTGAAGCCTTAAAAAGTGAGCCTTCCTCTTAATGGATTTCGCCCAATCTCCTATCAGTTCATCTAACACTTACCAAAAATCTACCACCCAAGTTTCACGTTTCTGCGACGCATAGGTTGGCCGCAAACGTGCGCACAAGAAAAGGGACATATATATGGCTTATATATATAAACTTTTAAACCAAGGTCGGATTCGGGTTCTCCTGGTCCTAATTAGTGATACTGAGTAGAAATTTTTCAATTCTGCGACATCACGGGAGAAACGAATAGGTAGAGTTCCTTATGGAAATCTACCTAAAATGGTACCTTACCTCGCAAAATGTAAAGTAGTTTTGATTTTTGGATATGTTATATACTTAGGTTAATCATGTGGTTCAGAATCCAAGTTTTCAACTTCCCCATCCTTGTGCGTTCATTAGGGCAAGCCAAAAAGTTTCTAAATTTAGGTCATTTTACAGTTTATCGATTATAACTTTGTAACATTGAATTTTAGAGAGAAAAAATATAGTTAAAAGTTAAATAATAATAAATATCCTGCAACTTTTTTAACAACAAAGTTTTTTTGCAAAACGAATGTACCTATATTATGTTTATTTTTTTTGCCAAAAATGGGATACATGCCTACCCACCTGTATATAACAAGTACCTAACAGTACATACGTATCTGTCTATTACAATTTAAAGTTATGATAAAAATAGGCTCCTACCCTGTTAGTTTCGAAAGTCCCGTTTATCTGTATTAAATGCTCCATCTAGATAGATTTGTAGCTCCGTGGTCGCGTGATTTGCAACGTGCAACGAACATCAGATTTTTAAACAAGAGGGGGTGGGACTATTGCGCGGAAGAGATGTAGACACGCCCAATCGCTCAAGGTCATTTTCCTTATGATGGCCCTTAATAATAATTATTACGGAGTTTTGATAATGTCTTCTAAAAAGACGCGCAATCTAGTAAAAAAACCGCCAAAACTTAACACGCATCAGGCATTACTGCTAGATATGTTATTGTAAATTGAGCTTTACGCTGTGTATTGATATACTAATAAATAAAAATAGATAAATAAATACAGTGTTACCGGAAATGTATGAAATCAGGCATTGCATACTCGTACAATGTCTAAAATTGTCAGGAAATAAATTTCATTTATTGTATTTTTTTGTATTAGGTATAAATTATATTTTTTATATTAATCTAATATACTACGTATTACAGTAATGCACTACATACATTTCATATTATGTAATCCTAAGTGCGACACCAGCTTACCTGAAAAAATAAATGGTTCTTCAGTTTGGATGCGTTTCTATTCTTAGTTTTACCTATAGATATGTCAGCAGGGCTGCATTTAAGGGAGGGCGACAGGGGCTACCGCCCGGGGCCTCCACGAAAGAGGGGCCTCCACAATAGAGACTTCGGAAAAAAAAAACAAATTCAGACTAGTAAACAACTATTCCTATAAGTACTTGGTTTCAGAATAAATTATTTATTGGAAAACTCGTCTGAAAAATTGACCATTTTATTTGGAAAATAATTTGGGGTCAGGGGGCCTCCACTCCTTTGTTGCCCTGAGGCCTCCACACCTCTAAATCCGGCCCTGGGTATGTGAGCCGCATTAGCCGTAATAAGTATTTAAGAGTTATTAAAACATATACATATTCCCTAAGTAAAACACGCATTAAGGAACCTGTGACATACCCACATTTCCTAGGAACTGGTATAGAGTATAGGTATTAGAATAGTAGAATTAGTAGAATTCATCCTATTTGGCGCGTGGCCCCAGCGCAGCGATCGACCGTTTTCCGTAGTTTTCTTTTTTTTTTCCTAGTTCGATGTAGTTCACCGTTTTGCCATCACCGCGAGCCAAAAGGGATGAATTTGACTCTACTATGGCCGGAGTATATGTAGACTGTAGAGGTACCTACGTATTAGGTTATGGTTGTTATGAATAAGTATTCCATTACATAATACTCGTATTATCCAAGTCGTGTAGGTACATATGTACCTAACACTTGCCCATTGGAAAATTTTGCAAGTTCCATGAATTTGTATGTAAATTTAAAGCAGCGACGCCTTCGTGGGTTACTAGAAATTTTCGTGGAAGTCTCATTCAAAAAATTAAATAAATTTGAAAAAGTTTGAAAAGAATTGAAGGTACTTACTAATGAAATTATGAATGAAAATAGTTTTGAAATATTTCTTTCGAAAATGAAAATCGAATTCTCATACATACTACACGGTACGTACCTATACACGTAAATATTGTATATCGAACTATTTAAAGTACCCACCCTCTATATGTGTGTAAAGTATTATGGATGTAGGCTGACATGTAAGAGGAGTTTTGTGGCTTTCAGGGGTGGGTGCCAACTAAAAAAGTCGACAATATGAATCTGGCTTTACGACTTTCGTGACGATATTGGAGAAACGGGGAAAAGACAGAGCCTTGTGATCTTCCTGTGTTTACTCGAGGAACTTTTAAGGGTGGAGTAATAATAGTGGTTAACTGGTTACACAAAAACATATTTAACAAAGCCTCCGTGAATTTTTCACGGGTAGGTACCCACTAGTATATTATGTTAAGATAACGTCAACGTCTTTAATACCAATTAGTACTGAAGGGAGATGCTGTTGACCAAGGAACACAATATATACTCTCTCGTTGCTGTTGACATTGAGACTATTGAGACCACGCGTGCGGAGTGAGAGTGGTGATTACTGATTGCCTACTACATGTTGAACTCAATCAGAAAAATGTGTAGATTTAGATAATAGCAATAATGCAATCACTTACCCCTCCAGAAAGGTGTTATTTTTAGTTGTCAAATTAGCGGTCTGCTTGAAGCGATGTAGGTGTATTGTCTTGTACAGCGGCCGTGCTATCGATCCAACGTCTAACACAAATCTGTTGCATTGCAATGCCGCTTTACACCGCCGCCGCCGCGCTGGTCGCCGTACTCTGCTCTGCTCGGTGTCATCGCGTCTTCCTGCATCAACCCTTCAGACCATGTTGCCAAATTGAAACTTTGCACAACACAACCAAAGCAAAACAGAGATCGTCAAAAACTGAATGGAGACTAGGCTTCAAATCGGGACAACCCAAGAATTTAGTCGTGCAGTGGAGGATCTAAGGGTCCCTAGAACTTAAACTGTCGACCAAGGGAAAGTGGATTTTTTTTACAATGTCTAAAGGCGAGTTAAACATAAACGTCCAAAAAATACCAAATAATGAAAAGGTCTAAAAATATACCAATTTTCCGAAAAGTGTGATTTTAGGGCGGGACACAATGCATAAAACCGGCGACCCTGCCGGTAACGGCGATAACCTATTACAAGTATTTTTGTTGCCTGTAGACCGAAAATTCCGAAAAAAACTCGAAAATGAATATAGGATGCAGTAAGTTGTAGATACCTTTTTTATTATTTTTGTTTTCAGAACTATATAGTACAACTATACAACTAAAGATACAGAAGAATTAAAAGAGTTTCTGGTTTAAAGAAATGTTACAAGAACGTAACTAGACAATGAAAGTTTAGTTTAGATTGATGCTGGATAATTCGATGCTTATCAGGCTTAAAGAAGCTGAAATGGATTTTTCCAACAAATGATAGTTCCTAACATTCTACATCCATATATACCTATATAGGTACCTAGGTACATCATGTCGCATCGTTTTTATGATTCAATGATAGATCATATGATGTTAGGTTGGCTGAAAGTGTGATGGTATTAGTGTATGTGTGCGCTTGTGTGTGTTGGAGTTATGGGTTGTTGTACTTCGAAGACCCGGAATGGGGCGCGGTCGTCCCCTTGTCATCCCTCTAACACCCTATCCGTCATAACCCCCACAGCCCCCATGACGAGTGTGAAAGAGTTTTCCCAACCCCGGATGACGCCACTATTTTCATTGAAAATCTATCATCTAATGATATAAGTATCGGCATACCTACAATAACAATAGTCATGCACAGTGCACACATATTATTGTGATGGCATAAAATTGTTATCAATATTACCATAAATCGTGAATTAAACATAACGCTACAGTAGTAACGTCGTAGGTACCTAAATATAGGTAGGTACTTCGATAACTGCCTTCACATGTTTTTGCTACGTATGGAAATTGGTTTCTATGAGTGAGATTTAATCACTCGACAACCGACGGGTGCTTCGCCGTAAAATAAATAAATTAGATTTTATGACTGGTTCAGCAGCGGTAGACATTTAGTCTTGAAAACAAATAAATTACTGGCTTGGACAGAAGAGATTTTTAATCCATCCCAAACGGACAAGGCACTCATTTGAGAGTTTGCTGTCGGAACTGGATTACAAAATATGATCACAAAAATGATCTAAGATCTGGGGATGTTTTAATATTAGGTTACATATCGAGAGGTGGTTGGTGGCGTGCAGTGGCGGATCCAGGATTCATTTTTGGGAGGGCCGAGGGTTTCGCGGAGCTATTTCGGTAGATAAAATTATTTCCAAATGTTGCATAAGAGCGTATGTAATGTCTACCCCCCCCCCGGCCCCCATCCCCACAGGTTCCTTAATCCCCACCGTGGCCTCACGTGCAAATATGTTCTCGTGGCATAAAAACTGGGAGTAGCTCCGCAGACGATTTATTTTTCGAGGATGAGTGAAGAGGGTCGTGATATCGTTTGATTTAATCTCATTATAAAAAATGTATCAAAAAATAGCGCAGCAGGCGAATTTTTTATAGAAAATGTGTGTACTTACCTGATTGTATTTTTGGCACTTAAGTGCCTTCTATGGTGCCTGCCTATATTTTTGTATAAAACAATTGTAACTTAATAGTCTAGTCATACGGTGTTTTCGCGGAGAAATAAATACAGTAGTCTACTTCCCTTTCATACTTTACGTATTTGGGGGCGCTGAATTCGAATTTCAACTTTGCCACCTCGTAAATGTGATGCGTTCTGAGATATTCGAGAAAAACTCAGAAGAAAACGTCCTTTTTAGAGACTTTCGCTCGTAACTCGAAAAGTATACATTTTAGAGAAAAGAATCTCGAGACAAGAATAAACTAGAGTAAATTTCCTACAAATAGCGATGATATTATTTTTTCTGAAATAAACCGCTTACGCGCTACTATGCGCTAAAAAAGGGCATAAATTCCACTCTTTTTAAAAAAATATTTTCTCTTTTAATTTATTGACTATAACTCAAAATATATAGACTTTTTTGGAAAAAAATTTTGTACAAAAATAAAGTACACTATATTTTCTACAATTAATGCTACGAAGGTTTCTGAGACAGACTATAACCTCTATCACGTTAGAGCGCATTGAAGTTAACTTTAGTACATTAGAAGAAAATTCTTAATTATTTAAAATGGATATATGTATGACATTAAAAAAAATAAAAAAATCTACTAAACTTCCTTGATGCTATAAATGCAAGGCTGAAATTTTTATATTTTAATGTTTGCTACCCCTCAATAGCGATGGGTTGGTAGAAATTTGAGAATTCCTTAGAAACAAAAGCTCATTCTCCAGTTTTCTGTCCATAATGTGAAAATTAAAAACAATAGGGACAATTATACTTAGACAAAAATAAAGTACATTTTATTATCAATGAACTACCTTAATAACTTTTTTTAGTCAAATAGACGATTCAGCAGCCAGAGTCCGTTAAAAATTGTCCATATCTCGAAAATATTCTAAAATCTCTACTTATTTTGGTTCACCGCCTGCAAATAAGAAACTAAACATTTTTAAGAAACAAAATATGAAAATTCATTAAATTTCCTACAAATTATGTCTCTTGCGTTTTCGAACAGGCGAACTGGTTCGCTGTTAAAAAGCATCGAAATTTGGTATAGCGTGTCATATTAATTAAGCGTTGATTTTTTTTTTTTTTTAATTTACGATGTTTTAGACTTGAAATATCGCTCCGGTCAAAAGTTTATATCGTGTTTTTAGCACATAAGCGTGCCTTTGAGTGGGGCTGCAGCACTGAAATAGTACCGAAATCCTAGTTGAAATCCCAATTTTATTCGGAATGACCATGGATGTATAATACTTCTAGTAAACTGGATTCATCTCTTGGCCGACTATTGCGGTTCTAGGGGAAATGGCCAGTTAGGCAAAAGAAGCAAAATGGAGGATTTTCCATACTAAACGGGCTATAGAAAACTGCGGTTTTCACATGGATTTTTGGTTTTCACTGTTTATATTTTAACTGAAAATGAATTATAGACATCATATTGACATAATTATAGGACCAAGGGATGTAAATAATCCGTTAATCAGGATTTATAAGCAATTTCTTTAACAAAGGAAACGGCACACGATGGAAGTAAATTATATTACATTTATTTTATTGTCATTAATTACAACATAAATTAAACATTGCACGAAAATTCATAAATACATGGACATTAGCTTTAAATGACAAAAAATATAAAAAAATAAATTCCTACATAATAAATGATATATTTAAAACGTCTTCACATCCGTGATATTCAATATCATAATTAGTGATAGGAAACTACTGAAAACACATTTTTTCTCATTTTTTTTTCTTAAACGATGCATAAGGTTTAATTCTTAAAGGGAAATCTGAAAAAAAGAATAAGAAAAATAAATAAAAGTAATTGAATTTACTTCCACACTGTGTTTCCTGTGTTATAAAATTGCTCATAAATTCTGATTAACGGGCTATTTACATCCTTTGGTCCTATAATTATGTCAATATGATGTGTATAATTCATTTCCAGTTAAAATATAAACAGTGAAAACCAAAAATCCATGTGAAAACCGCAGTTTCCTATAGCCCGTTTAGTATGGAAAATCCTCCATTTTGCTTCTTATGCCTAACTGGCCATTTTCCCCAGAATCGTACAGAATGTATAGACAAACACCTATGTTCTACATCCAGTTTACTAGTATTATAAATCCATGGGAATGACTGACAATAAAACCAAAAAAATACTAACTTACTAGGTACTAAAAATTACTAAAAGAGCTAAAGTTTTTACTTCACATTTTTCCAGCGACATACCTAATAAATTTTTAATGGCATAATGATGGCATTTTTCACATTGGTCCATAGATTAATTTAAATGAGTGTTGGTGTAATGGTGTTGCTTTGCTATTCCAAGCAGTGTTGCCGTTTCTAGTATTTTTAATACTAAACTAGTATTTTTTGGGGCATTTTGAAGAATCTAGTATTTTCTTTAGTATATTCCGAAAATCTGGTATATTCTAGTATTTTTGATCAAAATCTAGTATATTTAGACCTAATTCTAGTATTTTTCGGTACTTTGCAATATTATTTTGTTACGCTTTTAAATTTTGTACAGAAATGACCAAAAATGAATGAAAAAAATGTGAATATATTGTTGGTTTATTCATTTTATCACCCCCCCCCCCCCCCCCCGCTCGCCAAATTTTTAGTCGTCAAGGTCAAAAGAAAATAGCACGATTAAAAATTGTAATAAAACATTAAAATCTCTCCCCCCTCCCCCCGTCGTCAAATTTTTTGTGACAGAACTTTTTTGTGCTGGTGATGAAAAAAAAAACTTTTTTTCTAGGGACCCCCCCCGTCGACGTGCAGGACATAGACATTTTTCCGGCGGAGGACCAAAAAAAAAAAAAGGTCTACAAAAAAATTATTTGGTATTTTTCTAGTATTTTTTTCGACCCCATCTAGTATATTCTAGTATTTTTTGGACAAAAATCTAGTAGTTTTCCAAATTTGAAAACGGCAACACTGATTCCAAGTCTGCTACATCGATTTCTATATGATTTCTATGGCTGGCGTCCTTCGGTGCGGTTGGGTATTGGGTTTTGGAGGTTTTTCTCCGGTGTTTTATTTATATTTCCTCATTTATTTTGTGATTCTAAGGTCGTCAAGATGAATGTGGAAGACGAAGTCATGAGAATCCAGAAAAAATTGAACAAAATGACATCCGGAGATGGATCAGTGAGTAATATTTTCTTGGTTATGTTGTGTTTTGTATGCACGGCAATCTCTCTACTCCTACAACAACAAAGTGTAATTGTATTTTATCATTTCATTTTACAGGGACAAGAACAGGCTTTAGATCTATTAAAGACATTGCAAACACTTTCCGTCAATCTTGACGTGCTAACTAAAACGCGTATTGGAATGACAGTCAACGCTTTGAGAAAGTCAAGTAATGACGAAGAAGTTATTAGCTTGTCTAAAACACTTATAAAAAATTGGAAAAAATTCCTTTCAACACCCAGCACGCCCGCCAAAGAATCCTCTAGTAGCTCCTCCAAGTCCTCCAAATCGAAGGAGAAAGAGGAAAAGAAAGAAGAAAAGGAGAAGAAGGTTCAATCATCTTTCCCACCGCACTCCAATACAACTGATGCTGTGAGGTTAAAGTGTAGAGAACTGTTGACCCAAGCTCTCAAGACGGACCCAGATGTTGTGGGATGCGGAACGGCTGAAGAATTGGCAGAGGAATTGGAGGAATGTATTTATCTCGAATTTAAAAACACAGACATACGATACAAAAACAGAGTAAGATCTCGAGTTGCGAATCTTAAAGATGTCAAAAACCCAACATTACGAGGAAATTTCCTCAATGGCGTTATCACAGCTGCTCACTTGGCTAAAATGACACCGGAAGAAATGGCCAGTAACGAAATGAAGCAGATGAGAGAGAAATTCATTAAAGAAGCAATAGATGATGCTCAATTAGCCACAGTACAAGGCACCAAGACTTCTCTCCTCAAGTGTGGTAAGTGTAAAAAGAGGAACTGCACTTACAATCAAATACAAACCAGAAGTGCTGATGAACCTATGACAACCTTTGTCTTGTGTAATGAGTGCGGCAACAGGTGGAAGTTTTGTTAAAGCAAAACAAGAATCAGGTGGAACAAGTTCATTCATAATGTGTAAGTAATTTGATTATTGCATACATAGAATATGTACATTGAAAAGTGACAAATATGTAACAATATAGGTTCCAGAGGATACTCCAAATGTATAAGTACAAAGAGTTATCAAAGCATACAACATTGTGCTTTAAATACCTACTGGTGCATTCAATAACGCGGACGCAACTATGGAGAACCAACTACGAATGCACATAGAGTTTGAATTCCCTTGCACTAAATGTAACTGCGTATTGTTACTTCATACAGATTAGCATTACAGAATATAATGATACAATCATCCACCTAACTAGGCAATTCCCATATTTAGGTACCACAACTTATGCCTTCTTTTTTCAGAGATAGGTAATTTAATGTATTAGAAGATTTCTTCTTTATTGTTTTGATTTCGTGATACTTCTCTTTCACTCTTTAATGGCAAGGCAATCAATTACATATTTCTAACTCAACCATGCAGGCATTTTATAACAAACATACACATGCATGTGTATGCTTAAACAACCACCTCTGTGCATCTTATATAGATCATTTGGAATGGGTAGTGTTTCGTTGCTGAATTTTAAGGTTTGTTTTGTCATTTATATTTTTTATTTCTTAGCTTTTAGAGGGCATTGGAAAACAGTTCAGAAAAAGGGTCGATGCACTACAGTGATGTGTAATATATGCATCTAAACACAATGAAATATTGTTTAATTATCACGATAAATATTTAAGAATGAAGTTTGTATGTTATCTAGAATAAACATTACAAATGATTCCTGTGGTTAGAACAATGTAAGATTCATTTCTGATTTTATTTGTAAGTATATGAAGAGATGTTTAATACATATTATCATAACTCATAGAGCTGTATTATGATCATTATCATTAATGCAGTTTATGTAATATGAGATGAAATTACCATTTTATGTTTTAGAGGATAATTTTGTAATTCCAATTAAGTACATTAAATAAGGGTAATGAGGTAAGCATTTACAATGCAAGATTATAAATTTTCATTTAAATGTGTTTACTATTACAAAATCTTAATGTATCTCATCTTTTGTATCATGTTTATACCATGACATAGAATATGCTCCACAATTACCGTAATGGTGTCAAATCTGGCAAAGGCTTTGCAAGGTAACATTATTATAACATATTCGGCACAAAATTTACTTCTAATTCAGGAATGTCTTGCAACGCTACACGCAGGTAAAAAGAATGTGGTCAGGGCTCAATCTTTTTAGTTTATAGTTCAGTAATTGGGGAAATTTAGCGTTATATTCAGGGGGAAAAAAGTCTCCATGGTCCATGTGTTTTCGGAGGTGTCGAATCCGAATTTCAACGTTGCAACCTCGTACAAGTGATGCTTTCTGAGAGAAAATCTTGCAGACAATTTCATGTTTGTATTAAAAGACGCTTGGTTTCTCATGCACTCCTGTTAGTTTTGATCAGTCCGTCCTACTATTTTAACCTATGGGCCAGTCAAGACTCCAAAAAGATGGTGGCATTGTGTCCAGGCATGAATACCTATGTAGGTATCGATTTCATATACAGGTTCACGATGCATCAGTCTTTATTAAAAAAATTGATATTTAAGTATAAAGCATTCTGGTGACCTGAATTATATATGTATTTCTGTTAAATTGTTGCGTTGATGCAAGTGCTTTTTGAATAATGTATTGTAAAATGTATTATGTACATATTTTACTATGTATATGCATTATAAATCAATCATGTATGTATTTAAAGTGTGGATAATATAGAAATTAATTACAAAATGTTTTAATGTTTACAATCCTTTTATGGCAACACTAAAGAGACAATGCAACTGCTGACATAATGAATACTGACCTGTAGCGAGAGTCAATATCGTAATATGTTCAAAGGAATCACCACAGTGAGAATGTCAGCTTTAGGCCGTTAGTGTGGTGGGCCTTATTACGGGATGAACAGAAAATAGGTGAATGTATATGCTGACAGAAATTCTGCAAACTGATTTCTAAAACAATGTAGCTGGTAGGTAAGGATGTTTTGTTTAAAGATCAACATTGGTGTTACCTATAGTCTGTTTTACTTTATAATTCAAGCGGCAACAAGTTCGTTATTTATCGGTTGCCAAGGAAGCCAAAGCCATATCCCTATTTTAAAGTTTCAACAATGAGAAGAATACCTGCTCATATTAGAAGACAAGCCTGTATGTTTAGAATTACGGTTATGCTAACCATTATGTTCCGTATGTATTCATGATTCTGGATATGAATTATTAAATTTGTAAACATATGCACATATAAAGATCGATGTCCTATTTTAAAATCAAGCAACTTGTGATATTGTAAAATGACTTAAAGGAAAATATTTTTTTTATGGAAATGTGTTTATTAAAAACTTCCCAACAAAATAAATTGTACTGTCAGCTTAGAGAGTAAACCTACTATCTCCACCAGAATGAATTTTACAGGCGTCAATAAAAATAGCTAAAATTTCTAAATAATAGTAATTTAAGAAATTAAAATGACGAAATGAAGGCGACAGAATAAGTCTTCATTTTAATTTCTTTGATTAGATTTTTTTTACGATTCTTGGCAGCGTTTTTATTGCCCAATGTAAAATTCATTCCGGTGCAGATAGCAGTTTTACATTCTAAGCTGACGACATACACAAAAATACTTATAAGAATAACTTCATTCATCTGTTGTACAGGTCCAAGTCACGATTAGTTCATTTCACGGCAAAATCTTTCTTAGTTTTCTGTGAAACATCCGAAGATGAATTTTGGTTAATAGTAATTCATATTAGTGAGCTTCTTGTTAAAGTGGTTGGTTCAGTTGGGCAAGGAGTGGACTTTTCTAGCAAGAAGTTCTGGCATTGAATCGTGACGGCCTTTGAGACAGAAGCTGTTTGGCTTGTGAAGTACGCAGGAAAATATATGTACACTTTAAACTATAACATGTAGTGTAAATCAATATTTTAATTGATATTTAGAGCATCATTTTGTAATTCATGACTGAGTTGCATTTGGAGGTTAGAGAGTTTAGTTTTTAAGACTGCAATTCCCATCATAACAATATTCTCAGGTTTTAGAGCTCCCGCAGATTCTACATTGTAAAAGAATTTATTTGGTTTAGCTTCCCAATTATAATCAGCTTCCCCTAGAAATACAAAATCAATACATTATAAAATGAAACATTGCTTATGTAGTATTTTATATTAACAGTAAAGGATTAACTTGCATCCTGTTAACCCTTAATATCTTACATTGATCATCATCTAGTTCAGTGTGTTCACTCTTTGGCCATTCATCGGGTTTAGGAAATAATGTGTGACGCATGGCATTATCTGGATCATATTCAAAGCAGACACCAGCTGTAGGGTTCCATTTGGCATGTTCTTTGCCAAAACCTAAAAAATACAGTACATGTATGTGACAGAAGTATAAGAATAGGCAGAGGCGGATTAAGTATTGAGAGCGCCCTAGGCAAGCACCTCATCGGCGCCCCTCTAGCGTCATTATTATATTACAAATTTTAACTAGCACTTAAACCAGTGGCGTATATAGGATTTCATTTCGGGGGGGGGGGGGGTGGAGACAACAAAAATTTGAAGGTAGACGTACAGCATAAAAATTGTAATAGTGCCGCAGGCAAAATTTTTTCGTGAATGTAAGTGAAAAAGGTCTACTTTTAGGTTGGTATTCATATTGTGTGCAGAAAATTTAAAGAAAAATAAATAATTTTTTTTAATAATGGGTGAAATGATGAACTTGAATAACTTTCATGTTTTAAAATAACGTTATTTTTGTTTGAAACCTTCATCGCGCGGCTCGCGCGCCCCTTTGTAACCTCGCGCCCCTAGGCACGTGCCTACTTTGCCTTAAGGATAATCCGCCACTGAGAATAGGGCAGTCTGGGGTTGTGTTGACTCTCTCTACCCTGCAAGGGATGCAAATATAATCTTAACAGCTTAGGAACTTAAAACGTCGAAGAGGTGGTCGGTAGCCTGGTTGGTAATGCGCTCGACTGTTGATCCAGTGGGCGCGGGTTCAATCCCCGACTTACTCCACTTCACAACACAAGCTTTTAAGCTTTCTGTGAAGTGCACAAAGATGTATTTGGGTTTATTTTGATAAACCCAGATTCATTTTTATATTTAAAAAAAAAAATAAAGATCTTCTGGTTAGCTGATAAGACAAAAGAAACAGAGCTGAGCAGAGTCAATCTGCTTTAGATTGCCATTGTGGTGCCTTTCAACTTTTTGTGCTGAAGCTGGTAAGCATCTCCTTGGTGAAGTATCTTATCTGCTTCTCTAACGCTGCATTTATGAGAGGTTGGCTGAACATTTCTCAATCTACTTATGTTTAGAATGTTCCATATAATTTACCTTTTTTGGCATAAGCTTTAAGTTTCAGCTCCTGTCCTTTTCTCAACTTTATAATAAGTATTTCATCAGTCTCTCCATATTCTGCCTGGTCATCTTCTCTGTGGCGTGACGTCACTGGAACTACACGAGGATCACTAGACTTAAGATCGGCTGTTGTCACGTGTCGCGTTTGCTCATCTGCACACTTTACATCCAGAGTGAATTCCACGGAGCATTGAGGACAGAAATCCACACATGTGCAATCCTAAAATATTATAAAATTATTAATAAGTAGGCAGTTGCAACTCATTACAATATTACAGACTCCTTCAATGAAGAATCAACTGAGTGATGTCATGTCCCGAGTACAGATATATCCAGTTAACAGACTGTCACCATTAGTAAGGAAATTCATTGTTGAAAATCTGATAATGAAGGGTGTGTTCTCCACTTACATGTACTGAACATTAATTTATTTAAGGTATAAATGGACATCCACCATGCACCGTTGTTCGAAAATCTTATTATTATTTGTTATTGGATAGGCAGCTTTCGCTGCTTGGACCCAAGTCCCAGTTAAGTTGTGTTTATATTATCTAGTTTATTCTCGAAGGTGTTGGTGGTGGGAGCAAGTACAACTGATTCCTAGCACTGACAGCTCTATTGGCCAAGAAGTGTTTCCGTATGTTGGATGTGAATCTTGTTGTCAGTTTCATCTGGTGTTCTCTCAGGTGCACATTAGAGCTCATGGTAAACATAGCCCGTAGAATCTCAGGAATATTGGTCATGCAACAATTTGTATAATTCAATAATTGTTGATTTATTTAATTACTCACCACCGATATCTGATTGCATTAAAGCCCAAAAATGACTTTATGACAGCCAGTCAAAGCGAGAAAAACATTTTATACAATGATAATATTTATAATACGAGAATTACGAATAATACCTTCATTACAGGGTACTACTACAGTATTGCGGCCCCATTCAAGGTCAAGCCTATTTTGTTTTACAGTGCTGAAAAAGGTACATTTTCGCTCGGTTCTGCTAAGCACGCGCGTATTAGTTCCTCCATGTAACAAACTTTCCTAAGGCTCACCACAAACGTCCCGAAGTTCAGTTCCGGAATCGACCGTTTTGCAAAAAAGTTCCGACCAAAACCTCTTTCTGAATTTAAAATCGGGGTGACGCTGAATTCAGAGAGAGGTTTTGATCGGAACTTTTTTGCAAAACGGTCGATTCCGGAACTGAACTTCGGGACGTGTGTGGAGAGGCTTAAAATGTAACTCATTGTGCCAATTTCTCTTAACTTACTCTCGTGTACTGAAGACGGTCAACAACTTCATCAGATATCAAGGGAATAAGACCTATTCTGTGGGCCAAGAACTCATCACTAAGCACTGTAGAGTTAGCTTGTAATTGCACCCAATCAATTGCCATAGTTGGAGTTTCTGCTATAAACACTCTCCTCATGCTATTGGCGACGCTATAAGTAAAATATTGCGTGAATAATATGGAATTAAAATGATTATTTTACGAAACATAACCTCCACGTCTATACCTGAGTTCTGTATCTTCTACCACAAATTTTACATTTTCATCAGTCAGTTCTGTAATATGAACGGATGGCTGATTTGCGAACGGCATATTATCGTCCAAATAATCAAAAATAGTTCACGATTTTTCAAAAAACAGCAATCTTAGCGAGTTCGGCACGAAGACGAGCGCATAGAATAATAATATATAGTACCTATAGAAACCAATCGCCCATACTAGCAAGCGGGACCAAAATGCGCCATCTCTGTGACTTGAGTAGTAAATATTCTTAGAGCGGGAATTTCAAAATCAATTATTGTTCCTCCTCTCCCACCTACCTTGTAATTAGCATGCAACTTTTGAATTTTTTGCCTGTTTTATAAACAAGTTACTTCAATTACATAAATGTGTTAAACAATATTAAAAATGTGTGACACTTTTACATTGACTTTAATTAGTTAATTAGAAGGTTAATACAGGCATAAAATTACAAAACATCGAGAAGAATATTATTTTTTGCGATATTGTTATATGACTATATTATATGTATGGAATAATGGTCATAAAAATATCAAAATCAATATCTTTCACGTGTAAATTGCACAGGTGGGGGTTATTATTTACCTTTTCATGTTACTTTTGCAAGGGCTTTACATAATTAAAAATCTTGACTTCATTCATATAATGAAAGTATAGATGTGTTTGATCAAACCGTTTTCTATTTTTATTGGAATAATATTGTGTTATGTAGATACATATTTTATTGATTAGTTTTTCACCTACTTAATATATGGAAAGATTCTTCTTCTCCTTCTGCTTGTGTTAGATCTGGGATCTGTTACTACAGACGTTTGTTGCTCCTTCTTGGAATGTGGAAGACCAGCATATCTCTCCATATTTTTGGTGGTCTTCCTGGCAGCCTTTGACCTATGGGGATTTCATTCGTCGCAACGTGGGCTAGTCTTGTTCCATCCATTCTATTAACATGATCTCGCCAGAACCGCCTCCTCTTCCAGCTCCACTGCACGATATCCTCAGTTTCACAAGTTTCTCTTATGACAGAGTTTCTAATTCTGTCTCTGAGGGTTCTATTGGAAAGATTATCCTATACAATTTCACATATTATGTAGCTTCCTTCAATATTGCGCTGTACATACATCACAGTACTTGTGTACTTTTTTATTTCTCTCCAACAATCTCCAAACTGCAAATAACACAATCATTGCATCAAGATACGTAATGACGTGGTGCTTTTTATTCAGCAGACAGCATTAAATAAAATATGATAAAATTGATGCCATACACATGGGATGGGATACTTACTTGACTATAGGCATCAAATATAGATGTTTAAGAACATTGTGTGGTAACTATTTGTTTATCTAGGGATTATTTTTAAGGTTAATACTCGTTTCACTCCATAAAAGGTAATTAATGTCTAAAAAATACTTAAAATATTATAATTTATAATTTCACACAAAAACCTGTCAAAAATTTTCAGCGAGTTCCTTTTTTTGAACAAATGAACAAATCATGGAAATCAAATTGGAAATCCACAGAACATAGGTATCGGGGTTTACACATAAAAAATATTTTCGCTAATAATTTTAAGTAGGTACTTAAATTCCTGTTTTTATGTTTGACTGTCAGAATGTATTCTAGCGTATCTACTTACAAAACGTATCGAATATAATATATTTACTAGACTCTAGTCATCACCTGCATTTGGGGAAAGATTTGATGAGTTTGTATGAACCATATTACGAAGAGAACCTCAGAAGTCTGAATTTATTTCGATATGGAAACACTGAAAATGTTTTTGTGTCATTGCGTTTAGTACCTACATGAACCATTTAATTTACCCCATCTACATGTCAGAACCGAAGATATTTTTATCCTAGTCACAAACCATTTAACTTACGCCATCTCTTTGACCGCGGTCGACACCTTCCTAGAAGTATCTACCCCTCTTCCAAGTATCGCCGTTTGGGGGCCCTGGACGAGCGCGAACCCAAACTATGCCTTTCGCCGTAACGCCAAGTATCGTGCCACTCAGCAGATATAGGACATCGATGTACGCACGTTCAAAATCAGTGTGGACCGGATAGGTTAATTTTTTGTTAAAGCGCTAAAAAGTTTATTTTATCGCTGAAAGGCATTCGCGTCGAACCGGACGAAAACTGTTTTTAGCGCTTTAGGTAGTATATGTGTTCTGTGAGGTAGACCACTGACCAATCTTGGACCAATCCAAAATTACAAGAATGATGCTCCATGTCTGCTGGATGGCGTCTCTATCAGCATTGCCAACTTGAAGATAAAATAAATAACCGTAGAGTCGAGACTACCGTAAAAATACAAAGTAGGTATTCAGGTAAGTAACTAAAGAATATTACAATTTTTTTAGTATTTTTATGCTACAGATTTAGTATTTTTGGCTTTCCGAGAAACGGTAACACTGGGTCTCACCATGGTCACACTGACTGTCAATGTCAAATTTAATTTGCGTGAAGTATGGTGAAGATGGTGAAGTTTCAAGTTTGCGTTGGTTTGCGAGAGAGTATATGTGTTCTTTGGGTTTGCGTATCGGTTGCGTATCGGCCTCTACCAGCATAACTTATGACTGTTATTGTTCTTGCGTATAATAAAAGGAATTAATAAATTTCTTCAGAAAACGGGACAGATTATCTATATATGTTACATTTGATTGGCTGGTATGGGAAAGTATGTATTAAAAAAATACTTAATGGTCTGTGGTTATAAAATTTTCTGGGTTTTGCGAGAAAAAAAAAAAACAACCTAACAAACCTAAATCAACAACATTGAAATTTTTTCTATAGTTGGGGCCCCAATTGTACAATAGTACCGTAAAATGCACCAAAAGATTAATATATTATCTTTATATTATCTTTCTCAGCTAAAGCATCTTTTCATGCATACATTATTACATTTGTAGGCATGGAGAGTGGAGGAAATTAGCCAAGAAACTAAGGAGGACAAGATTAAGGCAACAGAAAGCCAAAGAACGAGATGCACAACTAGAAAAAGGTATTTTTTTTAGTTTTAGACATCACCTGGAACATCAGATGAAAAATACTTATGAGATTCTTGCAATAGTAACTTTTTACATTGATGTAGGAAATTATGAGAAGAATATTGTCGGTGATACAACAATAAGTGGAAGAAAATCAATGATTTTTGTGCTAGATATGACCCAAAAGCTGGATTTCATATAATCGCAGTAAACCGTTTCCATCATATAAAAATATTCACTGTTTTCCTCTCCCTTAAACTTGATTATTCTTCACATGTCACATATTGCTGTATGATCAACCATATGGAAGTTGTTTAATCAATTAACCGTGAATTTTGTGTAAAACTTTCCACTGTTATTTTAGAGAGACTCGAAAAAGAAAATAGTATGGAATATCAAGTTTGGGCTGCAGAGCAAGAAAAGATGGAAGTGTTTCATAAATGTGAAGAAGAGAGAATCCATGATGAAGAACATGAAAAGTGGTTGCGAACCGAACTACTGGCCCAGCAACAATGGAGACAATTACAAGAGAAAATACTCAAAGCCAGATTGGAGAGAGCTGAGCAAGATTTGAGAATTAAAAAGGTTGAGTTTATCAACCATTATTTTATTATTTGTAAGACAAATAAAAGATTTGTTTTGAACTTTGTAAGGTATTGTTGCACAGGCGCTTATATTACTCGTAAAATCAAATGAAATGAATTACATTCAAGCTCCGTGTATATAGTCTGGTTCTCTCCCTCTGTGGAGTTTGTATAGGCAGATCTCTCAAGAACTATTCAACAAATTGCATCAAGTTAATTTTTCTTTCTATGCGGATTGCGGATCCAGATATCTTTAACTTTTGTACTTCCATGTTTCAGGAATGGGAAGAAGAACAACGGAAGTTAAAAGAGGCTGAAGAAGAACGGAAGAATATAGAAGCAGAAAGATTAAAGCAACATCAAGAATTGATGAGGAGAATTGAGCTTTTTGTATTGGGAATTGGAGAATTACCTTCAGAATTACTCATTGGGAGAGAGACTAATCCTAATAAAGAAATTTGCCCATTTTTCTCCAAGACAGGGGCTTGCAGATTTAATGATAGTTGTTCTAGAAATCATAAATACCCTGGAGTCAGTAAGGTATGTGTTAAATAAATCAGAAATTTATCACTGGTACTGATGAAGCACGAAGCTGTATGTATTTAAGAAAACAATAATCTATTGATGAAGGCATTATACAATTGCATCTTAGACTGTTGGACTACACACCTCTTATATAAGGTGTCTCTTATATATAGGGCTGCCACCTCTCCGGGTTTGACCCGGAGTCTACGGGTTTGAGTGGTGTTCTCCGGGCTCCGGGTTAGCATAGTGTATCTCCGGGTCTGAAATTTTTGTCAGGACTAAAAAAAAAAAAGGTCCCGGTCCCCCCCCATAGAAAAACTGGGTCTCCGGGTCAGCATAGTAAATCTCCGGGTTTGGAATTATGGTGTGGACCAAAAAGAAAAGGTCAACTATGGTCACAAATTAGTTTTTTCCGAATCTCCGGGTCTACGCTCTTACAAAGGTGGCAGCCCTACTTATATATTGTGTCATTGGTTTCAGATTCTTTTAGCCGCCAACTTTTATACAAATTTTTTTATGGAGCATTCCAGGCAAAATGAACACGGAGATGATATTCCACTAGAGTTTGACGACAAGGAAACATATCAACATTTTGAAGAATTTTTTAACGATGTTTTACCAGAATTTCAAAGAATTGGGAGGGTTGTCCAGTTTAAGGTTAGTGGGTATTGTGGATATCTGTTACTTACTCAAATAGCAACTAATTAAATGCATATTGGTTCTAAAATCCGCTGCTGAGCGAAAAAAGTCACCCAGAAAGAAACTAGTAAAATGACAGATGGCCTGTTAGTATCAAATTGCCAATATAAAGGTTATTTACTATTTTCAGGTTTGTTCTAATTATGAAAAACACTTGCGGGGCAATACTTATGTGGAATATTCATCATTACCCGAGTCTATGAATGCGTATAGAACCTTCCATGGACGATGGTATGCGGGTAAACAAATATCATTGCAGTTTTGTGAAGTCTCATCGTGGAAAAGTGCCATATGTGGTGTGTAAATAATTATTGTAAATAGTAAATATAATCAGTCACTAAAAGTCAGGAAGGTAGATCCCAGATATGAGGTTCTACTCATGATTTGGATACACAAATATATTTCCTTTTTTCTGTAGCCAATGTTTCTGGCTTCTGTTTTACTATCTGCAATCTTGTACTGACTGTTACTAATCTAATAATCAATTTATATGTTCAGGTTTATTTGCTGATAGGAAATGTCCCAAAGGAAGATCTTGCAATTTTCTTCATGTGTTCCGTAATCCAGGAAATGTATTTAGGGAAATGGACCAAAGACACACCAGCTCTAGAAGTGATCGTACAGAAAATAGAATTCACTCTCGATATAGGTAATAACTTTAATATTAATGTCAAATTAAATTTTATTATTTGCAATTTCGAAACAGTGTAATGGTTTGCTCAACTCGATAAAGGTACACTGGTTGGTATGACAGCTTATCGCATTTATCCCAAATACTAATAATAATAATGGATAATACCAGGACTAGTACGTAATTTACATTATTATTTTAGGAGGAGAGAGGAGAACTGGAGATGGTCTGAAACGCCGATTAGAATTACAGATACAGAGAAGTCTCACACTGGTGATAGAAGAGAATGTTCTAAAACACCCAGAGATAGATCTAATAGTAACTCAGAAAGGCGACATAGTGTACAAAACAAAAAAAGAGAATTGTCTAGAGATAAGTATAATGGTTCACTCCAGAGAAGGTGTCGTTCCAGAGAGAAATCCAGTAGTAGTAGAAATAGATCCAAAGAAAATAGAAGTACTCCTAAACATAGAAGTAGGAAATCACAAAGATCTTCAGAAAGGCGAATGGAAGAGAGAGATGATTGGGAAAAGGAAATTGAATCAAAGAAGAGAAGAGAAGATTCGTCTGACAGAAGAAGAAATGTAAGACACAATAGAGAATAGACTTAAGGAGATTATTTTATTAAAAATACTGCTGTGTATTTTTTATAAATGTTGTTTTTTTTTTCTAATCTTGCTTCCTTTCATTGGTTATTTTTTTGAAACTCCAAAGTAGGAAATATCGACCCACTGGGAAAATTCCCATATGGTCAGTTCGACCCTGAAAATTATATTTGTAATCAAAAATGTTTGATTCTTTGTCAATATTACATTAACTTGATATCAAAAATGTTCTTTTGAGAATCTAGTATAAGGAAGATGATTGAGTGATGGGATTTGATGTGGCGCTATGAACGAAGGATGGATAATTGTTTCATTATGGTGAAAGAGGATCTATGTGAAGAATATAAGAAGATACCTTGGGAACCCTTGAAATGTTTCATCATTGAGTGGGCTGATGAAGAATTTATGTACTTACCCGACTGAGGGTTGTCTTGAATATTGTTTTATACCTAGGATGAATTCTGAAAATCTAACAGTATATTAATTAGCGAAAAGTTAAATTTATTATTGAGATGTACAAAGTACAGGTGATACACGATTTTCGAGGTGGTTTAGGTGCTCCTGAATTTATACAATCTTTATTATATTGTAGGATGTACATAGGCCATCTACTTTTTTCAGTAAGTAGGGAAATATAAGTTTTCTGTGGTGATTGCTAAATACATAAGTATACAATATCGTTGCTAAATAAAATAATGCAATAGTGTTCTATCTAACAAATTAAAGTTAATCTTAAATAGTAGTTCAGGTTTGTAACTCGATGAAGAAATTTAGGTTATCAAAACAGAATAAGACGAATTCAGGGGTGTAACGGAAAAATTAAAAAAATGACTGTTAATTAAAATTAAATTACTCAAATGTATAAATAAGTATTATGAGAAATGAACTGAAATTGAATTGAATTGAATCACGAACACACATAGGGACGTAGGTAAAATATTAGGTAAGTATAGGATATAGTACCTACAATTATACATGAGATGATGAATGAAATCAAGTTTAGTAAAGTAGTGAAGATGATCTTGTAATGAATACAAATATATTGTAGGTCATGTCATGTGATGCTCTACAAGTATAGCTTTATAGATCCTGATATCATTACAGTATGTGCTCGCATTATTATACTCAGAAGAGTTTTTAAAACCCATATTATGAGCTAGTTTTGAAGATTCATTCACAAGTATGTTTAGAAATAAAAGTTATGATTATCCACTGTACTAGCGATGTTATAATGACAATTTCTCTTATTGAAAATTGTGAAAACTGATTTTCACTTATTGAAAACTCATGACATCATGAAAAAACGATGTGGTAGGTATATAGTACGAGTATATATGTGATTCGTATTTTTCTTATGTATACTAAGTCGGCGAGCTGGCCGAGGAATTTCAGGAGGGGGGAGTTTGAACTCTCCGGCCATGGAGTACCTAATTATGACTTAAAGTTGGAGCAGCATATTTTAATTTACTTACCTATCTTTATTCAGAGAATATGTTTACAATATTATAAATTTTTATAAGTACCTAAACACTCAGGGTAAAACGTATTTCGATTCAAATCTACATCTTGCACATGTACTCATAGAAAGTTTGTAAAACATGAAAATTACTAAAGAAATAATTTAAAACATGCGAAGTTTTTCCAGAAAGAAAATCTTGATTCGACAACTTCTATTGGCCAAAATGTCTTAGGTAGGTATCATGCCAGCACCATGCCACCCCGGGTTGTCCCTAACTCACCTAGAATAACTCCGGGGGCCAACCTCTCGAAAAAGAGATCTTTCGTATATTCAAAACTTTCTTTTCTTAATCGATCGTGAATCGCGATGTGGTAAAATCCGCTCCTTAGTAGAGAATGGGACAGTTTTTTAAATAAAATTACGCCAATCTCTCTGTTGAACTGTGCGCTGTGCAACCAACGGGTAGGTATGTGGTCTGCAGAAGATGATATTGATGTATGATGGTTAGATATTATTATGCTACAAGCAGTCAAGGTCGCCAGTAGCTCCCGGCTACCGATGATGATATGATGACCGACGAGACTATCTATCCACTGTGTCAGTTACGTGTAGGGTTGTCGTCATTACGCTTTTCATAAAATACCTTGGTCAGTGGCGGATTAAGACATCCGGGGCCCTAGGCAACAGCAAATTTTATAAAACTTATAAACGTACCATGAAGACATAAGTAAAAAGCGTCACAGTCGATTTTTTTAGAGATGTATTATTGTGTTAATTATTGTGTAGGTACATTATAAAGTCACTGATGTTGGTCATCATGGTTTTAATATAAACGATGAAAACCGAATGACGCCCACAAAATAGTTTAAT
Organism: Ceraclea dissimilis; assembly: GCA_963576895.1. Classification (NCBI taxonomy): domain Eukaryota; kingdom Metazoa; phylum Arthropoda; class Insecta; order Trichoptera; family Leptoceridae; genus Ceraclea; species Ceraclea dissimilis. The sequence goes on along the minus strand of OY756358.1, from coordinate 12,563,545 downwards.
ATTGTTGATTCTTCGGGAGTCTGAGGGAAGGAAGGTGTGTCCCAGTTTGACTTTGTCTGAAAAAATCTGGCCATCCTATAATTAACACAAATTATCCAAAAATATCGTTTGTTGGTTAAATTTAGTTAAAAATCCAAAGGGCTTTCAAGAGCGATGTTACCATTGTCAACCCTAAAAGATAGGTACCTAACATTATTGTATTGGATATGAATTGAATGCAATTCACATATCTATCTGATATCTGTATCATCTATGTATGATTCTATGAGGTCAAGGTCTTACCTACCAGTTATTCATTTATCGATTCAATATATTTTTCAATAAAAATATATTGAATCTTAGGTGGATTCTTAGGTGGATATAAACCCACTCGTATCTTCTTTAATTACCTATACTGTATAATAAAGGCCTTGTTTTCTATAGACCAAAATAGACAAAGATTGCATCTTTTTTGCAAAAAAGGATGCATTCAGATTGCCGAGATCGACATTAGGTATGTACGAGTATTAGCGTAGACCTATGTATATGTATGTATATAGAAGGAAGAAGAAAAGTTTATAATCCAGACATCTTATAAAGTTATAACTTAATTCAATTACGTAACATCAATCTCTAATATCAAAAGTAGGGAGTTTATTCCCATAAAGATGATTAGAGGTAGGTATAGGTATGTATAGGTACATTTATGTTATAAAACAGGCAATAGATAATAGTTAATTATAGGTAAGCAAAAACCTCCAAAGAAATAAAAAAAAAGTTTTAATGCAGGTATCCTTGGCATGAGAATTTAACTAAAGAAACATAGCTTTTTCTTGGTAATCGGTATAATTACTATTTATGATAGGTATAGGTATACTATAGATTTTTGAGTCAAGCGTCACGTTCGGTCCAATTCTGAACCTTTTTTAAGTTTTTATGAAGTTGTATGAGCGCGTGTGTGCTTTAAATTTACGTATTTTGGTATGAAACAATTGAGAGAAGAACGTCTTATTTTAGTTAATAAGTATACATACTTACTTAGGTAGTTAGGTACCTAGGGATCCAGAATTTATCAATATTATGCGTATCTATCCCGGGGACCCCGTGGGATCCTACGGGCGTGGGTAGACTGAGGTAATTGGGATTAAAATAAAATATTTTAGATAGAGGGGAGGGGGTGGGCAGATATATAGGTACCTACTTAGTACTTTCCTAGGTCTGCATAACATGAGATTATTCACAATGTTTCATGTAGGTACTTGCCTATAGTTCTGTATCTATTTTTCGAGGTTAAATAATAAATTTGCATAGAATAGTATATTTTTTGTTACATTCATCTATACCTACCTACTAAGTATATTGTGCACTGTACGAGTATTGTTGATGATCGTGTATTATTTTCCAAAACGTTTCATGTCGATGCTAGAGTACAATAATAAACAAAAAGTAATAACTCATTTTAAAAATGTGTAAATGTATCTAGGTACCGCATTTTACTGATAAGTGATAAATAAGAGTGATATTGGAATTGAAGTTAGGTCACACCTCCTACTGTGTACAATGTATAGTAGGTATAGGTACTTCATTTTCAGTTTGGGCAGCATAACTCTTAGGTCTATATAATCCTGTTCTGTTGTGATAGTGATAATTGATTGACATTATGAGGTAGGTACTGTACCTTACAAAGATCTAAATACTTACAACTTACATACATATAAATGTTTTACACTCTTTATAACTAATTTTGGTTACACCATACAATACGTTTGTTGGCCTTGTGTCTAATATTAATATTACTTGCATACAAAAACTCATCATCTTTTCACAATACTCAATAACAAGTTGGTACCTAATCTATCCGTGGCGTATATAGGGGGGGCGAGGCCCCCCCCCGAAATGTAAAACAATTATTTAAAAAAACGTTATTTTTAAAAACATGAAACTTACTCAAGTCCATCACTTCTTCCATTATCTTAAAAAATTTCGCCTGCGGCGCTACTCTTCTTTGTATTTTCTGCCTACAATATTAATAGCAACCTAAAACATGACCTTTTTCACTTACATTCACGAAAAAAATTTGCCTGAGTCACTTTTATATTTATTTTACTATACGTCTATATGTTCAAATTTTTGTTGCCTCCATCCCCAGTTTCGAAGTAGGCTATGCCCGTGGTTCTGCTCGTTTCTGTCTCAACCATTGACAGGAGCTTTTTCGGTTTCCTCCCCCCCCCCCCAAATTCAAATACTAGATCGCCCCCCCCCCCGAAATGAAATCCTATATATGCCACTGTAATCTATACCTTATAATATAACAATAATGTACAATCTATTCAGAGGAAAACGTTTAATAATGTAATTTTCTGTCGATAAATAAAGCGATGTAAATCATATGATTGATTAACCAATAATACTAATTATAAAAACAATGAAATATTTCGCAATTACGTTAAGTTTCCTCGAATGTCGAAATGAGTTTACAAAAAGGCGTTATTTTGTACAAGAAATTAATGTAACATTTTCCTTTATAGAATGGATGTTATACAGATGTACATCAGTTTGATGAAAGATTTTTTTTTGTATACTGTAGGTACTTTTGCAATAATATTAATTATAGTTATCAGTAAAACCTCTGTACTGATGTTTTCCAAAATATATTACTTATCACTACCTAAAAATATATCTACCTATTTGGAATGAATAAAAAAGTGACATCAGTATTCAGTATCAATGATGAAATGACGAATTATAGAATTTGCTCTTTGTTATTAGACTAAATAATTCGCATTGGTTATTAGCAATAAATTAGTAATGATTTTAGAAAAAATGATTTACTATAGTTAATAAATACTTACTTTAATCTTCCTGCTTCTATGTCAAATACCCGTCAAAAATAACGAACTTATTCAGAAACTCTTGAGATTTCTAATAGAATAAACTGTTTTGAGTTCTTTAGGATCTCAGGATCAAGAGAGTTGTCGGTCCTCGTATAAAGCTTTTCGTTTCAGAAGGGGGCAGATCCACATGCAAATATTTAAAAAAGTAATAGCGCCGCGGGCGAAATTTTCCGTAAAGGTAAGTGAAAATGGGACGTATTTCAGGTTGGTACATATTTTATTTTTTGTGTATCAACAACGCAATAAATAGAAATATAGCGCCGCAGGCGATTTTCTTTTTAATGGGTGAAGTGATGGGAGATAGTTAATATAAATGTATCAAAGATCAAAGGTACTACCTATATCTCGTACATTACACAAACAGCTGAACTACTTCCAGCACCTGAACTTGGACCGAATTTCACGACAAATTAAAAGAAAGCAGAATAAAATCTTACTTTGTAGATAATGATATAGTACGGGATATAACAAACGTTTACATTATATTTTTGCCCTTTTCCAACCATTAGAATTATATTACGTAGTCATATTATGTATGTACGTATATATTAGATTAATAGAATTCTTAGTGACAATACATTAAATAAATATACAGGGCCGCATATTTCCGCAATGTAATGTGTATAATAATAATACTTACCCATACTCATGCATGAATGTATATCGGATCTCTATACAGAGTGTTTCGAAGGTTTTTACTTATATAATTCTTGTTTTCTGACGAAGCGAATTCCGTTAATTAATTTATTATTTTAACTTTTGGGTATCTTTCGCTATTTTCAAAAAAAAGAACGGTCATTCACTAGATTTTAATGTAATTATCACTTGTGACTTTCATGAAACGAGTTGCTGTCTTTCAAAAGATTTTTTTCGGACATATTTTTCAGTTTTTTTTTTAGGAACCTATACAAGATAGAAGGATTTGTTACGGTCATTCACTAGAGAAAGGTTCAATGTATTTACCCCATTTTTTTACAAAGCATATTTAGTAAGGTTGTCGAGGTCCAAGATCTGAAATTTATACTATTATTTTTTAAATAACGATATAACAATATTAAAAAAACAAACACTATAGCGCTCTAGACTCTGAATGGAAATAGAGCGCTTTTTTATTCATGCCATTGGATATTTTCAACAGTTAGAAATTTTTATAAAAAATAAAGTCAGTCTCGATATGAAACAGATTTCTAGCAACGTTCAATATACTCTGGATTGTTATGTCTCCATTATTTGTCACTAAAATATTATGACTAATTGTCACAAAGTAAGCACTCAAGAATTCAATTATAATACAAAATAATTTTTGTATGAATTAAACATAAAAAAACTCATGAACATTGTCTATTAAATAAGTTCATTTTATAGTATACCTTCTGACTCACTAACCTATAGATTTGTGTAATGTGTATGTAGTTGCATTTGATTTGGAAAATGGTAGAATAGTGTTCACTAAAAGTTTTCATATAACATATATTGCAGAATTGAGGTTTGTAAGTATAAGAAAATATAGTGAAGAATTACTTACTTACTTACTTACTAAGTCTTATTTCTTCCCCGTGATGTTTTCCCAATTATTATTTCTATGCCCCCTTCGTAATTCAGACACTGCAAGGTCAATCAACCTTAGGAAAAGCGATCTGTAACGCAAAACACAAAATTTTTCAAATTTTATCTCTTTAGTAGATAAGTACGTAATGTACCTACATAAATGCATTTGTAGGTACATTATGATGTTAATAACCGAGATGCCGCATGTAGTAGGTAAGTAAATGTATGTCCTTAACCTAAAATGTTAAAATCCAATGATTATTATTATCTGCGTACTTTATTCTTAGACATGACTTTACAGAAATATAATAGACAAATATCTAAAATAGATTGTATCTTCTAGGTGCAATTATCTGGCAATCTAACAACATACCTCAACCAGGACCATTGTCGTCTCTCCAGAATTAAGAAAAAACACATATGAGACGTTAACCTCAACATGGCTATTCGGCCAGGTTTACGATTGTGTGCCTTGTGTAAATAGTTAAAATGTATCTTAAATTTACTTAAGTTTTTAAAATGAATGTAATAATTATCGATGTTTTGCTTTTTTCTTTAATCGAAACAAAATTTAGGGTTAAGATGAAATTGAAAATCCTGAAACTTCTCAAAGCTCTCTGTAGCTTCAACCCGTATCATACGTAGATCTCACATTCTTAGTAGATATTGGCTATTCGCTCTATTTTTATATTTATATGGTCAAAACAAATTTTAGTTGAAACTGTTCTGGGTGTTCCTAATACTACCTATAAATGTATGACTACCTATATGAGTCCTACAAGGTAGTTTACCGTAATCGCAATAGCAAGGAATGTAAATACCGAATAATAACAGAACTATATACATGTTTTATAAATGAAATATTGTTACATAAATCTTGAACATGTCTTCATTCGTCATGATACGACACAAGACACAATCAATAGTGATTCGATGATGCACTCCAAATTAAGGTCAATCGTGACAATAGCGTATGAAGGTAGCTAAGTAAAGTATCAGCCTATTTAAATATACATTACATCAAGAAGCAGTTTTACCATAGAAAAAAATTGAGATCCAATGTATCCTGTAACTACTTCGTAAGAATATTACGTACGTAGGTACAGAAAGTATCGCAAGTATGCATTCTTCTGGTTAGGGTTCTAGGGTGTGGAAATGTAAGAGTCACATTAGACGAAGTTTTCGCTTATTACTGAACTAACTAAAAATAAAGGCATAAGGTACACACTGGCTCTTAAACAGAGATATTTTAGGAATGAGACAATGCTTATAGCCTCTATGCATCACCATTGGTAATTAGGGTTGCCAGACCGGTTTTTATGACATCTGTCCGGTTGAAAAAATCTTGGAAAACCGGACAAAGGGCTGTCCGGTTACTTCGATCGGACCTCAATAAGTTCAACACCATCAGTTGTATTAAGCTTATCAATATATTACCTACCTATTTTTCGTAAATTCCTTCAAGGGAAATAATCTTGAATATTTCCGTCATGTTCTCATTTTTCATACGTAGTAGGCACATGGTAGGCACTACATTCCTTGTGAAAACCTGAGTATTTTAATAGATAGCATTTTTCCATAAAATAAAATTCATCTACTTAGTAAACACTGTTTTGATCTACGTAAGTTTTCTTTGTATCAAATATTACTCTTCAGTGCTCATTATCAGCAAAATTTCGCCTGCGGCAGAAATTGTGTATGCATGCTGAAAAATATTTTTACAGGTGTGGGGGCAAAAAATTAAAAATTGACCGGTTTTTTGTCCAACACATCTGGCAACCCTGATGGTAATATGATAAGAATACTCTACTGGCATGGCATGGGTATAATCTCATTATGTCATAGTAAGTTATATTATTGAAAAAGATACGTAAATAAGTAAGACCCATGTCGGTATTCTATCTAACAAGATAGCTGAAAGCTGGAAGATATCCTTAATTACCGATGAACTCGCCCTAGTCAACACATTTTTTTGTTTGAGATTTGTTATACTTAATACTTGGATACTAATGTCGAATATTATTTTACCATACTAAATTTTGCATTTTTTGCATTGGTTACTGGAAATTGTACGAACGGTAGGTAAGTGGGTATATTACATACGTTCATATGGGAATCAGTTAACTTTAGAGTTAATCATGAAAATAAAACGCTGGGGTAAAAATATAATTTTAAGAAATGACGAAGACAAGAAATGTGCCGGTGGTGGATGGATGCGGTGTGCCCAAGACAGGGAGCTGTGGAGGACCAAAGGGGAGGTCTATGTCCAACAGTGGACCTGGGTGGCTGCAGAAGAAGAAGAAGGTGTTATGATTTTGTAGATAAAAGTAGGTACCTACATATATACAACACCTCTGCCTACGCTCGCATTATGGTAATTGCATTTCGTATTGAATAAGAAACGTACTTTTTTATCTTATTTTTTGTTAGGCATTGTACCTACCTACACTAATTATTTGCAAGACATCTTAATTAAGTACCTATTGAATTACCTAATCAAATCTATAAATTATTAATTAATACATTATTAACCAAAGTGTTTGTATTGTTTCTATTTCCCACATTCTAATTTAGGCATCGTTCATTTTATTTTTAGTTCAACAATCAACATATCAAAGTAGGTATTAATAATGATTCATAAATCATACTTTTCCCAACACTATACACCTACGAGTTTAACGGTTAATGGAATAAGATATATATCGTGTAGCTGGAAGAAATCTCACCCTAGTGAATGTTATTGTGAATTATTTAATGATTTATTTGGTGAGACCTCACCTCTGGGGACTGGGATCAAAGAGGCATGTAATCAAATATGAAATAATGCATATAAAATTAGAGTGAACTTAATGCAACGCTGGGATTTTCTCTATTATCATATATTTTTCATTTACCGATGAAATCGCTTTTTAAAAAGTCGAGCTCTCAACTTAGATACATCTGCTGGCAAAGAGTATAATGACTTCTAGACTGCTGTTGCTGTTCCAATAAAGGCAAAAGCTCTTTTATTACGTTGTGATTGTGGTTATTTCTTGATGTATCCTTTCGATGTTACAATTAGGTATAATGAACTTTTATTACCGCATGGTCACATAGGATAGGTAATAGGGATATTCCAATATCTAACCTAACCACAATGTAATTACGTCAACTTCCTTCACATATTCATCATCAAACCATGCAAGATAGTATTTCGCCGAAAAATCAAGCAGGTAGGTATATCAGAATTCAGTTGCTTTTTTTTACTGAATAATATCTAATAACATGGGCGTCGCCAGCCTCGGAGCTGGGTGGGGCAACAAACAATTAAAAAAAAAGAATATAGCATAAAAAACGCGTAATTTTTTTGTGAGACATAGTGAAGCATGTCGTGATGTGGTTTGTTTAAATTTGAAAATGTATGCAATACTTTGCACAATAATATGTACGAAAAGTGATTTAAAAGTAATAAAATATAGTGCCGCAGGCAATTTTTTTATGAAACTGATGGATTTTCATACAAATATTAGAAAATTTATGATAGATGAAAAAATGTGTGGTAGTAATGTGATTTTTTGTGAAGTTTTATTATTTAGTATGAAAAATTATATAACTATTCCAATCTGACGACGCCCATGTATAATAATAATAATATTTGGATGACTTTTTTTGCGCAGTTTTCGCGAATTTCGCCTCAAGTGCGCTGGACTTCCCTAAAGACTAAAGCATTATTAACTAACGTGTATTATTATCTTTACTATAACTTTTGTGTTCATCTACTAAGCTTTACTTTATTTAAACTTCTGGGTAAAGCTATAATTAAGGAATAGGTAAATGTATGTTAGGTTCTCCATCATACTATGTAATAATTTATTTATTTATATCAGTAACTTGGATCTCTAGGTACTTATGAAATATACGTGCCTACTACAAATTACCCGGGTTCAATTAGTATTACATTAAAGCATATACAAGTAAATAATGATAAGAACAATAAAAAACGAAAGAGTTAATAAATAAATAAAAAAATGTACCCCTTGATATAAATTTCCAAATCCCAGTATTGTAAAGCTTTTTAACAAATTACAACTACGAATATATGTATTTTGTTTTAATAAATTCGAACGAGAATTTAAAATGTTTTGGGAATTGATGTCCCTCGAAGGCAGAACATCCGCTCGATGTATGAATCAATGAATTATTAGTGATGTGCAGCCGGAGAGTAGAAGAGGCATTCTCATAGCAGAATCCCTCCACAAGATATCCCCTCCTTGTCAACTCGTATATAAGACATCGAGGCTCGCCCTCTCCGCTTGTACCACTCTTACTTTTGTGCTTCACGTTGATAATTTTAGGCGACCCGTAAAGGTAAGTCTTGTATTTCACAATAACCGCTTATAATCTGTTTACATCTCCTACCTATACATAATAATATATTCCTAGTGTGTTACATCTCTCCAAATACTTCGCTATATTGTTTTATTGAGTGAATAAATGTTCAGAGTGACGACCTATAATGGCGGATTTTTCAAAAACATTCCTAATTCTATTGTATTTATTTTCGGTTCGGTGTTGTACATTAAATTCGAAACATTTTTTTTCATTTGAAGTGATTTTTTGATAACTACGAGTAAGTGCTAGTTTTAAGATACAATAGCTGACATTATTTTACGAAGTGGCCTCAAATAACATAGAATCATTATGTAACACTTATCCGTATATCGTAATAACTTTTTTAATTGTTGTGTCATGGAGATGTGAGTAAATACTTATAATAATTTGTATCCATTTAAAAGGTTAATTTTTCATTATGAATTTCGTGCATACCTAATCTGCAAATAATAAATACTTCATTATCTGCACGGATATAATATGGAACTTAGATTTATTAAATTTATTTGTTAAGATGTCCACAAACAAAATTGTGATGTTACTTAGTAATAATTCTTTCATAATTTATTTACTATACATCTGAGAGCTTGAGATATCTGAGATACACAATAATTTACCAGCTAGCGAGTTAATACATTATATTGTTATGAGCATGACTTATTTGAACTTTTATGTCTATTATTTTATGGAGCATATATCAATAACCGTGTTTTAAGGCATTTCTATGATCAATATTCTTTGACTCGCTGCATACAATCATAAACAATTTTATCAAAATCAAGTTGTTTTTTTTTTCTATTTTTCATACACTTAAATATATTTTGTATTTCAAATGGATGTCACAAGTGGATGGTTGGCAGACATTGCCTATGGCAATAAACCCGCCACTTGAAATCTTTTGCTCAATAAAGATTTATTTATTTAAAAAATAATCTTATATAAAATGTATTATGTATGTAGGTACAACTGACTATGAATAACTAATTTGATATACTATGACGAGATTCTATAGATTCTATATAGACATGTCTCATTTTTAGTACGATATATGTAACTCTCCGATCCTGCCGGATAATTTGATGTTTTACTGTACCTACGAGTATTTATTCATGTAGAGTATATAGTACATATAGTATAGAGGTAATATCTTTTCACTTTATTTTAAAGTATTGTAGGTTCATCATTTATTTTGACCTACTCGGTTATCAGATCTACTCGTTTTTTTGGAGAAAATGCATAGAAAGCATGAAAAATGGCTTTGTTTTTTAATGCCAATGACATTGTCATTTCTTAAGCCAAAAGCTTTTATTAAACTTCAACATCGTAAAGCGGTCTTTCAGTTTCTCTGATTGATCAAATTTAGTGTTTTTTTTTATATTTTTTTTAGTAGGACTTTATTTTTTGGAGCTTATACACTTATATAGCAGCTCTATTTAATAAATATCTAAATCACTTTGCAGAGATTATAAATGCAAAGCCTTACACGAGACCTGACTATTCATGAATCATGATATAATAACAATACCAGTGAATGAATGACCAACTTGGTAGGTACCTATTATAGTTTAGTATTGCTCAAATAAAATCTATATGTAGGTACATACAATACAACTGTATGTATAATATGTCTCTATCCTCTCTACCTCTATTCATATTATGCCGTGTATAGTATAAATTATAAAGTATACCTACTTACTCATATAATAACTGTTGAAAAGGTCAACAAATACCTAAGAATGATTCGCAAGAATTAAAAAAAAAGCAATTAACGTACATAATTTCCATTGCGTACCGTGAAATATGAAAGTTTTTTTCTATTACGTTGTATGGTGTATGTATCAGAGGTGGGCACCGTTAATCAAAAAGTTAACTTCGTTAATCGATAATCCGTTAACTAAAAAGTTAACTTCGTTAATCGTTAAAGCGTTACATTTTGAAAAATGATTGACAATGACATTAACGTTAATCCGTTAAAGCGTTAATGTAAAAAATCGCGGTTAAACGGCATGAAATAGAACTGCATTAGTACAACTACTATAACATTGACACTATCGCGATGTATCCCAACAAAGTGATATTTCTTTTCCAACTCCCAACCCACATACGATACCACACATAACCCCATACAACCCTTGGATTATCTAATGCCAGCGTCGCCAGTGGATGATGTCTATGCAAACAATCAAATATTAACGGACTAAATTAACGGAAGTAAAATGTAACGGAAGTTAAATAATCCGTTAACAATTTTTGGAGGTGAGAAAAGCGTTAAATCGTTAACCAAAATGTTAACTTCGTTAATTAACGATTAACGGATTAACGCTTTTCTGCCCAGCTCTGGTATGTATATAGATGGCGAGGTACTATTAATAAATTTAATTTTTGATATAACGCTTTTGAGTGTGCAACGTTTTGTGCGTTTGTACGAGTATGTGGTTTTATTTGAGTTTTCTCACATTGAAGTCAGTTTTATTCTAGCAAAACTAGAATTCATTTTATGTCTCCTATATACCATTACACAATTCATTGAGTTGGAAAATCGGCCTGACTAAATATAAACTAAGTATTTGATTATGTTTCCTGAAAATGGTTATGGTTCTCTGCCATCCCCACAAGAATGTTTCCATTGCAACTTTATGTTATTATTGAAACTATACATAAATTAAACAGGTATATTGTACCTACCCATATATTATAAATTCAGTAGTGTGTAGAGTGATAACCCAAAAAAATATCCAAATAAATAAAAATGTAATTAGCTATAAGTACCTATAATATGTGCCTAGTATCAATATGTTTGTTAGTGGGTAACAGGATAATTTCCTGAGGTACACCGGGTAAAAAATCTAGTAGATTATATTAAGTACCTATGTGTAGATCAGAAGCGAAGGGTGGATTTCTGCAGAAGCGAAGCCGGGGCTATTTCTTATGGGATTACGTCAGATATAGACACATATTTTACCTATAATTTTTTCCAAAAGGTAACTCAATGGGAATCGTGTTCTTAGGTAGCTTCGCGCCTGGTGTAGATACATAATTATTATGGTTGTCACGAATTACGCACCAAGTGAAACTAAAATGGGTTTTATTTTCAATTAAATATCTTAATTAGAAATATAATATAGGTAGCTAAGCTACACATAAATTGTCTACTGCTTGTCTATATGCAACGAAACTCGTAGAGTGATGATGATCACAGAGTAATATTGTATGGTGTGGTCCATATGATAATATTTATTTATTTACACTTTTGGTGAACAATATACAGAGACATGTTAACATTACAATAATATAAATCATAACATTTGTTGACTAGGGCTTGTTTTTGTCTATTCACCAAGCAGCATACAGTTAGTACAGAGGAGGGTCATTTGTACTAAGAAGGTGCCTTCCTACCTGCCTACATAACTAACTAACAACCATAGAATTAGGAATATAGTATGTATAGCTTCCTAACTTTATGCTAACAACCGATGTTTTGCAACATCAGTTAAGTCAAACATTGTACAATGTAAACTTATTATTTCTTATATCAGAGAGTATACAACATCTGTGTTCAGAGCATTTGGTTCAGAGGTTATATACGTAATATATAATGTATGTAGGCATGGGCGTCGTCTGGGGGGGGGGGTCGGGGGCCCTCCTAGAGATTGGAATAGATATATATTTTTTCATACTAAATGAAAAAACCTCACAAAAATCACATTATTACCACACGTTTTCTCATCATATCATAAATTTTCATGAAAATCCATCAAAATTCAGTTCTATATATTACGGGTGGGTACGTATATATCTACGATTTGCAATAGGGTTTGAATTGCGTGGATAAATGTTAAAGATTTTCACAAAATACACCTTAGGTACAGTTATTCATATTCAGCGAGTAGACGTATGGGAGAAGTCTGCGGGAAGTGTTGGATACAATATATCATATGGAGTGTGTGCTTCACTATACAAGGTTTCAGTTTGCTAATGTGAAATGTGCAGCAAAGTACTGGGGAAGGTGACACGAGCTCCTCTCATTTAAAAAAAAATACATATTTAAAAAGTTTTTTGTTGAACTATTTCTTTGCCTGGATTGCGCCGAGCGGTATAAAAGCTACGTATAATAAATAAGCTATTTATGTATGTAGGTATGTATGCCTATATAACATTCTTGTGGTGGATTTGAGATTTGGCAATAATAACAACAACATTAAAGTCAGCGATAGCGTAGCATTCTATAACACCTGACATTTAATATTGATCGTCACTAGAGGCATCACCTTTATAATACGACTATGTAGGTATTGTACAATTTCTATACAGCTTATATTGCATTACCTTACCGTTTTACTCCATATTAAACAACATCGATTCACAAAACTTTTCGCGTGATTGTTGTTATCCAATGAACAGTTTGTGAGTCAAAGGTTAACTGGTAGAAATCGCAACTTTGCGATAATAAGTTCGCCCCAGTGAGCATTACATGTTTTTATTATTATAAGTATTTTATCCTATGGTTTGATGTGAAGACTAAATATGACAATATTAGATCTATATTTTAATAATGTAGAAATTCTCTTGGGATATTGTTGTTTTGGACCAGGACAACATTCCTGTTATAGTTATTTAGGTATAGGTAGGTACCAGCCTAAAATTTGCCATAGTAAATCAGTTAGGTGATAAAACTTTATGATATATTCATAGATTGATATAGAATTACATAAGGAACTTCCTACATAAATCTTACTTTACGACTGTCGGAAAATGTCAACGTCTCTGTCGTTTGGTTAATTATACTCATTAACATATTTTAAAATACGATTCGAAGACTAAAAGACTACATTTGACTAAGGTCATTGGTAATATAAAGGGCCTCCGGTTTAATGTTTTACATAATATAATGTCCATCTTAATAATAATTGGTAATATTTTACCACGATTCTATGGATTCTCAGTCATATGTTATTATGTTATCTTTAGCATTGAATTTTTAATGAATTTTTGTTTACATCCATATTATAGAAATAATTAATACTTATGGATACTATTTATAAGCGGAAAAGTCGTGAGATGTTACTCGTATAAGATGTTAAAAAAATATTTCATACAATACTAAACAAAGATTATTTTTAGACTACAGACATTCATTTAACGTCGCATATTCTTTTAGATCCACTGAATATATTTTTCACTAACTTACGGAATAAACAAAGTTCTTAAAATTACAGTATTTGTGAATTTCCTATGATAATGTAACAATAGCCTTTTTCTGAAAAATTACATCCAAAGATTACCTATATGAAATTATTGCTTCAATTTGAATACAAGCGATTGAGGTTGAAACAATTGATTCTTGATCGTTATAACGTAACGCGTATTGTCTCTAGGAGGAAGCACAATTTCCATTTAGATTAACGACTTTATATCAATGGAAGTTTTGCAGTAAAAGTTCAATTCACATTTTAAATAAATTTCAAATGCGAATTGAATTAAAATGACTTTCCACAAAGTTACACTCTTCAAATTGGAAAATCTTTGCAGTAAAGTTTCATCACACAAAAATTTAGGAATAGGTACAAACAAAAACGCATAATATTATGTTAAACTCTCTTGCACAATAAGCAAGGCGTCAAAAGTTATTGAAAACCAAATGCACGAAATTGACAAGATTTTTTTTAAAATTTATAATCTTCTAATTCGTCTTCTGGAATAAATAGGCACTCTAGGTTGTAGATTTTTAGAAACTATCTAATATTATATTGTAATTTATAATATACGTTTTCATAATAAGTAAGATTATATATTTTTTTAAATATACTCATAAAAATACTGTTTGATTGATACAAAATAAATGCAATGTGGGTCAATGCCTGACATTGACTTTAAATGGAAGAAATAATGATGATGTTACCAGATGTTACAGGCTTTTTTTTATTAAAAGTTGCGAGTATAATTTGAATAAAAAGTACTTTGATGAACTGAAGAAATATTATAATTTTACATCGTGTGAAAATAAGGAAAATTTTTCTATAATTTCAACATTCGGTCGCATTCGTGTGAAGGTTTTTTTAAACAAAGTATAGCCAGTTTTTGTTTATTGATTCAGTTCAGATTGATATTTAGAAAGAATAAAGATGATGTAAGAAAGTGTGTCCAAAATCCACACGAATATACGAATGTCATAATACAACACACATTCCAAAGATGAAAAGGAAAAAAATTAATCAGTTGCCTCAATGAAAGAGTAACAAACATTTAGCATTAGCATGTATCATTGTATGTATACTATTGTCCCGGTCTCGTCCGAAATAGGGTAACCAGTACTATATGCCGTGCGTTTATTATACACAACACATACCTAATAAATAATAGTTTTTGCATGCCTCTAAGTATAATACATACTACATATAAATATTCTTTGATTATGTACATAGGATCTGTACATATAAAAGGATCTTCATTGTTTTCCTATTAATCATTAATCTGATGAGCGACTTCAAGGATAAGATAAAACACAATAGGTAACTGTTAGATTAGATACAATATCCTACATTATATTTTGTTCATGCAACAAGTCTAAGGCACCAATATTTTTTAAAACATTAATCTTTTTAAACTCAATTAGTATATTCTAACAAAATAAACTGTTAGCTAGAAACTTACCTATTAAAACATTAGGTTACCTGTAGTAATAACTAATAGGTCAAATGTAAATTTTATCCGTACCTATAACTATGTACGATATGAAGTGAGTTTCGACTGCTTCCTAAATATTCACACACAGATTTATTAAAATATAAGTATCTCCAAATAAATGTGATAAAAATATGTTATTTTTTCATAATTTTTGGTCCATACAATATCGATTTGTATATCTATAAAAGAAATAAAGTTGCACACAATAAGATCCTATGGAATTTGTCCCTGAAATGAGGTAATGCAGGAGTATTTCAACCTGACCCCACGTTAACAGTATTTTTATTTATACACATATTAGTACCTGTATTTATATAGAGAGAGAGGAGAACAATATATAATATGTTAGTTATATCTATAGAAAATATAATTAATAATTCAGATACCTATACATATGTGTATTATAATATCTTGTATATACATGATGGTGTGTTGACAAAACATATTGATTAATAGAAATTAATGTCCATATGTCTGGTGGTGACAGCCAATGAAAGTCTTGAGGAAACGAGTTTGCACTAAAAAGAGTGCATCAATAACTCAAATAATACAATAAGTAGTTAATCTATAGGTATTAATTCTCATAAATAATCTATTACTAGATATGAACAAACACAGGCAATATACCTACGAATAGATGTTATGTGTTAAATATTATGTTTCACTTCGCTTCATGATATTCTTGTACGTCAGTCATACTGTAGTTCGTACATCATCTTGAGTTTACATTTATTCACAATACATCAGCAATGGGAATATCGATTAGGTAATGATAGATTAACTGCACCTTCCAAATAATGATTAACGTTTAAATGGAACAAATTACACCGTCAGAAACAAAGTTATTCCAAGGTTTTCAATTCGATGATTTAATTTTTTTTGGACTTCCGGCACCACATGAGTAATGACGTCACGATTCACGAATGTGCATCTGGTGTGCATCATCTTATGTGAGCAGGGGTCGGACTGGGAAGAAGGGGGGGCAGCTGCCTCCCTCCCCTAGCGATTGGAATAGGTGTATATACTTTTTCATACTAAGTGATAAAACTTCACAAAAAATCACATTATTACCACACGTTTTCCCATCATACCAAAAATCAGTATGAAAATCCATTAAAATGCAATTGTTTAAAAAAAACTACATAATCACCTTCTGCACTCTGTCTCTTTAAAAAATTATACGGCGCTATTTGCGCATTTTCATATATACTATCAAAGTTTTGATTTTGGTTGCCCCCCCCCTCCTTACCTCCGAAGCTACCTACCAAAAACATACCAACTTTTCTAAAAATACTAGATTTTTCAAAATCAAACAAATTACTGGAAACCAAACGTTTGAATACCTAGTGGGATATTTCCTACCGACATGTCTGATGGTTCCTATGAATATTGAATAGATACATGTGTAGTACCTACTCAAGTACTCATATCGAGTTATTGATTATCTGAGGAGCACTGTACTCGTGTTCTTACTAATATTTCTCAATATAAAGACTTTAGATGTATTTATGTGCATGCCAGGAATTAAATTGTATACACACTACATTCATATTACGTAGTTTTAATATTTTCCCACGACTCTGTACCTACATCTACATAATATAATACATACATGCATAAAACTAAAAACATACTTACCTGCAATGTAATATTACTCGTACTAATGGGTATTTATTTATAAATCAACAGGCTTTATGGCGCAATTCTTATATCATAACTAATCTAATCAATAATCATATAGATTCTCGAAGAAGTCTGTCATTTTTTCTTCACTAGATTTTTTGTTCTCCTGTCATATTTATGTCTATTTAATTGACATATTATGCTTTGTTAATTTAATATTATCAAAAAATTGATACCATATTCCCTGACATACTTCTTAAACGTTGCATCGTACATGCAAATCTTACTATAGTTGGTAATATTTTTTGGAAAATAAATATCAGAAAATTCATACATATAAATGCAAAAATCGGTAATTATTAATACTTGCAATATTGTAAGACGATTTCTGAATACTGATATTTCAGGCACAATGCTTGTATTTTAGGTCCCGCGCATCTGCGCCTAATCCTGTGATATCCGTGATATCTGGATAGGTGAATTTTTCCCAGTATTGGGCTGATGAGTTTATATATGAATCATGAATGATAATATGTATATTGTACGTATAGACTCTTCTGGCTGCTAATACTGAGAAGTGGTTTTTTGCCAACGCAAAGTCATGCCTCCGCGTAAAAATAAAAGCACCTTATAAATGTGAGGTATTGTATTTTGTTTCTTTCGTTTTTAATTTAATGGCTTTTTGATTTTACTACCTGGGCACGTAAACATTATTGGAATAAAGTAATACAAGTAATTTATCACTTATGCATTACTATTTTTCACAAGTTTTCCTCTTCTTGAAAATAAGGTGATACTTACATCTACCCGTAAATGTAGAATTCTTCCCAAGTTATAATGCCCTCGTACAACTTCATAAGGCTAACTATACTTTACTGAAACACGGATATAGGCAGCAGGTACCTATGTATACCTATACATACAGGTGGGTACTTATATGGAAATGAATGAACGAGAATAACGTAAGAACTGAGTGAAGCAGTGGTGTTACGTCTACCATAAAAGTATTAATATTTTAGAGTAGTTTTCTTGGTGTTGAAAACAAAGTCTAAACTGTCCAAAATATTTTCGTCGGTCCATTTCGTTGCCCCCTTTTAAAAAGTGTAATCTCGATGTGTTATAGTCGATTTTGGATTCTATATTTCGAAGGTATAGTAAAGCGTCTAAAGACAATAAATTACTCCACTACAGGCAACTTGGCGTCACGTCAACATCAAATATATTGCGTATTGCGTCATTGTGACGTGAAATTGCCATGAGTGGAGCAATTTAGTTGCTTAGTTGCTCTAGCTGAACTCGTATTAAATTGCAATGCATAACCAAAATGGTCTCAACAAATCAATCTATCAGAATGATGTTTATAAGATGATATTTCCTCTATTTGTCTCATTGTTTATTATTCTGTTGTTTACTGATGTCTGTTATTATCTCATTAGTATTGTTTTCCACTTTTAGTGTAAGACTGTTCGTTAATTATTATATTACTGTACTTAACTATTTGCTTGTATTGTTACTATACGTGAAGTATAAGATTGGCACAAAAGCAATTCTGTTTCACGGCAATTATATATTTCATTAATTCTGGTAAACTAAGCTTTCGCCGCGCATACATAGGAGAGTTTCTATTCTCTTTTATTAATTTTGTTTACGAGTGCCACATAATAGCCGGAATATACAAAACATTGGATGAAAAATAGAGTCCCATACAGTTCAACAAAGAGTCTGATGAGTACCTATCTTTATTTATTAATTGCATATGGATACACCACTGGAGTAATAATGTAGTTAATATACCTAGTATTATATTAACTGAAGAATACGTAACACATAGGAACACAATATTTGCAATCCTTACTAAAGATTGTTATTTAGTACAATAATTCTTATTTACTAGGATGAGACATCGTGCTCCATTGTATTTAATATACATAAGCAAAGAAATATTGTCGCGAATTTATTCATTTAGTACGTCAGTCGTCATGTCTGTGTCATCTCATCACATATCTCAAGAATATATCAATTATAAATATTTACCTTTGTCCGTTTGCATACATGTTTGTTTGTCTAATTTATTTATTTATTTAAACTTAAAGTAAACAACAAACACATATAAATATACAAAATGGACATAGTACAGATTATAAAACGTTGTTCACTAGGGCGAACTTATCGCAGAACTGCGATTTCTTCCAGTTAACCCCAGTTAATTAAAAATTGAATAAAAAAATACGTAGATATCTAATCAATCACAAAAAATACAAATAAAAACTAATGCACCCACTTTACTGTCTTATGCAATACCGTATAAGTTTTGGTCCATAGTGTTTACCCTGATTGTTACTTACAAAGGAACAGTCTTGTTCATAAAATAATATTTTTACTAGGTACTCGTAATATTTTAGAGTTACTTTGGGTAAACTAGAAGCTAAGTGATCTGACAATAACTGATCAATCATGCAAGTGTATTAAATAACATTTAAACGTTTGAGTAGGTAATATAAAAGTTACAGTTTATTTTAACATATAATACGAATTGAGATAAATATATAAAGTATCTAGATATCACAACGGATATATTATATTTTTTAAATGTCATAAAAGGAGAAAGTCTTTATTATTTAGAGAATATCATATCTAAGACTATCTATCAATTTATGAGTAGATACAATTTTGTTGATTCATCTTGTATGTCAGTAGTCTAATGTGGCTGACTAGTTGAACAACTTCCATTAATTGCAACGTGATTCAGAAATGATAAGTTCTCTGGACACACCCACTATGTTCAAGCTTTTATTAATAAATTGACGCACTTTAACAAAAAAAAAATATCTCTTTAGAGCATTATTAAATATATTATAATAGTACCTAGATGTAAAATGCCTATATATAAAATATACGCAATGTTTTACGAAATATGTAAATACAACTCTTTCTTTTTCTTGCATCTAAAAGTTCATGAAACCATAAATATTTTTATAGCTATTTACAGTTTCAATTTTATAGTATGTACTCGTAAGTAGAGTGCACTCTTTTCATCATCATTATAATCAAAACTTACTCTTTCTATATGTCCAAACCATCATAATATTATCGTGAGTTACGCAACTAAACAAGAAGATGATTTGATAAACTCTATTCATTCCCTACGGCAACTGTAACGTTTCCAAAGTATCTCGTTACGATAATTTTATCTAATATATAATCTGATTCAGTCTTTATAATATTTACAACCTACACACAGCGGGAGTCGTTGCTCAAGTTCAAGGTTTGATAATTTATTCTGAAATGATAATGTATGGCCATCTAGTAGGTAATATAAATACCTACCAATGAAAACAAGAAATGGACGGACGAAATACCAACAATATTATGTTGTAACATTATAATACTTACCTAATCTTAATCCATAGCAATCATATGTGTGCCTTCGTTGCATTCAGACTCAGTTGGTAACATTGATTAAGTTAATATACTTAAATTTATTTATTTCTTCTGGCAGTGAAAATTCTCACTCAATAAATACAATAAATCAAAACGACATTTCAATAGTGTTTGTTTACTAATGCAAGCTTTGGTTACATCGCGATCTATTGAGTCCTTGCCGAAGCATCACCCAATGTATTCAGTTGATTGTAGTACAGTCACTACGCCTTATTATAGTTCGTATCTCAGTGTTGACGATGTGTTACCTACTTAAAAAGTGAAAAGTGTCTGCACACTGGAGGCACAGAAGGGCGAATTAGCGTAGTTCATATTAATAGAGACGAAAAGCTTCTAGACATCAGTTTGGTTTATTTATACATACTTGTCATCCCACCTACGTAATGTATGTAGGTATATGTAGATATAACAATACCTACCGATATGATGAGATTGTCCATCGTATAGTGAATGAATAAGGTAACCTGTACTCTTGAACAGACAGAAAGGTGATGATAATGTTGCCACAAGGTCAATGGGAGAATAAAAATATTCTTGAATTCTAATTTACAAAGTGGTTTCCTGTCCAATCCACTTCTATTTGACCAGATCCAACTCACGCTATGTCTCAACTTTATCTTTCTATCATGTCTATCAGATAAATAGAAAAAACCTTAATTTAGAGATACGCGTATGAATAAATTGTGCACAGATGTAATTTATCAGAGTACAATGTTTGTTTTAAGTGTTTTTTCGCATACGAATTTCTCCAAATAATAAATTATTCATGTTGCGTCTCATAGAGTACAAACACTTCGTATGAATGAAATGAGTGACACGGAAGAGAACAACTGAAGCTTGTTGGACTATCTAGTCTACTTACTGCCTAACTGAATTATTTCAATTATTTTATCACACAAATTTACGTACTTAGATAGATTAAGTTGAACACAATTTATTAGTATATTCATTTTAGGTGCATTTGTATCGAATTTTTTCGGCAATATGTATCTTTTGACATTATTATTTTTTCATGTGACCATAGATAATACAAAACATTCGTTACGATTCGATATTTTTAATTAATTTCAAAACGATTAAAAGAGTTAAAGGATCTGGGAGCATCCAACACAGTTATTTTCCTACATTACGCATAGTAAGTAAGCTTGAATCGTGAAGTGCAGAATATCCTACATGAGATTCGAAATTTGGATTTCTCGCTTAGAAGTTCGGGCTCCAACAAACTGCGCAAACTACGTAGACTTTTTGATTTGAGGTATACCTGAATTATTTAGGTATGGAACCGGATTTATCTGTACTTACCTATAGCATAGACGGAATCTTAGATTAGACAATTATAGATAATATTTTCTTTCAATAGGTAATAATCGAATTTCTGTAGCGATTCCTTAAAATATATAGCGTTACATGCATAATCGTTGCAAGTACATTATAGTACTGAGTACATATAAAGTGAAGCAGTGTTGAGTATTGACCCCCTCGCCTATATTACATTACCTTATTATAATATGAGCAAGTATTACGTTATATTGTTCTTGTGTGAATATTAAACAGACACGAAACCTGATGTCAGTCAGTATAACTTACCGAGTATTATTCTATAGAGTTCCGCGTTATTCTCTTCCTTCCCACATATTCGGAGTTAAGTACACAACTCTTCATATTATTATCTTTATTGATGTATTTAATAGAAGTACAATGATTAGAATTAAGTGATTAATTAATCCTATACGACCGCAGCGTTTCATTGGCATACATCGGTTTTACGTATATTGAGAAGACAATAGGTATGTTTTGATAGAAATATAAAAATGAAACACATACCTACGAATATTACTTCTTCTTTTATACATATGTGGACGACCATTGCACAGGGAATCTGAGAGGAAAAGCGCTATTACTATACCTAGTTTAAAATCCACATCTGGTACGTACCATCTTTCTACATACTTACATTAAAATGTTAACGTGGTATAGTACGTAGTTTCGGTTTGGCTTATCACCGTCGACTTTTTGGAAAAAAGTACGTCGGTCCACAATGCTTTCAAGTGTTTTGTAAAAAGGATGTAGATAATAGATAATATCATCTGTTTTTATTTTATTATTTCATGAATTACTAAGTATTTCATATATTAATTTGATTTCCGGGTTGACAAGAAGATGTCGCTACTCCAGTATAGGTACTTATATCATGTCATGGAAACACTATTTTATTTTATTTTATTTTATTTAAATTTTGTTTGTAAATAGTCCGTCCCACACATGACATAACTATTACCTCTTTTGGATTGGTGATGATCAGGACTCCTTAAACTGATATACACTTTTATTAAGTATGGAAATTAAGTGATTTTAATTACTTTGCTTAATCAAGTTAAATGTCAATCTCATTTCCTTAGAGATGACACGAGTTGATACCAGTTAATATCATAAATTACTAATTAATGGAAGAGTAAATTAACTGAGGTTAGTGATACTATTAATGAGATATATGTGGGTTCAAGAAAAAATGTAATTAGGTTATAGTATAACCTAGGTATGTATAATTAAATAATATCTTTGACATTTCTCACCTCAATTATTACAAGGAAACGAACATTGCGTGATCTTACTGACATTATGTATGGCTGATGGCAGCAAGGTACCTGCACTAGCTTTTAACCTGCTTCGTCCGAAAAAATATTATCATCAGTGAAAACATTATGACGTACTGCATAGTACTGTGGATTGAATGAAAATAAATCAACATCCTATGTGAGTGTTTATTAGGAATGTTTACTTACACTGGCGGATTATCCAACAAACCAAGGAGGCAAAAGCCTAGTGCCTTTAAGATTGGGGGGTCTTAAAATGATATTTTTTTTAATCTGTAGGAACGTCTTTTAGTCACTGTGTTGTATAGGTACACTCCAGCCTACCTTCATTGATAAAACTTAACTTGGATCTAGATATTATAATTTCAATTTGTCATTTTTAAGCACACCACAATTGTATGTAGGTAGTGGTACTTATATAACAAAATTATTAATAAAGACTTCTTAATCAAATTATATTCTTGTCTAGAAACATTATGCGAAATTTTTTGCCCAACACCAAATATACAAACTTCAGTTCTGTATTTTAATATTACAGTAGATAGTTAAGGTGTAGGTATACACTATATGCATAGTCTACATAAATTGCCTATACTTATAACTTATAACACTGTTGTATGTAACATACTGTTACGAGTATGTATGCCAGATATTCTGATGTCACGTTTAGTAAATAATAATATTGAATGAGTACAGGTAATATAATTTCACTATCGTTTGAATATATTTACACTAGTATCTACCTATCTTTGTCTACATAATATAATTACATCTATGTGTACCTACGATTATTAGTATACGCGAATTGTAACTCTTTCGGACACGTACGTACGAGTATTATTATAATTTGGTGATCAGTGTTTTATAAGCAGGGATCTATCTAACTATTAATTATAATCTTAGAAGTATTCTGTTACCATCAGGCTGCACAGTAATATACAATGTGATTTTACAAAACGCGTTTTACCTTATGCCTCTTCCTCAGCACATAATTCTTAACGCTAAAAAGGCTAATTCCTATTTTAAAAAATAAGCCATAGAAAAATGCATTTTTATTAATATAAATTTCAGACTCCAAAAATTCTAAAATCTTTCGTTTGACTGGCAAAATTTTCCACTAGGTTTTTTTGACACTTACTTAGCTTATTTTTATTTAAAAATTCCGGTGCATTTTTATAATATACCTACATTGTACCTACTTGATTTTTTAGAGTTATTGTTAATAATCAAGGTGACGGCGATATGATTTTTTTTGTTTTTTATACAAGAAAAAGGTTTTTCAAGCAAATGATTTATACAGGCATTTCAAAAGTAATAAAAATATTAACAATCCGGTTATTTGCGAATATGGATTTGTATCTCTCTTCTACGAATCATTATGTTGCTAAATAATCAGACATTGTAAAAAAAATACTAAGTGTGTTCAACTTTTATAAATTTATGATAAGAAATCTACATTAAATTATCATCAATTTACAAGTCTGAAAAATATACTCACATTTTTAAATAGAACTACATTTCTACGTACTGATGATAATACATACAAAGAATTTTATAAAAACTCAAGATAAAAAGAAGTTTTAAGTCGCACTCAATAAATTAGATATCAAAATGGGTGGAGTTCATTAATGAAAATTGGTAAAACCTTTCTCCAAAATGAAAGTATAACCGATACCTAGGGATTCACTCATATTAATGTAGTTACTTTTTATTAATTTCAGATGAAGTTGGCGTGTGCATTACTATGCGCATTGGTGACTTTAGCAGGAGGAGCTATCAATGAAATCAGACCACAACAAAACAAGCCAGGAAGATTCCTCAGTTTACCAGTACCACAAAAATGTGCAGAAAGTAAGTCCAATCTGTAAATTATTGTTGTTTCAGTTGAAGTTTCTGTTTCACATTTATTCTGACCACTATAATACTTAATATTCTATAAACTTTATTTATATCATCAATCGGCATTACAGCATAAAAAAATACATACCTTTGGGTATGTCAGAGGTAATAATATTTTTGGTTCTATATTACATGTAGTTCTCTCAACAGATATACTTACAGCAAAGAATGGACTTTCCATCAGGCTTATGACTGATCGTCGGCTGGCTTAATGTGATCACTTTACACTTAAGTAACATTCACTAATTCCAGTCCAAATCTAGGGAATGTCCTAAAAGTTTTTTGATTGAAGCAATATTAACCCCAAAAAATGGAGAAAACGCTATTTTTACCATTTTATCATGCGATTGTTCATGCGATTTCGAACCTTAATGCCGTGGGAAATGACCGTAACGACATAGTTGGGTCGCGAGGCTTAGTTATTACAAAAAATAGTATAGTTTAGTCACATATATGTTTAACATTTACATTGTATCTATTCAAATGAGGAGTGCGATTGGTTATGATGAATGCAAATCATTATATTGGTGGTAAATATAATCTCGGGATTAAGTAAATAATGATAGATTTTCATTTTCTTCACCTCATAATTATTAAAGTTGTGTCATATGTCATACCAACACGCTATACTATACTTTCCATATACACCGTGGTGTCTTTTCCATTCAATATAATTTCTCTTTCATCTTATTGACCTACCAGTTAATCAAACATACTTCCACATTGAGTCTGTAAAGATAATAATGGAAGATAATTCAATAACATTAATACTACATTATGTACGACATAAACAAATCATCAACAATGAAGCCTCGCGATATACGAGTACTTAATACACTTCGACAGCATCACTTAGGTGTGGTACAATCAACAATGCTAATGTAGAGGAGAATTAAAAAAGCTTTCACTGTTATTTTGGTGGTACATACTACTAGTTTTTGCTCTACGGCTCTACCATCAGGATATCCCACTATGCCCGTATTAAAACGCACATTATTCTTGCCTAGAGGCAAACATTAATATGACTTGGGAGTTAGGTCTCATTGATGAAAACAATGTAAAATTGTTTGCGGAATTTACCAAATATTTGGATTTTAAAGGGCACTGGAAAATATAACACAAATTAGTTAAAAGAGTGAGAGCCCATTTTACAAACTTGGGATTCTTATACGGGGAAGCTATTTTCGTCTCTATACCTACTAGGTGTTAATTTATTTTAATCTGAAGTAATTGAAAAAAAGAAGTCTTCTTTGAGATAACACAGACTTGGATAAGTATCTACCTACTCGTAGATAAGTGTAGACAATTCTTATGGAGAGAAATATATGACTGGGTATTCTTCTTATTGTTGAAAGGTTGATATGGGGATGCGACTTTGGTTTCCTTGGAGACCGATAAACAACCAACTTGTTGCCGTAATTGTAAAATAAGTACATACAGCGTGGCGCACACATGCCCAAAATCTTATTGAAACATAAATGGTAAACTTTCAGCTTTCCGATGAAGCCATTTTTATGGACATTACCATGATTTTAAAGGGTTTAATATCATTTTAAAAGTGTACCTATTCAAAATAAACACCCTATATAAAAACAAAAAGCAATGTTGACTCAAAATAGAAGAGAGGAGATATTATTATAGAGTGGCTGAAGTCTTATTATTTGTAAAGAGTCTACAATACAAACTTATAGTTTGTCTAAGGTGAATAAGTATCAATATTTATTCCTTAGCTTGTTGCTCTTGGTGCTTTATCACAGTACTTAATGTATGATGCATTATTTGTACTCAGGTGTATGTGTAGTGTGTACAGTACACCACACACATGATGTTGTCTTTTATTAATAATATCGCACAAGCATGACTATAGCTTATTATCCATCCACTTTTGATTTTGTTCAGCTTATAAACCGGTATTTTTTGTTTGGTAAGGCGTGTCGGAGCGTTATGGAATATTACAATATATAGTACCAACTTAATACGTAACGTGCTTATACAAAAATATACAAGAGAAATAATAAACATTATGTCCATAATAATCTCAACGCTTTCAAAAATTTCCCTCGGAGACATGTCAATGCTGTAAGCTTTAAAATGATGAATGGATGTAAATAATATCCTATGGTACCTACATTCTACATACTATATCAGGTTTGTGTCTTAACCGTTCATTCTTAATAAAACTCACTAACAATTGTACAGTAAACGCCGTTATTATGCTTAGGTATATTTTTTATTTTGTTCTTTTTCTTATTGAATGATCAAATGACAGATCAAGTTCATCGTATAAACCACGACAGAATAAGAAATACTGCTACTCTTATTTAAGTATTACACTTATCTCATTAGAAGGCAGGAATATTCTTAGCGCTTGCTCTTAAAAAAAAAAGGATCCAGTGTTATATGAGGGACCATCGTCTCTACCTAAACAGACAGTTAACTTTTTCGTATTGCTGAGATAAATTAAAATTTTGCAGTCTAAAATATTCACACTACAATAATTTCAGTGGGAAAATGTACCCACCTCATAATTTTGACCTATAAGGTCAAGTTCAGTAAGGAATCACGGCCATATAACCAATGAACAACGTGGTATCTACCTAATGTCAATACATTACATAATATTAATTAACCACTGTGATGATTGAGTAAATTCTGACATAATGATGTAAATAAATGGTGCAATAATCATTAATAATAATAGGTATCGTCATTTTCAAAAATATCCTCATCCGTTTCGTTCAACAGATTGATTTTAATAATACCTATACCTACTTACATAAAAAAAACAATACAAAAATACTGCAGGATCCGTGTGACGTAATGTGTACCTTATATACGAGAATGTTCCTTAAATACTATATATTATATATTATAATATTTGTTTTTTTTTTAATACAGTAGGTATAATAAAAAGTAATTATTATAATACATTATTATCTAAGTAAAACCATAAAATTCGAGATTATAGATATGAATCATAAAATTTAAATTATTTTTATAAAAATATTTATTTCCCAACAATAGATGCAGACGTAGTACCTATGTAGTTTTAATTTTATGAATATTTTCACGAATCTTTTAGTAATTTATATGGAAATATACTCCACTTATCATAATTACTAATATTTACTTAATATTCTGTTTTGATAATCAAATTTAAATGGCGTTATTAAGATAATTATACCCTAATAAATAACTATTTAATAAGTTTTCATTTTTGTTTTTCTAACCACACATTCCAGAATTCACCCACTTGACATAATTATAGAATTATAAAATAGACCAAAACTATCACTTTTCTATAAATCATGCAATCGTTATCAGCCTGAGACATTTGTGTCCTAACTTTGATTCCTATTTTCATTCCGGTCATCACTGTCAGCTTTAATCACTAAACGGCGCCCAAAATAGTCCAATTATTATTATTTATTTATAAGTACATAGCCTACCTACTTGCCTAGATAATATTATTATATATGCACAGGTTAAGTGATGATAATTTGTATTTTTAACTTGAAACTATAACAATAACGTGAAGAAATACAATAATCTATTAATTTTGTCTATGTTACACGTAATTATAGTTACTATATATTATTATCTTTTTTAAACAATGTTATAATTATTTTACAAGCACAACATTAACCGTGATGTAAACCGTTCGTTAATAATTCACTAATTGTTGCATAAAAACTTAATCTTTCTCGAAATATTCACGACACAATATTATCTGACAACAATTCACAATTCATCAGATGGTTATCGAAGCAATTACAGTGAAACCTCGCTTTACGACTGCCTTGGAATATATCTGTACTTACTTATATCCCTACTGGGAATTACTATGAGAATCAACAACTTCAGTTTCGTGAAAGTGAGTTTTTAGATATGTATCTTATTTTCTATTTTGTATTTTACCGTTAAATATGCAATTTATTAGTGGTCAATTTCACTGGTCATGTCTTTTTCATTCTATGTGGATAGAAACGTTTGGTCATCTTCTATAAGTCCAAGGACACAGAAATAATTAAAGATGTATAAAGACTAATAGAGAGCCCCACTAGTCTTCCTGGATTCCCTCGATGTACTGGAGAATTGCCCCTTGCTCTTTTCATATATTACGAGTATTTCGAGTTTGTGTCGAATGCTCATAGGATATTTATCATATTTTTTTGCGATGAATGTTGTGTGTGTTTTTATATACACATTGCATTCTGGTTACACCATTATTGGAATATACCCTAATGAGTGATGACATAGTAGTGGCAGCCTTAGTATTTCGTTTAATTACAAATCAGTTAGATACTAGTACATACAATGTGAACAAAAAACTAAGTCTTTGAAATGCCTTGGTGAAATATTGTTTCTGTAATGTTAACAAGGTAAATTTTATGTAGATAGGCATCAGGTACCTGTCTAAATAATACATAGTAAAGTAGATACTTCAAATTAATTTGTTTGGGAATTATGGAAACAATGGATTGTATTGTTAAAAGAGTTATTGACATGACTACATGTGTAATTCATGTATTATTAAAATCTATTTAAAGTAACAATAATAAACATTATATGCGTCATGTAATTCTAATTTAACATTTTATAAACTTATACAAACACATATATTAATTTAACGTGGTTCGTAAATAGTAAATTAAATATATTAAAGATATAAGGTGTTCCACCCATGTCACCAATTCATACATCACAATTCACAACAAACTTAAGTAATGTTGTTAGTCGTATATTATTTATCAGGAAATGTGTAAAGTTTGTTTGTCGGCAGAAGTTACCTAGTGAAAGTGCATTTCACCGAGATTATTAACTGATAAGAAATAAAAACTCGAATTTTGTTTAAAATCCACGTACCTACACCAATATTTATGGGCTGGAGTATTCGATGAGTTGGGAATCCTTACATATTTTAGTATGACGCGTAGGTACTAATTCTGCTATGTTCAGGAACACTTTTACTTGGGAGAGCTCTCAGACTACATATTTATTTATTTATTCTTATGTGTCTTAGTAAATAAAGTATATACAAATAAAAAAATGGACATAGTACAGATTATAAAGCATTGTTGTGAACTGAGATTTCTTCTAGTTAACCACAGAAAAAAAATGAAATATAATAAAAAACGAATAAAGTAAGAAAACATATACATACTGTCATACATATGTGAGAAAAAAGAAGAATAAAAAATAAGAAACAGAATGCATACATACATATAGTATTATTATGTGAAAAAAAGTATAATGACAGAGCAAAATCCTGGCTTGGATGGCTATTTTATTAATAATCAAATACGGCACCGGGTACCCCAATACTTCCAGAAAATAGTTTGAAATATCATAAATATTCTCAATTTTATAGACGGTTACATAATTACGAAAATAATATTTTATCAATAAAGTCTTCAGTTATAAATTATCAACTCTAATGGCTTTTGCACAATAACGCTTTGCATAGATCGCAAAGGAAATTGCTGTTCTAGTTTTATTTACATATACATACCTACTACAATTCTTACGAATACTAAGCAGGTAATTATTAATTAAGTTGTAAACGATGCTCTATAAAACTGCTTTGTGCTTACACAACATGTCATCAATGATTCGCTATTTGAGTCTGAAAATTTGATTTTGTAACAGTTTGTATAACATTAAAATTGATAATCACGTTTAATTGAAGAAAGTTTACAAATACTTGGCTTTAGTTTGATATTATACCGACTCCATACAACACTTTGGTGCCCATGAAAATGCCTTAACGCCCTTAGACTGAAAACTCATGAAAATTCAAACCACTAATGCACACATATCTATAGAAAATACTTTTTTTACATATGTAGATAGTTCTATTATAGGATCACATTTGATTGCCGTCAAGCGCAGTCGTGTGTTTGTATCCCTGTCAGTGGCGTATAGAGATTTTCATTTCGGGGGGGGGGGGGGATCCGGTATTTGGGACCCCTTGCCACCCCCCCTTAAATACGCCCTTGATCCCTATACAAGCTTTCCTAATTCAATGTAAAATGTGAATTCTGGTTATAAGTTCGGATATAATGGAGTTTATTATTCTCATTCTTTACACTGGGGGAATCAAGAGATGAGGTCACATACCCTCATCAGTACATTTTATAAACATTTACTTTCGTGCAATGTATTGTCCATTTCCGTATATATTGTACAACAAGCAATGACATATTCAGCGTCCACTAATTACCTACAGTAGGTACATTGTGTCCTCGTCTGCTTACGTATGTATGTTGTCCGTATTTGTAACTTCACATGCAATATTTCAATGTCACATAGCAGTGTGTGTAATGATTCACAGAGTTTGATCGTCTATAAAAAGGGTTTATACGCAAAAAAATGTGGGCATTTAAAATTATTCTAAAAAAAGCATCGAGCAACGAAATCTAATTATGCTGCTTAAAATTTATTTTTTCTACAATGAAATTTTAATAAACACACATATAATGTATAAAAAATAGATTGCAATTAGTATATATGTATTTTAAGAAAAAATAATGAACAACAGTTAGTTATACGGAAATTCTCATTTTCTATTCATAAATGTATTTAAGTAAATATTATTTTAGTATATTTTATAAAGGACGTTTTATTGTTTAGAAAATGTTGTGCATAATGACTTTCTGGTCAAATAATTGTTAGAAAACACATAAACGGATTACGGATGTACCTACTAGATCCTGAAGCAGATAGATATTACAATTAAACAGACCTCTGGCATTCAAATGGGCCAAAATACAAGAAAATCTCTCTTACTCAACTTTATAAACACAAAAATCAACCTCATCATTATTAAAGGTACTTTTGCATTTTATACACAAGAATCACAGTCTCAAATCATGTTTGGAGCTCTAAGGTTAATAAGAAGGCTTATGATGTTCTTCTTAACAATTGACCATTAAGGTTTTACTATTGAAATAATAATTGCGTGCAATTTCCATATGATGAATAACTTCTAATCCTAATATTGAAGACGACTTGATAGATATGTATATAGTTTACCTACTATTAGAGTCAAGCGTCGAGGATGATTTGTTAAGATTCTCGGCAGACGATATCTCCCTTGGCCTCGTTTCCATACTCGACACATTCTTGCACAACACTATGGGACATTGCTCGCCGCACTCATAGCAGGTACTGTACTGGTACTACATATAGGTAGGTGCATACTGCATTACCACTTTGCTTATTACATCAAGTAGCTGTACAACCAAGCCTCCTAATTTACGGATGTAATAAAGCCATTTCCTCGATATTGAAATATATTTTTGATCTGTCTCTTACATTTCTCAACAAGACGTGTCAGGCACTAACGGATCCAGGGGAGGCTAGGGGGCTGAACCCCCCCCCCCCCCCCCCAAAAACCATCAGTGACCACATCATGACCTCCATCATGACCTCCTGCATTCTGTGTCACAAAAAAATTTCGCCTGCGGCGCTATTTCCCATGCTATATCAAGGTTTTGAATTTTGGTACCCCCCCATAGTTCCGAAGCTGGGGATGCCCATGTTTACATCACGACAGACACGATATCTTGTCTTATACGATACAACCAGATGCGTTACCTAGATAAAAAGACAAGCAGGTTCATTATTTCACATTTTCTTAAGAAAAAATCTATACTCGTACAATTTGAACGCCACCTGATTCGATATAGAGTAGGTACAGGTAAGGTCCATATTTTTTATTTCCAAGATATTTTATAATGAACATTTTTTAAAAGATTCTGAGGGTTAACCATGCTTATGTAAGTATAATTACATTTTACACGTAATTTACTGTCGGATTAAAAAGGTAGGTAGGTATCTCCTGAATCTCATAATGAATGGGTTTATCGCAATGTTAATTGTTAATGACATTTGTTTAATCAATTTGGGTACATTTAAATTACTCTGCGGTTACAGAGAAATTTATGCGAATGGCTTACCCATAATTCACCCCAGGTCTCAGACCAAACCGACCAACCAATGTCACAAGGACCAAAGTTCGAAAAAGGGAAATTTAAAATTATTTGTATACTGTTAAGAAAATAATATGTACCGAACTTTACCTCTTTCATTCTTGCAGCACAACACCACAATACAATATGATGAACTCTATATATGTATGTACTAATATACCATCCCACTTAATATTCTAGAATCCGGGTTCTAGGATGCTGCTTTAATTTAAATCTATTTAACATTATTATATGTAATGTGTCTGTCAGTGGCGTATATAGGATTTCATTTCGGGGGGGGGCCAACTATTATTTGACTTAGGGGGGGGTGGAGGCAACAAAAATTTGAACGTAGGCGTACAGCATAAAAATTATAATAGCGCTGCAGGCGCATTTTTTTCGTGAATTTTAGTGAAAAAGGTCGACTTTTAGGTTGATATTAATATTGTGTGCAGAAAAAACAAAGAAAAATAGCGCCGCAGGCGAATTTTTTTTGAATAATGGGTGAAATGATGAACTTGAGTAGCTTTCATGTTTTAAAATAACGTTTTTTTAAGAATTGTTCAACATTTCGGGGGGGGCCCGGGCCCCCTCGGCCCCCCCCCCCTATATACGC
The DNA here is from genome assembly GCA_963576895.1 of Ceraclea dissimilis. Taxonomy (NCBI): domain Eukaryota; kingdom Metazoa; phylum Arthropoda; class Insecta; order Trichoptera; family Leptoceridae; genus Ceraclea; species Ceraclea dissimilis. The sequence continues at coordinate 12,529,923 of OY756358.1, read as the reverse complement.
CACTGGTGTCTGTAGATATACTCGTACATATATATTACATGTAATTACACAACTCGTATAAATATAGTTACCAATAAGTCATGTACCCTTTGCATAGTTATTATGGAAATGCACGCATTAATTAGAATTAAATAATTATTCAATACATATCCTACCATACAATTGTTACACCACTGAGTCACTGCACTAAGTTGTACATTATTATATAAGCTTTGAAATAATCTTAGGAATGTACTTAATAAAAACTTTGGTATAGCTGGCGTTCTCCGGGTAAATAAATTGGCATCAAGAATAAAAAAAACGATATATATTACAGATTTATATTTAAAACGAATAAATATAAATAATTAGAACATTTATGTCTCTTTATATCACACCTTCGCTCTGTATCACGCATCAAATCAGGTGATAACCACTTTGCCGCATTTAGTAAGTCCTTACTACTTAGGTATGTAAAATGGAGAAAAATAACAAATCGCATTATCACATCATTGACATTAACGACAAATGATTTTTCTCTAAAAAAAGGAATTTCGTGCACTTCAATTAAATGAATTTTAATTGAAGCAATCAGTTTGTAATTAGTTAGGCAATGCACAATTATTATAATGTGATGTCAGAGCCGAAACCAGGGCTATAAGGCGATTAGGTATTGACCTCAGGCGTACGAGATTTCGCTGAGAGCTCTATGGAGCAGCTATCTGGTACTGGTACCTCTGAGTCTATACTCTACTGTATATAATCACACTTACAAAATATTATACATAATATGAAACACGTTTCTAGACATTTGCATGTTTAATTTGTCTCTTCCAAGGCGATAGAGTTATTAGAATTAGGTACTCTATCTGATTCTGCAATAAGATGATTATTACTAAAGTTATTATTTGTCTATTCGTTATGGGGTGGTGATGGGTCACGAAGTATTTAACGTTAAATTAGTATTATTAACATTCAAAAATAATCATTGCTATACTAATAATAATAATATGTATTGCGAACCTTGAAATACATAGTTCTATACGAATACCTAATATGAAAATGGCACCTATTACATGCATTGCATTATATTTTACTACTATACATACCAATTATACATCAACCACTACTGTAACAAATCTTGCACAACACAATACATCTTCTAACTCTGAGTTGTTAGTTCATTGTACTCGTACTAACATCAAACATTAACCTGAATAATCTCCACAACTTATACTTACATTGTAGGTGCAATATCTTTATCTGGTTAAAGCGCTATGGAAGAGGAAAATACTACTTGGAAAATACTACAGAATAGTTTACAGAGTTATAGACACTGCAGAGTTTATACCATAATTACGTGTATTTTTGCAAATTGCAATAGTGAAATAGGTAGGCACTTCCTTAGAAAACAGTTACATACACATAACATATTATACTTTTTTCCTATCACTCAAAATGTCTAGGCATAATAAGCAAATAACAATATCGTAAAAGGGGGTGGTCGGTGGTAGAGGTTCGCAGGAAATAAATTATGTTTGAGCTAAAAAGTTTGCATTTAATAATTTTTTTATTTATATATCTACGGCATAAGCCATTTACATTTCATTTAAAATATCGGTGTTCAGTTTTACTAAATTTACAAAATTCTATATATTATATCATATTTTTAATATTTGTTTGTTTATTTTACACAATATATGCCTACCTACACAGAGGCCTCTATACAGGGTGATTGGTTCCGCTGTTCAGATATTTTGAGAGGTGATAGAGGGTGTTTTGAAACGTAGATCTGCCAAAGGGATGTCATCCCAATTCTTAAGGGTTGCGGAGTTACACCCTTTTAAAAAAATTCCACCCCCGACATCGACCACCATCACATTTCACTGAATAACTCTGATTCTATGGGTCCAAAATTAATAAAAAAATATTTTTATGTCTCGTAATAAAACAAGCTTTTAATTGGTGTCAAAAATATTTAATAATAATAATAATAACTTTGCTAAAATTAAACACAAAAACAAAATTTCATTTTTTTTGTTGAAAGTTTTGACAGTTTTAATTTATTTTTCAATAAAAACTATAATTAACTAGTACTTTTTTTTCTTTTAATAAATACATTAGACACTTATGAATAAAAATGCTGAACATTATCTATCCATATTTTGAACCAGTTTTTCAAAATCTTCGATTTTATAACTACATATTCAATAAAAAATTACTTCTTCGCTACTGACTACCTGTTTATTGTAGTTACGTAGTACTAAAAGAGGTATAATCAGTAGCGAAGAAGTAATTTTTTGTTCAATATGTAGTTACAAAATCGAAGATTTTGAAAAACTGGCTCAAAATATGGATAGATAATGTTCAGCATTTTTATTCACAAGGGTCTAATGTATTTATTAAAAGAAAAAAAAGTACTAGTTAATTATAGTTTTTATTGAAAAATAAATTAAAACTGTCAAAACTTTCAACAAAAAAAATGAAATTTTGTTTTTGTGTTTAATTTTAGCAAAGTTATTATTATTATTATTAAATATTTTTGAGATCAATTAAAAGCTTGTTTTATCACGAGACATAAAAATATTTTTTTATTAATTTTGGACCCATAGCATCAGAGTTATTCAGTGAAATGTGATGGTGGTCGATGTCGGGGGTGGATTTTTTTTAAAAGGGTGTAACTCCGCAACCCTTAACAATTGGGATGACATCCCTTTGGCAGATCTACGTTTTAGAACACCCTCTATCACCTCTCAAAATATCTGAATAGCGGAACCAATCAACCTGTATAAGAGTATTAGGTCGGTATATAAGAATGTTTTAGCTATTGATATACAGTGACCTTTGCGTAATGCATCTATTATATAACAATGTATGTATGTGACATTATGTAAGCTATGTATATACGACGACATGTGATAAATAATAAATTAAACATCGATACACATCTGTTTCTGTTAATAATATGAATGTCATAACTCACCTAAGTGACAAATCAAATCCAAGTGATTCAATGCATCGACAGTAAAACCCGTTTCGCCTTTTATCATATGAATCGAATGGTGTAGCAAAAGAAGATTCTTCCCGGTTGGGTTAAAAGTGTTAAAACCCATTTCTTAGACAATTCTGTGTTATCGAAAATTCTCAAAACATAGCCAAGTACTCGTAGACCGTCTCATCTTTCCCAAATATAAAGTAGATTGGTTAAAGTAAAATTATTTTGAATGTCGATTGGTAAGCATTTGAGCTTTGAAGTTAGATATGCCAGCATCTAAATAAAAATGTTGGGCCCATGTGTACTAGACCTTGAACTTGCAGATTACAATGTTTAGTTTCTATGTACTTAGCTATATGGTGACAAGTTTTATAATCATTATGTAGAAAGCAGAGGTGGACAACACTCAAGGTATTGTAATAGGATTTTTAGATATACACATGCGTATAGCATGGTGTACTAAACTTAGATTGATTATTTTGTATAAATGTAGTCTGGAAATAAAATTATAAACCTTACTAAGGATTGATCGTAATTCGTATCTATATATTCATACTTCAACGGAGATAATGAGATAGCACAAGACCATCAGGATATACTCATAGGTAGGCACAAAAATATATCGTACATCCATGGTCCCCGATGCTTACGATAGAGAAGATATATGTATTATCATAAAACCGAAATATACAAGCAGGTAGAAATGAATTGTTCATTTTCTGACATTAAATTTACTGAACGCAATTTATGATTTCTCTTGCTCCACGATTATACTGGCTCCGCGAACCTGATGGTGGAATATTTAAGTAGTTTTTCACCTTGTACCACTAAGTCATTGATCTTGTTTTATTCAAAACAAAAATATCGAATTCAAAGATAAATTCCTGAATAAAATTAATTTAAATCTTAAAACACAATCGTACAATCACAATATAAATCAAGTCCCTTTTGCTGACCAGACAGACACAGACGACAATAATGTGTTTTATAGAGGGTCCCATATAAACAAGTCGTAGGCGTAGGAATATTATATTTCTTGTATTGATTAAATTACGTTTAATAAAAATAAATGTGGGTACCTACCTAATCGTAACATAACCTTCTGCAAAACGTCTGCTAAAGAAAAAATATATTGAGATGTTTAAAAAGATATTAATAATATTACATTACACTGGTGCCTATTATACTGTCTGCAAAGATGTTCCACCAAGGTTAATATGCGAGGAACTATAATCACAATATTAAGATTTTTTGTATTATAAGATTTAATTAATATAACGAAACAAGTACACCTTGAATAGGACAGAATAATAATTGACTACAGATGTGAGCCATTTAATAGAGTTCAGGTTTTTATTATTATCATCAACCAATGGTGTCATTGAACGAGAAATTCACTATAAATAATAGCTACTTGTCTATATAAATATATTAACGTCAAAGAATGTGTCAAACATCAGACTTCTTCTTTAATAAGAATGTAAGAGCAAAAACTACATACCTAATAGTATTTAAAGAAACAATAAAAAATCCTATAGTGGGTATACCGGGGTGTTGGAAAATCAGTCATAATTAGATACTGCAGTGGAGGTAATATTATATTTTAGAGCATGATATAACAACAACAAGGGGAACTCTCAGAACACATGTATTATGATTTTAAATAAAGGTAGCATTGAATCTTGGCTCTGTTAAATGTTGGCTAAGATAAATCTAATATTTCTTACGATTACAGAGAGAAACAACTTTACTGTAAATACAAAACAACACGTAACATATTACAGTGGTTGCATAAAAACCTAAAATCCAGGCGCAACGAAAGACCGTCAGGCACAGAAGTTAATTTGTTCATGATAATGACGCTGTTAAATATAATGTCTATAATATTAAGTTCAGCTAATATAAAGGAGAGGTTCTTTCTTTGCATACATAAACTATGTATACAGATTGTGTCTTGAAAATATTCAGTAACAATTCAATATAATTTTGATTGTAATATATTTTTGGTCATGATCAATAGATAGGTAGGTAATATAGTATAGTTAAGATTCATCTGGCATTGAGAATATTATTGTTAATTTCATTGTGATCTACATAATAATATAGTAACATTATACATTAATATTCGTTCATCTCTGGGTGAACTGGTTTAGTTATTGATATTTTTATTGCATACTCGTATTATTTTTTATGTACATAGTTGAAACAACTATCACCCATCGGGATCATCTTTTACTTTCAACAGAAGCCCTTGAAGTGGCTCCGGATATTATATACGGATACCTACTTAAATAGTTAATAAAATTATCATCGATCGTGTTTTAGTTATAGCGTCTTTAATATGAAGCAATAATTAGGTATAATAATTATTGTCATAATATAATATTTATTCACTCACGCAGTGATTGAACATAATCACAACGACAATATAAACTGGTCTCTATGTACGTATGTAGGTGCACAATGCAAATCTAACTTTTGTAGAAGTTTTCAGAGTGGATCTTAGTCATTTTTTCAATTATTAATTGATAATTATTTATTGTTTTGGTTTCAGGACCAAAGGAGTTCGCGTACAGAGGCCACAACTATTTCTTCAGTGACCATGTGCCACATCTGAAGGGACGTAAAGTCGATTGGTTGGACGCCAGGAATATTTGCAGAGAATACTGTATGGATCTCGTTTCGATGGAAACACAAGAGGAAAACAATCTTGTCTTCAGAGTTATACAACAAAGTAAGATATTTAACGTATATTATTGTATAATATTAAATACAAAAAAAATGAAAAACGGGGATAATAGGTACGCCTTCAAACGAGGACTTTTTGTAGAAATACCTAATGTAAAACTCTGAAATTCTAAAAAATTAATTCGCACGTCAAGTTATTATGTCTTTGATTGCATTGTGTGAATTGTTGCCTTCATTTGACTTCTCGTGGCATAGTTCATTTTATTTAGGCAAATACAATAGGTAGTAAACAACAAGAACAATCTTAAGCATATTCACATATTGGAAGGTGTATACAACATATTTTCTTCCAACCAGGCCATACCACATTAACAGAAATTTGTAAATGTGCGCTTTGCATAAAATATGGAAATACATGAAATATTTTGATTGTGCTTAATAAATTAAATATCATCCAACATCATTATATTTTATGATTCTTCCTAAATTATGATTCTTATGAAATAAAATATATTTTAATGTCCTTATAATTTATTACGTTATATACCGGCCTATGTTATACTATTTTAAAATACATATTATTTAATAAATAATTAAGTAATTATGGCTGTGGTTGACACTGTAAAACAGAAGGTTACCTAAATGCAAATATTAAACTTAATTTGTGGTGAAAATTGTTGGATCTGTAATAAAAAATAATGAATAATTACCTAGATGACACACTACCGATCTACCATGGAATGGATTGGCATTTACTACGTGTATTATGTAGATCATTTGTAGATATTTCACTCAATTACATCACATGGTAATAAGACATTAGAATGAGAGTGATTCTCGTGGAGGTCTCCATGTGGTTATATTACCTATAAATGACATGAAATATAAATTTTTTATTTTTATTATTGGCCTAATAAATCAAGGTTGCGCTACGGAATTTTTACTATCCATATTTGTCTCTACAGAGAAAAATACATTATAATATAGCATGAAGCACCTGCTTTACGACAATCTTTGACCATTTTCTAAACGTGGTATGTTTTTCATACAAAAAAAATACATTAGGTACTAGTCCTCTGAAATGGGAAACCAATACCAACCTGTTACACATTTTCATTGATAATGGCAGAAAAAGAATCAATATCGTTCGTTATATATAAAAATTTCTTGATTTTTATATTCGGTATCCTTACGTTGTGTAACATGGTGTTGTATTTTTCAGACGATGCTCCATACATCTGGACCAGTGGAAGACTGTGTGACTTCAAAGGATGTGAAAACAGAAGAGATTTAGTGCCTAAGAACATTTTGGGATGGTTCTGGTCTGCAAACAGAGAAAAGATTTCCCCAACCTCTCAGGTAAACTCCAAATATCTGTCTGTCAATAAATAATTGTTAGTGCAATAACATACCTGATATTCCTCTATCATGTAGGCAAGTTGTTCATACATAGTATTAGGTCTCTTGTTAGTTTAGTAGTCTCCACTTGAAGAGGTTATTGTACAAACTGTATGATAATTAGTACCTACCTACATTGTATTTGAAAAGAGTTATTTATATTAGAATGACATCCACCAAAATTGCATGTGTTGGAGAACCTTGAAAATTTTCAACTTCCTCGTCTTATTCGCCATTATTGTCATCATAGTAATTACCAAAGTGTCATTAAAATGCCCCGATAAATAAAATTACCTATACTAGAAATACATGTACAGTTTTTTGCAGTTGGTAGGTACTACCAACATATCTACCTATTAGGTAGGCTATATAATATTACTCAATTTACAGGTTTTCCATTTAGGTATAAGATAGCTATATACCTGCGGTCAAACTTTACGGGGGTCCAAGACGTTTTATGGTTATTAATAATCATCACAAGATCCCATGTCCAAGTATAGCCAAAGTTAACGTTAAAAATAATTTAGTCTCCTTTATTTCATTCAAATCGTACCTACCTGACTACGTAATCATCAAATTAAATAACAGTCAATAGATATAATGTGATTTTGTTTTATATTTTAGGTTCCTCTTGGTTGGGGATACAACCCATGGAGTCAGACAGGACACAAGAAGATCCGCCAACCTGATGATGCTGAGTTTGACATCAATGGAACTCACGAGTCTTGCCTCAGTGTGCTGAACAATGTCTACAATGACGGCATTGCCTGGCATGATGTAGCTTGTTACCATGAGAAGCCATTTATATGTGAGGACTCTGATGAGTTACTTCAGTACGTCGCAGCAACTAACAGAGGCATTCGCCTTTAAACCTGTTTATACCTAATTTAAAATCATTAATATTTTTTTATCAGTTTTTTCATAACAATATCTTCATGAAGAGTAAATCCTCAACAAAACTCTAATCAAATAATTTGTACACAATCATGATACCAAATACTCAACAAACTGAGATAGGTCAATAATAAAGGTAGATTTATCTCAGAGTATCTTTCAGTCAACTCAAACATCACACCTACAAGTTAGAGCTCTGCAGAAAACCCTTCATCTGGGATATTTTCATAACTCGGGTTAAACTGTTTAATTTATTTTTAGGCTTTTAATACTTACCTATATAAACGTGTACGTATATTTTGTAAAATAAAATCTATTATTATAAGTAAATGTGTGTTGTTATTGTTTTGTTTGTAATTAATACCTATAACTGTACCCTGTTATTTAGTACATATAGTACCTACTTTATTATTCCTACGCCTACCTGATCAAACAGCAACCAATATCATGACCCATTATTTTAGAAATTAGGCCTAAGATCACTCGCAAACGAGTGGAGGGCCTTAAATAGAATAAAAAAAAAAAAAAAAATTAGAAATTATCAGTGGCAGATTAAGACATCCGGGGGCCCTACGCAATACAGATTTTGGGGGTCCCGCCCTAATGTAGCCCCACATATAATGATCGGAAAACACAAGTGGTATGTGGTGATTTAATCTATCATTTTTACTGTTTGTGACGATCCTATAATATAATGGTGATATAGAAAAATCAAAGGTGCCCTTGGAGCGATTTTATCGCTAAACGGCGCCCAAAGAGTCCAATTATTAGTAGCATTAACAGAATAGCGCCGAAGGCGATTTTTTTTTTAGATTGATGGAATTATTGAAAATGTGTTATTACTATGTTTATAACATTTTTTTAAATATACGAGTATTGTATGATGGGTGCGCTATGCAGTTGCATACCTCGCGTACCGCTTAAGGGCTTGGCACCAAGAATGACGTCACACTCTTTTCCCACGGCATTAAGGTTCAAAATTGCGTGACAATCGCATGATAAAATGGTAAAAATAGCGTTTCTTTTCATTATTTGGGGTTAATTTAGCGTCTATCAAAAAACTTTTACGGTTATTCCCTAGATTTTAATGCATATTATCAGTACAAGAAAAAAAAATTACTCCGCGACTTTCGGGAAACGAGTTTCCGTCTTTCGGAAAAAAGGTCTGAGGTGTTTTTAAATATTTTTTTTTGCGAAATCTATACAAGATATAATAAATCTATTACGGTTATTCCCTAGATAAAGGTTCAATGCATCTACGCTATTTTGTTCCAAAGCATATTTAATGATGGTTGTCGAGATAGAAGGTCTCCCGTTTTTAGAAATTTTTGAAATGTCGGTATGCATACTCTTAACTCTCCACTGGTTATAGTTGGAATGAATTGGAGGAACAAAAATATAGTAATTATTTTTCCAACTAAGAAAGCTAATTAGAGTCACAAATCAGTGGACAGCAGGACAGGCAAAAGAGAAGAAGAAGGCAGTTCGAGGTAGAGCATACGATCATTTGAAAAAACTGTAACCAGATCCGATCTTGGGTGTACACTTATACAGTATGGGCAAACTTCGAAGAGAGAAGAAACAACATTACTTGATTAATTAAACTTAATCACAGCCGTTAAATATTATTTAAATGCGATCATAGACGTTTAATTTTTTCGCTCAGTTTTCATATTATCGAATGAAAAGAGAAAGCGCGCATTCAAAAATGCTTGAGAGGAGCAGAGGGAGTGCGCTGGCCCATGACTGGCCCTAAAACCAGTGGCGGATCCAGGATTCATTTTGGGGGGAGGGGGGCTGAGGGTCGGTTTCGCCGAGCTATGTCAGTAAATAAATTAATTTTTGTGTTAGGGGGTATGTGGGTACTGGGATTTATGTTCTTTAAAGAAAAAAACGCATTTAAATAAGTAGCGCCGCAGGAGATTTTTTTTTAGAAAATGTCTGAAATACTGAACCTGCTTGTCTTTCTATAGTTGGTAACGGGAAAATGAACTATGAATCTACATTTATAACAATGTGATGTTATAAAGTTCATCAGGACATGAACCGCGCCACATACGTCGAGCTGAAGAGAGCTGCGGGAGATAGAGAAGAGTGGAGATCAAGATCTAGGAATTTGCTGCAAACCAATCCACATGATTAAAACTAGAGAAGAAGAAGTCATGATTCTTGATCAGCTGACAGTGAGAATATGGGAAATACAAGGCAATAATGTGATGATCCATCATTCTTCCTGAATACTGAGAAAATATTGCACACATTTGGTCTGTGTTGAGAAAAGTATTTATATTGGGGATTAAAAAATACCAAACAGTATTTCCTTTCCATCTTATTGCAGAACATATAAGTACTTACCTACTCTTACGATATAGAAAAACTACAATAGGTAGCCAAAACGCAACACGAGATGAGTACCTACCTATAGTCTACTTGTCTAGTACCAAACCAAGTGAAACTTATAGCAAGTGCGGAAAATGACCATTTTTAAACTTTTGGCGCCTAATCATAATCAGGCGCATGCGCATACTCTCGGAGTTGTCGATGATTTAGCTTGCATTTTGTCTACAAATTTCTGTCGCTAAGTTGGCCTCCCTTATTTTTGTCTATTGTTGTTTTTGTCAACACAGCTGACTGTCATTTTGCTTTGCTTCGCAAGTCGAAAACACAATACGCCTAATTTCTCCAAATGTTTATCAAAATAATGAGTGCTATTACTCCGACGATTGTTTAATTAAGAACAGTATTGATAATGGATGCCATGTTTGATATTGCTTATTTGAGCCAAGATGGAGCTGCTGCAGAACCAAATGATATTCCGTTAACAAAGGAGCCAGTCTGGATATTGGGAAGGAAATATAATGCTATACAGGGTAATCCTTTGTTATCACTATTAGCCACACACCTTGATTTCATTATTTCGCATTCATAGTTAGCTTCTTATGCATTAATTATAGTATTATTCTTTTCATTTTTATTCCCTAGTTTGTGTATGTTGTACCTACCATGCTAGTACAAAAACCTATTGTTTTACTGTACCTATGATAGTGAACCCTCTATATGTAATAATTATTTATTGCTGTGTATGCTTAGGATATTGTCTATATCATTATAAATGTTTGTAGATATTGAGAAGATTCGGCGTGACATAACTTCCATAATCTGGTTAACATACAGAAAGGGATTCATTCCAATTGGAGACGATGGATTAACCACAGATAAAGGTTGGGGATGTATGCTAAGATGTGGTCAAATGGTTTTAGCTCAAGCACTTGTCAGAACACACTTGGATGTAGACTGGTGCTGGAATATGGAGACAAGGGATCCAACTTATTTAAAAATAATACAGAGATTTGAAGAAAGACGTCAAGCTCCTTTTTCTATTCATCAAATAGCTCTTATGGGATCCTGTGAAGGGAAAGAAGTTGGACAATGGTTTGGTCCTAACACAGTAGCACAAGTTTTAAGGTATACAAAATGTATTTTACATTTTAATACTGGTGGCCCTGTTACACACATTGTACATGCACACATCAAACTAATTATTGATAATACTAAAGACTAAAGCTTGCAATATTACCTCGATAGATTGAAACTGAGGTGCAAGTCTCTAATCATTTCATGGCAAATATAGTTTAGCTCTTGAATCATGAGCGTGTTTATTTGTTGTCACTAGTGGTGTTAGTAATGAATGCAATTTAACCTGATTATGATTTTTCATTTTAGGAAATTAGTTGTTTATGATAACTGGAGTTCTCTCGAGATCCACGTGGCTCTGGATAACACTGTTGTAAAGGATGATATTCGTTAGTAAAAGTCTTCAATATGATAATAAATAAATGCATTTTAAAACATTGTTTGCCACTCTGATGTAATATTAATTTAATGAAAATAAAATTTCAGGACAATTGTGCGTTGTTAGGAAAGACAGGAAGGGCAAGAATAAAAAGTCGTCATCTAAAGATGTTGAAACTAGTCGTAGTTCAGACGAGTGGAAACCTTTGCTACTCATTGTCCCATTGAGGCTTGGATTAGATGAAATTAATCCTATTTATGTAAATGGTTTAAAGGTTTGTAGAAAATATTTACTGCAAATCATTCCAGTAATTCCACATTATACCAGTAGTGTCCAACCCGTAGCTCGTGAGCCCCTGGTAGCACGTAATCTATATTTTAGGCAGCCGTAAACGAAAAGACTGATAAAAGAATTGTATTACGTGCATTAGACATTCACAAATATTCAAAAATCGATGTGAAAATCCATTAAATTACAATTGACATAAAAAAATTGCCAGTGGCGCTGATCTACTTATGTAGAATAGAGAATGTAAGACAAGTAAAACAAGGCTTGAGTAGTTAAGATTGAATTTAAACTGGGTGCCACCCACGAACCATGGCGGTAGTTTCAGTAGCTCTTGGTGCTAATTCGGTTGGACACCACTGCATTATACTGTGTAGAAATATTGATTTTTTATTAATAACATTATTTTGTAGAAATGTTTCTCAATACCTCAGTCTTTGGGTGTAATTGGAGGCAAACCTAACCAGGCTTTATATCTCATTGGATGTGTCGAAGAAGAAATGATCTATTTGGATCCTCACACCACACAGAAGGCTGGATATGTGGAGGTGATAATAATTATTATTAATAATTATAGATTAGAAGCTATTATCAACTGGTGCTGTATTTTGGGCAAAATAATTCAGCAGAGATGAATCCAATAATTACCTACTTTGTTTACTTTACTTATGTGGCGTTTATCTTTTCTCTATATTCTAATTTAATATCATATTAATTACAGAACAAATTGACAGATGAACAAAAAGAGACGGACGCCTCATACCACTGTAAATACGGTTCTAGAATACCCATTCTGTCTATGGATCCTTCTGTTGCAGTTGTAAGTATCTGTGGCTGCATACATTTACATTCATTCAGTCTTACGGGTCAGAGCAAGATGTAACGTGGACCATCTCCATGAAGAATAAACTTATTGAAAGATATCAATACTTCACAAGTACCATCTTTATTTCTGTCACATAATAATCACAGTTACACCCCTAAAATATTACCTGTGATAAAATGTTATATAGGTACTAACCTAGAATCTTATTGTGTTATAATAATATATAATTTTAATTCTTTCTCAGTGTTTCTTGTGTAAGACACATAACGAGTTTGAAGATCTCTGTAAAGAATTGGAGTCGACTGTCATGCAGGAGAGTCAGCCATTGTTTGAGATGTGCGATGAGCGACCTAAGCACTGGGGACCCAATAATGAAGACCTAGAAGAAGCTCTGGGAGCCACAGCTTTGAATGGTAAATGTCTTACAAGTTATTTTCAAATCTTGTATCGGAATAAAGTACATCTTCCAGATTTCCATCAATGTGCTATGATGTAATTACATATATGCATATCTGATATATCATTATTTTTCTTTCAGATTTTGATGACTTGGACAGACAGTTTGATGATTCTGATACAGAATTTGAAATACTCTAATGATGACATAACTTTAACTAGCATTTTTATATATTACGTATTACATATTTACTAAAGCATAATTGCGCTTTATGTGTGTTATACAATATATTAAATGTGTTTATAATTGTGGCGTGTTTATATAATTGCGAAGTATGGTGGAAAAGGTAACACCCTGTCGGCAATGTTTATAGTTTTATACTTTACATTCTATTTGGTTTTCTGTCATTATGATATTGACATTAAATATGTAGTAAACTAAAAAGAAATACATGTGGAATGCTGTAATCCACAAAACACATTTGTGTAATATAATCTTCATTATTTGATAAATCTTAGCAAGAATAATAAAAAAAATTCATTGTTGTTAATCATATTTGTAAAAAAGTTGCAGTTGTACATTTATGGGTGATTAGTTTTGCGCTATCTTGTATGATTTAATTCAATCTATGCATTGTGTCAAGTGTCTGCAGTTTGAATGACTAACAGTAAATAATTTATAGTATAAACATAATAATATGATTTCAATCATTTGTATTTTGTATATATATTTTGTGATAAAATATTATTTTTCACATAAGTACATATCGTTGTCGTGGAGGTGAAGAAAGCTAACCCACAAGTGGTTAGTTTCGAGAAAACGGGCTTTGAAGTTTTGGAGTCGTATTTCTCAACACGATTTTTACGTATATCTACGGTGTTATTGAACAGATCTTGATGAAATTTTCACACAATATTATAAGCATAATTATTTATTAAATACATTAAAAAGTGAATCAATAACTATTGTAACTTCGGAGTAATTACGTATTTTGTGGCTTAGCTGATTTCACTTCTATTCAGATAACTACGCTGCGTGTGGTGGTGAATAAAGCTAAGCCTCATAGATCGTGTTTTTCACCGTTATTTCTTTGTATTGTGAAAGAGCAACTAAGCTGAGCGTGGTGGTGAAGTAAGCTATGTGAGCCATTTAATCAATATTCATTTGTAAGCAGAAAATTATTTTATTAAATGAGACATTTTATAAACTATGCCTTTATTCTAATACCTAATAACTATGCCTAATAATTATATTTGCGCCTTAGAGCAGGAGTCTCGGTCATGATTCATGAATCACATCCATCCTTCTGTAGTGAGAGAAACTCTGCCTTGACATCCTACACAGCGTGCTGGCTAATTTTAAAGCAGTTTTAAACACTAGGTACCATTTTATTTGTTTTATTTTAATAAGTGGGATTTAATGTGTCTTGCAATCTATAAGATTTATTGCATTCCCTCAGTTTGCCTATGTTGTGACAACCAATCTAGAGCAGCCGCTACATTTCTAGACCTCTTACGAAGTTTAGGACTCCGAGGAGGTCAAGGGTGAGAAACGATTCTACCTCCATCTGGTGTCTACCTAAAGTCCTCAACCTCATGTATTATACAGTACCTATAATATAAGACGGGAGAAAAATCCTCATCACCTTCTAACGGAGTGTGATCTTAAAGTCCCAGTTTGTGGAGGCACTCCCTGTGCCTCCACAAGAGGTGTGAGGTTAATTGTATGCATCTTTCCATAGCAAGACATGTCTGCCTGGAAGACTCTTGGGAATCTACCCATCGGGTCCGAGTATTTGGTCAGTAGTCCATAAACTCATGCTTCAGTAGACTCTTCTCTATTTGAGGGTATCCCTTTAAAGAGATTTTATGAAATTCTATTTCCACTCTTTCGTTGTATCCAGTCACTCAACTATTTGGAACAACCCTGGTTTTTCATTTTATACGAGCGTATTTCTAGAAAATTCTGTACCTATTACAAAATTTGATCAATTTTGGGATGAGCATCCAAATACGTTTTTTATAGTTTTAATCACAATTTTTTGCCTAAATATCTTATAAAATACAACAATGGATCATTGAATAATTAAATAGCTAGATAATAATGATAGAAATCCACATCACTGACACGTACCCAATAAAAATATTTATTACTCGGATCGTTCCTGTATAACATTCAGCATCAAATGAATGGTATTGAGTAAATTGCAATTTGATTATAAGATTATAATTTCCACTATTTCTTAATTATTGGGCTTTATAATCAAGTTAGGTACATACCTAAATGATAAGTGGCAAGTTAAAAAATATACCTAAGTGGGATTCAAAAATATTTTTTATTATTTGTTAATTTAAAATTACTTAATCAATTAAGAATTATTAATTATAATAATTCTCGATGTGTAAATTACCTACTTAATAATGAATTTTTATTTGCAGAAATAATATTAGAATTTATTATTGAAATACTTAATCAAATTATTTTCGTCATGATAATACTATATCAATAGAATGACTATTGACTTAAGTAGGTAGTATTATTACCTAATTATAGTTTTTACGGTGGTCTTTCATAAAAGAACCCAACACATGTTGACAAAAACTTCATTTTTAGGTACCCGTACGCCACCCGATAATAAACCATTGTGCACTACTATAATGCAGACAATAAAGACCTCTCATAAAAAATACAATAACGTCCAGTATCGTGTAGCGGTGTTGTTGTTTTTGAGTATTGTATTGTAGTACCGCTACTTTAGTTTCGGGGAATAAATAACATCTGTATGCCACTTAGCTTATTTCACCACTATTCAAAATCGGACAGATCGGAGAATGTAAAGTGAGCTATGCGTTTTAACTTTCTTCACCACGCTAATAACTTTATGTAAATACACTTAGATCATACCACTATTATTAATAAAATCAATATAATTAATCAAGATATCGATCAGATCTTTTCACCACTGAAAATTTGAACCTTTCTGAACAATATGGTGTAAAAATCTCATTTTTCGAAATTTGTGGCTTAGCTTTCTTCACCTCCACGGCAACGATATTATAATTCTGACCAATTAAATTTGCGATTTTGTCATCTCACAAAGTGCATAATATTTTTAGGTATAAAATAATATTTCACTGTAAATGAGTGTGTGAATGCTTGTTGTTTGTATTGTAGTAACTACATTTTTTATCATAAATCCATATGTTTAAATTAGTGTATCCAGGGCAGGAGCAGGGATTTCAGACCCCAAATCAAAACCAGCAAACCATCTCAACCTTCTGGCTACATCCGCCACTGCATATGAATTACATTTTTACAATTAAAAACATTTTTTTTGTGTTTTATAAAATATGTACCTAATTAAAGTAGTGTGTTTTTTTATTTATTCCTTTTCTGGATTATGAGGAAGTTGTCAGACATCATAGTATTTGATCATAGTACTGGAAAACAAAACAATCTGCGCTGCAGCCTATCCCACAAACCACATAATCTTACACACATTGCTTTGGGATTCAAATATGTAGTTGGAAGAGATAAGTGAACAGGAAACACAAAGATAAATCAATATTTTTCTTTATTCACATAAATCTCACAACAATAAATAATATAATAACTGTATTTATTTACAATGGACTAAGTTTGGCACACAAAAGCAGAATTTGAAAACAAATATAATATAAGAGAGATATAACAATAAAATCCCACTAATGTGCAGAAGTGTGATAAAATATATGACCTGATTTCTCTACTTTGCACACAAATTTGAGTTTCTTCATCTGTTTCACTAAATTTTAGTAATACAACTACCGTTTCCCACCATTCTGATTTCTGTACTTGCATAATTTTTTCAACGAACCAGGTATTTTTCTTATGAGTCAAAATGGCTAAAAAGGCAAAATAATAAATATTTCTCATTGAAAATAATAGGGTGCGGTTCAAAAGCGTCTTCCATCGCGGTAAATTTATAAACTTTTTGAGTGCAGTTTGTGAGAAAACATGAGGAGCAAAATGATAATTGTATTACAGAATTATATTAAAATAATAATTATAACAAATATTTCACAATCAATATAATCAGATATTAAAATAAAATCTAGAATGCACTTAATTTTGAGCTCCTAATGTAGTAATACCACCTGCCACTATAATAATAACACACTGGGATAAATATTTTAAATTGTGTTGCGCTTATAATGTGTAGATTCATAGCGACTGATTGGAAGGTGACATTACTGCTCACAAAATACTCATCAATCAGCAGCACTTACATAATTGTATCAATACATAAGAACGTTGCAACTAATAGTTTATTAAGTATATTATCAACATCAATATGTCACTACGAAAAATTGTTCCTCAGTTTCTATCTACAGAATTAAATACATATTCTATGTAATATCATAACTGGTAACATCAATGTAAAGATAATAATATTATTTTATAAAAATAGATATTATTTGAAGAAGATATTTCAAATTACATTTATAATATAATAATGTTCAATATTACATTACTTTACACACTTACGTAATATTATATTGAAAAAATAGGTAACTATTAAATAAGTAAACAAACAGATGGTGTAATAATAAACTGTTTTCAATCAGCATATATAAAATAAAATGCATAAATTGTGTATTTCGCAAGCATAGTGCAAAACCTATCTTGACGACAACTAATTACATACGTATATTATTATAAAGAATATAGTAAATGAAGATGTTTAATTTGATACCTAATAAGCTCACGAAGAAGAAATTTATTAATTCTTATCACAAAAGTACATATATAAAATGGACGCATTCAATTCATTTTAAAGAACTGACAAATATTGAAATACAACAAGAATATACAGAAGGAAATATTAATACTAGTTTAGTGTAATGTCGTCTAATCATTGTAAACATTTAGTTAAAACATTTTATTGATCAACACTGGACATTCCTAGAAAAAAGAGCAACATGTGAATATAGGAACATAAGCAATAAAAGCATAAATATTGCACAACATCTTGTACCAATCAGCTGCCGTAGCATTACACTACATTCTTAAATAAGACACACGTCACATTTCTATTCCTAAAATATAAAACAAAATAAGTTTAAGAGCCCGCTATTAGCAAAGTGAAAATGAAATTTCGATACGCGGCGCTAGTATCGTATTGTAATATTTTGCAAAATTGAAATCAGTTTGAATGAATGTATTTTCACAAGTTAGAGAGTTAAGGTGCAATCCCACTGAGGCAAGTTTTAAACATTAACACATGATACACATAATTTATAGTCTTTCCATTAAACGAAAATACAATGCGCAAAAAAACAAGTCGCATTGCCGCATATAAGTTAATTATTGGATCTGTGCGGTTTTAGCACGACAGGGACCGGAAGAATGAAAAATTAAATACATAAAGTAAATACATACAATTGTATGGTATGGCTGAGGTAAAAAAAGTAAATAAGGAATCTGCGTTATGTATTACATTGAGGGCGAAAAAACACAGTAAATAAGGTATGTGCGGAAGCTTTCACGGCCGGAGTCATCATATCTAAGTTATGTGTACTTTCCGGGCATGGAGGCCGTGGTCTAATGGTCGGGTCCCCAAGCGACCATTAGAACACGGCCTCCAAGCTCAGAAAGTAGGCATAACTTAAGACAGTAAATAAGATTAGCACATCTACCAGGACATAAGGAAAATGGTTTGCATTTGACTTATAAGTTTTATTAACTTTTAAGTTTGTAAAAACATGACGCGCCAAACTAATATTTCCTGATTTGCACCGTTTTAGACGCATGGTTTACGCACGCAGCTTAGTGTTGAATCAGTGGAATTGCGCCTTTATAATTATTTAACTTATAGACATTGACTGAAGAAAGTGACAAGAGTAACTGAGCACACGCAAAAACATTCTAGATTCACTTTTAGGTTATCGAATAAGAGTTAAAAAAATACAATGCACCTTGTTGTGAAGTTGTCTTATATTGCTATAGATTTTCGAATAAAACAAAATTCAAACGATTTTGTAGTTTAGAAAGAATACAATTGTTCCCACATTAACAATGATTTGGAATACATTGTTTAAACTACATACGAATTTGTGATTAGAATTATCGATCCATCCCCCGAAAATTACAATAAGAAATATTGCTATACTGCGTTTACATGATAAGGATTTACTTTCTGGGTTCCCAACCTGTGGAAAATTATGCTAGTCCGTGTACACTCCTCTACCGCAACTCATTATCCTTCCACTCAGTATGCGAACTTGAGAATCTCATTCATCATCATATCAGTGTTACTCATATTATTTGCGTATTTATTTTGCCATTAACATACTTATCGTTATCATAACGAAGACTCGAAAATCGTCAAGAATTGATAACATTAATTCTAAGATTTTTTCATGTTTTACTACTTTATACTTTTTTACCATTGAAATCTTTTACACACATACAGTTGATGAGAGCTTTCATAAATAAATATGAATATTGCGAATATATTGCTTCATATAATTAATAGTGCCTACTGCGTCGAACTACTGGAACAGATATTTTTTTCTCTAGCATGTGACGAAGTATGACTGTGGCATGATAATGACATTAGACATTATTATTGTAATGATTATGACAGATCCTGAAAACTAAATTTACACGTTATATTTTGTTAATAATCATTTGCCTTATGTACATTTGATAGATTTTACGATTAGGAAGAGATATACATCGGTTAAATTGGTGTTTATCTCTTAAATTCACAAAATATTCATGAAATGTCATCCGAAAAAAATGACAGCAAATTCCACGTCCGCACGCGTCGGCTATTAGTCGCCAACTAATCTGATTTTTATCATTATCATTTTGTGTTTATATTATCTTATGATAATTTCAATATTTTGAAAATTTAAAATATCCAGCAAGATTAAAAACATTATGAACTACTCAGAAGTACATTAATTTGTTGGATAAAAATACAACATGAGAATGTTTTACGTCTTTAAAAAAAGCAAAACTTCTGAAATTTTGATTAACTTATTTTCCAGAAAATCTTTAAAAAAAAATTACCAATCGCACTTTTCTTCTGTACGTTCTCGATAAAACAACCTAAGCTTTCGATATCTCGAAACAAAATGTAAAAAAAACGTGAGGATACATCTTCCTTAGAGCTCTAAACTCACCCCTTTTTTCAATATTGAAAAATACGCTCTTTTTAAAAACAACCCTGTTGCATTATCCGTAATGTTTTTTATTATTTTTTAATTGCATTCACATTCTAGAAGATTGAGCATTCATTTTCTTGGATCACAATGTTTCTAAAGTTCTTCAGTTTTGAATGGAAGGTTCCCAAAAACAACAGCAAAATCAGCGAAATCACCAAAATGCTAATAAAGGGCCCTTAATAAATATATCACAAGACTAATCTATGTGTTTAGGTAAAACATGATTAGTATGTAATGTACCAAATTATACAAATATTGCACAAAATATAATATAACATATAACAAAACATAATAATAAAACAGATGCATCTTGCGAGAATAAAATGACACTATGAAAAAATATTAATTATGATCTCGAACTTTACACTTCTTGGGGTCAAAAAGGTGACACTTGTAAACAAGGAAGAATGGAAATCAAAATGCAAGATTAACAATCTAAAAGTGGTGGAATAAAGTAGGAAATTCATGAATAAAACTACAACTCTACAAAAAAATAAAGGTACCATAATTTAGGCATAATAAGCGACTGTACGGAGAATCACGTGACAAAGGCCAGAAGTTCAAGCAAAGATGTGGCGGCGCGACAGCGTGTCCCTTCTGCCTACCCTGCAGAGGCATATAATAGATAGATATTGATATATAGGTATAATATATTGTTTTGATACAATATGATAGTGGATGACCTCAGTAGGTCATGTCAGTTCAAATTATTCAATCAATATGATAATCATTCATTGACATACATGGTAATACAAACTTGCCATTTCACTCATCTGTTCTGAGATACAAATTCAAACAGAAACATGGATACTGAAACACGCTTAACTTATATAATAAATATGCTTACAGTGTGTAATAATTATAATCTGACTAAAAAAGACACATCAACACACAATTATTATTTTCAAATAGTAATAAATACAGTGGGGCTTCATATTGTGAAGTTTTCCTTTATTCTTCTTGTAGTATGAGATACGATTTCCTGTAATACACCACGAGAAATAAATAATTTGCTATCAGATTCACTGAAAATGACAACCGTACAATATAGATTTATTATCAAAAATTAATTATTTCTGGTTATTCATATCCTTCTATTCAAATTTCATTCTTTAAAAAATTTCATGATTGAATTATAGTTGAAGGAATGTACTATTTCTCACCAAACACAATCTTTGTAATACAAAAGTATCATTGTGTAAGGCATTGGTTGAATGAGATCCCACTATATTGTGTAAATCAATGATTAATTTGCTTAGTGTATGAACTTGCAGAACGACAACTTTAGTAAATAAGATATTTTATTCATAAAAAATACAAACACTGTTTTCAGTTAAAGTCTACAGCTGATGTGAACAGAGTCTCTGTTTGTTTCTTTTATAATAAATATCCACATAACGATGTTATTAGATAATAAACTACAATAAAGTAAAAACACTTCTATTGAAAATATTCCCAAGAAAATATTAAAACAATAGGATTATATAAAATTATGTATATTCAAATCTACTACCAACAAAGATTAATATTATCAAATAAAATGTTAAACATATGCAATATAGACCGGTGTTTTAACGTTAAAAAAGGGGGTATAGCGTAGATAATTGTCGGAAAAATGGAAACTGTTTTAATCTCTTCATTAACAAGCAAAGAAGGTTTCCTGAAGTTTGCACCAATTTTACGCTTGTGCTAAGTACAGGGTGTCCCAAAAACAAAAAAAAAATTGAACTTTTTTCAGTTTTTCATTAATAACTCCTAAAGGAAGCATTCTAGACAAATTGTGTTCTCCTGTGAATTAAAGTAAATGAAATTCTTCGTCTACTGAGCATAAATACTACTCTCTACTTTGAAAATTAACTGAGAAACAGCGATTTAAAATTGTAATGTTTTTCTCAACATATGACAATTTTCTTATTTTTCTTGAATCGTTGTTGAATATCTTCTAATCCAAGCTACTTACAGCAAATTTTAGTACATATGATTCAATGGCCGGTTAATTCTCTATAAACTGGCATTAAAATTTTACCTCTATATTAAATTGTTTAGGATGTAGAGGTATTTAAAGAGAGACGAGTGAAATAGAGAAATTTATCAAATGATAGATTACAATATGTGAAAGGTAAGGAAGACTTAATTTTGCGGCTCTCTCTTATTAACGTACATTTTTTTTAGTTAAAAACCTTAATTTCGCTATTGATACGCCACTGTGTAACAACTTATATCGAAAAGACTATTTTTTTTACTTTCATCAGTTTTACTAATATAACTCCTGAACGGTTGATGTTAGGGAAAAGATATTTTACTCAAAATATAACTAAAATTAATTTACTATAACTTTATTTCAAAATTAACTCTGTAACTTAAATAATAACTGAGTTACAGTGTTTGAAAAAAAGCACTACTAAAAAAATTAAATTGCCTCGGCTATTTTTGTTGAATAACTCCTGAACCGTGATATAGAGAAAAAGTTCAAGAGATTTAAATATAAGGTAAATAAATTTTCTATAACACAAGCGTAATAAAATAACTTTAAAAGTTATAGTAAGGAAGTTATGGATGATCAAAGTCAATATTTTGAGTAGCCATTCGACGCTTGTTTAGATATATTTCATACTATATGGCGAGCAGGTACTTTATTTTCATACTACACCGGCTCGGAGGTGCTTACTAGGCAAATATAATTCATAAGCAAACGTCGAATGGTTACACAAAATATTGACTTTGATCATCCATAACTTTCTTACTATAACTTTTAAAGTTATTTTATTACGCTTGTGTTATAGAAAATATATTTACCTTAAATTTAAATCTCTTGAACGTTTTCACTATATCACGGTTCAGGAGTTATTCAACAAAAATAGCCGAGGCAATTCAATTTTTTTAGTAATGCTTTTTTTCAAACACTGTAACTCAGTTATTATTTAAGTTACAGAGTTAATTTTGGAATCAAGTTATAGTAAATAAGTTTTAGATAAATTATGAGAAAATATTTTTTCGCTAACATCAACCGTTCAGGAGTTATATTAATAAAACTGATGAAGGTAAAAAAAATAGTCTTCTCGATACAAGTTGTTACGCAGTGGCGTATCAATAGCGAAATTTCGGTTTTTAACTAAAAAAATTGTACGTTATTAAGAAAGAGCCGCAAAATTAAGTCTATCTTATCTTCCACATACCGAAATCTATCATTTATAAAAATTCTCTATTTCACTCG
The DNA here is from genome assembly GCA_963576895.1 of Ceraclea dissimilis. NCBI lineage: Eukaryota > Metazoa > Arthropoda > Insecta > Trichoptera > Leptoceridae > Ceraclea > Ceraclea dissimilis. Next base: position 12,506,240 of record OY756358.1, on the reverse strand, counting down.
TCTGTCTTTAAATACCTCTATATCCTAAACCATTTAATATACAGATAAAATTTTAATGCCATTTTATAGAAAAATAACCGGCCATTGAATCATATGTACTAAAATTTGCTGTAAGTAGCTTAGATTAGAAGATATTCAACAACGATTCAAGAAAATTAAGAAATTTGTCATTTGTTGAGAAAAACATTACAATTGTAAATCGCTGTTTCTCAGTTATTTTTCAAAGTAGAGAGTAGTATTTATGCTCAGTAGACGAAGAATTTTATCTAATTTAATTTACAGGAGAACACAATTTGTCTAGAATGTTTCCTTTAAAAGTTATTAATGAAAAACTGAAAAAAGTTCAATTTTTTTTTTGTTTTTGGGACACCCTGTACTTAGCACAAGCGGAAAATTGGTGCAAACTTCAAGAAACCTTCTTTGCTTGTTAATGAAGAGATTAAAATACTTTCCAGCTTTCCGACAATTATCTACGCTACAAAGCTAAATTTCCTGGGCTAATATGGCCGAAAGGTTGGAGTGTCATTTCTAAAAGAAGTATTTTATACTTCATGAGACTACAAATTTTATTACTTCACTGTGTAATATAATCTCGTCTGTCAGCTCAGGCAATTTACACTAACTTTACATCGTACATTCATCAGTATCATTTCATTACAACTTGCTCAAGCACTTCAACTTAGGTACTCTGCTATCCTAAAGTATATTGGACACATCATGACCCGATGGAATTCTTAGTAAATAAATAACTGGCAGATGTCGAATGTTCTAATGTTTCAGCATTATAAACAGCCTAAACATACACAAATATATTAATTATTCAAACTGCACTATAACTAGATGCAAATTACTTGTTTAGCAACATCCATATAAAAATATAATGAATTCGAATTGATTAGTAACTATTTGTGTCTGGATAGTCGTGTAAAATGCCATAATTAAAATATGGAGCTGTCTCATTACAAAATAGATACTAGTAAATGATTTGCTTCATGGTATTTATAAACTTAAGTTATGTATGTATATCTGGCGTAGTAAACTCCACCAAAGATCTGGAATAAAATATTTGCTACGGTTCAGTAATTAGTAACACTACAAGTAGTTTGCTGTGCACTGGTGTTAGATATTACTCTAGAATAAAATGAAAACATTTCATAGTAAATGTTCATACCCTAAGATCTAGTACATATAAGGATGAGCCCTGCTCAGCATTGAGATGATCTAAATCAATTTCATCAGTGTCCACTTGGATTTCCTTACAATGTATGTATTTTCATATTGTGGAATCCGTTTTAAACAAAATATATTTCAACTATTAATGCAAATAGGAGATTCTAATAATGAAATATTTATGGCAATTTGTACAAAACATACAATCTTCCATAATATTGATTAGCATATACGTAATAATATTCTGCTTTACCATGATTCTTTTGTGAATGGAATCATAACACAGCATATGTACTATTCATTATGTGATATGAAGGTATTTATCACAAGGGTGTATCAATGGTCCTCAGGGAAGTTATGTTTTAACTGAACTAGTCACATATTGCTTATCTTTTAGATTGATAATTATAATGGATATATTATCAACAGAGCCCCTATAATACGACTGAAGGACTAAACTCTTTGCACCATAATGCGGTTCATTGAGACGTTCCTTTATAAAGTTAACGGCTTCTTCATTAGAGAATGTGTCCCACAAACCGTCAGATGCAAGAATTATGAATGATGGTTTATGGTCTGCCATGTTGAATGTTAAAATGTCAGGATCGGCAATAACAAATTTCTTATCTTTGAGAGGATAATCTCCTAGAGCTCTGGATGTGGCTAATATCCCCGCCACTCTCCATACTCCATGGAACGCAATATATCCTCCTGCTTCCTTAATCCTCTTTTGTTCTCTCATCTGAAAAACATTACAATATGTATGTTGGTTTACCTACATGTATGTTGCATAAGATATTGTGAATAAAAATAAGTGAATAATAATAATTAATTATCTTATTTTCTGATGTTGTCGCTCGACAGTGGGAGAAGCTATACAAAATAATGAATACCATTAGGTATAAACATATTTACTATAAACACTACTCCGCTCTCATTGTAACTTGTTTGTTTGTGAAAATTGTCTAGTCAAGTTTGGAACCTCATTTAACACGCAAATTCTATTTTTACTAAAAGTTAGTCACTAAGATAAAATTTACAAATTTGAGTTAAAAATACAGTTTAGGAATTAAAATCATACCTGTTGTGGTTTATGATCGAAAGACAAAGGAATAGCATTCCCTTTAGCATCACACATTACTCCTCTAGAGTCTCCTACATTAGCAACAGTCAACTGGTCTCCTTCCAGCACTGCAATGAGAGCCGTAGTGCCAGCTACATCGAAAGTCTTCTTGGCTTCTGCTACCAGCAGTCTATCCACAGCTAACACTTCATCATTTATTAGTTTACCGTAGTTTACTCTGTTCCCTTCTATATAATCTACCAGTGGTACACTGACAGTCTTCACAGGTACAGGAGATGGCCTCACTTCCCTGGTGACTGGTCGATTCATAATTATTTTGTTCAATATTTCACTATCTGTTATCTCTTTCTTGGCACAGTCATCATAAGTACTGCAGGTTTTCTTAAAACTTTTCTTCCTATTCAATGTCTCTGTAGTTTCCTTTTCTTTTGTCTCACTCCTTCGCTTCTCAGCTTCGTTCTCCTTACTTTGAACATCATTCTCTGACACTTTCCCGGATATCACATTTTTTATAGTAACAATTTTTTTAAACAATATTTCCATGAGATTATCTTTGGCGTAATCGGCGGCAAAGTGTCCACCGTGTCCATCAAATATAGCGAACAATGACACACCGGAATTTTCTATATTTTCATTAACAACGAATCTGTCTTCCATTTGAGGCCTTCTCCCCTTCAAGGCGTATGCTGCACTGATGGTCTCCTTTAATTCCCAACTTTGTTTATCAGAGTCCCTTGGTTCCAACAATTTCAAACTAGAAGTGGTCATTCCTCTCCTGCCAACAGCATAGCCCAAGCGGCTTAACAGAGTCCGACTCCAGACATCCACTGCCTGGATGTACATAAGAAAGATGAACAAAGCCAGGCTGAAAATGATCACTTCCGATCTCAGCAGGTATACTCGCACCAATTTCCACAAATAGCCCATGGGATGGTTGACAGAGAGTCCAAACGATAATTTGGATAACATCTTCATGTGTGATTGATAGGTTTGATAAAAAAGTTTGTCTTCAAGCTCGTCCTCCATATCACTTTATTATACGTATGATGTTTTTAATGACTGCGTTCGTAATGAGTATTATTCGTTCGTAATTATTTTTCGTAACTCTCGCGAGACAGTATATTACCATTTATCCCAATTCACCCAGGCACCAATACATTGAAGACAGCTTACGTCAAAATCAAAACAATTAAACATAGACAATGGGGTGAAAACCTCAGACCAAGTATAGATAGACAAGTCGCCACTCGCCAGGTGTTCAAAATGTCCCACACATTTTTTGTTAGAGAAGAAAGTGGCAGAGACTGAAGTTGCCGCAAATGCCGCAGCAATTGCTAGGAATTCCATACATTCTAATCGTTAGGTTGGCAACATTGTGGCAATATAATAATGACATTCCTCCTCCCACGTGCCCTCAAATTTACTGGGACAGAGGACAATCTTAATCAACTAGTGAAATTTATATTTGTCTCTTTCTCATAGAGTAATTTTAGTTTCAGGTAAAGGAAGATCATCCACATCTCTGTAACTGTGATGCACTCGCTCACAAAAGAAGTCGCTCTGAGGGGTCCGTTCTGTATCCGTGAGACATGAGACAAGAGAGTATATATGTGTTCTGTGATGAGACACGTCGGCCTTGAAGACGAGTAGCCCAGGAAATTTAGCTTTGTAGCGTAGATAATTGTCGGAAAGCTGGAAACTGTTTTAATCCCTTCATTAACATGCAAAGAAGGTTTCTTGAAGTTTGCACCAATTTCCCGCTTGTGCTAAGTACAGGGTGACCCATAAACCGAAAAAATAATGTACTTTTTTCAGTTTTTCAGTAATAACTTCTAAACGATGCTTTCTAGGAAAATTGTGTCTTTTTATAAATTAAAGTACATAATATTCTGCGTCGTTTGAGTATAAATACTCATTTGTACCTCAAAAATTATTGTGATGCAGACACTGCCAAGTACATATTAATTTTCGGGACAAATTGAAATATTCGTATTTTTCACTTTTGTTGTTGAATAACTCCCCAACTCAGGTATTTACGGTAATATTTCACTAAAAATATTTAATTGTGGGTCAATTTTCTCAAACTTGTGATTAAAATTTTAGACCTACGGCACACAGTTCAGGATGAACAGGTGCTTAAAGAGAGATGAGTGAAATAAAGAAATTTATTAAGTGATAGATTTAGATATGTTAAAGGTAAGATAATTTAAATTTTACGATTTCATTTTATTAATGTATAGATTTGTCACGTAAAATATGATTTCTAATACTGTTACGCCACTGCCTAATATTTTATATCGAAAAGAGTATTTTTTTTTACATTCATTGGTTTTATTAAAATATCTCCTAAACGGTTAGTGTTCGGAAAAAAATATTTATATCGGAATTTATCTAAAATAATTTCTCTATATTATAATTCAAAAATAATTTCTTTGACTTAAATACTAAGTGAGGTAGAATTGATTAAAAATGGTATATAAAAAATAAGTTCATACATGCCGTCACTTTTTGTTAAATTACTCCCAAATCAAGATGTGCAGTATAAATTAATTAAATTAAATTTAAAGCTAAATAAATTTTCTATAAAATGAGTATAATAAAATTAATTTGTGATTTATAATAAAAAAGTACTAGATGATCAAAGTTGATTTTGTGTAGAGGCACGTTGCTATGCAGGAACATTTTGTATGGGAAGCGTGGAATTATTTTACAAAATATTGATATTGATCATCTAGTACTTTTTTATTATAACTCCCAAATTAATTTTATTACACTTATTTTATAGGAAATTTATTTCGCTTCAAATTCAATTTAATGGATTTACGCTACACTGCTTGGTATAGAAGCAATTTAACAAAAAGTGACGGCATGTATGAACTTATTTTTTATATACCATTTTTAATCAATTCTACCTCACTTAGTATTTAAGTCAAAGAAATTATTTTTGAATTATAATATAGAGAAATTATTTTAGATAAATTCCGATATAAATATTTTTTTCCGAACACTAACCGTTTAGGAGATATTTTAATAAAACCAATGAATGTAAAAAAAAATACTCTTTTCGATATAAAATATTAGGCAGTGGCGTAACAGTATTAGAAATCATATTTTACGTGACAAATCTATACATTAATAAAATGAAATCGTAAAATTTAAATTAGCTTACCTTTAACATATCTAAATCTGTCACTTAATAAATTTCTTTATTTCACTCATCTCTCTTTAAGCACTTGTTCATCCTGAACTGTGTGCCGTAGGTCTAAAATTTTAATCACAAGTTTGAGAAAATTGACCCACAATTAAATATTTTTAGTGAAATATTACCGTAAATACCTGAGTTGGGGAGTTATTCAACAACAAAAGTGAAAAATACGAATATTTCAATTTGTCCCGAAAATTAATATGTAGGTACTTGGCAGTGTCTGCATCACAATAATTTTTGAGGTACAAATGAGTATTTATACTCAAACGACGCAGAATATTATGTACTTTAATTTATAAAAAGACACCATTTTCCTAGAAAGCATCGTTTAGAAGTTATTACTGAAAAACTGAAAAAAGTACATTATTTTTTCGGTTTATGGGTCACCCTGTACTTAGCACAAGCTGAAAATTGGTGCCAAATTCAAGAAACCTTTTTTGCATGTTAATGAAGGGATTAAAACAGTTTCCAGCTTTCCGACAATTATCTACGCTATACCCCCTTTTTTAATGTAACTTCACCGGTCTAGAGCTGTAACAGGGACACCCTCGTTTATTTCACCGGAGGATGGTGCCATTTTCAAATATGATATTGATAGTATTTTCGAGGTACATTTTTATTTCTTACAGCATTATGAACACATTTATTATTGCAATGTAAAAACAAAATAACGCCGCTTATCTCTCTAAATACATAAAACAATTGTTTACGAACTTCATAAATAGCTTTTATCATTAATTTCACTTTGATCGTATTATTCATTTCATCCGTCTTGTCCACCGTGCAGACGTTACCTACAAGTGGAGTTTATATTGTATTGTTGGTAGCCCTGATTGTCGAATCTTATCATAAGAGCTGTCAAAGGTTCCCAATATTCTCACATTGTATCTTTTACAAGTAACCTACAGTGCCGAAAATATTACAGAGTAGCGCTAGAGAAATCATTTTAAAGGCAGGATAGTTTTGCGAGTTGGAAAAAGAAAAAATACTCCAATAATCCCTTCAAGTCGCCACCACAAGTTAGAAAAACAATGTTGCCAGTTTATTCCAACAATTCGAAAATTGGCAAATTGTTTTAAACAACAGTTCTGAAATATAATTTGAAAGTAGCGAAAAAAATTTACCATATCTTATTATCACATTAAGCAACACTAAACCAAGTTTGCACCAGGGGACTTCTAAAGCGAAATGCACTGTAAACATAGCAGTTTCGATTGTAAAAAGAAATTTAAATGATAGGTAGGTACTAACATTTTCAAAAATAAATACATATTTACTTTGCACTATTCAAGTTACCTGTACAAATGAGGTGGTCGGAAGCCAGGTTGGTAAAGCGCTCGACTCGATCCAGTAGGCGCGGGTTCAATTCCCGATGGCGACTTACTCCACAACAAAAGCTTTTCAAGCTTATTTATTACGAAGTGTACAAATATGTATTTAGGTTTATTTCGAGATTCGTAAAAAAAATAATGCGGGAGACACTGTAACATAACATTTAAGTGTGTTCCTAATGCTGTAAGAAATAAAAATGTACCTCGAAAATACTATCAATATCATATTTGAAAATGGCGCCATCCTCCGGTGAAATAAACACGAGTGTATGTAAGGTGTCCCGCTGTAACACTGAAGGGTGTCACAATAGACCTACTCTGGTCGCAGTGACGTAGGGGATATACGGTCCCCTGACCTAGCAAGAAAAAAAAGGGAGATAGCAGGAGTCCACTCATGTAGAGCTTAACGTCTCGTCTCTGAGGTGAAAACCATAGAAAAATAACGTATTTCACATAGTATTCCATTCACAACCATGCAACCCAAAATCTTTAAAATGCTCGAAATGCTCATTATCACAGATTACCTAGTATTATGTTTTCACTCATTATCAATGGGATAAGGGAACGTACCCATACTATGTGCTTCACCCCTTTGGGGCAGAGGCATAGGTTTTCATCACATAGTCAATATCCTCTAAGGAAACTGCTAATGCCATTCAGTTTAAATAGCCATGTTGGTTATTGCACTCCTCTGTTGAACCAGCAGGTTCAATTACCGATGCTGACTTACCTCACTTCACGACACAAGCTTACTGTGAAGTGTACAAAGATGCATTTAAAAGAAATTGGTTGCAACATGAGTGAAGTATAGCTATTTTGTCTCCTCAAACCAGGGTTTCTTAATTTTCAGATATAAAGATATCAATAACTGAATTGAGTAGTCGCGCTAATCCGTCGCTAATAGCGGCTAAGGTCTAGCAACCTAGACCTTAGCCGCTTTCTATGCCCACCTGCTTCCAGATGATAAGTAGTCGGATTAACAGGTGTGGTAGTAATTGTTACTATTTTTGTGAGCATGTAATTGGGGCTGCTACAAGTAAGTAATTATTGTTTCATGTATATTATCTGGTAGTCTTGTATGTTGCTATTTTTGAATAAACAAAAAAAAACACCCAGGCCACTTTTATTTCAAAAAACATTAATTATAATCGGATGGAAAAATAAGAAAACAATCGTAGATTTATGTTATGTAAAATATTTATATTAAAATTGATACATTTTCAAAATTAATATTGTTATTAGCAATGACACAAGATTATTATCGCATATGAATATGACACATAGTTCAAACAAACATACATAATAACAAGACATGGAATTTCAATATAGTCCAAGAGCCCGCTGCTTAATTTATGACGTATCTGTTTTTTGATCGAAATGTGGTATAAATGATAGCTTACCAATAGGGTATTACATCGCGCTAGGGTTGCCTATCAAAATCTTGCCGCAACCCCCCCTGCCCCCCCCGAAAAGGTCCCTCTTTGCGGTTTTTCGCATTTTATAGGAATATGGTAAGAGATAGGAGAAAGTAGTCAATGACAAAAATAATCCTTGCTAAATTCTCTACATAAATGTTAAGTTAATTTTTTCGTAGAACTAGCAGTTTACCCGCAATGGCCGGCCCAAAACCGAAATTCATTAAAAATACAAAAAAAATGTATTTAAACTGTGAGACTCTACCGGCTATGTTTACCATGAACTCTAATGTGCACCTGAGAGGACACCAGCTGAAACTGACAACAACAAGATTCACATCCAACCCAGGGAAACACTTCTTGACCAATAGCCCAGCAAACATTGCGAAGTCAATAATTCTGGTCTAATAGCAGATTTACTTATTTTGGTGTAAAATTTCGTAATATTATCTGACATTTTAAACTTTTCAGAAGTTTTGACTCTTATGGTGAATAGAAAGAAAAAAGGACATCGTTTTTACTTATTTCCCAACCATAAAGAACAAATAGCCACTAGGTAGAATAAAAGTTCTAAAAAGACGTGGTATTTACCTCTCTTAATAACCACTGAGCTATTCCTACTAATTGGTTGAAATAATCGTTTCTGCGTCGAAATTATAACCATATAATCAACCTATTGGAAAAAAAACTTACTAGTCTAATTTATGACCCTTATTGAAGTTTGTTTTACTTCATTTGAGACAAAATTTCGACCAACAAGTTCCACAAAATGGCGGCCAATGATCAGCTGATTGCGTTCTCGGTATCTGTTGTGTTTTGTAGGTTAGGTATGACTTATTGGTCATTTTGAACACCAATAGGTTATGGACAATAATATTATTATGTCTTTATGGTAGGATTTGCTTCTAAATTTAACCTAGAGGTTATAGTTTCACATAAGTGTTCCAATTCTAGTTATATTTTGGAAGTATTTTGGTAGCACAGGATATTTTGGCGAATATGGAGTTTCTTTTTATAATTGTGACGCCATGATGAAATATGATACATACCTACCGTATAATGTTGGTGTGAGCGGACAATAGAGATGGGCAAATCTTAATAGTATGTGGATTCATACCGTACGATCACGATATTCACCACGATGAGCGGTAACCAGCGACAGGTGCGCAAGTGCACATGATTCACAACACACCTACTTATTTATATTTGTATATAGTGGTGGTGCCCTTAAATATGTAATATGTAGTTTACTCACCTAATTTCGATCATCGGCTCGCCCTAGTGAATAATTTACGAAAATAATTATATTTTCTCACTTAATTTAGATCATCAGCTCGCCCTAGTAAATGTTCACAAAAACATTATTTTTTTATTAATTTCGATTATTAGCTCGCCTTAGTGAACATTAATCTGAATATTTAAATTAACCTACTTGATTTTATGTCATCAGCTCGTCCTAGTGAACATTTACCTGAAATATCAAAATTAAAACACTTAATTTTAATCATCAGTTCGCCCTAGTGAAAATATTGAAATATTTAAATTTACTCATTTAATTTAGATCATCAGCTAGCCCTAGTGAATGTTTACAAAAAATGTGAAATTTCAATTCCTTAATTTCAATTATCAACTCGCGCTAGTGAAAATTTAACTAAAATATTTTAAAATTATTTAAATTTTCGCTAGGGCGAGTTGAAGACACAAAATCAAGTAGGCAAATATAAATATTTAGGTTAATGTCTACTAGGGCGAGCTGATGATTAAAATTTATTTATTTAGGTTAATGTCTACTAGGGCGAGCTGATGATTAAAATTTAAATATTTAGGTTAATGTTTACTAGGGCGAGCTGATGATTAAGTGTTTAAATTTAAATATTTCAGGTGAAAATGGTCACTAGGGGGAGCTGTTAATCGAAATTAATTAAATTTTAATATTTTTTAAATATTCACCAGGGCGAGCTGGTGATCTAAATTAAGTGAGAAAATTTAAATATTTTAGTTAAATTTTCACTAGGGCGAGTTTATAATTGAATTTAATTAAAATTTCACATTTTTTGTAAACACTCACCAGGGCTAGCTGATGATCTAAATTAAATGAGTAAATTTAAATATTTAAATTAAATGTTCACTGGGGCGCACTGATGATAAAAATTAAGTGTTTTAATTAAACAGGTAAATGTTCACTAGGGTGAGCTAATAATCGAAATTAATATAAATTTACTATTTTTTTGTGACCATTTACTAGGGCGAGCTGATAATCTAAATTAAGTGAGAAAATAGAATTATTTCAGTATTTTATTCACTAGGGCGAGCCGATGACTTTATTTTAATCATCAGCTCGCCCTTGTAAATGTGAAAATTTAAATAATTTTCGTTAATAATTATTTTGATTTGTATAATCGTGGTGTGTATTATTAAAAGGGGGGGGGGGGGAATTAAATAGTTTGCCTCGGGCGCCGGCTACCCTAGGTGCGCCACTGAACTGTTCTACTGGATTTTATGTTTTTTGAGAAATTTTTGCTATGGTTATTATAAAACGCGGCTTAACACATCACTAGATATCACGTGACGCTCGATTATCTGACAGTGGTAACCTTGGATGACCTACATTAGACATCATGGTCGGTAACTTTGTAGATTCTATCACTAAAGTAGGAAAAAGATTCTTGATAGCCGAGAATTACTGGTTTTCATGACTTATTTGACGTTATAGAAGTCATATCTCTTTCTAAGAGTGGACGCCATTTTTTTCATTCTGACGTTTTAGCTTGGCGGAATGAATTGACATGTTATGATTACTATTTATGCCCTTATCAATGCTCAATTATCAAAAGTAAGGTGAGCAAACATTATAAATCAATGTTTCTAACAATTTTGCATGCTTAAAATTCAATTTTAAGAATTTTTAAGACATATAAAAATAATTCGATTATTATTGTATTTCCTTATTTCTCAATATTTTTAGGGCCCGTTAGTATTTTTCGATCTCCAATCATCATAATATACGATTAGATTTGCACCGCACGTCATTTTTGTTATATATGCGCGTAAAATCAGTGATAAAAAAAGTGCTTATGCAGTTTGATGAATATTATAATCGCCATTGTACAAGTATTGTAACGTAAATGGATGCGTGTGCTAAATAATAAAATAAAGAATTGGTTATATGTTCTATAATCCGCGCACGCGCGCATTAGGTCATAAAATTTTAAACAGGTCGATTAATTGGTAAAGTATACGTGAAGTTTAGGTCAAACTGGTTATAGCGACCAAATTGGTTGTAAAATGTCTGGTTAGAGTTTCTTAGATTACCTCCATTTAGACGTCATAGGCACGTGCTTCCGTTCCCCATTTTGGTTAAAATGAACATCAAATCAAGGTTTTTATTTCCGATTTAGGTGAGGTTACCAAAGTATCAGTGACATAATAAAGGTAATTAACTCCAAATTACAACCTTTTATGTTTGCTGGGAGAGCTGTCAGTGCTTGGAATCAGTTGCCAGAGTCAGTGGTGCTTGCTCCTACCACCAACACCTTCAAAAATAGACTAGATAATATAAACACAACTTAACTGGGACTTGGGTCAAAACAGCGAAAGCTGCCTACCCAATAACAAATAATAATAATAATAATAAATAATAATAATAAATTGGTTGAAAATTGACAAGAGCTACAGGAAAATAGTCAAAGAACGAATTAATAACCATAGTCTTAGCTACAAAACGAGCTATAACTTATGTTCATACATCTAATAATTTCGGAGTCATTACAATTAAACTCAGTGACGAAAATTCTTAAAAATTAGTTTTTCATAAAATAACCAGTGATATAGCGCCGCAGGCCAAATTTTTTTTTCCATAAAATGTTAGTAGTAATGGGTGGAAGAATGTGAAAGAAAAAAAATCAAACTTTTTTTTTTATTTTTTCAAAAAATATCCTGTTTTTTGACCGGCCATTACGGGTAAACTACTAGTCCTATGAAAAAATAGACCTAATATTTTTTGTAGAGAATTTAGCAAGGATTATTTTTGTCATTGACTACTTTCTCCTATCTCTTACCATATTCCTATAAAATGCGAAAAACCGCGAAGAGGGACCTTTTCGGGGGGGGCAGGGGGGGTTGCGGCAAGATTTTGATAGGCAACCCTAGTGCGATGTAATACCCTATTGGTAAGCTATCGTTTATACCACATTTCGATCAAAAAACAGATACGTCATAAATTAAGCAGCGGGCTCTCGGACTAATAGGTGAGGTATTAACAAAAGATCTTAAAACAATTCTAATACATACGTTGCTGCGCTGCAACACGAGATGTATACATTTATACCAAGATGAGAAAATGAATATCATCAAAGAAGTGAAATTAATTAATATTAATTCTTTACGGTGGTATTTTGTAATGTTGGTGTAATTCACAATAATTTACAATTGGCATTGTTATAGTATACATGATATGGCAAATTTGCTTACAAATATACAAATAAAATATGTAATAACATTATGTATTGTATGATACAATTGGGATAAAAATCGAGGCCGTCGCCATATTGTTTATGGAGGCCTAGCCCAACTGACATTTGACGACGATTACGCCATCTAAATTGTATGGGAAAAAATATTCCGTAGTTCAAGTGTTTGTCACCGATACAAGGTGACGTCACCACTCGTGGCGGTGATGGAATTCGAGGATGTAGGCATGTACACTACTATCGCAGGCTTCGTAAAAATATATAAAACAAAAGAATGTGAACAATAAAAAAAAATACTTAGCATCAATTCACAATGTAAACATGTGATCATCACATTTTGAGTAGGTACTTTATTGTCTAAGCCAACGGTCGCCAAAATGGTGGTCCAGGAAAGTTGTGGTGGTCCACAGAAACATGAGACTTTAAAAAGTTTGGTGATCACTGATGTGGCCTCACAAACAAGAGATTCAAGTTTCGTTCAATCTACACTTTAGAATCCAAGCACATAGAATATTCCATTACATAATACTCGTATTATCCAAGTCATGTAGGTATGTAACGCTTGCCCATTGGAAAATTTTGCAAGTTCGGCGAATATGTATGTAAATTTAAAGCGACCCCTTCGTTGGTGGCTTGAAATTTTCATCAACGTCTCACTTTTTTAAACTTTTATGAATGAAAATTTGAAATATCGAATGGTACCGTACCTACTAATGAAATTATGAATGAAAATAGTTTTGAAATATTTATTTCGTAGAAATAATCAAGTAAGTACCATTTTATACAACGTGACAGAAAATGAAAATAGAATTCTCGTAATTATGATAAAAAAAATGTTCACTATGGCAAGTGTTTCCTCTCTTCCAGTAAACTATCCTCCAGCATATCTTGTCCACAATAAAACAAATAAAATTAATTAGGAACATTCTGTAAATAAGCATAATGTAAAACATAACATGGACGGCAACATATTTGTAATTGTAAAAAATCTATTTGTAGTTCACTTACCCCCGTTTTCACCGACTATAGCTATTCCTGCTCCTAACTGGGTGGCTATCCTACCTACCAAAAAATCCTACCTAATTTACGTTTCACCAACAAATTTCCACTTAATTGGGACAAATCCAGCTAGGAAGATTTTTATTTGTAGGGTTGCTACATGTAAAACAAATTGATCAGAAGTAGTTATTTTTTTTAAACAATGCTTACTTTATAGAGTAAATAATACAACTTAAACACAGGGATTGTATTTGAAAAATATTTAAATATTAAATATCATTACAAAAATAATTTACAGTCGTTAAATAACCGCGTATTTTTATTTTTCATATTTCACACAAATATTATTACCTAATGGCAACACTAGACTTTGAGATTGACGCATGCGCGTTTAGGGTACGTGGTAAAATGAAAATGGCGCCTAACAGTAAACATTGTTTGTATGCAAAGTGTCATGTTATGATATTGTGTTTCGTTGTGTTCTAGGACTGTTTTGGAGTTATAAAATAACCCCAGGTCAGAAAAAAAACACTACCTGATTGATAAAATTCAATGTGGCGGCCGATTACGTAGTTGGGTGAAGTTTAATATGACAGATCTTACCGTTAGGTGCCCAATTTTCGTTGCCTAAGATAAGTGGGATTCCTAGCCGTTAGGTAAGTATTTTCGCGTGGTGAAACGCAAATGTGGGCTAGGTGACTTTTATCTCTGCTATTCCTCACCTAACCAGTTGGTGAAAACGGGGGGTAGTATAATAAAATTATGGGGACTATTTAATATGTAAGTATAAAATCATTTTTTGTGTCATTACTTAATGTAGGTACAGTGAAAGATAATAAACAATGACTAACCCGAGTGAACAATTTCTACTCAGGAAACATTGACAGTAAAGTCCGTCAGACTTGTAAATTTGTAGTACTATTTGGTCGAGATAGATTTTAATTTATACAGAAACTACTGAGCAAACTGTAATACATTGTGTAATAGTACATACTAGGTATTTAGAATTTTATTGAGCTTTATAAATGTTACTCTACTACACAAACTACGTATAGTTCTTACTAACTTTCCTATCTCAATATAATAATCAATATCATCCAAACAAATAATTAGATATACAAACATTCCAATATTAAGTAATAGTATCTTAACTTCACGCCACGTCCCTTGCAGGGTAGGCAGAGAGGACAGAGCACCAGACAGTCCTATCCTTGCACACACTACTAGCCTCCGTCACATTCATGCAATTTGTCATACATGCTCTCCGATTCCTTTAACTCAAAATGCGTCAATCCTTAAGGATCTGGTCGACATGATCGGACCAGGTCAGTCTCGGGCGACCGCGCTTCCTCACCCCTCTTCGCTAACTCAAATATATATTTTTTGTCATCCTGTCATCTTTAATTCTCTCAACATGCCCAAACCATCTAAGTTTGTTTGCTTTCATTCTTGTCACAACACCAGTCTTGCAGTCACTCACTTCCCTAATAACCTCATTCCTTACCTTATCTCTCAGCGTTTTCCCACACACTCTTCTTAAGTAATAGTAACATTACATTGATTCAAAAAAACTTTCGATTGTCAACTATGTGTCATGTGAAATAATCCGAGTTAAAGTCTCGAACAGAACTAGGTGCAGTGAATGAATAATTTATAGAACCTACACAGTATATGCAGTAGGTATGTTTAATTTGACCTACGGGTACATCAGAGGAAAGATTTTCCAATATTTAAAGCTTGAATCTTGAGCATGATCCAGATTCAGAGTTTATTATGCTGAATATACAAACTTTGTAAAAAATACTTATCTCTTTATAATGATTATTAGTAATGAAATAGCAATGGTTTAATAAAAAAACAAAAAAAAAACACTCATAACTCAATGATGTGAACAAAATAGTCCATAATAAATTATTGTTATATGACTCAGAGTATAAAATGTATCAGAATGTAAAATTATTCTAATTTGTACAAATCTTATGCATTATTTAGCTATCAAAATCGTAATAATATTATTGCTTATGACATGCAGTAATTGCAACCCACTTCTATTACAATATAGAACTTCAATCCTACAGAGGTGGAGGTATTATTCAATAAGGAGAGAGAACTGAAGAAACCATTATACCTCTTCTTTATTTACTACTTTAATTTATAAAAAACAACTTGTACATAGTAGTGTGAGTTTCTCATTTATTCCCGGCATCAAGAGTTATTCATTACTCAAATTGCAGCCAATCTTTCAGTTATAATCAAATGAAAAGTTAAACAACAAGTAGTAAATAAACTTTGTGAAAAAATTTTGTGATTCATTCAACATTTCTCATGATTCACATTCATATTCGTGTATTTTTGAAGTTTTATCAAATTTAATATTTTTATTGAAATATGATTAATTATCTATAAATTTCAAATAACTACAATACATAAGACATAATTTAATTGTCATATAAAATGGCCCTCTTATTAGATATTGACGTGACACATGACTTGTAAAAACTACAGTAAAGAGTAAATTTTCATAAAGCTATATAATATTACAATTTGTAAAAATTATTTTATGTACACAGGGTGATTCCAAGTGCAATTACCTGATATTTTTCTCGGAAACCAGGTTTTCTCAAAGTTGGGATAATATTTTAATTGGCAAGGTTGTTGAAAATACATAGGTACATATGTACCATTGTTTACAGTGTTGATTGTGATCGTCCAAAGTCTATGAATGCCAACATTTACGAGACAGCGAGTGAGTATTTAAGATAAAAATATTTACGAACTACTGATGGCATCATAAAAGTGGTTAGTTGAGTGTGTTTTCTTTTGAATAAACATATAGTTTCAACTACATAAAACAGTTTTTGTAAAAAACATTTGCAATTTGATCCCAGGATTATTTGTTGCACTCACTTTGCTTTTTATTCTTTCTGAGAAAAATACCTGACTTGTGATGCTTGTAATCACCCTTTATAAATTATTGTATATATAATATATCGGTACAAAAATATTGTTAAAAATAAAATAATATATTAATCACACGTTGCTAATAATTATGTAACACAATATAAACAATAACAAAAATATAAACAAACAAACAATATCAGTGTTATGTATTTACATATCAAATCAAACAATAGGGAGGTACATTTATCTTTTTACATTAATTGAATTCAGAGTGGTAAGTAATATTATTTACCATTAAATGATAATTATAATTGGGCATTCTAATTATTATGTGCAGTACAGTATCAGTATATGATTGGTGAGTACATATTGGACCAATATTTAACCAGGTACCTATTTCTACCCTGGTTAAAAGTAAACTGGTGCATCCTTACATTGATTGCAGTAACAAATGTACACTTTGACAGTAATAAACAAGGCAGAGTTAACCCAGAAAATAATGTAATAATTGAAATATTTGCATTAAAAAAAATGGCATTAATATCAAGATGTCAGAAACTACTGAATCTTTACAAATCAAAAAGAGGTAATGGTGAGTTATCAATATCAACTCTTGGACCTGGATAAATTGGGAAATACTATTTCATAAATGCTTTTGGAATCCTAATAATAGAAAGACGTAGATAATTATTGTACATACAACTAATATAATATATCACTAGTTTATGAAGCGGACTAGGTAGAAAACAACAATTTCATTTATGTAACTTCCCCTGGTACATCTGAAATCAAATCGAAAAATGAACAATAATATGAAAGATTTCATATATAAATACATTAGAACTGATAATAATACAATATTAATATTATTTGGAACATAATGTTTGACATTAAAAATAATAAAACTTATTAGGTAAATGTAGTACATAGGTAATTTATAAAAATGCATTGGTGTATATTAGAATATGTATATGGTGTAATTGATTAGATTAGGACACATAGTAAAGTATAAAATGCTGGCACATTGGTTACATTTAGTATTACATACAATATTGTATAAGACATCATGATATTAACAATACAGATTAAGACTAAGTGAAGTGACTATAGAATCATTAACTAGAATCTGTTACTTAGAATAACTGGCAAGACTGGTCATCATTAATTATCAACTAATAATGAACTTCACCTACAATATCATCAAGTGGCACAATATTTCATTCAATCAAATGCTACATAAAAATTAAATAAATTATATGTACAAAACAAAACACAAATCGAATGTCAGTAAAAAGCAGTACAATATAACATATATGTCATGAGAGTTAAAGAGATTCAGAAGATAAAAGCTTGTAGTAGTTATATGTACAAGATAATATTATTAATGTATACGGTATCGTATACTATGTACATAGTATATTATTATTCTATGGTATCATATTTAAAGGCAATTTGACGCATCAGTTGAACTAACAATTCTCCTTCTAATCCTTTAGCTCCAAAACATGTAGAATATTACAGAAGGAACACATTTGGAATTGGCAGCTCTATTAATAAAAGTCTAAAAAGGATTACAAAGGCCGTACAGAAAGTTTCAATCCAACGCATCAATATGATCTAGAATATTACAATACTCATTGGATGTTGATAATAATTAGTATTACACTTAAAAACAAATAAATAAACAATTAGAATATCATAAAATTGTCATAATTCACCGAGTCGAGATTCAAAATAATTACTGAAATATTCATAAGAATATATGTAACAGAATTCCTGTTAAATAATCTTCATAATTAAAGTACATAATTTACTAGTTAGAGATATTCAAAGACTGAAATGTATTTTATCTATAAATAAAAATGCTACAACATAATATTAAGAGGCGATATGTTATGGGCATTATGGCTATCAACAAAACATTAGTAAAATAATTTACAATAACATTATTATTCACTTAATTTGTATGTAAATCACAATCCAAAATACGCACAACAGGAATCCTACCTATGCATAATTATACTACCATACAATAACTCAAATTAATAACTAATTTGTACCAAACATTCTGCAAACATACATAATATAATATAAAAATATAGAGAGGTCACCAACATACATACTCGTGTAGTACCACTCAGTACGCAGTAGATAATATGACTCATATACTACGAGTATTTGCAATAACCATGAAATACATTTTTTTTTTCAACATGAACGGGTAGAATTTTTGTTGTTGTGTAAATTAAATCCAATTTACTCTTATCTTTACTTTATTAATAATTGTTTTATATGTCTCCACCAGTGCCCTCAAAAACAAATCAGTCAATAATAATAAATTTTACAAATAAAGGTTTGCAGATAATCGTAACATTATCTGGTGCAAAAGGATTTATCGCTATAATGCCAATAGTTGTTAATAAAAAGTCATTCAAAAATCACTGACTGAGATGCTGTATAAATATTATACTCAGTTAGAGACTTCTACCCTTACTAAAAATTAAGTGTTATGGAGTCGGTAGATATTGGAAACATATGACTTGTTAGATCAAATAATATTAAATCATGGAACAGGATGTTTGAAAGAAAAAGGCAATTTATTATACAACCAACAAAATGATATGAAACTTATGCAGTGCTTGAGTCAACTTGTGCTCCACTGATTATTTTCCTAGGAGAAACATCTCCATTCTGCATTTGACTCATATTTTCACCTGTAAGTTGACTCAAAGAGACGCATATCTTCTTATAATTCTCTTCCAGTGCCTCCTGATACTCCAACTGATCCAAAGCTATAAGATTCCTGTTTATTTTCAAGGCTGTGTGACACACTTTAATAAAATCCCTGAAAATATAACATTTATTTTGGTCACATTATGTTTTTCAATGAATCACATAAAAAATATTGTGTATTTTGGTATTGGTGTAAAACAATTTTAGTACATTTTTAAAAATTTACTGTTTAAAGACATTTATGCTGTGAATAATGTTAATAAACTGATAATATCTATACTGCCGTCCTAAGGAAGAATCACGTATAAACCAAAATGCTGAAACTAAGATAATTGAGAAAAACATTTTGTGCCACCCGTACAACTCCATACATTTGCACAACATAATTTTGGAACATTGAATACGGAAATTAAGACTTTTTATTCAAAACGCCTTAAAGTGGCGTATACGTTAGGGTGTCCCGTAAATGAAAATTTCAAAATCACCTTATGTAATAGCACGGAAAACTTGGGTATGGACGAGGTGATTACGGGAAAAATAATAAAAAAAATCCTAGACATATGTTTTAGACCTCTACCGGAGCCTGAAGTTTTGAAAAAATAGCTATTTTCCACTGAAACATACCTTAATGCTTTGTGAATAATGACATAGATTTTTGTAACTGCACATATGTAGAGTTTGTGAAAAATGTTAAACTTTTACATTAGATTATACCTAAATAACTAACCATACCCTGAACGTTCCTCATGGGAACACAGGGAGGTCACCAAAATCCATTACTTAAAGAGTTTTTTGTGCAGTGTGATTATGCCTTTCTACGTTTTCCTAATGCTCTGATGCAGCAATTCTCTGTCTTAGAAAGGGTTTAGACATAAAGTAGGTCTTCCAGGTCATTGAAAGCCCTACAGGATGAAAAAAAATATTGGTCAGCAGCAGTCACGACCTATGTACTTACTAAAAAAGCAGGTAGGTCATACAGTATAACATAAGCCAAAAATCTACAACGGGATTAGGCATTATCTTGTCTAATGTATTGTTTTACTATATTTTAAATAAAAAAAACTACAGAGCCAAGCATTAAAAAAATACTACTAATTTAAAGGCGATTAAGCGAAAAGGTGCTGGACTTTGATTTATAATACATTTCTTAGTCGATGTAATAATATAGGGATGAAGTTTTGATATAGAAGAACATTTTTTTAAAACTAATTACTTCTGCGATCCTGCAACATGCAGTTTATAATCTATTCCGTAAATACTAGGTCGATAAAAAGAAAATACATTGACCAATAGAAATGTCAAGAAGGTCTATGTAGAAGGGAACAAAATTATGTGTGGATAGAACGTTCTCCACCATGCTTGATGAGAAAATACTCTTTTAATACTCTTATAAACTATAAATAACATAATATTTGATGTTATTAGAACAAAGGTTGATGTATTACCTATATAGAATAAGTCTTTCCAATATGTGGAGCTGAGACACTCAGATAATTGCCAGTTTTGATGGTTTTAGATGGGTGGTGTTCTTGATGTCTAAATATTTACCTAAGTAGGCTATTGCAGCGGTTTACAATCATATTTCAAGTCAAAGAAACCTTTAACCATCCATAAAAATGCCTTTTCTACTTCATTCCTATCAACTTCAGGCCCCCACAATTATCGACATGTAGAAATAGCTCTCATTGGTGACAAAAATAATTATGCTATAGGTTTAACACTGGTGAGTAGAAATTTTCACAAAAAATGCGAAATGCAAAAAGTAAGAAGGGTCCTTAAGAGAATCTATAAGAATAAAAATTGCTAGCCATGAAATTGGAACAATACAACATTACTAAGCTTATTCTGAGACTATAATATACGTAGTAGAACTCATTCTGAAATTTTCATATACTTGAGGAGTTTGTAATGATTTAAATGAACTTATTTGGTTGAGTATTGAGTTGGTATATAGTAGGAATATTAAATTAATGCAACCCCTGCCTTTTACGATACTTCTGATGAAAATCTGAGCTCATTAATTAACTCTAATCTGTTCTAAAACGAACCTATAGTAAAACGTATTTTTTTATTTTTTTCTCTCAGACAGGCAGTGCTATACTATACTAAGGTGGCACTAAGAGAGAGACAATAGCTTCTCAGTATATCCTGAAGCTTCCAAATCTAGATATGGATTCAAATAGTGAACAATTAAACTGTTATGTAAGATGACATAATTTTAGCTATAAAATTCAAGATTATTGATTATTTCAACAAAAATGCTATTTTCTATGTATATAAAATTTCCTTTATTTACTTTGATAATAAGTTTTCATGACTAATATTTTTGTGTCTTGAGTTTAGAAATAGGTATTTTTTATCGAAGTTGAAAAAATACATAGAACTGGACGAAATATATTTGTATGAAAATCTTTACCTGAAACCTCATTTTTCACATCTTTAGGGCCTGGTAGAGGTCTAAAAGTAGTATCAAAATTAAAAACTAAATATGCAGTCTGAAACTACTCGTGAATACCCAAGTTTTGCCACCTCTTACGTTTCGATATTCGCAAAAAAAAAATTCTCCATACATTGACGGGACACCCTAGTATACGTGGTTCTTGCTTAGGACTGCAGTATAGTCTACATCATCATCCCCTGCCTTTTTGTCCACAACATTAGGTCATTCACACTAAGATTTCTCTAGCTCAACTCAACTATAGGTACATAATGTATCTGCTTAGTTTACATATTTTTTTATACAATAAATCTTATTTCTATTAATATCAGTAATACCACTTAGTATTAATAAAACTGTATAAACATGTGAGAATAATAAGGAGTAATAACTTGTAATTTTAATAAATATTAACTTTGTATTGCGTGATGTTGTGTAATTTGTTAAGGAAAGAAATAAACATAAGTATGAATATGTATTTGTATATTAAACACTCACTCACCTAAACACATCTTGCAAAGCTTTAACTTTATCATCAGGATACATTTTTGCTAACGATGGATCTAAAAATACAGATGCATATGCCAGTGGTCCAGCATTCACCTGCACACAAATACTCCCCTGCAACCTGCGAGACAACACATATTGTAAATCAAGTGTACAGTACTTGCAATATTTGTAAACACGTGCATGCATACATAAACGTACATACCTTAGTTGTAATTTTTTAACATCATGAGTCCTAGCATTAACAATATCATTGAGTTCTGTCACTCGGTTCTGCATTTCCTCAAACGCCACTTCTATAGGAGCTTTCTCTTCAACATAACTATCCACTACCACAATACGCTTCTTCACATACGGGAATGTGGATTCAGCTGTAAGCCAAAATAATTATTTAATAGAACAATATGTCTTCCTGGTTGCACCATATACAATAGACCAGGTTGAACTAAGGTGAATCATATTTATAGTAGTTTGCCTTCATTATGCAAGTCTAATGTTTATAAAGCTGTCATGGGTGTAGATCAAAAACACTTCCTCACATCCACCCTATCCATCCACAACTGCACCATCTTTCCATCACAAACAAACAATAAGTTTTAAATTAATATTTTATCATCGCCTATTAGCAGTGTATGTACGTTAAAGAAATGTACGAAATATAAATCAAAATGAGAAATTTTCCCAAAATTATGATACCAAGGAGTGGACTGAATATTCATTACACACAGTTAGTTTACTAGTTAAAGTAACTACATTCGGTAAACATTTTATTGTATTTAATTCAAAATCATACTTGTCAAAATTGTTCTTCGTTTCCATTGTTCTTCTACATTGCCTCTGGCTCTGCCGTCCTTGGTGAAGGGTGTCTCGTACATAAACCTCTTGATATCATGGTTCTTGTCAAACTCTGTAATCCGTTCCTGAGATAACTCTGAACAGTCAAAGTAAGGCTGAACTGATGTCACTTGAATGTGAGCAAATCTCTCATCCAAATCACTAACAACAACCTAAAACATATATGAAAACTGATATGTACTATACAATCCATAGTCTATTCCAGATACATTGAAAAGTTATTTCACCAAGTCAGGAATGATGTCCAAATGTGAAAAGAAATTAAGCAGTAATGTTAATACTTAAACTTACTGGTGCTGAGTCCATAATAATCTTCACAACTCCGTTTCCAAACTTCTGTTCATACAGTTTCAATAGTCTCTCTGATATTTCACTCAATGTTGTTACTTTAGGTTCTTTATAAATATATTCAACACCACACTCATCCTCGAAGTACATCTGATTATAGAACGCTACACGATAATACCTTCCTAGTAGACGTCTTCCAGTATTCTGGATTTCTAGTACTTTAGTGTATGACTGTGTCAAATGGCGGTAACAACTTGTGATGGCATCATAATTTCTCTGCTTCTCGTATATTGGGAGAATGAGTCTATAAAGTGGGCCTAAGATTTCATATCGTTCGGCTCGTTCCACATACTGAGCGCAGGTCTCTAGTTGTTCTAGTAAGCCAGATTCTGTGTATTGGATGTCGACCATTCCTGTAACAAAATAATAACAAATACATGATAGATAAATACATACCTGATAGATAAATACATACCTGATAGATAAATACATACCTGATAGATATTTAGATGACAATATGGAGTGAATATTTATTTAATTTAGGGTTTGTCTAGTCACTAGACACTAGTGAATGAAGTACATATAATGAAATTATAATACATCCTATACTGTGTGTACCATATTCAAGAATTTGGATGACCATCCTCCAAGTGTAACTAGAGCGGTATCTACTTAATTGTCTTTAGATTAATGAAACACCACTGTATTTGAAACAACTTGAGATTGGAATATGTAATTAAAATTTAAAGGTAAAATAATTCAGTATTGCAGTAATTATTTGTGAATCTACTAACGATTAGCACAAAAACTAACAATAATATATAATTTTATTGAACGTAGATAAGTGGATAGTACAAAGGCGTGTAGGTATTAAGTAGGTTTTGTAAATAAAATTATATACATAATCGAATAGGATTGTCTTCTGTCCAGAAAGTAAGAGTACCTACTCGAGTTATATATATATTTTTAGAAAATGGTATTTGAAAAAACATTCAGGGTTTTGTTGATAAATATGTTAGCAATGCTTTCTGGTGCCCCCGTCAAAGATTTTTTCCGCCATCTCAAGTCCAGGACCTTTTGTTTCACCTCCTCATAGGTTAGAAATATTTTTTCACCCATGTGAGACTTCAGGACGGTAAAAAAAAAGATTGTAAGTGCCAAGGCAGTGGAGTGTACGCAATAGTTCACAATGTTTCAACTGATTGAGTCTAATAGCGCCTTGGTGGCGAAAACCATGTGCATTATTGTTGTCCAAGAAGCACCCTCCATTTGTTTTGAATTGCTCTTTTGAGCTCTTTAAGGTTCTCACGGGATCATGCTGCATTAATTGTCGTCAAAATCTCTAATCTATTTTCAATCTCAAAATATAGTAGCCATGATTTTTTGGTAAAAACTGACGTTTGAGGCTCGAGATCGAGATTTATGGCAAGGTGAATATATGCTTTGCTTTTGTTAAACTCATTACATCACTTAAACACATTCGTTTGATTCATAACACCTTTGCCATAATCTTTATATGTGTAAAAATTTGAGCTGCTGTTTTTGCTTCTGTGGGAAGGATCGGCATGATAGGGTGCACATCGTGGCACCTCGCACTTGGCAGGATTTCTTATTGACATCTTTCGAGGTAAGTTATAGTACTATCGATTGTGCTAGTTGTGTTCAGGTGAACCCTTACTACCAGTCAATGTTGCAAAACTTGGAAAAAATCCTCACAGCCCAAGAGAGCAACCATACTTTTAAACTTCTCGGAATACATTTTTTTTAAAAACAGTAATAAGGCCCAATAAAGATCTCAGGTGCAGGGGAAATTTACGTTAGTTATAATACGATTTTATAAAAAGAGATACATATATGTAGTAGGTGCACAGATACCTAAGAAAATGATTCCCGTCTTACCTATCGATTTAGGATGATTAAATAATAGGTTTCAATTACAATTCTGTAGCTTTTTAAAAGTTTCAAATTTTGTAACCTTTCTGGGTTCCAGACCGCTTATTCCAATATTAGTAACATTGCTGCTCTTTTTTTAACATTCTCGAGCACCTGTCTAGTGTAATGTCCTTAAATAAAAAAAAATGTTTACATATTTGGAACCTACACTTCAAGATAGGCCACACATAAGTCTAGCATATTTTTAGGAAAACTTAAGTGGTAAAATGATTTCTTGCTATGTAAAGGGTAGAACTGGCTTTTGTAACATAATGCAATTGACAATATATAACATAATTAAGATATGTAACATAAAAAAGGCAAACAGCAGTAAACCATCTTGACAAATAATTTATTAGATTGACACAGAGCTCTACTTGTATATGTACGAGTGTATAGTATTGTATAGCACATTAGTGTTGTACTGTACTCATGTATTATACTCATACCACACTACAATACAACACATTAGACTAGAGTATAAATAAAGCAGTGCGTTACAATGGATTTGGGAGTTGTGATTTTAACAGCCATGGTACAAGTAGATAATATAATCGCGGGGGTATTGAATAGAGCAATACTATTTCAACTGGTGTTTATAGTATCATGTGTGAACAGTGTTCCTTACAATTCTGTATATGCAGATAACACACCTCTCAATAATGATCAAATCAAGCAAACACAAACTAGTCAATTACAATTGGTGCAAGTGGTAAGTCAATAATTAATATTACATACATTAATTACTATGTATTTACAATAATCGGTTGTTTAATCTAAGAGTAATTACTACAAACCAATAGATAACATAAATAAACATGCCATGTTAATTATTATGTTATGTGTACAATAGACATCTCATGCCAATTGCCATTTAACAAGTAAAGAAAATTAACAATTTATGTAAATTTAAAATTCGACACAGGTAACAAAATATTATATTATATTTCAAAATATTATATTTCAATAGTGTGGTAATAATGTGAATTTTTCCAAACTGAAAATACTATGTTATTTATTTACACATCATTGAATGCATTGACTAGTAAAGCAACCCGACAATTAAAACAACTGTAAAAATACAATAAATTGAAGCCACAACCTTTTATTGCTTATAAATATGTTATATTATATATAGAACCATGGTTTATTAATAATGTGTATTATATTTACATTCCTTATAAAATATCAACAATCGTAACATAATACCACTATCCTAGTGGGTTAACTAGGAGAGATCTCAAAATCGCAATAAGTTCGCCCTAGTGAACAATTTTATATGATTTATTTGATTGAATGTCTCTTCCATTATGAAAAGGTTTCCTCGAAGAATAAATAAATAAACATACAGAATGCCGGAAAAATATATATTAATTATGAAAGCTAATAAACTCCATAAAGGAAAATCTTGGTCTCAACATATGTAATACCTGAAATGATTAAT
The DNA here is from genome assembly GCA_963576895.1 of Ceraclea dissimilis. Taxonomy (NCBI): domain Eukaryota; kingdom Metazoa; phylum Arthropoda; class Insecta; order Trichoptera; family Leptoceridae; genus Ceraclea; species Ceraclea dissimilis. Next base: position 12,479,470 of record OY756358.1, on the reverse strand, counting down.
GAAAAATACACAATTTCATAAACCACTCGAGAGTGGATGCATTGTCATTAAAATAATATTATACACATTTTATATACGTATATGTTACCGAAAATGTATGAAATCCAAGAAAAGTGTACAATTCCTAAAATCGATAGGAAACAAGTCAAATAAATTTCATTTTATCTGTTTTTTTTTGCACTATAAATTATATTTTACATATTAATCTAATATATTATGTATTACTTAATGTAATACATTATACACATTTAAGTGTTGCTTAACTTGTGTGAAGAGTGGGCGCGTAAGTATGTATAATATGTATCAGTGAACATGGAGTGTGTGGTGCTGTTCTGTCTGGCCTACACCACAAGGGATGCGGCATGATGAGTATGCACATTGCATATACTACGTAATAAAAAAAACACAAATGCTATAACGTTTTGTTGCTTAGTTCATTTAGTCAAACTACAAAGCAAGGTAACTGATTATTGTCTCACTGCTCCTCAATATACGAGTAGTTGCTATAATCCGTGACAATTTATAATGAAACATTGTCCACTATTGCCATTCACAATAATAATTCTAACAACAATACAATATATCTTAAAGCAGTGTTCTCCAACATGTCTTGTGCAAATGGTTCCCTAGTATTTGTAAAATTTCAATACGAATAAATAATTAATTATTGATAAATGGAATTAAAACAGGTTTGCATCTTTAATGAATCTGCATTGGTTTTTAGTTTTTTATATCCGCCTTGGTCTTCAGACGGTTTGTGAAATATAATTTTTCGCAGGTGTAAAATTTTTAAAGATCACTACTGTACGCATGACGGTAAATTAGAAACCATTAACTAAACAAAAAAAAAAGAGACACATTAATTTCAAAAGATTATTACAAATAGATAGTGTACACATTGTGTAGTACATTAAACAACAGATTTTACTGAGCAAATTAAATGAAAATGATTTATAATATTATAACAGACTTTAATTAATAAATCATGATGTATTTCTATATACAGGAATTACAGGGCTATGTACATCAGGTTGTATATACGTCTCTTATAAGGAGGAATAGCAACATAATTTATGGATGGCAAATAAATATATTTCAGATACTATATGAACACAGTGGTTTAAATATTCTTTGCATTTTTAAAATTCTGTATATTGTATTAATTTTTTTGTGTTGTTGCACGATGTATTGCCCGAACTACGTAAAAGATTTTGATTGTAAATAAAATAGATAGATTAGTACTAACTAGTAGTTAACTATAACTATGTACATTATTATATTTTATTATTGTCATCATTAAATGTAATTTAGTGCTAGATATAATATTATAGTAATCATCAATCATATCCACATCCTCATATAGATTTCTGTAAACAACAGGATTTCATAAATCTTCCACTATTACAGAAATTCTATTCAATATTAAAATTACAGTCTAAGTGACACACAAGTATAAATAATATACCTAGTTACTGACTCACTCACTGATTGACTCTGTAACATGTAGCCATAAACTGACAGTACGCAGCGGCGGAGGAAGCGGGATGCAAGGAATTACTGAATGTGTCGATGTACTGAAGTGCCGGATTAGCAAGACTCCACTGTATTTTATTAAAATGCATTTTAGATAATACAAAGTTTGAATGTTTAAAATTCTTTTAAAATTTTTGTCAAATATCTTCAAATTATCAACAATAATATTTATTTATTTATTATTCAGTTATGTGACGTTTAGGAACTTTGAATATAATAAATAAAACAAATATTTTTTGAGGTAAATGGCGGGTTTATTGCCATCTGCAATGTCTACCAACCAACTGTAATCCTACAGAGCAATAAAATTCGGGTAAAATAGTGAATACTTAATAATAACTTCTTGCATATTAAAGTATTTGTTATATTCGTCATTTTCAACGGGCGCCTTAGGTGTCCTACAACCAATGAGTACAATATAATTATACTGGTCATTCAATTTGTCATAGTTAATACTTATTAATTAGTGTCAGACATTTTCATAGCTGATTCTCTTGTGACAAATAGTGGAATTATTACGAAGATATACAATAGACAATAGTTAACTTGCAATCAGCCACATTATCTAATTAAGTGTGAAAACAAATAAAATTTGTGCTCACATTTAAGGAATTTTAGCCCTCTCCGGTGAGCATATTAGTGTGGAACATCAAATATCATCCATTATTTGCCTCATTACTATGAGTCTATGCACCTAGTATGTCAAATGTACTTATACAAATTAAAGATAAAAAACAAGTTAGTTGTGAGATAGGAGATGACGCCCTTCTTACAACTTATTCTCCCCATAAAAAAGGTAGTTTGTCTCTATCGTACTGAAACAGGATATCAGGTCTGTCAAAAATTCATACATTATGCTATATATTTCGACTATAATTATTATTACAGGTTATTATTTTCATCATGTACGTTACGTACATACCAAATTTTAGCTCGGTTTATGTCCCCGGGCCGGTGTGGAAAGAAAACTATATTCACAGGTTAGACGAAGTATTAAAATGAACAAATATACAAGATACCTTGGGTGGACACTGGCAAACTTCGGGTTAAAGAGTAGGAGTATCATATTGCCGCTAAACGTCAACCAGTTCACATTGAATACGGGGAAGTGTTAAACTTGCCAATTTTTATAATAGGATCATTTAAAAAATTATTGATTATGCAGGCTGCATCCCGCCCACAAACCGTGTGTTGGCCATACCTGTCCTAGATAGTTGAAAACATCAAAAAAAGTATTTATCAATGACATACACACATTTGTACAACAGAGAAATAATAAGTTAACTTGCATAATCATCGACTGTATGAATTAGTATGGGCTAATCACTCAAGTAATACATTGGCAACAATAAATAGTTATAGCAATTATTTATCTAATTATCACAAATATTCTAATTATTTTACTAAAAAGGTGATGTTATGACAAGCATCATGTGTTTAATACGAGTCAATGTTTTTAAGTTATCTAATAAAGTTATCATATGTTCAGATCATTCATAGTTATACAAATGTACAACAAAACATAACAAAATTTAAAATAATTATAGCTTCGGCATGAATTTACAGTGAGTATAGCAAATGGCAGGGGCCGCCACTAAAAGGGGTCGTATTTCAGGGTTGCCTTATTTTGCCCCATTTTTTAAATGTTTAAATAATAGTCGGTTACAATTTAGCGGTGTGTCATATTCCTATGTATAAGAAATAATATAAATAGGATAGAGACAAGAAGTATAACAATCATTACAAGCAATGATTATTATATTAAAAAATCAGGAAAATGCTTGAAGACAATATGAAAATCACAGGAACAGTCTCTACCCTGAATGAAATTTGAACTTGTTAATATAATGAAGTGAAATTAATATAATGAACTTGTTAATATATAAAGAAAGTGATATTGAGTTCAAAATCTACGAGGTGACTTTTATTATGGCTTAAAGCTGAGAACATTAGTATTTAGTATATGTATTACTTGCAGATTTGTTTAGGTTGAAAATGTCACAATAATGAAATTACTATTAGTATTCCTAACTCTTAAAATTTTATATTATTATATTCCAGGTATTCCGTCATGGAGACAGAACACCAGACCATGAGGAGATGTCGCTGTATCCGGCTGATCCACACATAAACCAGACATTTCCACCGTTTGGATTGAAGGCACTAACCAATGTAGGTATTTAATAGTAGATAAGTATAGTTAGTATTGGTAGTGGGAGAACACGAGCACACATACACATTGACTCATGTTGTTACTACTCTGTATACACACATACAAGTCTCCCTACTGTAATAATATTGTCACATGTGGCCAATGACGTGTGTGCAAATATTAAGTTGTCAGCATAAGCAATAGATTAATGATTTTGAAAGTGGGTTTAATAGTAATAACACATGTCATATAGATATTACCTACTTCTATTAAAACATACTATCTATCAATCCCTCTATGTCACATCTCTTGCAGGATAGACAGAAAGAACTGAATGCATACACTCCTGTCTCCACCACACTGATGCGATTCACTGTACACAACTTGTGTCTGAGGATATAATCATCCATATTGTGATTTCCTCCACTTTTTCTTTCACTCATGAACATTTTTTTCAGTCAAATTACTATCATTCATTCTCTTACGTTTCCTAACCATTTTAGGTATATATTTTTAAAATACTTCATTACACCCAAATAGACATTCCCAAAGGATGGTAAACCATTACTGTACATTGTTTCAAAAACCCAACAATCACTTTTAATAGTAGTATACATAACATCTTTCATTTTAATAAAGATAGGAAATGAAACAAGTACAAATTGAACAAGTGTAATATTTCTAGGCAGGAAAAGAGAAAGAATACAAGATTGGATTATTCCTCAGAAAATTCTACAAAGACTTCTTGAATAGCACATATCTACCAGAAGAGATCTATGTCAGAACAACGGATTACGATCGGACAAAGATGAGTGCCTTAGCATGCCTGGCGGGACTTTACCCCCCCACACCAGTACAACAGTGGAATCCAAAGATAATGTGGCAACCAATACCATACCACACCGTACCATTTAATGACGATGATGTGAGTATGTTGTTTTATTGTTTATATCAAACACATTTTTGACTTAACCATAGAGATGAAATTTTCCAAAACCCAGGTGGTTATGTAAAAATATCTATCCTAATTCGATTGTAAAATATAAATTATGCACATTTCCCGTCGTAATGGAAATCTCAATGTATGATTATTGATACTATTATGTCCTTTAACAAGAGACATTAATTACAAAGTTTTTGGTTTGTACATTTTTCAGATGATGTACTACTACACATGTCCCAGATTCTTAGAAGCCAGGCTTGATCATCTGTATTCCCCAGGATTCCAGGAGATATTGAAGCCTCACATAGACCTCTTTGAGAAGATGAGTTTTTATACGGGTAGAAACTTGACTACGCCCGAAGATATATTCTATATTGACAATCTATTCCAGTCTGAGGTACGACTGGATTGAAGCAGCATTATGCTATTGTGGATGTACTATGCATCATTTTAAAACCTGAATACAATTTTCATACTTTTTTTTTACAAAAAATTACTTTCTGTATCAAGACACTCCATGGGTTTTTATTATACATAGTATGTGTAATTATTTATATTGTTTTTTTGATTACTCTTATGTTTCTACATAATAAATCATAAATCGGGAGAATTAGGTATCCAGTATTGAATTGTGGTAAACAACTTATTAACTTCAAGTTGCAACAAAATGAGCAGTTTGCAAAGACCTCGAGAGGAATAGTATAGCAGGTTTACTTACATAATAGATTCATAGCATATAATTGCTTTTTTAAAGGAAAAACTTTATTTTGATAATTAAGGAGACTGGACATTCTGATCTCATTGATATTTATTATTACAGGCAAACTATAACCTTACTATACCAGACTGGGCTAAAGGACTCATGAAGGAGATTAAAGAAATGACTGTCATAGAGTATTCTTTGCAGTTTGCAACTGATGAACTGAAGCGAGTAGCTGGAGGTTAGTGGTTATGCTACTACATATATTGTTTGTATGAAGCTCACATTTATGTACATTTACAGACATCACTGGAATAATTCATTTAATACTTATTTTTTAGGACAACTACTGTACAAGATGTTACAAGATGCCCGTATGAAAATCAATGGGACAATGGTGCCGCAAAAAAGGAAAATGTTCCTGTATTCTGGTCATGAAAATAATGTAGCTGCAATACTGGCATGCAGCGGAGTCTTTAAACCACACCAGCCACCATACGGATCAACATTTATAATGGAGTTGCATAAAATGTTGCCATCAGGACAATATGCCATTAGGGTGAGGAACTCATTGACATTGTTTCAGTAGGTAGTCATAAAACAATATTAAATGGAAGTAAAACCTTTTCTTGTAAAAATAAAACACTGTTTTTTACTTCCACTATTTATAAATAGTGGAAGTAAAAAACAGTGTTTTATTTTTACAAATAATTTTACAATGTCCTTCCATAAAGTTAATCTTCCATCAATAAATAAATTAAAACCTTTTCCTTTAGACTGACAGATTGTGTATCTTCCACACATCGAACTTGCTTGCAATGCATTCAACAATCATTTCAGTCACAACTACCATTCATTTCTTACTTGATGATGAATTTAGTGATATTAGACAGCTTGTGTATTAATATTAGGCATAAACTGGTTAATGTAGGTATATTGACACATTTGTATTGTTTTCAGATAATTTATTTGAGAGACATAACACAGCCAATGAAGATTCTGCCCATACCAAACTGTGGAGATTTCTGTCCATTGAATAAGTTTATAGAATTAACCAAGAATACAGTGACTACATCATATAAAGATATCTGTCCACTGAAGCATGGATAGGAACATCTAATTATTAAACTATTCAAATATACTAGTGACAAGTGTACTTATTAAATAAAGGGACTAATAATAAGAGACAAATGAAAAGATGGATTACCTGTACTGTATCATTCATGAATTATAAATCATATAAAGAATGTTTCTATATTTCAATGTTACATCTATTTTTTTTTTGTTTTTTGCCCTCATCATTATTATCTTAGCCCATATCCATTTTATGACTACAATTTATAAAAAAAAAATTATCATGCGATATATATTTATCTTTTGAATACCAAAACATCCCACTTTTTTCTGACAATAGTATCAAATTTTTGAGAAATGGAGTGGAGAGGTACGCACCGCAAGCCCCCCTGAGTTTCTATATTTCCTGGAGCGGAATGATAAATGGTAAAGTAGTAGCAGGAGCTGTATATCTTAGCTGCATTACCCTCGGAATTAGAATGTTTTCTGTAATTACTTATACAATCTTAGAAGTTTGTAAAAACCACTATCGAAGGTATTTTTGAATAACAGATGTAAATCATCTGACTCAAAACATAGTTAGTGACCTTAGCCTTGAACGTCTTGTTAATGTTCAGTTCAGGTTCAATGTAACTGTTATTATCTCCCCTGATATAACTGGACTCAATGTGTTCCGAGCATACTAGTGTGAAGTAAATGTAGGTAAGTGTATATAACTATTTAATTTCTCTAAAAAACACAAATCATAACACTGCGATTCAAAAAAACACACAGAAATCTTAAAAAGGAGGACAGTATCAATGCACCAATCATAAGCTGAGAACAATAGAAAAGAGAATTTGGTACGAAGTTATTTCTAAACAGTAACATTAGATATCTGAAATAGTATAACAACTTCATGGCAAATATTTGAGTTTGTCCAAACTTTATTGCACAAATTATGTATTTTTTTACAATGTTGTAAAAGATACGGATACGATAATGTAATGTTTTTTGTAGTAAAGTGTTGGCATACACAATGTCCGTTATAATACTAACTGTGATTGGTCCATTTAAAAAATGTTTCTCCAATCGCATGAAATGTCTGCCATGTGGTGTTAAATCTCAACGGATGATAATAATGAAATAACTGATAACATAACAATGTCTACAATAAGTGATATAAAGATATTTAAATAATTTGAGATAATAATGTTTGATGTATTTAACGACAGGTAAACACAAGGTTGACAAACAATTAATTATTATGCTGTGAAGATGATATTATTATCTGCTATACAGAGTTCATAATAAAAAAATTGGAACCATTAAAATATGATTGGTGGGTTGCAGGTATAGGAACCAATAAATAAAAAGCAAAAGTGCATTTTCTTTATCTTTCTACTAATCATTCATGAATTTTTCATTGCGGTGATGTAAACATCGAGAATCAACTCTAGCACTGTTGGAAGTATGAAATAAAAATTATACTAATAATTAAGTATGTAAAATATTTTGCTACTAAGTAGCTCCATTAAATTGTGCAAGAGGCAAAAAACCTACAATTTGTCATCATTGGGCATCACAGCCTGAATGTCATGGAGGTGTTGGAAGAAATTAATCTTCTTGACTTTGCAACACTCAAGAATGGGCTGTTGAGTCCAGCCCAAAACCGGGAAGATTTCTCCCAAGTGGTAAGTAACAGTGAGCGGAGCCCATTAACATGGATTTGAGTGTTTTAGTAGCGAATAACCTATAATAGTAATGAAGAAAATGTTAAACCTCGATTTATGACAATAGCAACATTGCAATCTGTTTAAGAATAGGAATCTAGATCAATACAATTGTTACATTTACATAGCAATTTCATATAATGCAAATTTTTCTCACAGCATCAGACAATAATTGTTATTGTTTCCATTTAAACAGATTCATTGTAAAGACTGTAGGTCAACAATCAGTACCTATTAATAAATAATAATGGGGATATCCTTAAAGTAGCTACATCAATAATATGCATAATAAATGATTACCTACCAGGACATGCAACATTACACTACATAATAATAATAATATAATAGGAACATGTGGTCACCATACCACAATAATACATCCACATACACATACAGTAATAAGACTTTAAAGTTGAATGTCAAATGTTTAATATGGAGAGAGATGATTAGAGGATGCAATCCACTACAAGTTAATTCAGTCAAATAGAATGATAGCAATCATGAAGACTGATCTAACACGCTGCTTGGCTGCCACCTTTATTATTGTAATCATTCTGATTGGAGGTTCGTACAACATACTGCTTATACCTATACCTATTATTATATTATATTACTCGTATATCCAGTGACGCACATTCACATTCAATCAAATCATTACACATGTCTCCACAAACACTAACCGGATATTTTTCAGCTTCATAAAACTTCATTAGTGGAATTTAAATATCAAACACTTGTAATGCAATACTAATACAAAATGTAGTTTTATTACTCGTATTATGAATTACAGGAAACAGTAGTCATAGGCTGATTATATGAAAGCCATTCAACTAATAGTTGGAAGACATAAGCTCACCCTAGTGAACAACCTTTTGTGATTTTTGTACCTTACATTATTGTTTCCTTTAAGAATCAAAATAAATACACATATTTGAAAACAAACAGATGTTTCTAGATACAAAAAAGATTTTTTTTGCAATAACAGTGTTATGTATGCAGTTCCATAAATTTAAGTAAACTGGCAGAAATTGTCATTAGGTTATAAACTCACCATACATAAACTGATTAATAAAGTTTATTTTACTTATACATTATTTATTTAATACTATTTGTTTCAACACAACTTTAATACGGAATCCATTATAAGAATTGCAATAATAAAAATAATTATCCATAATTAATTAAATGTGCTATTGTTAATATTCAATTATTATTTATAATTAGCGTACTTAAATATTCTAACGTAATATTTCATATTTCTATGTAATTTTATAGTAATTTGAATCTTCATGTGATAACAAATATATGAATAATTTATTCATATTTTTATTCATTAAACAAACAGACAGTAATACAAAAAATCTTAAAAAATAGTAACTAGTTAAGTATACCAATCTAATGTGTGTCTTGTGATAAATAAATAAAGCATTGTGCAACACTTTATTTTTGTTTAAAGTTCTGTGTAGTGTATTTCTGGTAGAAAGGAGCTCCGAACTGAAGTTGGGTGAATTGAAACAAGTCCATGTGGTAAGTTGAAGTTTAGTATCTTAAAAGCTTAAACATGTCTTGAAATACAGAGTGCAGAGTGCCGCATTGACAATTTAGGATAATGTCTTGTAAACTAGATGAAACAAATTTATATGTTACAGTTTTTGAAATGGCATACCACCTAGTTTATGTTAAATTGTACGACACTGCCGTATTTTATAATATATTTCACGTATATTAATATGATGTTTTTAATAATACCTATTTTTTTGTAACTGGACAATAGCCTAATAAAGTAAAACCATACACATGTTTTGTGTTGCATACTTTAAATAATTACAAATGTAACTGTTATCAAATGTATGTGAATATTTGATTGAATGGTTTGAAGATTTTCAGTCATGGAGAAAGGACACCGACACTTGAAGAAATTCAGCTCTTTCCACTTAGCGTCAACCAAAATGAAACGTATTTTCCATATGGATTTGGAGCTCTAACAAATGTGAGTCCACAGACAATTCTGATAAAACAAAACCTTTTAAACTAGTATGTGCTTCATTTTTTACAAAATGTACTATGTAATTATTTCACAGGAGGGTAAAATGAGAATGTACAAATTGGGTGAAAAACTTAAAGATCTCTACAGTGAGTTCTTGGGTGACAAATACGAACTAACAAACTTCATAATACAGAGTATGAATACAGACATAACCAAGATGAGTGCCTTACTTGTTTCAACTGGATTATGGCTAACTGAGACAGACGATTTGTGGAACGTAAATCAATGGCAACCAATCCCATACTACACTATGAAGGAGGAAAGTGATTATGTAAGTATTGTAACTAACACAATATCCAGGGTTCAAAAAAGAAAAACAACAGACTCATAATTTCCATCCATCAGTACCACCATACAATACACATCACATGCATCTGTATTGTATGACCATAATGACGGTACATATGTAGAAGTTTCAATTTGAAAGTGATGAGTATAGATTCAAGTAGTTTAATTTATTTTCAAGAGAAAGAAGTGGAGAACTAATTTCACTCTACGAAAGTACAAACTCTACAATTCATCTTATCGTTATTCATTTTAGTAACACCATGTAATTTGTAGTAACGTGATGGTAGAACAAGCCTTACATGAACTCTGAATGTCAATACTTTATTTCCAGATGCAATATGAAGTGAACTGCCCAAGGTTTGCAAGAGAAAGACAGAGAGTAATGCACAACTACATGGCACACAATGACCTTCCATACCAACAGCTGTTTGATCTGCTGGGTCTCTATACAGGATCCAACATTACAGACTTCTCTCAAGTGGTGAAGTTGACTGAATTTATGGAAGCACAGGTACATTGTGGGTACATACCACTGTTGCACCTCCCACAGTGTAATGCAATTAGCAGCTTATTTCTTTATGTAATCATTTACCACATAAACATTTTTGTTTCTTGCAGCGGCCATTCACAAACTCAACACCAAAGTGGTACAAAAATTTGGAAAAGATAATAAACAATGTTGTAATTACAGATAGAAAAGTAAAATACCAAAAACCATTGATGAAGGAGATTAGTTCAGGTATGAAAAAAATAATATATCGAACTTATTCTTTAAGGATTGGAAAAGAAAGGGCATGTCGTGAAGTAAAGATGTTGTTCTGCCTTGATCAAAATACTTTGAAGTCTAATAAGTAGAATTTTATGGTGAATGGAGTTATGGATGCAATATGGAAGGTTCTCACTACTAAAAACTTATTACAAATAAAGTGTGACTTATTACTGAGCTTAGTATAGCACACTGTTTGAGATTAGACATATCAGGGTAGGTACTTTGTAAGCTTTCTCACCAAAAACACGCAGATAAAATGCAAACTAATTAGGCCATTATGTGTGTCACCATAAGGGTCATTTTCTACACACATTGTATCCGCGTGTTTGGGGTGAGAAAGCTTACAAAGTACCCACCAAGTACGGCTGTTTGAGTGACAATATTTCTCATTGTTTCAGGGTACCTATTTAAGAAGATATATTTCGATTCTAAAAATGAGGTTGATGAAACTCTACACAACACAATGTACTGCTACTCGGCAAATGTTGATAACATTGCAGCTCTCTTAGCCGATACAAATATGAAATATATTACACCCAAGCATGGATCAGCATTTATTATTGAAATGTACTCTACAATAACAGATTTTAATGAATATATCTATAAGGTGAGACAAGAATTTGAATTTGTATCTACAAACATAAAGTAAAGTAAGCAAAGTGCTGAATACACTGAAATTCAAACTCACTACTTTCTCATTTAAGTAGAAAGACATGGACCATTGCATATCAAAAGTTGCACACATTGTTCAGGTTGTTAAAGTTCTGCCCGTCAGCTAGAGGGCCCAGTTTAGAATATTGACGTCAATCTACTTAAATTTGTCTCTGGACAAGATGCAATAAACAAAATTAGAAAAAAAAAAACATTTTAGTCTGTGAAATTGTATTTTATAAAACTCAAACATCAACTTAATAAACTCAAAGAGGTCTACTTATTTAGAAACATGCAGTAAACTTTTTATATCTATTTTTAGTTTTTCTACTGGGATGGAGAATCTCCCGAACTCACAACACTCAAGATGAACAGGTGTGTCGATCCGTGCTTTCTTTATAACTTCAAGAACCTCATATCAAAGACAATCCATAAAGATTATGAAATGGAATGTAATATTACTATAGTATGAAGGCAGTATTGAATAATATAATATTTAAATGTCCATGTAAATATATTTTCAAAATATGTAGACAATTTTTAAATAAGATAAAACTTACCTGGATCAACCTTCAAGCCTGTTTCGTCCCTGGGAATGTTGAGAGATATGCTGGTGAAAGAATCTGCCCCCCACGACTGACATCCTCGGAGTCTTAAATATTCTGCAATCAACGCAGCTATGTGCAGTTGGCAGCACATCGCCTAAAAACAGACAAATATACAAATTACAAAAAACTATTTCCATACTGTTAACAGTCCTCTGATTAATAATTCAAGAAGTGTGAGAATCTAAATAGTTGATTTCATTTCAATTTTATTACAATGAATTACCAGTCAAAACATCCTTCAACAAACTCGAACAAGGATATAATTAAATTGTAATACTAACCTCATCATGATTAAGAGCTCTGGTGTGATGTTGGGCCATAGTATGAAGCCAAGCGTGCCTTAATCTGGGTGTGGCTCTGTATGATACGGCAAGTGTATGTTGAAGCTCAGCTAATCTCTCTACTTCAGCGCCGCTGGCTCCACCGCGCACAGCAATCTCCTCAGTGGCCACCAGCACTGTGCGTATACGACGTGTCAACTCTTTCACCTCCACTGGAAAACCTGCAAAAATACATTAACATCCAATGGAAGTGTTCAAGAATTATTTTGTAACTTATAAAGTTTACGACAATGAAAAGACCCTATTTCACTGTACACTGTTCCTGATCTCTCCGAGTTTTCTTGATGAACACAAAGTAGAAATGTGAGATAAAATAACAAATAGATAACATACCTGAACCTTTCATTACTTTATCACTGGATGCGTAGTTGTTAATTAGAGACAAAGATTCTTGAAATCTAGTGTTATTGAGACACTGTTCCTGATCTCTCCGAGTTTTCTTGATGAACACAAAGTAGAAATGTGAGATAAAATAACAAATAGATAACATACCTGAACCTTTCATTACTTTATCACTGGATGCGTAGTTGTTAATTAGAGACAAAGATTCTTGAAATCTAGTGTTATTGAGACTCACCACACTTCCCAAAATTTCAGATACGCCAATTATAACCTAAAATAAAACAAATATACTTTTGTGATTCACAATTCACAAGTAAAATAGTACAACATTTAAAATCAAAATGCTGTAGCTTAAGGGATTTATTTATTTATTGCTCTGAGTAAAAATTGTTCTACTATGGATTACTTTCTCAATTTTTTGTCAAAATTTAGTACCTGTAAATGTATTCGGGTGATGCCTTTTCTGTGTGTATATTCAAAGTTGCCTCGCATCAGCAGATAAAGGAGAGCAGAGCACTCTTGCCTGAGACTGGCCATGTGACTGTCACAGCCTTTCAATAATGCACTTACAAGATTACCACACAAGAAACCATTGCCTGTAATAATAAAATATTACACTGCTTATGTCTAATGCAAAACTGTATTAGTTTTAAACTAAGTATCGCTTGTGATACCTATTAATTGTATGGTGAAAGAACATAGTTGGTGCAGTTCGTTAGAGCGCTGATTTCCCTAGGAGGAGGTGCTGATTCGAATTTTGGTGGTGTCTTATGTATTCTACCCTTCTAGACACAAGCTTTTAGCTTATTGTGAAGTGTGCATTTAAGTATAACTCACTGAAAATAACAAAAAAAGTCTGGACTTGTACACACAAACCCCTATATTTTCTTGCATTCTTCGTAGCATGCTAAAAGCTTGTGTTGTGAAGCAGGTAGTAATTAATTCACCACCGTGATTCGAACTCTGCACTTGTGTTGAATCACATTCCTTGGAACTAGCAAGGTAGTAGAGCATTCCATAATTTAACTGTCTGTGTAATATAACAAGTATGTAAGTGGGTCTCACCCATGAAAAGTGTGTCACTGAATTGATTGATGTACGCCCGCAGTGCTGAGAAGAGATGTTTGTAAAGTAGTTCACTTTGTGGTATTCTAATGAGAGAGAGCAGAGGTCTGGCCACAGAGCCACCCAGCGCCCCCATATGTTCCGTGTAGAGACACACTCTATCCACTACTATAAGGCCTGCTTCTGTTGACAACCAACCCATGCATTTCACTGTGTGCTCAGCAATACTATCCTTATCTGAAAAAGAGAAAATATAAAGCCTATTATCCTAAAGAAAGATCTCCACAGGACCTACATCAACAGAATAATACTTTATTATACCTTTATTAACGGATAAGAGATTATCTCTATTGACTGTGTTATTCTTCTCAGGCATTGCTGGTGGTGGTTCTTTAGAGAAATCTGGAGGACTCATTCTAGCTGGCAATGTTCTGGCCTTTATGGGTTTACTCTTACCAACAATCTCCATAACATTACTTTTTACATCAGCTAATATATTCTTTTTGCCCAGATATCTAAAATGTTCTATGCAGATTCTAGAAAAATGAAGTTGAAAGTTAAAAATACTTATAGTAGACAAAAATGTATTTACACATACTACTATTTCACAAGTCTAAAAGCAGCTCTACTTTTAATGTTTTGTGTTTCATACAAGCTGGGTGACATCTCATATTGTGAGAGATGGTTTAATAGTACGGAGAGATGTCTGTATGAGAACATAATACTATAGTGAAATACAAAGACTTACTCTAGAACATTGAAAAAAGAGTGAAGTTGATTCTGTGTACAAGATCCCCACCATTCCAGTAGAAGATCATCATCCAAGTACTTGAGGACAAAGAGGAAACACAAAAGAACATCGTGCACTTCATCTCTGGATAACAAACCAAATCTACAAAATATAAACAAATTAGTAGTACATATATGCTTATAAAGAATGCTTCCAAGTGTTACGTACTGTGATGGGGTTCGAATCAATAACAATATTATAAGTAGTAAGTAGATATATATTATAGGCAAAGAGTTAGTTATGTTTATATGGTGTGTTTTACTATGGTGACGTGTTGGTGGACACTTGAAAATATTTCTTTCAGTACCATTTGGAAGGAAAGAAGAGGGAAGAATGATGTATGCATTTAAGTAAGTGTGTGAGTGAGATGCATAATAGATATATTTTTTTATCAGGATTCAGGTATCCAGAATCGAGATGTGATGGCTTGGAAGATATTTCACGGGGCAGTCAATATCCTATCAGCGATTCGGGCGGTTTATTCGTTGATAAGATATGGCATTATTTTGAAAGGGGCTTTGTTTTAATACTAACGTGTGTTTTATTTATGAAATTAATTATTTTCTTTCACCTTTCAAATAGTTTAATTTAGCTTTGGAGTGAAATATTCTTATTTAGAATATTGTGGAAACAGTAACCGACCTAATTATATTAATATTAGATTTAGCTTCAGTGCAACGAGAACAGGACCGGATTAAGGATGAGAAATTTTATTTTATTTTATTATTTTAACTTTAATAACTTGTATTAACACTACTACTAGGTTAAGGCGGATTGAGACAAATTATATTTACCATTTCTTTGTTGTGAATCTTCAGCCAATGCGAAGATTTACTCATCAATTTACAAAAGTGGATAGTGTCATCATCTTATAATATTTATTCATATGATTATAGCACTGCATTATACAAATTTATATATTAACATACCTGACTCTATCCTTGCCCTTATAAAGCATGATTTTATTATTATTATTGTCCTCCCAATAGAAATTTATACACCCAAATCCGGTCCTGATCCGAAGGCGTCTGTACTGGGTCTTTTGGATGGAACTAACAAAATATATATTACTAATAGTAATAGTAATAGTAATAGTAATAGTAGTCTAGTCCTTTACCTATGACACCTGGAAAGGTGTACTTGCGCAAGCCGGCAAGTCCATTCCACGAAAAAACCTCAAATGCCTTGAGTTAAAAATCCTTGTGGTGAGGGTTCTTATAAGGCGAGGTCACCCCTATATTTTATTATACAGTAGTTGCTTGCCATTTTGGAATGTTATTTAATTTGCACCTTCGCGATAACCCAAAGACTTGGCATTCGTAATAGGTTGGCCGAGATTTCAAGGGCGGGATGGGGCTCTTGTAGCATGCCAAATCTAATTCTGAGCTAACAGCATGACAAACAATTTTGACTATGTCCATTTGTTTAAATTCTATTCTCGAATGTATTAAGTATCTAATTATTCACGATTATAAACTCAATCCACCTTAATTTTTGTCTTTCATTAACATTGTAATACAAAAGACAAATAACATTTTAATTAATCTTTTCCACAGCTTACTATTTCATTTCGTTCGTGATACATACATGTTTATAATTGAAAGACTATTTTGTTTCTTAGGTGTTTTCTTTGTGACATTTTAGAATGGAAAAGGTAAGTAAGATTTTATTATTACTAACAATCACGAACGAATACAAAACCATGTTGTTTTCAGGAGTGTCTTCATGAATTTTATAATGTAACTTTTATCTACTGAATACGCCCCTGAATGTTATGTGTAGGAGATGAGTGTAGCACGTACCCCGTATTGAGCTACAAGTACCTACTAGCTCAGTGACACGCTGGGGGTACTTATTGAGTCGATGTTTCGTATTATATAATAAGTAGATGCACCAAATTGAGGTGAAGATTTTATTTCAGCGGAAAAACACAATGTGGGTCCAAATTAAAGAAAATCTAACCATTAGACTGATCACGTAAAGGCCGATTTACAACGAATATTGTAGAACAAAGAAAGACTTCGCTACGAATTACGAAAACAGGATAACGGCGGACAAGCGGCGATTCGTTTTACGCAAATTCAGTGTCTGAATGTAAGTTTGGAATGAAAGGTGAGATTAGAATGTGTGATAGAGTGAAAGTAGAAATGAACTTAGGGAAAGTAGCTTTTAGAACTAGAAAATAGGGTTTAGTTTTTGAATTTAGGTAGCAGTTAGTTAGGAGGTAATGTTGAACACCAAAAGTTTAGTTTAGTATTCTTTTATTTTTAGCTAGTAGGGTGTTCCCATCACAGTACGTATTATATTAGTAATTACTGGAGGGATTACTAACTTGTTCA
Organism: Ceraclea dissimilis; assembly: GCA_963576895.1. NCBI lineage: Eukaryota > Metazoa > Arthropoda > Insecta > Trichoptera > Leptoceridae > Ceraclea > Ceraclea dissimilis. Next base: position 12,462,116 of record OY756358.1, on the reverse strand, counting down.
CAGGATCATTTGCATCCTTGTCAATTATCTTAATTGTCGTATCTACATTTGGATTACAATTATTGTATCCTTCTCCGGATAGAGTCGACAAGTTGGAGTCTGTTGATGTGCCATTGTGATAACCTACACATAACACATTTAGAAAATACAAAATTAAATAGTTTATGATTTTCTCTATATCGAATAGGCAATCGTCTCTTCGCTCATAGATCATCATTTGTTCATATCTTATGCCAATGACAGTCTATTAAAACCTTTTTAACTATCTAATACACTGATAAAAGAATCCTGGTTTTGCGTAGCTTTTATTAAAAAATTTGACCATGTTTTAATCTGTGTCGCATTGGCTGTATTATAATTGTAAGACATACATATTATTTCAAAATATTAAGGGTTGTGTGGAAATAATTATGCAGATATATTTACAGAGTGTTTGTCCATTTATATGTTTAGAAGTGGATAGAATAGACTCTCACCGTTTCCCATTAGAGGCACAAAGAATGTAGATTCTTTCAAATGTGTAGAATTCCTTACTGGACTGGCATCATCAAAATGTAAAGTTAATCTGTTTCTCTTTGGTGTATATGTGTTACTAGTAATATTTACATTAATATTATTATCTTTGGATATTTGGCAAGGGTTTTGTAGTGAATTCACTGGCAAATTACTGTTAGTGTTAATATCACCATTGGATCTCTTCCAGCTGTCTGTAACACTGCTGGAACATTCTTTGGAAGCTAATCTATGTAAAATATCTGGAAAAAAACAAATTCATTTGCATTGGATCCTACTTCCCATAAATTACATATTAATTAAGTATTTAGGAGAATGTTAACGTGGTGCCATATGGAGTCAAGGACCAAGTGGTGAAATAAAAGTGAATAATCTACTGAGTATGAATTTAGATGGAAGGCTTTGCTTTTGAACTTGAGTTATAATCTCGACAATTAGGTCGGGTATGAATCTACTCAAAACTTTTGACCATAATTAGTAATCCTGTTGGTTCTGGATGAATGTTACTCACCACATACAACAGGTAACCACGGAGCATAGAGAGAAGCTATTCTTCCTCTAGCTGACTTTGTTTTATATCTGTCATCCAACTCGTGTTTCACCAGCAGTTCCCTCAACATCGACAACGCTAACTTCCTCTTCTGCGGCGCTTCGTTAAACGACAGATACACATGCTTCAGGAGACTTCCAGCCAGGAAGTGTCGCCTGATGAATGTCTCACTGGGTAAAGCATTCTCAACGTCTGAAAATTAATCATAAATCAGTTAATACCAAAATGCTTCATCCAACAAATTTCTTTAAAACACTCACCTCTGATTAAACACCCGTATATCCTAAACTATTTGCTGTAGATATTATTTAAGCTAGGTTTGTAGGAAATTGGCTCACCACTGAATTACACTCAGTAAAATTTTGCAGAGTTATTCAACAACAATTCAAGAAAAATAGGAAAATTACAATTTGTTAAGAAAGAAATACAGTTTTAGAGTGCCTGTATCTCAATTTTTTTTTTTAACAGAAAAATTTTTGAGGATCAATAAAGATATTCTACAAATGACAAATAAATGACATTCTATGTGATTAAATTGTCTATTTACCTGTACACCACTGCCTGGCTGCAATTTTATCATCAGATAATGGTAGATTGAATGCAACATAGTGCTCGTGATGACAAATTATTTGTAGGAAAGAAAACTTGAAATCAAACAACGCTTTGGGATCTCCAGGTTTGAACTTATCCAAATAAGTTTTAATTAGTTTGAACACAAATCCTCGATCCATGAATGTTAGACATTTCTGCAAAAGGAGAACATGGGTTGTAAACCAAGATACTACTACTATTCACCTACTTCAGTTTATATCTGTTATCAGGAACATTTTGCAAAACCCATACCTTAAGAAATGTTGCCACATTTTTGTTGATGACGTGAGTTTGAACAGGTTGTTGAAGAATATACGATGGCTCTAAGGCTGTAACGAGTTTCTCAATGTGAGTTTTGAAACTTTCTGGAAATCTTTCACTACGGCACATCTAGAAAACAAATACATAATCACCAATAGTAAAAACTACAAAAGTGAAATCCAACTATTGTCACACACAGTACACAATATTTTGTACAAAAAGGTATGATTATATGTAAATTTTTAATAAAATTGATTAAAAATACATACATTGATTCTCCCAGTGTTAAACAGGTACTGTGCTAAACTTTTCGAAATGATTTGAAAAAAGAATTCAGAATGCTGCATAAACTTGTGACCCAATAGAAAATCTTGCTGTGTCGGTTCAACAAACGAGTACAATGGCGAAATAAGATGTTCGTGGATGCCATTACCAACACATAGGAAAACATACTGCAAATAACAAAATACATATGAAATTTCTACCATATAATCCAATATACAATTCTTTTAGTATCTGCTAAGTATCTTGTTGACCAAAAGAATGCTGTTTTATAGCTCAAAGGATTTCCAACACCACGAAGAATTTCTTTACACTACAATGAGTTGAAAGTACTAAACATGATGGAAGAGGAAATATCCTGAATGGCTAAGCCTTATGAGCTCCCCAAGTTACAAGGAGGGACGTAGAACGGCAAAGTAGTGGAAGAGTTAATTAAATATATTTTTACCTTAATATAACTTTCTAGGAGATCCTTCCTGCCAGCATCGTATATCACATGTACCAAATGGACCATGAGTCGCACCGTATGAACTCCAACATCAGATGTACCATGAACATGAGCCTGTAAAATTATTATGAGTTGTTATATGCTGTATGTTTCTATATGACGATTCTTTATACACAGACAGCCCCGCTATGTTTGTTTACTACACTAGGCTTGTTTACTACACTAATTCCCAAACATCTCAGTTAAAAAATGATTCACTGACCCATTCTGAAAGTCTCTACCACTGTCTTTAACAAGGAGACAATTGTGTGAGCTCTTTTTTGAAATTTTCTCTTCACCACGCGGTATTTGAGCTGAATATCATAACAAGTAACATTCTTACCAACAATTCAAACAGTTGATTTAATATCGTGGGCAAGAATTGAATCAACGTGATGGGCTGTATGGCATGAGATGCTTTCAATATTTTGCATGTTTCTATCTCAGATGGCACAGCCCCTGTAGGAGTGTGAATGATCTTCTCAATGTGAGAGAACAGATTATGCAAATGAAGATCTCGTGTTAGTATAGTGGAGTCTAATGTCAAGGAACACTTAAATAATGATTTCTCCCCATCAATCCACACTGTCTCTGGACCAGAATTCTAAAACAAATAGATTCATCCAATTAGTTAACAAAATGTCAATCTAAATTATCTTTCTAGTTGTGTCTGATGCTGATCCCAAGCAGCACTTCAGTTCTTAAACACATTTCCACTGAAACAAACTCTGGTGGTAGACTATTGAACAAGAAATGCTTCCAGGATGCAATGCATCAAACTGTACTTATTTAGCTTGAGACCGCGACCTCGGTAAATTTATATTAAACTGGGAGAATCAGTCATTTGATAGAAAGACTTACGCCTCGTCCCAGACCAAGAGGTTGTATGGACAAGTATCCTGATGGTAAATGTGTAGCGACGGGTAAACTGATTATTTCTTCCACCAGTTTTCCAGCCTTTACGAGAGGAGCCCACGAATATCTGGAATAAATATGTTTAATTAACAACAATGATAATAATCCATATGCAATGTGTGATTTTCGTCCACTTTGCTAAATATTCTTTTTGTTAATTATCTTATACTGTAACATTATTGTAAGTGTTTACTAAATAAATTACCCAACACATGTTTCGATACCACACTCCTGCTTCTTGGTAATATCACAAGAGACGTGGTAGAATGTGAACAGGAGATGGTGGCTGTTGGTCAGTAAAACAGGGAGTTTGATCTTCACTTCCTCGTACCAACTAGGGTTCGTATTGTGATGAACAACGGGACATATCTTCTTATTGACCATGCCGTTCACTCCGTATATTAACTGCAGAAAAAAGCATTCACATACAACAATCTTAACAATGAAATTGTATTTATAGAATACAAGACATTGTACTCACAGAAACAAAAAAAATGGGTTTAAAGATAGTAATACTCACGTCCAAAGATTTAGCAGATTGTGAATCATTGTCGCGTAGTTCCACCGAACATGCTATATTCCTGGCTCTAACAAAAGCCTTCTGAGAGTCAAAGTTCAGAGTGATGGGATAAATGTACAGATGGTTCACATAAACAGTATAAGGATGTTCTGAAGATATGTTGATGGAAGACACTTCTAACGTGCAGGGAGCTGTGGGTTCCATTGGGAAGGGTTTCACGGGGGCCCAACTGGGTGTTAAACTATCTGTAAAGCAAATGCAAACAAGAATGACACAATTTTTATAATAATAAATAATCAAATTAAATACACATGAATCAAACAATACTGTGTATTGTACACCAGTGTATGTAGTGGGTTTAATTCCTAGCAGTCACAGAGGAGGACCTAGCTGACTGGTGGATGTGATACACAGTGATGATATGTTGACTCACTGGTTGGTTGTTCCACACAAGGCTCTATGTTGATTTTGATCCACCCGGGAACTAGGGTCAACTTTGATAGCTTATCAGGTTTCCTGTAGTCAGAGAGAATCTTCAAAAGATCCTCATCAGACATCTTGCCAGGCTCCTGTCTGTATATGGCTGGAAAGTCAGGTCCCGTATCCAATTCGTTACTGTATAACCTAGAGGAAAAATAATAAAATTGAGTGATTAATCACAGATCTTTTGATTGGAAGGTGGCAGTCTGGAATGATGCTGTCCAGTGTAGATACAAATATTCTGCTTCATGGCACAAGTGTTACACAGTTTACCATGAAGTGTGTATGAAAGCATTTGGGTTTATGTATATGTACTACATATATATGGCTAGGTGCTTTTTCTTAAATGAGACATCATACCGAAGAAAAGTCCTGCAACCATACTTCAAAGAACTACATTACTTTAAATGATGCCAAAACACTTGCATGAAATAATTAACATATCAACTTAGATTTCTATTACATTCTTGCAAGATACCATTAATGTAAATTAAAGTCACATACCTAAACAATGGTTTAGCAGCCCATGCAAAGGGCATTTTATAAGCTCCTAGTCTATTTGCGTAAGACTGCACACTCTTATGAACCTTCAGTCCAAGTCTGGGATCTTTGGCGGCCCTGATGTACGGCTCAGTCACTTGGTAAATGCTCCCTTGAAGTATTTTATCTATTCTCACTACAATGAATATGTCCGGGTGTGGACTGTTTATTGATAAAATGGCCTAAAAACAACACATTAAAGAATGAGAAGATTATTTGAGTTGAGCTGGAAGAGATCACTGAATGGCAATAAGCTCCCCCTACAGAGCGATATACTGAAGAAGGAGTATATCTACCCACCTGCTTTTTATTTTGAAACCACTGTTCAGGTAAAAGTTTTAAGTCCAATTTTGACTCTGTGTCTGAATGTTCGACTCCCAACCCACTGTGGACTTCTTCTGTTAGTAAATTTCTCACAGCTGAATGATTGATGTCGAAATAGAAATTCTCTGACAGTTTCTTCCCATTCCTCGCATCAAATAAAGATAAGTAAGTGTAATAAGGTTCCACTTGACAGAGAAATTCCTTTTCACCGTCTATAGGAGCTTGTAGGCGGAATTTTAAGCTTTCACATTTCAAAAGTACACGCTGTCCAAATTGTTCTCTAAAAAATTAAAAAAACATGTAACTAAAATTACATTAAACATCCATGAAACTATAATTGGGAATTTTACAAATATTTTTCGTTGAAATGATTTCTTACTTGAATGATTCAATTTGTGGTTCCGGAGTGGGTGCCGTGTTGCATGTTGCTACAAATAGATTTTTTCTTGCATAACACCGTGCTGACGCGATTGTTGCATTGGTCTCTTTGGAGTAACTGATCAACTGTGGATTCATACTGTGCTCGAGGCCTTTCAGAGTGCCAAACATTGCGGGAGGTGCAGAATCTAAACATACAAACTTGTATAACAGACTACAGACTAGAGGATTCAGCAAACATACATTTGATTGTAAACTATACTAACCATGATCAGTATCTTCTTTATTAAGAGACTCATCAGCTTTACTCTGTTGCAATACAGATGTTAATGTAGAGATCCAGCTTTCTAAGTCAGATTCAGTTTCAGTTGCAAATGTGTATCCTTTGGTACCAGTTTCCATACGTATTTCAAAGCAGTTCCGACTTCGCTTTGGATTCTGAAATTCATCACAATGCAAATTGGGTTAAACAGAATAATCAATATATGTATAGGAAACATTATCTTTTATGGTGTAGACAGAGTGCCATACACACATCTTTTGCTTTTATGTTCATTTTATTTGTGATACATGCTTTGGGATTTCTCATGCTAACACACGATTATTTGTAAGTATCAGGTTGAGATATGCTCAATGCCTTGGATGGGCATGCCTTCTCTTACAGTCAGTACGTTATCCCATCATTCAATAATATATTTCAACAAATCTATTTTACTGTGTACCTTAACAATTTCTGTACAAAAGTCCAGTATAATTGAATTTTTGGCATCTTCTTTCTTATCATCCTTGTGTATATCTAATACATAGGAGCCATCAACATGTTGTCGTAAGTAACAATACCGTTTCTTGAACGATTTAGAACCTAAATTAATGAATATTCTATCAGATCCTATGTCGGGACCTTTGAGCAGATAACCTTGTTTCTTGATGCAGTCAGTCTTATTGTCTGTGAAGGAATTCTTATCTAACACTTGGACATCTAAATCTGATTCATAAATATCTTCTTTTGTTGACAGAATGGAAGGTGACCTGAAACACAAGATATGTCCATATGACTCCACTATTGCCCATTGCTTCCATAAGAGAACACAACACTGGAGCAATAGTTGGAAACATTTTATAACTTTTCTACAACCAAGTACCTATATACTAAACTCCTAAGTCACCTGTGGTATCTTACCTTGGCAAATCTACATAGGAACCAGAGTATGCATTGTACTTATAATGGACAAGATTCCAACTGGAGGCATAACTGAGTAGGGCTTGGCGTGTCAGCAAAGGGCAAGAGGCGGCCACGCGAGCATCAGGCACTGTTGTATTCACTGTTCTCCAACGTCTTGGCAGTACCACACACTGAAACATTCATCCTACCATATTACTCCACTATTATCAAATATGTATTCATATTCTGTATTTGGAAAACTCAACCAGTAATGTTGTTTCCAGTGTCCCGTATAAGCCATGGGATCAAACAGGTGTACTGAAGAATTAACAGGAGCGGTGTTTTGATTTTGGCAAACTATAATTAGTCATATGGAGACATACATACTAAATTTGAACCAACTATTTTCTACTACATACTTAATGTCAGGCCAGATATTATTGAATTATTTTATCGTCCAAAACTAAAAGATAAACTGATGGGGATCAGATTTATAGGTAGCTGGCATCTGGGTGTCACGCATTTTAATAGGTGTATACCTGTCACTAGTTATTCCCACATCGCTAGAAATGATACAGACTGATGAACTACAAGTATTTTCAATAAAGAAATGAATGTTTATAATCATGAGATGGTTAACATTATTATACTAGGCCAATACATAAGCCATAGTATAATAAAACATACAACACCATGACATCACAGTTGTATTCCAACTAAATACTGTATAACCACTAACCACATTCACTGATAAAAAATCAGTATATCAGAGTTATAATACTCTCCTAAGGAACGAGGAAACAAATATTACAATAATAAAATATTTACCTACTAGGTACACAAACAAATACTTGCATTGAAATCCCAATGAACATGGCCCAATAGGGAAGAATGTAGCTTTGGACATGTGTCAATGTATGTATGTATATTGTATGCCTTTGGAGAGACTAGGCAGAGATTAAGATTGTGAGAGCTGGGGCTGAGGTGCTGAAGCGCTTTAGGAGACATGTTATGAATGTCTTCCATTGTGCTAATGACATACTGACATGTATTAAGAAATGGTAGAAAAGAGAAATTCCTTGAAGAGTTTCATTGATCAGATGAAATTCGCATAACTTGTATTTCACTACCAATATTTATAAAAACATAATTTTTACCTAAATATTCTAGAAAGTACAGTTAAACAGTGAACATTGTTCATGTGTTCATGTCAGGTCTACTGACACAATAAAATGTTTTTTTTAAGAATAAACATTAAAACTAAAACAGAAATTCGAAGAACTCAAGAACGTAAATAGCAATGTTTTCTACAAAATGTCAAAAACTCACCGACACATCGTCTACAGGGTATAACAACATCTCCCTGAGTGAATCATTATTTAAAATGGTCTTATTCTTGAAAACAAACTCTTCAAATTGGAAAGGATCCATTGCTGCCTCTGGAATTAACACAAATATTCTTATCACTTATATTTTTATCAAGTATTTTGGTAGTTTACAGGCAAAAATAATTGTTGTCACTCGTTGCAAATTGCTTTTAATTGCATATGTTAGACATTACTTAGAAGTCTGCATAGTATTTTACTTTATTTAAAACATGCATGAAATGTTTACTTAAGGCTAGTTTTGTGTACTTATTTATGACTACAACTTTACATATGTACCTATGATAGATTGACAGTTTACCAAAGCAAACAACATTCAACCATTTATTTTACTATTTTTATGAGATTATAAACTTAGTTTCAAGTACAAACAGAAGTGTAATACATATCAATCAAATTATTACACCGAGCCATGGCACCATGAAGAAAATTTTGCACAACACAACTCTCTATTTTAGAAATTAAGTGAAATTTTCATCGAATCACTTTATACAACTATCTTTAACATTGGATTAGTATAATTATTAAGACAATATTCCCACGTCTTAAATGCTAACACACAATCTGGATAATAAGGTTTTATTTCAGAAATGCAAAAACAATGTTTATAAAGAGTTACAGTCATGTTGCAATCAATATGTATAAAGTTGCTTACATGGAAATCAAAGAGGAACTAGGAAAACAAGCCTAATTAATACTCTTTTACAGCACACAAGATACCCACTCGTTTTCCTGTGCAAATATAGAAACAACAATACAAAACACGCAAAATACAATCACTCGACAAAAAAAACACAAAATATAGCGCAAATGAAACGACTCCCCGACCCTCCCGCTGATTTGACCATTTGACAAGTTTAGGGACGAGATGGGGACGAGTGTCGAGTGAAGATACGGACGACGTTTCGAATTTCGATTCGATACAAGTAAAGTAACCGATACTTTCTTCTGATAGCAAATACTTTTAATGATTTATTTATTTATTATTCTTTAAGTGAACACAGCATATATACATATTATAATTGATTACTTCCTTCCGATACCAAGTGAGAACAGAACACAATATATACTCCAAGTAATATCTAAAGAAAAGTACTTGAATAAGCCGCCACGATTTTTTTCCCCACAACGATTTCATCCCTAAGGCTGGCCACAAACGTCCCGAAGTTCAGTTCCGGAATCGACCATTTTGCAAAAAAGTTCCGATCAAAACCTCTCTCTGAATTCAGCGTCACCCCGATTTTAAATTCAGAAAGAGGTTTTGGTCGGAACCTTTTTGCAAAACGGTCGATTCCGGAACTGAACTTCGGGACGTTTGTGGCCAGCCTAAGTAAAAAAATAAACAGGTATTTTTTTAGGCGTTATTGGTAGTAAGAACCGCGTATAAACCAAAATATTGAAACAGAGGTACCTAATATATTATAACGCTATACATTTGCACGACATATATGGTTTGAAAAATAAGGGATGCGTATGGAAACTCAGACTTTTTATGATTGAAATACCTAGGTGGATAAAATAAATAAAAACTTTATTACATGATATAAGTTTACATGTAAAGGGCGGATTTATCGCCTGTTGGCGATTTCTGCCAATCAACCCACGTGGATCTAAGGTTGGAATACTCATTTCGATGAAAAACTCAAAATACTAAAGGTGCATGAGTATACGCGCCACGCGGTTCTTGCTTGGGAGTATATATTGTGTAACGATACAAAACGCAGCCATTGGCACAAAGAATGACGTCACAGTCATTTCCCACGGCGTTAAGGTTCAAAATCGCGTGAACAATCGCATGATAAAATGGTAAAAATAGAGGTTTTTCCATTTTTTGGGGTTAATTTTACGTCTACCAAAAAACTTTTACGGTTATTCCCTAGATTTTAATGCATATCATCAGTAAAAAAAAAACTACGCGTCTTTCGGGAAACAAGTTACCGTCTTTCGGAAAAAAATATCAGAGGTGTTTTACAATGAGCTAGTAACGCAATTTTTTTTTAACATTCAATAAAATTCTCCTAAAAATCACATTTACAAAACTGAAGGAATTTTTTTGATATCTTGTAAAACAGCAGAGTTACAGAGGCTCAAAGTTGACTGTTTTAAAAACGGTCGGATTATACCTAAATAGCGCATGACGTCACATTATCTGTCGTACTGTTCTCCATACAGCGGGCCAGTATAGTATTATGAAGTATTTTGTCCACGAGATGACTTGGACATACGTTATCGTCACGATTTTCGATAGGTATAATACAAAAATGTGCTTTGTAAAAAACTGGTATAAAATATCTACTAATAATAAAACCATAAATAGTAAAAATATGGTAGGTACACTTAAGTACCTATTGTTTCTAGGGAGATTTTTATCCTTGAAGCTGTTTCTGCTTATTACATAGGTGTTCTTAATATTAGGAATAGGGAATGGGAAAGGGAATTAATAGGGAAATGAGTGACTGCAAGACTGGTGTTGTGACAAGAATGAAAGTAAACAAACTAAGATGGTTTGGGCATGTTGAGAGAATGAATGATGACAGGATGACAAAAAAGATATATTTGAGTGAGCGATGAGGGGTGAGGAAGCGCGACCGCCCGAGACTAACCTGGTCCGATCATGTCGACCAGATCCTCAAGGATGGACGCGTTTTGAGTAAAAGGAATCGGAGAGCGTGTATGACAAATTGCATGAATATGACGGAAGCTAGGAGTGTGTGTAAGGATAGGGCTGTCTGGCGCTCTGTCCTCCCTGCCTACCCTGCAAGGGACGCGACGTGACGTGAAGGTATAGAATAGAATAGAGTTCTTAATATTATAACCATGTCTTATTATATAAATATAATGAATGAACATATGCTTAACTCTAGGTAGTATTGTTGTAAAACATTGTCTATTTTTTTGTTGTTTTTATTGCATTGTTTATATTTTAATAATACAATAGCATTGTATTATGTATGTCTCTCCCCCGCAGTGTGGAAGGACGAATATTGTACCGTCATTTAAAATGTATTGTATTTTACATTCAGCATCAATATCTAAAAAAAAATGGTAGTTTGTCACTAGCAAAAAACGGTAGTTCTCAAACTTTTACTATAACTACCTATTTAGTATTCGTTTTGACTTTTGTTTTATATTGAAAAGATATATATATATGAACACAAAAAGCACAACGGAGAGGACGCCCAGGCAAAAAAAACAATCTTTACTATAAAGCTAAATTTTGCCTGCGGTGCTAGTTATCCATGTTACTCTGAATGTAATATTTTTTTATTTTACAAAAAAATAAACTAATTCTGCATTACTACTTCTTTTATGTAGGCTTTGTATGTCTTAGTTTTCGCCTGCGGCGCTATCTTTTTTATTTTTTTATTATACTCGTATTTTATTTAATTCATTAAAAAATATTGCTACATGATGTACCTACCTATAAGAAAACAGTTTTCATACTCATTATTGCGAAACGTATTTTTGTGTTCATTAAATAATAAATCAATCACGACCTTTTTCACTAAGTATAAAAAAAAATACTTGCTCTAAGTAATTTTACTCCCACTTTTTTACTATCAACCAAGTTAAGATTTCTGAGCGTCACTCTAGGTTGTGAAATCTCAATAAAGTTTGAGAAGCGTTGTTAAACAGCGAAAGTTAGCAAAAATATTTGAAGATTTAGTAATAGGTACTATACAAGTAAGTACTATAATCACTTTGCGAATTTCACGCTACGAATTTCGGCACTCATGAAACTGAAATTCATAACAAAATCCGTTTCTACTTATGCTACATACTAATCTGCTTTTGGGAGATTGTCATCTTACAAATCTTTACTTTATTATGCTTTATTATCATTAAACAATAAAAAAAAAACACAGAAAACAAAACAAAATCACATCCAATTTGAATTTAAGGACTAACATCCTACTAATTACAATCAATTATAACTATTTTTAATGTTAACGTATGGAGCGCATACTAGCCCCACATAGAGGCTGAGATCCATACGGTAATGTGACGTCACGAGGTGAATTTGATAAAACCGAGCGTTTTTCAGCAACCCCAACTTTGACGCCTAATATCTCCGGAACTACTCCATATTTTTGAAAAATTCAAAAAGTCTGGTAATCGTAATTTTTTTCTTGATTTTTCTAGTATATTTTGAAAGCACATTTCAGACATGCGTTACTGCCTCATTGAGGAATCTATACAAAAAATCTTTTATGGTTGTTCCCTAGATAAAGGTTCAATGCATCTACCCTATTTTGTTCCAAAGCATATTTAGTAACGGTTGTCGAGATATGAGGTCTCCCGTTATTAGAAATTTTTGAAATGTCGGTACCCATACCCCTAATGAATAGTATCGAAACACGATGCGAGACACTCATATCAATAAGTATTCGATACTTGAAAGTATCATGACATCCCTATATAGGCCTTAGGCCAGCGACATAATATATTAAGTACTACCTAGACAGAGTACTGAATGCTAGGAGTGTAACAAAACTGGTGCCCACAAACTGTCAAATCGTATGGAAAATTTTGACAGTTTGTGGGCAACGGTTTCGAAATTTTGCTCTCATAGTTAAAAACTGCATTCGTTTTAACGTTATTAGGACTAAAACGATAGTTTTAAAGATGTTTTAGTTTTTATTATTGATATCTTGTTAATAGTGTGAGTTTTGCGACTCTAAAATACCAAAAAGTGCCGAGCGTGAAATTGCGACACTTCCGTTCTATTGAAAATACATAGAATCAGATCTCTAGTACTTAATATGTAATCTCTTTGCCTTAGGCAAGTTGTCTTCAAAAATTCAAGAAAGGAACAGGCAATCTTCCGCCTCAATGAACGGGCAATGATAAAGAAAAAGAAGAAAAATTTCGCATGACGTGATGTTATAAAATTCTTCTTGAAGAAAAAATACGAAAATAACCTCATGGCCGTGGGGTCGATTTCCTCACTCGGTATGATGCAAGTAGTGGTACCGGCCACACGCCTGTATATTCCGAAATTATTTATTTGTTAAAAATAAACAAATTCAAAATACCTACAACTTATTAAAATTTTGCGCCTAGATTTGAGAAGTGTATAAAGGTATTAGTGGTATATAATACAAGCGTCTTTTAAATATTAAATATGCGCCATATAAAAAAAAATATTTTATTTTCTTTTTTCACCTCGATCATTTTTTGGTTTTCACGGAATTCTCTTGGATTTTTTTACACTCCCCCCCCGTCGATGATAAAAAAAAAATCGACGATGGGGGGGGGCGAAAATGTCAGGGCCTACCTCCATGAAATGTGTAAATCCGGCTCTGATTGGGACTAAGCGTCTCCACACACGTCCCGAAGTTCAGTTAACGGAATCGACCGTTTGCAAAAAAGTTCCGACCAAAACATTACAAAAAATTACGCCTGCGGCGCTATTTACGCAATTTTTGTCCTCCTTTTTATTTTTAAAATGTGGTCACCTTATGAAACGCAATGTAGATATACTGAAGTATGACATTCTCCTATCACTCCCCCTTCTCCTGCAGATTTGCTGGGACAAGGGAAATAGTGAAACTTATGTTTTTCCCATTGCGTATTTTTAGTAGTAGTTAAAGGGAGATAGCACGAGCATACTCATGCAGAGCTTAACCGTGTCATCTCTATATATGTTACTCTGAGGTAGGATTATTATATGACAGTATAACAAGAATTTTGGCATTTACACTTTGACGGTTAGGTTAACTTCTGTCAATTTTTTTTTTGAGTTAACGATTAAGAAAGTAGTTTTTCAGTCAACGGGTTAACGAAGTTAACTTTTGTTAACGCTACCCACCGTTAACGGTAAGGGCTTCAGGGGTTAAAAAATATTGTCTATGATGCCCCAGGCGGCCATATTTATTATCTTTGTTTTCTTTCACTTTTTGGGCTGTCAGTTCGCGTTTTCGTTTCGTTTTATCCCAAGTATTGTGATCATATTGTTTTTTCCACAGTTCCTTCGTATTTTATAAATATACAATATATTGATATCCCTTGTATCATCTACAAACCGCACAGTTCCAGTTTACAATGACGACGGCAGCACGACCAACTTTCGATCCTGCCAGGGGTGGCTCTGGCCGTGGAGAGAAAGATCTATCAGCCATTTCCAGACAATATTCCAGCCGTGATCTTCCTGGACATACCAAACTGAAATTTAGGTAGTTTGCTTGTAAATTAAGTCATTAGATATAATACAGTGTTGAATGAAAATGAAATACTCAATGAATGTTGTGTTTTAGGGAACAAGGCCAAGGAACTGCGGAAGAACTGAGAAGCCGCGATTTCCGTAAAGATTTAGAGGACAGAGAGAGAGAAAAGGATGGAAAAATGTTAGTACCCCCGCAACGCAGAATAGAGAGCGCAGTGAAGAGACCAAAACTTGATCAAGTTCCCGCAGCTAGTCTTGATGCCGACGATCCTATAGAGGGAGACTCCTCTGATTCAGATGATGGAGACGAGGATGATACGGCTGCACTTTTGGCTGAACTCAATCGAATAAAAAAGGAGCGTGCAATGGAACAAGCTAAGAAGGTAAAACAAGAAGTCGTATCTTTTGAAACGTTATAATATAATGGGTAGTTTTTAGTGAACTGCATAGTAGTAATGTCACACGTCTCAATATAAACAATACAGTGTAGAATTACACTTACATGAAATGATAATTCTTCCCATTATAGTGATGTATGTATTACAGATTTTACAATATAAAGCATTCTGAATGTTTACTAAGCTAATTTATAATCTATCTACCCTCACACCACGTCCCTTGCGGGGTAGGCAGAGAGGACAGAGCGCCAGACATCACTATCCTTACACACACTCTTAGCTTCCGTCACACCCATACAGTTTGTCATACATGCTCTCCGATTCCTTTTACTCAAAACGCGCCCATCTGTTCGACATGATCGGTCCAGTCCAGTCTGGGGCGGCCGCGTTTCCTCACACCTCTTCGTTCACTCAGATATATCTTTTTTGTCATCCTTCATTCTCTCAACATGCCCAAACCATGTCAGTTTGTTCACTTTCATTCTAGTTACAACACCAGTCTTGCAGTCACTCATTTCCCTAATAACCTCATTCCTTATCCTATCTCTCAGTATTTTCCCACACATTCTTCTTAGCGACCTCATTTCCACTGCATTCAGCCCGGATTCATCCTTCTTCAATGAATCCGGGCTGAATGCAGTGGAAATGAGGTCGCTAAGAAGAATGTGTGGGAAAACATTAATTTATAAACCTATTTGTTATTTTTATTAAACTATTTCTTAAATCAAATGTCTTTTATTTACAGGAAGTTGAAAAAAGACAGGAAGAAGAAAGAATTAGAATGGAAAATATTCTGTCAGGAAATCCTCTGCTTAATTACTCAGCTGGTGCACCTAAAGCTGATTTAAAAGTAAGTTTATTTTTAAGAAATCATGTTGTCAAATGTTTTTATGTCTGTTGTTATTTATATTTGCATCTTTTGATATAGTTGACGCACATCTGTCATTGCAGGAAACGAGGGTGACTATTTTCCACATCACCATTAATGTGTAGCTTATGCTTTCAGATGGAACTGAATTTATACCTTTTTGTCTATTCTGGGTAGGACATGAATACTAGGAGATGGTCTTAACTTTGTTTTGCAACTTGTTTCTGTCTTAGTACAATTAATAAATTGATGTTCTGTTCCACAGGTAAAACGAAGATGGGACGATGATGTGGTCTTTAAGAACTGTGCAAGATCTGAACCAGAGAAGAAAGCAAATAACTTCATCAACGACTCCTTACGCTCAGAGTTTCATAGAAAGTTTATGGAGAAATATATCAAATAAGTTTTCTGTTATAATTAATTAAGACTAGGAATGAAGTATTAATATTAATGTGTATATAAGTTGGGAGTAATATTAATGTGTAAGGAGATTTCTCGAGTTTCATGTGTGGGGTTTCCGCATTATGATAATTTACTCAAAATCTTTCTTCTACAGTTTTACCATCCTTATCCTTTTTTTTTTTATTCTTTTAATTACTTGTTTAATTTGGAAGAGAATTATAGATTTCAATATGTCAAATATTATACTCCATGTTTGATAATACTTATTGAAACCTGTGAATTAAAAACAAAAAAAAAAAAAATTTATTAATTAAACCCTTTGAAAATATGTGACAAAACATACTTACAATTTTTTATTAAACAATTATTTTGCAGAAGTTATTGTATTGCTCAAGACCGTCGCCAAATTGTTCATGGAGGCCGGGCCCAACTGACATTTGACGATGATTACACCATCAAAATTGTATGGGAAAAAATATTCCGTAGTTCAAGTGTTTGTCACCGAGACAAGGTGTTTGTCACCGATACAAGGTGACATCACCACTCGTGACGGTGATGGAATTCGAGGATGTAGGCATGTATTCTATCGCAGGCTTCGTATTGCTATCCATCATCGACAATTGCATACAAAAGAAAATTTGTGTTCTATTTTTAAATTATGAACTTGACTTTATTATAATGAGTCACTGCCACCTTGACATTTCTCTTTCTCTAGCCGTGCCGTAGGATTAATACATAAAACGTTATAGGTGATGTTGCCTTCACCGTTGCTAAGGAAATGTATGGAATAACAGTCCCTTAACAAGTATGACGGATTACGTATTAATATTCTGTTACGAGATTTGACAGGAGTGGTGGTCCTGTTTGATCATTGTGCTATGTTGCCAACTGTTACAGCATGGCTAGAGTACCTACTCTAGGAGGCGGCGAATGAGTTCATCAGAAATAAAAGTAATTGAGAACTGAGACAAGAGTAGGTAGGCAGTGTACCTATATTAGTTTATTGATTGAGAAAATATGTATTTACAGAACATGAGTTTGTCCACATTCATATGAATAATGATCACATTATTCTGCTGCCACTAATTACTATACGTCGGCATATCGAATTCTTTTACCTGAATAGGGGCAATAAAACCTTTCCTATGAATAAGACTCCATAGACGGCTCGTGAGCAAAAGTATTATTTCTCTTCGAATTTAAATTACGGGGGTTTCCACCTTTACGATACAACCTGAATTCGATACAACCATCGTATCTATAGGGGAATACAACAATAGTGATTTGTAAATAACAAATTCCACGTAGCTTGTATCTGCGTGCATTACGCAGGCAGTATTAACAAAATTTGCGAAGTAAACGAACTGTATCTGTTCACTGCACATCTCCAGAAAAGAATCCGATATGCGATGTATACTAATTACATATCTTTTAAGTATATATAATTTACAGAAAACATGATAGCAGTTGTAAGTCCAAAAAAAAGCGTCATCTCTTTTTCTTAATATTGTTTTCAATTTGTTGGTTCCATTCAAAACTTAGTAATGTGACTAATATAATGAATGAGGAATCATATAATGTACTTTGTATGACTATAAATAAATATTGAGGAATCATATTTAATATCGCTATCTTTTCTTGAATGACACAATATTATTTACAACTGCAGGTAAAACCACTAGTTAATTATTGTTCATATCTCTGTACAAAAATAAACATTATTCAATTAGATGAGATATAGTCATCCAGTTCCAACATTGGCATTAGCTGATGAGGGCAGAGCAGTACTACCATTAGTTCTAGATCCATTGGTAACTCTGTTGGCTTGTGCAAGATGCGTTGCTTTCAATCTGTCTAATTCATTCACCCAGGATCGAACATGTTCTAATCGATGCCAAGCCATCTGTAAGACCTTCTGAGAAGCGTAGCCTGAACCTTCATGTGGTTGTCCAGTTGATACTTGTGTAAGGTAGTTGATTTGTTCGTTTAGTTTCGATTCCACTTGGCTGAGAGTGCGGAGGAATTGGTGGGTATTGCTTTCAGCTTGTTTCTGACTTGATTTTTCTTTACTTAATTCCATTAGGGCTTGACCTAAAACAAAAAATGAGACGTAGTCGTACCTGAATACGCGAAACAATTCCACAGAATATAAAGATTCACATAAATCAGGGATCAAGGGCGGTGTGTCACTTACCTGCACTTTGAAGACAAGTCATTATGTCCTTTTCGATTGAGTCTAATACTTGTATCCTTTCCATAGGAGCCGTCATTGTTTATTTTTTTTACTTGGCGAAAGATCTAAACTAATAAATATCCAAAGGAAAATAAAATAATTAGGTGGAATACCTAAACGACCCGAAAATCGAAATATAATTTTTGACAGCTTGACAGATCATCATCCAGCAGTCATAGGACATCAATGACACGTACAAAATGAACAGATGTTGGTAGGTTAAGGCGAAGATACACATGAGAGATTTTGGCCTCCCGGATACCAAAATGACAGGTCTCTTGTGTGTAAACACATCGGAGACGCGAGATATCTCTCGATACCGCGCGCCTCCTGAGACGGTCTGCGCACGCAAGTCTCGCGTCGTGTATTTTACATATTTTCGTCTCAGGGGACGCGTCTCCGGTCTTTTGACATGTTCAATTTTAATCTGAGGTCTCTTGGAGATGTTTGCAACTGAATTGGATTGGCGCGCGTGGGCACGTGGTTTTTGTATTGACATATAATTTTAAACATTCCTGCGATTGTGACGATATAAGTACATTGTTAATAATAAAATTGTTTGTTGATTATAATTATAATATTATTTTTAAATAATGGCGGATTAATAACAGAGTTGCATTTGCATTTGAAATATGAATACAGTTGTGAAAAATACATTAACATTACGTGTTTTGTTATTCCCTTAATGTCCTACAACATTTATAGCAAACTATGTAGTTACCATTTCACCCTTTAATATTCATCGAAAGAACATAAGGAGGAAACAAAATTTCGCTACTCACAACGGTTTCGGGTATGTAGTGCATACCGATACTTGCTTTGGCTTATGTCACTGATGTCATAGGAATGGTGTACATTAAAAGAAGGTCTAATTAAGTATTCTATTTAATTTACTAACGTAGAAAAGGAAATATATACACATAAGCATGTAAGTAAAGTACTGACCGACATATGTACATTACTGAATCGATAAATAATTTCAAAGCGGTATATAATTATATTTTTTAATCACAATACTCGTAAATACATGACACTAGAGTATGTACACAAAACCAAACGCCATTATGGCGCCAAAAATACTAATAGAATGAATGCAGCAACAGACCAAAGTCTCGCGTCTCGAGATAGTCCCGTGTATTTTAGAATTTGATGACAGGAGGCGATTGTCGGCCATTTTTACTAGAGATGCCGTCTCTAGAAACGAAAATCTCCCGTCGTGTATTTCACTGAAGAGGCTGACGCCATTTTGTCAGTGCCTGGAGGCGCGTCTCCTGAGACCCCGTATATCCACACCTTCAGTTTTCTTCCAAGCGCAAAAATGATTTCTTTACACGGTAAAAGCTACTTGCAGCCGTAAGTTATTTTTAGTGCGTAAAAAAAAATCAATTGACCCGGCATGTCCGCTGAAAAGTTAATAAAGTGTTATGTTGTGATTGTTGTGTCATGTCTGCTGGGTGGCGATTAGGAGATCATAGATTACCTAAGCGACGTAGGGATCATTTAGCTTTATTTGTCCCTCCGGATGTTATCCGCAAGTGAGATGTTGCAAAATTGTATTGTTGGTAGACACAACTGTGAAATCTTACTAATAGTCTGTCCACACTTTGTTATTTTCTCGTATTGTATCTGAATTTTACAAGTGAGTTACAATGCTGAACATACAGAACAGTGCTAGAGAAATTATTTTAATAGGTGCATACTTTAAAAGCAAGAGAGTTTAGTTAGAAGGAAAAAAAGAACGTAATAGGAATAGGTACTTCATTGAACAAAGTAGTGTAGCTGTATTATCTCAATCTCAGTTGCCGACGTTACAAGGGTCTCAAAGGGTTAATTTATTGTCTATGTTTTTTTAAATATCCAAAGTCGATTCTTTTCTTTTTCTCGTTCATTTCGTTTCCGCTGACATGGTGAGTGGTCGGTTCTGCGTTTCGTCGAATTTTATAATTTCTCAATAACTTCAGCATCTGTTGTTTATAATTAATTTTATGCTTGCTGTTCGTAATAATGTTTTGTATATTAAATTTCTACATGTTTATTTTTAGTCTCATCGTAAATTTTCGGCGCCCCGTCACGGGTCTATGGGGTTCTACCCCAAGAAGAGATCCCGTCGTCATCGTGGTAAGGTGAAGGCTTTCCCCAAGGATGACCCGTCCAAACCTGTCCACCTCACGGCCTTCATTGGCTACAAAGCCGGCATGACTCATATTGTGCGTGAAGCTGACAGACCAGGATCAAGTGAGTGCTAACCTATAAATTCCTCATGTTGAATTATTGGAGTATTTGTAGTTTGACTACCTACATTACTAATATTACTGTCATGAAAATGAAATAGTGTTATCTTATGTATTATTCAAATTACTTAGTTAACAGTAATGCAATCTGTCAACTGAGTTAGCAGAGTACAGACAGATTGTATTTTTGACATGTGGGTTACTTGCGTCATGGGTTGCCCGTGATGCGAGTGCCTTTTAGTGTGCAAAGCTACCATCAATGTAGTGACTGGTGCACCGTGTCATACAGTAAACTCGCCGCTCCTCGGAGCTGGCGGCAGGAAGGCATATTCCATAGTCCTCCAGAAGCCCATTGGGTGGTGATACGGAGGAACGGCCATGTCTTTCACATTTCCATCATAGTTTTTCAAATTTTACGTAACATATTTTCTGTTTGTAACACAATTGTGTATTTCAGAAACTCCAATATTTATTTGATCTATTCAATTGACATATTAGTGTTTTTCTCCACTATGACACGCATCTACCTGCAAACAATTAAAATCTGCAGTAAAGTGGGATTTAAAAAAAAAGATTTTTGGGGTTTCGGAAATACACGATTCAGTTGTTAGGTATTTACTTAATTTTAAGATTATTAGAAATGTTTTCATATCTTGAGCTATAGAATTATTAAAGTATTTAAGTTATAGAATATTTCGAGATTACCTAAAGATAGTTTAAGGCAAGATGTTGAATGTGAATACATAACTAATTTGCTTGTTTGTGTAAATTTGTCTAGAGATCAACAAGAAGGAGATTGTGGAAGCTGTGACAATCTTGGAAACACCTCCGATGGTTGTTGTGGGTGTTGTAGGATACATTGAGACCCCACACGGCCTGAGGTCTTTGTGCACGGTTTGGGCTGAACATATGTCCGAGGACTGCCGCAGGAGATTCTACAAGAACTGGTAAACATCCAGATTTTTCTTTTTTTTTTATATATAAAAAAGGATCTGGGCTTGCATATATACAAATCCAAATACTTTCCTGCACACCTTGCACTAGGCTAAAAGCCTGTATCGCAAAGTGTGGAATACATCGCCAGCGCCGGGGTTTGAACCTGGCACCTCTCGCTTGAGAGACTGCCACCTCAACCAACTGCGCCAACCAAGATTACATTTTTACTTTACATTTTGCATATGAAATACCCACTTAAGTAAAACTGAGTAAGAAAAACAACTTGTGAAGGCGCATTAGCTGCTTCCAGCACCAATCTAATGTCTTGTTTTCTGCATTATTGTATCAGTATTGGTTTAGTTGTGATGATATTGTATTAATGTTGTTACTAATAAACAAACTGTAGCTCTCCAATGGCAGCATGAGAGTGTTTATTTGACTCTAGTATTGGAGTCTGAGGGAAACTGTCTCCGCTCGTAGAAGAGACAGTCCCTTGTTATTTTCAGCACACTTGGGGGCAAATCTCATGTCTCATTTTGGAAACGTTTAATCTTAATCAGGTACAAGTCTAAGAAGAAGGCATTTACTAAGTCTTGCAAGAAGTGGCAGGATGACCTGGGACGCAAGTCTATTGATAAAGACTTCAAAAAGATAATAAAGTACTGCACTGTAGTGCGAGTGATTGCCCACACTCAGATGAAACTGTTGAAACAGAGACAGAAGAAGGCTCATGTCATGGAGATTCAGTTGAATGGTGGTAGCATCGAAGACAAAGTCAAGTGGGCCAAGGAACACTTTGAGAAGCCTATTCCAGTTAGTGGTGTGTTTGCACCTGATGAGATGATTGATTGCATTGGAGTCACCAAGGGAAAGGGTTACAAAGGTATGTTTCAATGTACATATTATGTATTACAATGCTTCATTGTATGGGATTATAATTTATTAGGCAGATAAATATTTCATTACAAGTGTAACTAACATGTTGTAATGTTTGCAGGTGTGACATCTCGTTGGCATACAAAGAAGCTGCCCAGGAAGACGCACAAGGGTCTGAGGAAAGTAGCTTGTATTGGAGCGTGGCATCCTTCCCGTGTCTCCTTCACTGTGGCCAGAGCTGGGCAGAAGGGTTACCATCATCGTACTGAGATGAACAAGAAGATTTACCGCATTGGACAAGGTATTCACACTAAGGATGGTAAGGTCATCAAGAACAACGCTTCTACTGAGTACGATCTTTCAGAGAAGTCCATTACTCCGATGGGAGGCTTCCCTCACTACGGTGAAGTAAACAATGATTTCATCATGATTAAGGGCTGTTGCATGGGACCCAAGAAGAGAGTCATCACTCTGAGAAAGTCTCTCAGGGTTCACACAAAGAAGTCAGCACTTGAAAAGATCAACCTCAAGTTCATTGATACCTCATCCAAATTTGGACACGGTCGCTTCCAGACTCCGGCTGACAAGGCCTCCTTCATGGGATCCTTCAAGAAAGACCGCCTTAAGGAAGAGACAGCAGCTGCTGCACCACCTGCACAATCGTAAACTAATGTATAAATAAACATTGTGGAAACGTATTATAATTCTTTCATTTCTGATACACCTAGCAAGATTTACAGAACAGTAATTCCTTCGAAAGTCTTTCTGTAAACTGGAAGACATTGTCTGGTGGTGACTTGTTTTTCTAAGGAATCATGATCCAAAGGACTTATGAACTCGGTATTGCACTGCCAATTGAGAATTTTCTAGTTAGGTACAAATTTCACTGGTGATACTTTTCTCATAATGGTAGAATCTTCCATGCTGATTTGATGGTCTACCAATAGGTCAAAACAGTGGCGGATCCAGGATTCAATTTTGGGGAGGGGGGGAGGCTGAAAGTCGTAGCATGTAAATATGACCTTGTATTAAAAATGCGACTAGCTTTTTTTGAATACCTATTTTTTGATTTGTTTTTTTGAATAAAATTACCAAAAAATAGAGCTGCAGGTGAATTATTTTATAAAAAATTGATGGAAGTGATATGAATCGAATAGTATTAGGCTTAATTAGCGCTGCAGGCTAATTTTTTTACCAAACAATTAGCAGTTTTAGAGAATTCATGACATGATGAGAAAATGATGTGGTAATAATGATTCTTCGGAAACCAGTTGTACATAAAGTACTGTGACTTATGGTTTTAGGGGGGGGGGGTTTCAGCCCCCTAGCCACTCCCCTGGATCCGCTAGTGGGTCAAAATAAAGAATATACATTATGCCCTTCAGATTCCTCACATACAAATGCAAAGATTGAAAGCAGAATAGAACCTGAGAGATTAAATGCATGGTTCAGTGGTCCTGCTTGTGAAAGAGGTGGTAGGTAAGTCCTGGTGGAGATTGACATTTGCTGAAAAGGTGATGTGAGATTTTAAGGCAGTGTAAGTTGTTTCAGCTAACAGCTTAGTATGTACGCTGTGTTTTGTTTTTATTGAATGGAATGGGAATATTGGGTTAAGATAGAAACAATGTAAAAATGGAGAATATATTTATTTACAAATTATAATGCAAAAGGATGTTGGTAATAACTACTGTACCTACTATAGTTATGTGTGAAGTTTATACTACATGAAGTGACTGGTGCCCTGACAACTGGGATGTCACATCCCTTATTTTTCGTGAAATTATATACTTATTTGAACTGTTGTATTAAGGCTCCAACTGCTGTGAAATGGCTTTGGTGATAAATGGTTTTCTCAGCCGATACTGAGAACGTCGTCTTGATACTGAAGACAGGTAAACATGATAGCATTGACTACAATTTGACAGATCCAGAATTACAATATTGAAGATTCCCTGAACAAGTTTGAAAGTACCTCTGAAATTTGCGCGATACATGGATTATCCGCTTAGTTTGCAAGATGTTCAAGTGTAATTTAGCCAAAATGTTGGTAATTATAAGGTTAATAAGTTGACTATTCTAGATTTTAAAATTTTTTCCCAGGTTCTTTTAAAAAGGGATAATTCACATTGTCGCTTACATTATTCTTAATTTCACAATGACATTCTCATACAAAATTTGAAGCGATATGGGGCCTTAATAAACTGTTTAAAACCTTTTAACACCACTGCAAATTTAGTTAATTTTAGAGTATACAAAATTATATAAGTGCTATTTTTGTTTTGCGAATGCCCAACGACAGCTGGCCAAAGAGAGCGCTTTTTTTCCACCCACAGGGGTCCCGACGCCCCGGAAGACCCTCTTTCACAGTGCACCGTTCCTATGACAACGAGATCAGAGCGTTAGGAATGACGTGGAGAGAGGTAATATCACTCGCACAAAATCGCTCTGAATGGAGACGCCTGGTAGCCTCCCTGTGCTCCCGAATGGAGACATAAAGGGCGTAGTTAGTTAGTTTAGTTATTTTTGTTTAATATCAGCATTTAAAATATACAATATTAAATGTAGGTAACTACAAGATTATAAACTACTACTATTAAATTATCGACTTGGATACTGAAATAGGACGTATGTCAAAAAAAACGGTATTGGTTTTATTGAATGAATGCAATCAAAATAGCCGCGGCTACACAATGCAATTTGTCTTAAGTCTCGGCTAATCATAACATTTCAATTCACAAATTTGATGTAGTACTAATAGTGAAAAACAAAAATGTTTTTTGTTCCTCCTGTAAAATTGCAATAAAATGACATACACCCTATTGCAGTATCCACGACGTTATATTATTTCACAATAACTTCAAAGACACTGCTTGTGGAAGTTTTTGAAAATACTGATATAATGTTAATGGCGCCTTCACATGGGGATCACAAAAGGGCATTATTACTATTTATAAATTCTATTTATTACATAATATTAAACTTTTTAGGTAATAAACATAAATATTGTGTTTTCTAACATAACACAAGATATTTTTACAAAACAATAATTTACTACTTATAGTATATATTATAAAAATAATATTCTACTATTCCTAGAAAGAGATGTTCCTTTGCCAAATTTTCAGTAGTTGTCTCAATGGATATACAGTGAAGGATGAACTTCCATCAGGCTTATGACTGATCGTTGGCTGGTTTAATGTGTTCACTTTACACACAGGTAACATTCACCAATTCCAGTTCACTTTTCTTCCTTCATCAACATCTATTGACATGGGGTAGTGATTTTTTAAGCGGTTCCTATAACCATTATCATAACAAGTTGCCCAAATCAGTTTTAATTGCAAATACAATGTGATGCCGTCTTTATGCACATGCATCTTCAGGTTTGTAGTAAAATACTACATGCAGATAAAGGTATTCAGTGAGAATTTAATCTATTTTGCGATATGATAAATGTTTAGAGTTACACGTGAATCCATATACTATATGCAAGACTGATGGTCGACCTCGCAGTGCTGTATAGTAAAAATGGGCTTATTAAACTGACATATTTTCATAACCGAGTAAAAGGTAATATAAAGGTTTAAAATAATTACGTATATTTCAAATTATGTTTCTATATTTGTATAAAACAAAATTCAAGTAACTTCAAGGACGCCACCTGTGTAATAAGCTTTTGAAAATAACTGCATATAGTAATCAACGCATCGCACTGATTGTGGGTAGATTTGACACACAACCATCTTACCGATTAGAATTTAATAATCTTAACTACGTATAATAAATACATGCACTCTGATTCAAACACAACTAGATACAATACTACATACACATGTAATTGTCATGTTAATACTTATTACTCAAATATATTATTATATTATTGTAACTATGTGATAACTTGTTTAATTGTGTATTGAATTAAGGTGGCCACTGTTTTATTAAGTTACACAATTATAGATGTTGTATTAACATTGTGAATTGCAAACAAACATTACTTTGCCTTAATAATTTTACTGTTTCACTCCATGCATCAGATTTCAATAGAATAACATTGTTTTTGTAATACTAATAGGAAAATACTTCAATGAGGGTTTCTCATATGAAATACATGTAACTTATTTTGACTGTAGAGATTGTGTAAAAAACAAATTTAATTAGCGTAGATGTAGGGGTAGAGCGGTACAATCATCTTCAACTAAACCTTTCTTTATTATTGCAATACAGATTCATTCAATAACACATAATCCTCCATTCAAATCCATACAAGGAATGTTTAAATCCCACTCACATCACAAAATATTCAGTACATTGTTAAATATGTTATATGTACATACATAATATTGACATATAAGTAGTAATTATATTTCACAGCTCCAATACATATTTTACTATTATATGTACATCGTTCAGTGTGGAAATTAAGGATTGAAATAATAATTTATTGGGTTAAGCGATGGGTTATTAAAGCATTCTCATCACACAAAATTGGCATTCAATTACAACAGATTATATCCATATAAAAGAGGAAGATATAACGTGAAGAACTCACAAATAACTCTAAGATATTGCATAGTATCACTAACAATATACTGTACGAAGATGAAGCTAATTTGTTAGAAATAAATCTTACCAAGGAGCCGTTTTGTTGGTCCAAATGAAGCAATGCAATTGTAGTATTGAGATGTAGCAATTGTAATATTGTATAATAACTGAACAAACATTATGCTTTAATAATCAAACGTTCATACGGAGACTGAAATAATCACCCATCACTAAACAGTTAATGCTTATTGTATATTACTCTTATGCCCCTGGAACGCATTTTATAATTTTGTCTTTGTAATATTATTTATCACAATTTTCATTATAACGTAGATATTATTACAATATTGTCAGTCGCCATACAATTATCTAATAATATGTAACAGCATTACCATTCAAACAAATAATTACAATCAATCCTCACTTTATGTTAACACACACTCACTGAAATTTTGCTAATCACAGAAATCAGGCTAGAAATCTGGTAAACTTCCTTTCCTAGAACTGGTCTGAGTTAAATTCTGAATATCATTTTGTATATCGTCGAGTGATTTCTTTGTCTTGTTTGATATGTCATCCATGGATTTACGAGCCGATGATGTTATATCGTCGATTGATTTCATTGTGTGACTTAAGATTTCATCAGTGCTCTTCATTGCAGACGAAGCGATCTCTTTTACTTCAGCGTCGATTTTTCCAATGACCCATTCGATGGCTTGCCTTCCCTTTCCTGCATTCTTTGATATTGTGTTTGTCAGGGCATCTTCCATATAATGTGTTAATGGTACACCCTGTAATAATAAATTAATTGGGATATTAATATTCTGTATTGTCTTGTGACTACCCGGCTATTTACAATTGAGAAGTCCTTGAACTTTGTCATCACGTGTCAAAGTTCTGAACAAGTGCCAAGAAAAATTCTTATTAAAAACTTTATGGAAACAGGTAAAAACTTGTGAAATACTACAACTAATGAATGAAGAATAATGACTATACCTTGACAGTAACCACAGCTTCTTGTTTTAAGAGGGTTTTGGACGAGTCTGTTGGATGCGGTATGTATCTGAGAGTTTCATCCACAGCGACATAACTGCAGAACGTGAGATTTATAGTCTTGAGAGTCATTTCCCTTGAGGTTGGATCCACTATAGACTTCTCGCTGGCGTAGCACACTTTAGCCGTGCCAATCAACTGAAAGAAGAATATCAAGTTAAAATTGTTTAGTGCCTAAAACCTGGGATAGACATTTTAGTACTGTGCAATACAAGAGCTTGGCAGTAGCTTAGGGTTGCCAGACGTCCCGGTTTACCGGGACTGTCACCGGTTTTGTGCCTCGTGTCCCGAACAAACCTCTCGGGACGCCTAAATGTCCCGGTTTTCGGAATAGTTGGTATATTTTTAGGATTACAATCATTTGTGGTAATTTTGACAATTTATATACAAAATAATGTAAAAAACGAATAATGTTACGCATTTGATTTGCCTACTATAAACCAACAACCAGTCTCCATTTATCTAAAAAATTTCGCCTGCGGCGCTAAACTGTTGATGCGTTTTTATAAGGCATAAATTTCTATGGGGGGGGGGGGGGGGGGCAAAAAGTTTGTGCCTATACCTAAAAAAATGAGAATCCTGCGTTGGTACCCCCCCCCGCTTTTTTTGTCGTCCCGGTTTGACTTCTAAGAAATCTGGCAACCCTACAGTAGCTGTCAGTATGGAATACCTCTACAAAAATAAGTTTGATACAGCAAGGTATTGGCATGCTATCTTGTCAGCTACTATACTGTCTCATTCAATCTTTACTTACGCTCACATGATGTTGAATCTAATTTGCACACTAATGGTTTCATTTTCAGTAATCAGAAAATGTCTTAGCCTTGGGCTATTAAACTTGATATTTTATATACTTTCCATTGAGAAAAATGACATATCGGAAACAATATATGTGTGTGCTGAATAATTAATGTCTGTGCTAATTGTGGGAATATAAACATTCACGTGCGTGCGTACATTCATTATCATGAGATAATTATTACATACGTCACAGGCATGCCAGCAAAGTCCATTGAGCCAGTGATAATAATAGAGAATGTTGTAATGCAATATACAGACACAAAAGA
Source organism: Ceraclea dissimilis (assembly GCA_963576895.1). NCBI lineage: Eukaryota > Metazoa > Arthropoda > Insecta > Trichoptera > Leptoceridae > Ceraclea > Ceraclea dissimilis. Next base: position 12,432,956 of record OY756358.1, on the reverse strand, counting down.
TATATTGAGAGCAATAAATAGGAGCATAATACAATTCATCAGCAAAAAGTCTATAATGGGGCATGAGGATTTCACAAGTGAAATGCCACATAGTAACAATGGTATGGTATTTTCAAGGACAGGTTCAAAAAGTAAAATGATAATAATATGTCACGTTGACTATGTGCCAACTTCCTCTCGAATGAAGATCTTCCCGTGTTTCAAAAGATGACTTGGCAACACATCATGAAATCTTAATGATGATGGTGTGTAGGTTTACATATATTATACATCTGCTGTACCTAGGGTTACCAGATCTCTTGGAAGTCAAACCGGGACATTGATGAGGGCGAGGGGTGGGAGTAGAATTTTTTTCATTTTATTATAAATTTCCGTAGGTATGTGTAGGGCTTAAAGAGGTTTAAAACTTGTTGATGTTAAAAACTTTATTGTTGACCTTGACCAAAAAAAAAATTAGGAAGGGGTGGGTTGGTTAACTTAATTTGTTTTTTAGATAGTTCCTAATTTTATATACTTATCAACTGTCAAAGTTTCCACAAAATGATAAAAATCATAAAAAAATTACCAAATGTTTCGAAAACTGGAACATTTAGGCGCACTGAGAGGTTTGTTCGAGACACCGGGTCACGAAGCGCAAAACCGGTGACATTCCCGGTATACCGGAACGTCTGGCAACCCTAGCTAGACCTAATGTAGGTACATTATATGGAATGCATAAAACATGCATGATTTGATGCAGTATGTATAATAGAACAATTACAACAGTTGTGAATTTCCAAGACGGACAGATTCTCAACTATTTCTGAAACACTCATAACCAAGTACCTTTGGAAAAGCTGTTTTTCCAGAATATTGGAAATAATTACCCATTGAATATTGCTTCAGTGTATTATGTCTCATCAAAAACTAATTTAGAAGGTAAATATAAGTGGATCTCCACTCAACTATTAGACACTCCTCTCTATACATAATATTATATGAATTTATTCACATATGAAATACAACATTGTACTTGATTACTCCTAACTAGTTTCATACAAGATCATGACCTTATTGAGGCAACTGTAATACATAGTGTTACTTATGGTCAACCACATTACAGAAGTAGATGAAGTAATACATGGTTGGTACAGATGGTTAGGGGGTATGAAATTCATAAAATAAAAAGAAAAAGCAGTTTCTTTGTTAGAAATTGAATAAATTTACTTTGTGTCTGAAGAATAATTATCTAGATCAGGCCTGGGCAAATTTTATGAATGAAGAGCCGCATTAGGAATCAAACGGATCTCTAATAACCAACAACTTAACCAGAAAAATGCAACTGGTTTGCATTGTTTTAAGATAGTGGTTCCAAACTTTTTTGATCTAGGGACCCCTTTTTAGTAGTCAAAACTTTCCGGGGACCACCAAATGGATAAACGACGTAAATGTACACCTAAAAATATACATAAATAGCACTGCAGTCGATTTTTTTTGAAATATAATTTAAGGAATAAGTACTTACGTTCCACAAAAGGTGTTATAAAATATTAAAAAAATGATAAACCTGGTTGTCTTTGTACAGTAGGTAACACACCTGGTAATATTGTATGAGACAAGCAACCGTACAAGTAGCACTGCGGTACACAAACAGATACTGATGGAAATTTAGTTTATATAAATGACTTAAAAGCATGGGATTTATTAATACCGCAGGCAATTTTTTTTTAATAATCGTCTTTTTAATTTTACATTAAAACATTGACCCTCCTTGACATTGTTCAGGGACTCCCAGATATAATTCAGGGGCCTGAGTAAAAACACGAAACGTGACGGAAACGTTGGCGTTTTTGTCACCAGGGAAACAACAATATCACCATGGAAACAATGTGTAAAACGTCACTGTTCAAAATTCATGGGTCGCACAAAAATTGGAAACGGGTTGCAGTTTGCCAGGGCCTGATCTAGATGTTTGAGTAATGTGTGTAAATTAAAACAGACAAGTCAGGCATGATTACCTTCACTGTATAATGGATCAGATTATTATAAAACTCAGCATTGGTTGCAACTTTATGTGATGCACTATAATATAAATATTACAGAAACAGTTAATAATTAATCAAAGAATTTACTTCTTAGCCATTTCAAATTTTATTTTTTTGGTAATATTACATTGGTACAATTATAATTTTTCAACAGTTAGGTATACATTTTACGTTGCACTACTATCTCAATAAGTAAATTAATCGAGACTCAGTTTAAAACCTACATACTTTCCAAATGCATTAGTGCAGTCTCATTACAAAAGATGATTTGTTCATTAAAGATGCTACATTTGTAATAAATAATAATCCTACTTTATTACAAGAACTGTATCATGTTAGCTGGCTGATAGATCAGAATAAAATAAAACACTGCTATCCAGTGCCTTATCCCACCAAAAGTACTTCTCAAGGTTGACACAATAAACTAGGTGAAAGTAAGTAAGTACAGTGCTATCTGAATTCAATTTGTCATCTAACCACCATGTGTGCTAAGTTTATCATTCTACAGAAAGCAATATTGTGTACATAACCATTATATATCATTATTACTGGATGATAGGCAGGCAGTATAAATACTTATACGCCTATTGAGTGCTGTTGGTGTGAAATTGTCTGTCCAATAGTTGATTGATTACTTACAGCTTGCGCCCATTTGGGGAAATACCACTTGGAGCTGACGAGCCTATGGGTGTGAAGAACCCCATTTACCACATCTCTCTCTACTACATCCGTTCCAATAACAGCTGGATTCATAGGGTTGGGATACTTCCTCCATGCTGCTTGCGCCACTGTCTCCCACGGATGACTAAAACAAACAAAAGATACCTCAAAATCTTTTCAAACCCATCTTCTGTTGCACTTATAAAAAGTAATAAATATCATTATTAAAACAGAACATATTTATTATAAATACAATCAAGAAATAATAGGCACTGTTTACAATAAACATTCCACACTGAGATATGAAATTATTGACAGAAACATTTAAGTGTTAAAGGTCACTAATGGTGGCAAGTACTAGGGACACTTTCTTTTTCACCAATTAACAATGTCAAAGCAATCTTCATTTCAGAACACACAACCAGGAGCGTAAGAGTTAATAAATTAGGATAACATGTCATTATTAACATTGGTTTCGAGAGATCTTTCTAGATTATTATATTATGCAGCACAGGGCACCTAAATGCAACACAGAATTAACACTGATTATATAAATGTGTATTATAACTTTTATAAGCGCACTTACTTGAATGTGTGCTCCGATGTCCAGATACGCATATTGAAACGAATATCAAATAGTAAATAATCTAAACATTTAACTGGCAGAGAGACCTTGTGGACGCCCCAAAGCTCGGTCGAAAAAGGACAGGAAAAATTTATAACGATAACGCAATACTTTTGATTGACAGTGCACTAATTTATTGCCATAACGAAAATATTTTAAATGTTGCCATAACGAAAATATTTTGAATGTTGCCATATGAAGAAATAATAGGTACAATAGGGTCCTTTACAGGTTCCTTAGGGTCCTTGCATGTTTTTTTTTAATTATTTTGGTACCTATTCGGTACATCACCTATAAGTAAATTAAAGTTTGCCGAAAACAAGAGATTTTATTTTTTTGTATTTGTGGAGATAGGTAGGTATTTAAAAACAAAACCGTGTACTTATTTGACTCCAGCGGGAAAACGACTGTTTTACTGGCTACGGAATCTTCATAGGTATCCCTACCCTACCAATCCCTACATCCCACTCGCCGAAGGAACCTAGATATATAAATTTAATGTCAACCGCGGGCCCTAACGTTTTTCTTGAGGGAAAGCAAGGGAAACTTTCACGAAATATAATTGAAATAGGAGATTAAAGTTAGGTAATAAGGCGAAACATAAAACCAACATACCTAAAAATGCTCCACAAAGGCATTGTACCTACCTACCTACATGTATTTTTTTTCATTTCCTTCAACAACCGTCTGTCATAATTACATCATAATTTTTGCTCCGTAAACGATGCTCCGGACAAATCTTATATTTAACATTTAAGTAACTGTACATAATATATATTACTTATATGCAACTAACAGTAAGAAACCTACACCTACATAATAACAATTATAAACTACCTACTTACCTTTTTGAAAAATACCGCCATTATCAGCTGTGTGACTGACGTCACGGTTTCGTTTAAGGAACCTATATAAGTTTCGTTTGTTTAGTTTCCGTAGTTTCGTTAACCAAAGACATAAAAGAGCGTTTCAGAACGCCTATCGAAAATACAATTTGTAATTAATTATTATAAATTGACGGTGCATTAAAATAACATTTTATAATTCGATTTGTGATTTTAGTAAGTAGAATTATCGATTATATTTATACAGGGTGTCCCAGGAAGTGCGACCAAGCGGAAGTCCAGAGATAGAGCACCTCTGGGGGTACCTAAATACCCCAATATATGTTCCGCGATTTTTTGTGGTTTTCGAGTTATCAATTTTTTTCGTATTTTTTCGCCAAACCCCGACTTGCAAGACGTTATTGGTCACAGAGCCACTAATTATTGAGGTACATACTTGATTTTTTTTTCTGAAATAGGTGAATAATATACCTTGTAGGTATAAAAAGAATAATGGGTCTATCTGTTACTATCACGCCATAAAAAAATTACGAATCTCAAAATTAGTCACAATTCAAAATATTAAAAAATGTTTGAGGTCGTTTTAAAAAAATAATCATAGATAAAAAAAAATTCTAATTACTTTCAAAAACTTGCAAATTTAATAAACTATCTACCCTGTTAATTTCATTGAGCAGTCTCTACGGGATCATACCTAAAAATTGTTTCAATGCAAAAAAAGCGGTAACTCACGAAACGAAATTTTTATGGTTCTCCATACAAAATGTTAGAGAGAAAATTTCCCAAAAAAAAAATCATAAATTTATACCTACTATTTCCATATCCGATTTTTTTAAACTTGTAGTCGAAATCTAATGCGAATATGAAAATAGTAGGTATAAATTTATGAATTTTTTGTGTAATTTTCTCCTCATACATTTTGTATAGAGAATTATCAAATTTCGTTTCGTGAGTTACCGCTTTTTTTGCATTGAAACAATTTTTAGGTATGATCCCGTAAAGATTGCTCAATGAAATTTACAGGGTAAATAGTTTATTAAATTTGCAAGTTTTTGAAAGTAATTAGAATTTTTTTTTTATCTATGATTATTTTTTTTAAAAAGACCTCAAGCATTTTTTAATATTTTGAATTGTGACTAATTTTGAGATTCGTAATTTTTTTATGGCGTGATAGTAACAGATAGACCCATAATTCTTTTTATACCTACAAGGTATATTATTCACCTATTTCAGAAAAAAAAATCAAGTATGTACCTCAATAATTAGTGGCTCTGTGACCAATAACGTCTTGCAAGTCGGGGTTTGGCGAAAAAATTCGAAAAAAATTGATAACTCGAAAACCACAAAAAATCGCGGAACATATATTGGGGTATTTAGGTACCCTCAGAGGTGCTCTATCTCTGGACTTGTGCTTGGTCGCACTTCCTGGGACACCCTGTATAGTAGGGTGCATCACCTGATGTATGAAAAAAAAATTTTTTTTGAATCTCGAATAGCCCTAGTGCGGAAAAGTTGCAGTTTACTAAGAGTGTTAACCACACCAAATATTAGCTTCCTAGGAGTCCATCTTGAGGTTCCGCAACGACCTTGAAGTTTTGAAAAAAATGAAAATTTCCATAAATTTCTAATATGTGCAAGGTCTTATAAAAAGCATTTTTTCTAAAGTATTTAATAATATTTTTACTTAGGAATGCTTAAAAATGATAAAACAACACTAAAACAGCAATAAATTCATTATAAACATTTGCTTTAGTATAATAATCTATATTGAAAACGTACTAAAAAACATACTTACAAAATAAGTAACAACATTTTATAAAGAAACACTTACGAAGTAAATGGGGCGAGTGAAAACGTTTTAGCGATTGTTTCTGGTTTAAGTTTGTGCACATTATTATAAAGTTGTCCAAATTATATTGTTTTGAACATATCAAGTAGGTATTTTGGTATGTATAGTTAAGTCTAAATATTGTACTGCAATTAATATACTCTACATCGATTTTATGAAAAAGTGTACATATTAATCGTTGCAATCGCGAAGTGATGAACCAATTGAACTTAAAAATTCACAGGGTTCAGTTATTTCACCATTTAACTAAATATATAAGCGCCATAGTTTCCATGTACTAGACAAATTAAACCATCGAACAAATCACCCTACTTATTTTTCTATATAGTAAAATAATCCCTCCTCTTCAAGCGCATCACAATCAATAACTGTTAGATGTTGTAGAGATATATTTTCAGTTTCTAAATTTTGTGCGATAGCCTACCGATAGATATATCTAGTGCAAATCCAGTTTCAGGTGTAATATGTGTTATATTATCACTCCCAGGTTTGCGAATCAATGAAAAATGTTCCTCGATTAATACATTTTGTAAAATTTTCCAATGTTTATTTGATTATTTAATTCGACTAATTATTAATTTTATTCGAGCATCAAAAAATAATTCATAAATCTGAATATTTCGTGGGTATTTATACCATAGATTTATAAGGTATGTACTCGGATACTTAATATAAAAGTCTATGGTTTATACCGAAGAGCACAGGGCAACATGCTTTTGTATCACACATTATAACAGACCAAAACCAGCTCTATCAGAAACTTTATACCTATCACGATTAATGATTAATTCTGGTGTATAATAAAAGCATTATCCTGTCGAAATTATTTTAATAGTTTTTTGTTTGTAGTAGAAAATATCATATTAGGTATTTTACGATCAGATGAATCTAATAATAAATTGCTGTCAGTAAATACCATCCAGGTGTTCTTCTTTCTATTTTCTTATCTTCATTCTTGTCACCATTGACTATTATCCTTTTCATAGGACCCCTTTGGTCTTATAAGAATGGTTTTCCCTTTAATGACACTTTTAAATCTTTGGAGCACAGGCATGTGATCCTGCATTTACATAAAGCTTCATCGAAAAGTTAAGAGCTAGATTAATGAAATTTACTCACCTTATGTTAGAAGCTCTCAGATGTTTTTCGGCTTTTAAAAGAGTTTATCGTATTTTTATACCTCAAATGAAAATTATTGGTCATTGATCTAACTCTTGTTTCACAGAGAGTTAGTGATGAAGCATTCTTCCGTATATATAAAGAAATACTATCACCAAGTATGTATTTGGGGGTACTGGTCTCCAAATGGAGGGTCATGGGTTCCATGTATTGATTTCCAAGTTATTATTTAATACTCATAACACTTTAATACGTGATCATACGTAGGTAACACATTTTCTTCGAAAATTCAAAAGTTCCTATTATTGGGCATTTAGCTGTCGAGTATACATATTATAATTATTTTTTATGTAAAAATAACAATATTTAAAACGCTAAATATGCACTTTGGGCATCTACTGCTACTTACTATCAAAGAAATGTATAAATGTTACACCTCCGCTAAGATAAAAAAGTACGAATTATCATCGATTTCGTGGTCAATATTTTTTCAGAGAAACAAATATTTTTGTGGGAAAAACTATAAAAAAGAGTACATGCACTATTTTTATTTGTTCGTAACTCAAAAAAATCATGGAAAAATTCTAAACAGTATTTGAAAATTAATTTTAAAAAAAGGGCGTTTTCATCATTTTTTCCCAACATAAATGCGCGTTGCGGAACCTCAGGACATTTTTTTTTATTTTTTTAAAGATGATTTTTATTCATTAGAGACCCAAATGCAACCTTTTGGAACTAGGGAAGGTCGGATTTCCCAAGAAAAGGAAAACGGCCCACCCTACTGTATAGGTAGGTACCTATATCTTTCAATCGACGAAAAAAATGCAAGTACCCTATGTGACCCTATGCTCAAGCTCTCATAAGCAGTACTAGGATAAAAGACGGCTCGGTAAACTGCAATAGAAGGCTGTTTGCAATCGTCCATAGGATATTGAGAGGATATCAAATACATTAAATATCCTCCTCGTTTGCAATGGTAACACGTAATACCTAATTCGAATGAGTTATTCCAAAGAGTATAGTTGTGGTAAAAGAGTGTTGTATGGGCAGAATCGGCAAAAACCAGGATTGAACCCCCAAACCCCCCTGCTAACGGCCATGGTGTGGGCTGCTTGGAGAATGCGTGACGCATGTGTAATAAATGTGCATCCCCAGTGCCTCAACTCTAGCTCTGATTTCTCTGCCTTCATCAACGAACTTTTGTCATGCTGCAATAATGATTTGTTATTGTCACAACACCACGCTGCAGAGTGCATTCACGCGTGCAGTACGTATACCTAGCTATAGTTAGTTAATGCATCATAGTTCATTCCCCTCATTCAGTTGTGGTTGTGTATTTATACTATTTATTTATACTAACTAGGTTAGTATACCTACTAAACTCATATTATACATTACCCCATCTTCTCTTCCATTCATTAGGTCTTGCGATAATAGATTTTTTACGATCCAAACTTAACACCAACGGTGGTGCTTACGCAAGTCTTTCTCCCAGGTCTTGCCCGTCGAGGAGTACCCAGTACCTATGAGGAAATAATGAGGGAAATCTAGACACTAGAATAAGGTAAGATTCGTATTGGAAAAGGAAATACGTGTCAGGGAAAGAACGGGAATTAATCATCGATGTGTGTTTTTATATATTTCAATAATATATTATGTCGATGATATATTTATATACATTGGCTAGTTAGTGTATGCATTCACTTGCATTCACTGAATGGTCGCTTTAAGGCTGGCCACAAACGTCCCGAAGTTCAGTTCCGGAATCGACCGTTTTGCAAAAAGGTTCCGACCAAAACCTCTTTCTGAATTTAAAATCGGGGTGACGCTGAATTCAGAGAGAGGTTTTGATCGGAACTTTTTTGCAAAACGGTCGATTCCGGAACTGAACTTCGGGACGTGTGTGGCCAGCCAAACTGTAACATATACAGGATATTACATAAGTACCTACTAAAAATTGAGTTCTCGCTGCTTGATACATGATTGTAATGATTTCGATTATATATGTATTAGCTTTTCACCCGGCACCAGTAATTCCGCTAAGAAACCTTTCTAGGAAGAGTTAGGCTGGCCACACACGTCCCGAAGTTCAGTTCCGGAATCGACCGTTTTGCAAAAAAGTTCCGATCAAAACCTCTCTCTGAATTCAGCGTCACCCCGATTTTAAATTCAGAAAGAGGTTTTGGTCGGAACCTTTTTGCAAAACGGTCGATTCCGGAACTGAACTTCGGGACGTTTGTGGCCAGCCTTACATATATGTAAATTCATGGTACAGTAGACTGTAGAGTCATGGGTGCCCGCAGAAAATTTTCTAGGGGGGGCAGAATATTTTTAACAATGTTTTAATGTACTCGTAATTTTAATTTACTGTAGCGTATTTGTATGCTCCAGTATGATCCATGTATGATCCACACTTTCTTTATGCTAACACGAAGTGATTAACATAATAAGTTGACTATTTTCAATCGATCCAGGGGGGGCAAGTGCCCCCCTTGCCCCTACCTGCGGGCGCACATGTGTAGAGTCAATGGCTAAAGATGATAAAACTAGAAAAAAACGTATATTATTATTATACATATACAATATCAACACTACAAATTTATTCCATTCAGAGATGATGATTCACTTAGCGATTCGCTAGCTAGGTAGAACTTTGAAATGTTGGGCAGTGATAAGTTTAACTGATTATGACTACATAGGTGCAAGTAGGTATACTATTGAACAAGTAATAAAATATTTGTGATAACTTTATGATATGAAGTAGGTATTATCACTACATATAACATATTATAACTTACGTATAGAAGGTCGTTCAGTCTCGCGTAGTTCAGACAAATTAATCCATATCAATTATTGTGTCGTCTATGTACTTCTGGCTGCCTGTCTAGCACCGGCTTTGCTTTTCCTTATTTACTCACTTCAAGTTTAGTTTACTAATATTATACTTATACACGTACCAAGTAAGTAGTTGTGTTACACCATCGTTAGAGTATATGTGTTCTGTGTGTTACACACAGCTTATACATTATTACATGATTATTACTCGGTCGGTGTCATTGCGTAGTTCGTATTTGTATGCATTCGAGTTGTGCAGGTTGTTCTATCTTGGTGTAGTGCGGTGGGTGCAGAACGTGTGTTTATTATTTTATTGTTTTTAATTTATCCAGAATTGAAATACATCAGTAATGACCACAGACGCCGAAGACAAGACTTTGAGGTTCCGGAGAGCGCAGAGTGTAACAAGAGCAGAGGAAATTACAGAGAAAGAAAAGAAAATTAGAAAATCACAAAAGGACAAACCGTAAGTTGTAAACAATGTTTGTTCTGTAATATTGGGATGTATGAACGATGAACAGCGACAAAATAAAACAAAATTGAGATTTTAACAGAATGTTTCAGTGTGCATGGTTGGAATTTAGATTATTTTTTTATGTTACATGTTATTGTAGTAACACATGAGAGGTTCCAGAAGTAATCTCCGTTTTATCAAAAGATTGATAAGGATTATGTTATGTTATCTTGGTATTAACAAAAGTAGGTATGTAATATGTTTTGTTTGTTAAATAGTAGGTAGGTACTTTATTTATTTTTACTTATTTTGTATTAATATTTTAAGAAAAACATAATATTTTGCTTCGCAGAATAATAAAATTCATAGAATCACGTTTATTCTATGTCTCTCTCAGATCATCTGTGTCATGGTCATTAACTTTTAATTTCATTTTACAGTCAGATGTTAATTATTAGTTATGCACAGTACCATACCTATATTGTGGAAAAACTCTTATAAAATATATGAATAGAGTTTATATTATCTCTATAATTTTATATATAGGTTGCAATCACAATACATTACGAACTAGGAACTATATATTGACCATACATTTCTGACCTTCCTAATATTTCAATAACATTCAGTACTAACTTGACAAAGTTAAAAAGTATTACAAGTTTTTTTCTACATATTTTAGAACATCAGGATTCGATCAGCAATGGTGACAGTCTCAATATTCAATCTTATCTGAGTTGTGTAATCTTGCCCAGCTAATTTTAGTTTTGCCGATGATTTGTGATAGACTCCCATATTATTTTGCTTTTCTCTTACTCTAAAATAAACTCTATTCCTGGTATTATTACAGACGCTGATGACAATTAAATTTTGTTTATAGATCACTCAAACTATTAAAGACTATATTAAACATCTCTTGACGATTCCTGACATTGTGCTAAGGTCAAAGTCAGGGTTATGCTATGCATATAATTTGTCAAATCTTAACAAGTGATTGTCGGATTAACACTGGATTTAACCATCTTCTTAGGTCTCCTATCTTCGCTATTACTCACTTAAAAGGTACGGGAAATCCAGCCTAAGTCTTGTCCAATGTGAAATCTACAATCCACAATCAATTATACACAATGCTACATGAATTCATTGAAGGTGTTTTAATACACCAATTTTGAGTAGGCGCAAGATAGAACAATTTACCTTCAAGTTGTATGGGCCCAAGTGCGATATATTATGTATTATGCAATCGAGTGCCTCGCACGAACAAGAAATGCGCAACTTTTGTTTTCAAAAACGCACTGCTTACATTCAGCGCTTGCGGTTTCCGAAATTATTTTGACAGAGATAATATTTTTTTTTTGCTTCAAACAAAAAGGGATGGTAGGTATATAGTTTAAGCAAAGTTATTCCCTTAAAAATAACTTTTGACTTATTTGTCCTTTACAACGTTGTTCGCACGAGGCATACAATTGTGAAAACAAGTTTTCTAAGGTCGCAGCAATTGAGTTAAATACTTTTGTCTGTGATAACGTCACCCCTACTTCTGGATATCACAGAGTTGGATTATACAAGGTGTCTGTATATTTATTCAGATTATGATTATTCTTCCAGATGTCACAGACCACAAGATTCTCTCTTCTCATGGAGTTCTGGTTTCGACAACTTCACAGGATTAGTAAATTGGGGATTTCTTCTGCTATTTATTGGCGGCGTCCGCCTTTTTTTAGAAAATATTATCAAGTAAGAAATATTAATACAATTTTTTTGTGTTCTTAACCCTAGAACAATTATGTATTAGCATTGTGTATGATAATTAAGTTTTTGCACGAACATTGCACATAGTAAGTAGTATAAAAAAACTATTTGTTAGTTTGTATAGTTCTCCAGAGTTCAGAAATGTCCATAATGAATATTTATTTTATATGACATTCTGACCCCCCTGAGTCTACTGGCACTCTGCTCTGCAGATAATAGTACTGAGACATCACTTCTCAAACTTAATCTATCAACAATATATTGTTGAATTCCTTTCAGATATGGAATCATTATAGACCCCATGCAATGGTTCATTATACTCACTGGCCAGAACATTGACACCACAGAACATCCTTCAGTTGTATTAATCTTATGTAAGTTCGTATTTATTTCATAAAATCTCTCCTCAAGCATTATTTGAAGACCTACAATCTCATTAGTCATATTATGCTTCTTTGTTAATTAACTTGAATTAAGGCATAAACTCTGGTTAGGTTACATTGTTTTCAGTAATTGATAAACACAATAAAATTCTTGAGATAAAAAAATTGTACTTAGGACTCATCTTATAAAGGAGAGACCAAATATCCATATGTACTCGTATATCGCTGGTTAACTAACAGATGGTCGGCCCTAAGTAAATTATACCGATGATGGTATTATAAAACATTTTTACCAATCCGTAAATAAAGTGTAGGTTTTACTGCCGGCTAACCCAATTTCTAAAGATTTTGACCTGTTGACAGAACACCTGAAATCTTATCAATGCCCAACCATCGGTAATTCAAAAAGTACAATCTTTTAAACAATAGAAAGGGACAAGTTGGATACACTTTATGGTCCTCGGTACATAGTTTTCTCACTCTTAGTAATAATAAGTAATAAGACAACAATATATAGAACCAACTAACGGATGGTTAACTGGTGATCCGACCACTAGTAAGCTTTGGCAGTATAATTTTACGAAAATTTGACTGATGAATTTTTATAAGACGGAAAAAGAGCAAATGGATCAAATTTCAGTTTATTTGGTCTGAAGTTTAACTAATGGATGTTTATAAGATTGGTCCTTAATATACCGATTTAATAAACTGATTCTTTAAGTTATATATTATTCTGTCCTCTCTCAATGGGTCAAGGTCAGGTCTCCAGTTAGTAATATGGCACTAGTCTTATTTTTGTTTTACTATTTATTTTTTATTTCAGTTTGTCCTGTCCCTATTATAATTTGTTTACTCATTGAAAAGGGATTATCTATAGTAAGTTACAGTTTTTTTTAATTATGTTTTTAAATTTTTACTTACTTGATCGGTTCAGGTAAGTGAACTGTCAATTATATAACGTATATTTGTTTTTAGGAAATAATGTCTGAGAAAAATGGATTATGGGCTCATGTGGTGAACATCATTGGGACAGTGTTTCTCCCAGTTGTGGTGTTGCATTTCAAGGAAAATCAGTTCAGTTTAGGTAAATATATATAAATATATTAGTATTTAGTACCTATTCCTTTACATATGTGGTGCTGTGCTACTAATTCACCAAAATCTCAATAATTTCACAATTAGTGATGGGCATTAATAGCATATTCACATATATGAAATGTTAGGGGGGGGGGGGGAGCGGCGAAAAGTCAGGGCCTATTCCTGGGAAAAGTGTAAATCCGGCCCTGCGCTAATTGTAGTTGTTATTGTACAACATATTCTCCATATTTTAATTTAAAGAGGCAAACCAGATCTATGTCTTATTTTATAAGAATACATATGTCATTACGTAGATAGTAACTAATGCTTTATAACTTATTACATTTGAATAACTGTTGTAATATTATTTTTCTAGTTGGAGCTATAAGTGTGTGTATGTTATATCTAGTCATTTTCCTGAAATTATGGAGTTATGCTCAAGTGAACATGTGGTGTAGAAATGCCCAAAAGAAGAAATATGCAAAGAATACATTGAGAAGACAGTCTATGTCCGCACCTAATTGGAGTAAGTATCTTTATCAATTGTTTTATACAATGACTTCATTTGGTTACCGATGGTGTAGGGTGGTATCCCATTTTAACAGGATATGTTATTATTCAACTTAAAATTTCCAAATGATTAAATTTCTCAACAATATGTAGATTATTTTCACAGTAAAACATTTGTATCGTCTGATAATTATTGATCAGTTTTGATAAAGATGTGAGATATGGGTATAATACTTAAAATGAATTGATGCAGTGGCGTGGCGTGGGTTTCTGCCGCCCGGAGCGGAAGTCAAATCCGCCGCCCCCTTCATTTAGGTATACAAATCCAAAATTCTCGAAAATTTATAGGAATTATAAAGAACTTCTAGCCTGAAGTGGGACAATTGGAATTTTGATATTTAATGGCATAAAAAGAGAAAAAATAGCGCCTAGAATTTTTTCGAGTTTCGAGTGATTTAATGGATTTTTGAATTTTTTCCTTAAAATTGCCGCCTCCTAAAAAGTGCCGCCTGGGACGAACCGCTCCCTCCCAAGTACGCTACTGCATTTATTTCTTTATAATTTGAATAGAGCTTTTTTATTAATTCATCCAATTCGGATGGTAGAGTTGTGACGTAAACAATAATTACCTGAGGTGATATTGGTGGATATTTGGTATAGAGGTATTAATTAATTAGTACAAATAGCACTAAGTGTATAGTTATTATAAAATATAAGTAAAGTAAGCGTGTTAACAAGAAATGATTTGCAAAGATCATATGAGGAACATTGTAAAGGTGGTGGAAGTGTAATGAGATATATTAAAGAGAGACAGTTGACTTCTATTACGATGTTGATTTATGAAAGAGACTAATAACTCACTTGCTTTGAAGGAAGTTATGTTGAGATATTAATGATTGTGGTGACCACAGAGATATTTTACACATTGCAATGTTTTGTCTTACAGCACTTTCAGATTGGGGCGACGAAGATGATGATCGTAAGTTTAAAAAGATGAAATTAACTCTAGCCTGGCTTTGGAAATATTCCACTAGATGTCACTAATTACTATTAATTTCTTTCTATTCATATTGATGTTGTACTATCTTTAGTTTTTAGGTTAATATGATTTTTTCTGCAAATGATTTTGGTTATGAGATTGTTTATTTAAATTTATATTAACATTGTGTAGTTAACAATTGTATTTTGCATGATGTGTGAGGGTGATTTGACGATTTTCTTTTCATTATTATTAAGTCATTTCAAATTAAACCTTTTTTTAACGAAAAAATATACCCAAGTACCTAGTTCATTTTGTTTTGTGAATGAAAACAATACTGCAAATATTTTTTTACAGGAAGCACCTGCATAACTTAATTTAGCTATTAAAATTTCTGATAACAAATACTTATATTAATTAAATAATATAAATTTGGACATAAAGCTCTAAAGTTACCTTGGCATAATAAACTTTTTTTCCACAATTTTCAATGCATCTATTCAATTTTAATTTCTGGCTATGGAGCACACAGCACATTGTTACATTATGTATTGTTTACTTCCTATGAATTCTATTTTATTTCTTTATAATATTTATTATATTGGAGGTTTAATTTTTTTTACAAGATGAGAAATGCCATGATGGTGTGAATACTGAATTTCAGATAATGAGATAACAGAGAGAATCCTTAGGTGTTCTAAAATTTTTTGGTTTTCTAAAAGAAAACTTTTTTGAATTCACACCTTTTTAAAATAAATCTTTAATTATTTTTTAGAATTCACGGAATGTAATGAGAGGTCTTTTTTCTTTGAATTTCCAGAAGGTATTGATGAGATTCGGAATGGTTTCCATGATGATGCAGATGATTCCGTTGTGCGATATCCAGATAATTTGTATCTTAGTGACATATTTTATTTCATTATGGCTCCTACATTGTGTTACGAGTTAAACTTCCCTAGAACAACAAGGTATGTTGCAGATTTTCTTTGTCTTTTGACGGCATTTAATTACATTACTTCCAGGGCCTTCAGTAAAATTGTAAAAATCATTTCCCTCTAATTAGTTATTTCACATTGTTATTTTGTTAGCAGCAATATGTTATTTTATTTAGTTTGATATTTTTTTGCCGTATTTTAGGATTCGTAAATATTTCTTAATAAAAAGGATCCTCGAGGTTATAATTGGTGTGAACCTAGTGATGTCCCTTCTCCAGCAGTGGATGATTCCCTCAGTTATTAATGCTATGGTGCCTTTCTCCAAGATGGACTTTATGCTCAGCACTGAGAGAATGCTGAAGTTGGCTGTAAGTTCTGAAATCACAAAATTATTGTTAAACATATTACCTCAAGTTAAATTGTATTCACATTGTAGGTACAATTATATTTGAAGTAATATCTAACTTATGATGTATGTATTTACTCAGGAAATCATTTAGTCTTTATGTGAACATTATAATACAAACAAATCTTCACTTACGAGCTTATAGATACACTGTGATCTCTTCCAGTTAAGCAAATAATCATCATTAATATGTACATACTTTCCAACTCCCACACATGACTTTCTCAATTTCTGTAAGTTTGACTTATAATGTATTGTATATAATTATCTTACAGATTCCAAATCATTTAATATGGCTATGTTTCTTCTATTTGGTCTTTCACTCCTTCCTCAATTTGATGGGTGAATTGTTACACTTTGCTGATCGTAATTTCTACAACGATTGGTGGAATGCTAACAACATCGGGACATTCTGGAGGACGTGGAACATGCCTGTACATCGGTGGGCGGTGAGACACGTTTACATACCTGTTGTGGAACATGGATATTCAAAATTGACTGCTGGTATTATCGTTTTTTTGATTTCGGCACTTTTTCATGAATATTTAGTAAGTGTACCATTACAAACGTATCGTGTTTGGGCTTTTATGGGTATGATGGCTCAAATACCTCTCTCATTTCTTTCCAAGTTTGCCGAAGATCATTACGGGGTACGTTGGGGGAACATCATTGTGTGGAGTTCCATTATTCTTGGGCAACCGTTGGCAATTATGATGTATTATCATGACTATGTCATTACACATTACACGTCCGTTATAAAAAGTTAGGAATTTAGCTATCGAATTCTCACGATCTTATGCTTTATATAAATTTACTATTGTATTGTCAAGAAGCAGAATTTTGTAATTGAAAAAAATGTGGGGAGTTTTTATGAATTTCCATTATTGCAGCTTATAAATTTAGTTTTCCACACTAAGCTTATAGATATTTATGGAAATTACTGAGCATTTATATAATTAATAATATTACAATTAATTATGTATTGTCCGTTGTTTGCTTTTTAAATTTTTATTTATTCTAAATAATTTTATTTGGACACCTGCATAGTATCAAGTATCTTCTCCAATACAAAGTCAGTTTAGTAATGAACAACTCTATTGAACATGTTGCTACTCAATTTTTGTTTGTTCCACCTTGCTCTTGAAAGTAATTTAACAATACCAATTATTTTTGTCTCATCCTTATGTTTCCCAAGAATTATTTTACATAGTGTGATAAATAGATGTAAGTGTCAAAAGTGTTACCTTTTATGTTGTGTATATACTGTGTACCTACCTAATATATTTGTTTGTGATTCTCCATTTGGTCGTCATCATTTTATACATTCCAATTAAAAATATATGATTCTAAGAAGTAAGATCATTTTGTCAAAATAAGTTCAATTTGATGTACTTAACTGCAATATATTATATGTCACGGGTAGTTAGATGAAAAGTTAAAATTATGTTTACACAATCTATTTTCTTGGGTAAACCTAATTTTACGCGTTCATTTAGCATTATCTCAACATACGCATACCAAAGATTTCCATTATTTTATAAGCTAGTGATGGTAAAGACTCGACCAGTGCCAGATACTAGTGCCATCTCTTGATAATCTGAATGAATTATATTTTGATAAATATTTTAATAAGTCATGTATGTAATAGAGGCAAGACTTTCTGGTGCCATTTCAAGTGCCTTGATTTTTAAAACTGAGTATTAGATACAAATACATACGTTAGATCCATCCTTCAACAATACATATCTGGAAATGAAATTAATATTCCAATGTTGATAAAAACATACACCTTAAGTATTAAAATGTTGTAGTTTTTCTACCGAATTCCAATGTTTTGAGATTTTAATTAATTATCATCTTATTATAGTCTTTAAAATTATGTGAAATTATTTTGAAAATAAATGTATAAACTCAGTACGAAGTTGTAAAATAAAATTGAGTTATTTCTATGGGAGTTTCTTTATTTTATAAAATATTATATTCATGCATAGGGAATTTTAGAAGAAAACAATGATGAATTTGGGTCGACTGTAAGATATGAAATCAGATTATATTTTATCCCTACTTTTAAGTAATCCACTCTATTTAATATTTGTGCCTTATATTTTTAGATATATGTATTTATAAATAAGTCGATAATTTTATTATGTCTTTTACTAAAAATATATTGCATTGTGAAGGGATTTTCTGAAGTAATGCTAATTTCTGAAATAATTATTAGTTTTTTGATAAAACTGACTGAAAATTGTGAGTTACCGTGAGAATTGAATCAAAATTACCAAAGTTACGTTTGTAAAATAAAGAGATAGTTACTTTTATAGTCATTGCATAAAGTCACGAGTAGGAAGAAGCAACTTCATAAACCAAAAAGAGATATAAAATTAATACTTAACAAATTTGACTGTTAAAATTATAACCAAAGTTATGTTATCCCCTTATAAAATTATTGATTACTAATATTACCTATTATTTTTTATACAAGTTATTTTATTACGAGCATATTTAATATACCTATTTGTAAAGTGTAAATATATTTTTGTATAATGTCATACTATTTTAATATTTTTTCGAGTCCATTAGTGCAATACTTTAGTGTCATACATACTGTATTTCTCTGTATATTATTTTTTTATAAGTTTACCAATTTAATTTTTATTTTATATTTATGCTCATGGGAATTCTTTAGATAAATCAATCTTATGTGATATTATGGAATTAAATCTATAAGATATAATGATCAACTTATGAAGTCACAATTTTTGTTAAACTAAAAATAAATGAATTTTGAGTTAAGTAATCTTTTTAACACAGCTAATTATTATTGATAGTTTATATATGTTGTAAAAATATTTGATTTTGGTGCTATGGGTATTTGTTGGTTTTACTAATTGGCCAGATTTTAGAATTCTAACGTCTAGAATGAACAGCTTATGTTAGGTTACTTGTGTGGAGATACTAGTTTGAAACACAGAGTAGGTACTTACCTTTGGTGAATACATTTTTTATTTAGACAATATCATAAAATTATTGTGATACCTTTTTTATATAATGTATTAATATGTAATAATTGCATTTTCTTTTTCTTGATATTTGGTGCATTTCTACATACAATTCCATTATTTTTAAAAATTACATATTTTTTTATAACCACAAGTACCTACCTATTGTGTAAATGATTTTGTGTTTATGGCTGTCCACACACGCCCCGAAGTTCAGTTAACGGAATCGACCGTTTGCAAAAAAGTTCCGACCAAAACCTCTTTCTGAATTCAAAATCGGGGTGACGCTGAATTCAGAGAGAGGTTTTGGTCGGAACTTTTTTGCAAAAGATTCGATTCCGTTAACTGAACTTCGGGACGTGTGTGGAGGGGCTATTACAGATATTATTATTTGTATAGGTATCAATGTTTTTGTATTAATTGTGCATATTATTATTATATGTACATGATTTGATGTGTGTGCATTACTAACAACAATGAAATTATTTAAATACAAATTTTAAAAGAGTTTTGTCCTTTTATTTACTTATCTTTTGATAGAAACTTAAGGATTGATAAATAAATACCTATATGAATATTAAAGTTCCTGCACTTACCTCTTAATGGTCGGTAATCTAATATTGTAGGAAAAGGATGAAAGCTACAAGTAGATGGAATTGAATTACTTAGGAAATGTGTCGGAGAGAGTTGTGGTGGACCAAAGGGGAGACCTGTGTCCAACAATGGATCTGAGAGGCTGCAGAAGAAGAAGAGTTACATATATAAATCAACCTTCACTCGAGTCTATACATCACATTATAAAGGAATAAAATGAATCCTTCAGGTGGTTTTACTCTATAGGGTATGTGGACTCCCAATATTACTTACACTATGTATTAATTTGAGATATTCTCATCTGAGAATAAGACGGTTCTAACTATAAAATTTAAAGATTTTGACTTTGCGTGACAATGATTCTAGCCAACATGATCTATGAGTCCAGCTAAGAAAGTCATCCAATCTACATCATCAATATTATCATACAAAAATTCGCCTACGATGCTAAGTTTACAGAAATGCAATTGAAAATCAATACAAAAATAAACTCTGATTAACAAATACTTTTTGACTACCTATCATTGGTAGAGATGCCTTGTTAGGTTTAAATTATAGACAATAATATTTGATAAACTTCAATGTTACACATGTTTGTTTTCATTACCATTGTTTTGTTTAATTTTACAATAATTTAGTAGTAGGTATCTCTGTAGAGATTAGCAATGATTTAAAATACCCGCATTTGCCCAGATGAAACACCAGGGATCCCTTAACCTTCGAAAGACCTTTTAACCAATAACCAACCTTTCGCCGAACTCTTTGAGGGGTAAGTAGAGAATATATAGAGGGACAGATCCTTGGCACAAATCACATCACGGGTTTTGACGGTCCGTTCATGGTGGAAGTTCATTTTTAAGGTAAAATGAAAGACTAAATATTCAGTTTAAAATCTACAAAAATGACTTTAGATTATGCGACTAGTGTTCGAGGATTTGCACCCTCATCATCCAGGCGATTGTGAATAAAACTTTTATCCCATGACAACGAGGGTGCAAATACTCGAGCACTAGTCGTGTAATCTAAAGTCATTTGTGTGGATTTTAAACTAAATATTTAGTCTTTCATTTTATCTTATAAATCACATCAGTTGCGCAATGTATATTTTTTTTGTCGTTTTATAATTTTTGTAACGCGCATCTCAATATTTTAGTTGTTTCCCTCTAACATTGAAACGCTAACACGCTGTAAAATAATAAGGAAACTAACAGAGACATAAATAAAAATGTATTATTTCGATACACGTTTATTTTTGTTGTCACCTACTTACTAAATAAAATATTAATTGTTAGGTACTTAAATAGTAAACAATCTAAGTTCAATAATATATCTTTCAGGTCATCACATTATTATTGTTAAACTTTATACAATGTTGCATTCAAGATAATATTAACAATAGGGTAACTGGGTTAGTTACACATAGGCTGGCCACACACGTCCCGAAGTTCAGTTCCGGAATCGACCGTTTTGCAAAAAAGTTCCGATCAAAACCTCTCTCTGAATTCAGCGTCACCCCGGTTTTAAATTCAGAAAGAGGTTTTGGTCGGAACCTTTTTGCAAAACGGTCGATTCCGGAACTGAACTTCGGGACGTTTGTGGCCAGCCATACAATTCGTTTCACCTTACTTGTCACACTTTTTCTATATAATTACTATGTAGCCAGTGGCCAAGTTATTTGAAACCAGGAGTACCTGCCGAAAACTTCTATGCCTCTCCACACACGTCCCGAAGTTCAGTTCCGGAAACGACCGTTTTGGAAAAAAGTTCCGATCAAAACCTCTCTCTGAATTCAGCGTCACCCCGATTTTAAATTCAGAAAGAGGTTTTGGTCGGAACTTTTTTGCAAAACGGTCGATTCCGTTAACTGAACTTCGGGACGTTTGTGGTGAGCCTTTGGCAACGTGTCTAATTATTAAAATGGCATGAAAATGTATAATCATATCAGCGTATTTTAGAAATAGGGTGTTTTTGCGTATTTTTGGGACATTTGCGCTTTATACAAAAATGTTGATGGTAATTCAGTAAATTTGAATGCATACTACAAGAATTTTTGTTGTGTGACTTTCGTAAGGGAGTTATTTTATTTGAAAATATTTTTTAGATGTATTATTTAAGATTTATTAGTTTTTTTACTACTTACTACATAACGTTTTTTTTACAAAGCATATTTAGTCAGGTTGTCGAGATATTTATTTCGAAAATGCTTTTTGATCTCTCCCTTACGAATTATAAATAAATATTATTGAAAACTTGTAACTCATAAAATAAATGGTTTGGAGATGATTTTTATACAACATGAGGTATTTCGTTGCGATAATGTGAACCAGTACTTTTGCTTAGGTATATAATATATTTATCTGTATTTAATCGTTTAGATGGATTGCTGAATTATAGAATTAGATATTAAAGTACTTACCTACCCAGAGAGGTATTAGCTATATTAGATAGATAACAATATGATTTCATGGTAGACCTGGCATACAATTTGCTACGCAGTGCTGTAGAGGCAAGTTGTTTGCTCACCACATCAATGAAGGGTTAATTCAAGGGAGGGGAGTGTATGGTATTCGTGGAACTTTAACCTACATTATTATGGACGTCTGCTAAAGAACAATGTGTGAATATCTGATCTTATAGATAACCGATCTGATCAGTGATCACTATCACTACAATATGAACATTTTATTTTATCTTGTATTAACTCCTACGAGCACCTAGTCACCCTTAATTCATTGCTGCTATAAGAATTTATGGTATTTAACTATCTACATGCAGGTATGCCCCCTTAGGGCGGGTCCTTTGAAGTAAAGGCAGAATAAAAAATTAACAGTATTTTTTCAATTGGAAAAAAAGTACGTACCTACTTCAGAAAGATTTTCGTCCAGAGAATTGATGCAGATTGAAATTTGTATTACACAGATTTAAGAAACATATGTACCTACCTAAGATAGCGCAAATTCGTCAGGCATCAATGTACCTCTGCTTTATGCAAAAATTCCACCGGGCGTCACTGGGTTCGTGGTGATTGGCAGTGAAAGGGTGTAGGTTGTGGGTGTGTGGTTGTATACACTATACACTATACAGGGTGCTGGGTGGCTATGATACATTATGAGCAGTCTGCGCTGTATAATAATATTGTATTGTAGTAGGAGTATGCATGGTACCTAGGTACGTCTAACAGCTAGATAGATTTAATTGTGAATAAATATGACGGATTGTTTGAACGATTCTGAATATATTTGCTACACCACACCAGGGTTACAATGATTGTTGATATTGTTATCGTTATTATTAGCTGCAATCCGTTAAATATAACGGAATATTTCCTTATTAAAACGCTTGTAAATTTTCTTCTTCTACTTCATCAGCCTCTCAGATCAATTGTTGAATATAGGTGTCACCTTTGGTCTCCCACAACTCCCATGCCCTGGGCACACTGCATTCATCCACTCCAGTACAATTAGGTACAATTACATCCTTACATTACATGTAAGTAGGTATTTTTAAAATGTTTAAAATAAAGTTTTGTGTTTTTCTTTTTGTGAATAAATCATTTTGTCTACACTGTCTAGACATGTCTCTGATATATCGTAGATCTACCCATGGGCGCGGCCAGCCTCGGAGCTAGGGGGGGGGGGGGGGGCTTCAAAAATTTTAAAATTCGATATATCTTAAAAAAAAACTTAAATAGCGCCGTAGGTGAAATTTTTTTTGAGACATAGTGAAGAATGTCATGATGTGGTTTGGTTTATTTGAAAATGTGTACAATTTTATGCACGATAATATGTATGAAAAATGTCTTTTATAAAGAAATTAAAATGGGGCCGCAGGAAACTCTTTTTTAATGAAATACTAACTGTACATATTGTGTAGAAAACGTGTGGTAATAATGTGATTTTTGTGAGTTTTTATCTTTTTGTATGAAAAAATATATACCTATTCCAGTCTCTACGGGGGCAGCTCCCCCCCCCTGCCCCCCTGACGACGCCCATGGATCTACCTGCACGTCGTCATCGAAACTTGGTTTCAAACTATACAGCGTAGTAACCTAAGCAGGTTGTGCTATAGTGTTTGCATTAACTACTAATCAGGCGCAGAACGTTCAATTTAATTTCTCATTGCCCAATGTCCAACCTTCAAACCTTTTCCTTTGAGGGATGTGATACCTATACTTCTTTTGACCATAGATAAATAAAAAATAAATAGGTACATCTTATATTCCCATTTACAGCATTACGTTAGGACTGTGTAGGTTTTATTAACACTCATACTCCGATACTGCTTGTATATATGTAAGTATGCTTTAACCCCTTGATATCTAATAATGACTTAACCCCAAAAGTTTCTAGAATTCCCCTGAGAAACTTCTAATTATTCCACAATACCAATTATTATCATTTAGATTTAGGTAGGTACTAGACTTAATTACTAACATCTAATGTTATGCTACGTACAATACGTAGGTATCTTTAAATAATTATTAATCAAAAAACTCCACCCAACACGTTCCTCGTGAGAACGTAGGGATGTCATCATGCATCACTACTTCTCACCTCATTTTTCATTCACTCACTCTCGTAATCCATTACTGAACATAGGCCTCTGTCTCTTAATAGTTTCTACCGCCCCAATCCTGAGCCATCCGCATCCACCTCACAGCCATGGGCGCCGTAAGGTAGGGGGGGAGGAGGGGGGCGGCTAACTCTGTATCATATACATATGTCATTATGATATGCGTTGTGCTCGTAACAATAGATGTTTGTATGTCTTATTTAAATTCACAGTGTATTGCCGAATTATAGTAAAAATATTAACCCAAAACTGCCTAGCGTGTCTATGGATATATGTCATCCTTTTAGAATTAATAAATAATTATTTACCTAAGTACCGATATATCACTATATGCATACGTATATGTGAACTGTATAGTTACATATTTTCGCCTTGTGAATTGTCTCATAAAACGTTTAACTTCAAAATCAAAAAGTGTAAATAAAACACACAAAATCCACGAACATGAAAGCAAATAATATTATATCCTTTATAGAGACTATAATACAATCTTTAGAGGCGTTCCTGCAATGGGGAGAGCGGGGAGGGGCGTGCATCGCTCCTCCTCTGCGCGGAGGAAATGAGGAAAACAGAGGTAGGGAAATTGTACTTCACGGGCTGTGAGGTATTCACCATACAGTAGGTACGCACTAGAGGCAGTTTATAGCGGTCGGTCATAGCGTGCGCAGTGCTTGGGGGCCGCTCGACTTAGAGCGTGAAGTTGCTAACGTACTTTAGTGTCCGACATGCAGACAGTGGTACCCGCGATACGTTGCGATAACGAAGTTGATGATCGCAAAGTGGACGATTCAAATCTCGCCGACGCCGACGAATACGTCCAAGACTTTGTGTTAGATCATCTGGAAGACAGTGTGAAAAGAGAGCCAAGTCGCACATCAACCATGTGGCAAGAAGAGGATCCTCGTGCGACTAGAATGCCACCTGGCTGGGTGGATCCACGTAGGCAGATGTGTATGTCACCTGTATGTGAGCCAGCCACCTACGGCACGCAACAACCTGTGCCGGTCACACCAGCAATGATGGGATACGTTGGCATTCCTGGATCTCCACCAGAAACACCTCCAGGTAGCCGTAGTCCAGCATATCGCCCACCAGGTCTTTCTGAGGATATGACGTGGTTAACACAATCCTTACGTCAGGAACCGCAGCCTTTGGACTTGAGGCCGATGCATTGCATGCCTGATGAGTGGGAACGTCGGGAATATTTGCCACACGAGCCACCACCGCATCATATGATGCGTCCTTTGAGTGCTTGCTCAGCCAACAGTACAGTGTCACCACGGCATATGCATAATGCTTCAAGTGGATATTCTACTTGTGGAAGCGATGATCTTCTCAACGACGACCTCTTGATGTCACTGTCGGTTCGTGAGCTTAACAAACGATTACACGGATGTCCACGTGAGGAGGTGGTGCGTCTAAAGCAGAAGAGACGCACTCTCAAAAACAGGGGCTACGCACAAAACTGTCGTAGCAAAAGACTCCAGCAACGTCAAGATTTGGAGATAACAAATCGCACATTACACGGCGATTTACAGAGGTTGAAAATGGAGTTGGCTCGTGTATCTCAAGAGAGGGACTTATTGAAACAGCGGTTGCTCGGCGGCAGGGGTGTCCCAGATCCTCAACAGCCAGGTGACTACTATCTGTGACGGCAACTACCGCCTCCACAGAAAGCCTCGTGCACTTGGTCGCGGTATTAAACATGACAAAACGCCTGTTCTAGGGATTAAAATATAATCAGGATGTTATGGTGATGTGATTATACTGCCTGCCTACACCTGGACAGTGCCCCGTGCCAGTGTTCAAAGGACAATGTGAGGAATCAAGTTTCTATACTTTAATACTAAATCATTGTTGAGTTTTGTTATGTTTGGTATTAATTTTCTATATTAGGTTACCATGCCTAGGCACACCTATGTGACCTATGTGCTCGTGCAAAGACAGTTTGTGTTTTAAAGGCTCGTTTTATGAAATAAGTTTAACAAAAAATCTAGTATCCGTAGAAAAACGTGTTAAGAACATTGTGATCTGTCTTAGGAACATTAGATATTTCAGTTAAACAGTGTGAACTCTACGGATAGGGAATAAAGTGAAAGAGGTCATACTAGTAATGTGAACATTGTTTTTTATTACTGTTTTTTTCTTTACATTTTTTCTAATTTAATATCCACCTAAGTGTATCTCTATGATACTATTACGAGTAAAGTAACCAAAGATTGTAAATTAAATAATAATGATTATTATAAAATAATGGTTGTGTTTAATTAATACTACGGAAATGTTAATTTATTTATATACATTAATGTTAGGTAAACATTATGCATATTATGTAATATTATTTATTATTACTAATGTAAATAATAATATGTATTAAAAATTAGGGGAAGTGGGGCGGTATATTGTAATTTACATAATTAATGTAAATTTACTGTGCAATAATATTTATTATTAAAATTAAAAGGATGTAATGGGGTGGGGGGGGGGAGGATGTAATGGGGAAGGAGGGGGGGTTGAGATATAAAATAGACAAAAATCAAACATGTTCCAAAATGTTTGTGATTTTATTAGTATTATTGTAAATTATTTATACTTAATAATATTTATTTATTATTATATGTAATAAATTCCTATTTACTTAAGTGTAAGTCATTGTACTTAACTTTTAAAAATAAAATTATATTTCAACATTATAATACGGTTTTGATATTTGAATCCTGAATCATTTTCATTAATAACAATTGAAGGAAATTATCTCCCATATAAAGAGTCACTAGTTTTGCCTGATGAAATCAGTTTCACACTGTACAATTAATTTTATTGGAGCTCTAATACTATAATGCATATACTGAAAGTCCGAAAACTGGGACTCCCAAAGCTGCACAAGATTTGACTGTATTTCTATATTTTGCATAGTGAGAAATTTATTTTCATTCAAATTTTCGTCTGGCTGCATTTCACAATAAAGTCAATAAACTGTCACAAGTATTAAATTATCTCTTGAATCTAATACAAGATTGTCTGAGTGTCCTATTTCATGTTAAGGTATACTTGGAGAAGAGTAATGGAAGCATTGACCTTTTCCTTTTTTATTCTCTTCACATTAGCAGACAGGTTTATCAGCTCTTTCGATGGATTGGATATAAGTAATGGGTTGAATTACATTCGAAACGACTTTCAAAAAAGTCTTTCGATAATCTCACCTTTTTGTATCTACGGTAAATTATAGTATGATTATTGGTTTGGTTATGAAGCTTGTTAATGGTGGTACCTACTTGAAAAACGCTGATGCAGAGTTTTGATTCTTTGATTTTTGTACTCTGTGTATGTACAGGTGGTCGTTCACATACGAAGAAAGAAGTAATTTTAATCCGATTTCTCATTACCTCGGCTGACAAGACATTATATTATGAATTTGGATTTAGAGAAACTGCTTTCTAAAAGCTTCTTGATTTTTTGTACACATAGGTATATGGAAATAAGAGCTTTTAATTATAGCAAGATTTTTTTGTAGATCAAGACTTTTACAAACCTGAATATTTTTCTATATTTCTATTACAGTTTGCTCTAATCATCAAACAATTATTTACCTCTATGATAATGAGCAAGCTTTAAGCTTAGGTATACTTTGTTTGTAGGTTTGTAGGAAAATATTTAGGTTTGCATGAGTCTAAATCTATAAAATATAATCGTTGCACAAATAGCCCAAATACACATCTGAGAGAGCGTCGCCTTAAGTTCGCTAGCAGAGGGGGTGACTTGTGGATCACCTAAATAATTGGAGCCTGAAAAAATGTTGATCGAGAGAATCAGTTGAAAATAGGTATAAATGATATACTTAAATAAACATAATCAAGTTCGCCTAATATATAGCAAAAACAAAACTTTTGTTCACTTGGTTCATCCTTAAATTGGTTTATGAAGTACCTAGCTAGTAGTTTGCCAAGGAAGGAAAACGATACAAATGGATAGTCTGGGAAAAATTGTTTGGTACCTAACTACTTACTAGATTTTTTCACACCGTTTTCTGATTGACTGTAAGATATTGGAGGAGTACCTATAATAAGTATTACTGAATGACAAAGCATTAGAAGGAAACTGAATGTGAGACAGTGTGATCGAAAAACACAATTCTTTGTTAGCAAACAAAATTATTTACGATTTTTAATTATCTCTTAACTAGTTATCAAAAATATTAGTTTTAGGGCTCGACTACGGATGATCTAGATATTAATCCAACTGATTTATTGCGTTACAGGTTTCCTGTTAACGTATACTCGTCTCTGTCTGTAAATTATAAAATAGGAATCGTATAAGACAAACTTGTAAATAAAATATTTTCCGATTATAGGTTGGCAAAGCATCTGTCGGTGAAGGTAAACAGTACATTGGTATTGTTGTATTGATTTGCTGTGGTGATAGTGCACCCACCTTTACATTGAGTCTGATCTCATATATATACTCTTATATTAAAATGCTGACGACTGTAGAAATGCAATAACATTCTGAGTAAATCTAAAGAAAGGAACTCCGGTGGATTGTATTGTAATATCAGCATTTCTCTACTTTCTTACTATTGACTGATCTATCTTCTGTTCTAAATTTATATCTACTCAGGTATTTATAGAACTTCATTCTCAACAGTCCATGTAAGGATACACTCGTATGGTTTACCCATAATTATTCTTTTTATTGTATTGATGGTTACATTAAATTACACTAGCGTCGTTTTCTCCAAATTTTGTAATTCAATTTTGACTTTCCAGACTAGCTAGAGGTTTGAAACTTTCACCAAATTGTCTAAACTATAGATGATATAACGATTCTGTACCACATTGGATCGCAGGCGAGAAACCTCCAGAGACAAAAAATGTAAAGCGTTAAAGAGTCTAAGGGTTGTTTGGGATCATGAATGTGGAAGTTCAACTCAAGTCATCGGGAGATACCGAGTGATCAACTCACTACACTCACGGCAATTCAAGTAATAGATAGATATTATATTACTTGTCCACTAGAGCAAGCTTGACGGAGTCAATTAAATCAAACGGGAAAAGCAATTGTAAGAAAAATTACCGAGCAATTGAAATTATTTACCTACACCGAAGTATCTTCCTATTATTTTCTACATTTAGTGAAATTATTATTTATCCACAAAAATTATACCTACTATGGAAAATTATTAGTAGGTCCCAAAATTTATTATTAGCTACAGCGGATATAATATGTACCTATAGGTAGGTAGCATCTACTATCTAGGTAGGTATAGGGATGGGCGTCGCCAGCCTCGGAGCTAATGGGGGGGAGGGAGGCAAATAATTTTTTGAAAAATGATATAGTATGAAAAACGTATAAATAGCGCCGCAGGTGAATTTTTTTGTGAGAAATAGTGAAGAAGGTCGTGATGTGGTTTGTTTATTTGAAAATGTATACAGGGTATTTGGCAGAACGTTCGACAAACTGATATGATATATTCAGGGGACTTTTTAGACCAACTTACCGGTATTCAGAAATTATATAGTGTGTTCCCCAATTTTATAAATAGTTTCGGAATCAACTTGTAACTGAGGCGTTAAATAATAAATAGAAGTGACAAACCACAATAAATTTAAATTGAAAAATTCTTATAAAATTGGGGAACACCCTATATAATTTCTGAATACCAGTAAGTTGTTCCAAATAGTCCCCTGTATATACCATATCAGTTTGTCGAACGTTCTGCCAAACACCCTGTATAATACTTTGGACAATAATATGTATGAAAAATGTTTTTTTATAAAAACAAAAAAATAGATTTTCATACATTTTTTAGATAATTTATGATATGATGAGAAAATATGTGGTAGTATCATTGTGATTTTTTGTGAGGTTTTATCATTTAATATGAAAGAATTTATACCCATTCCAATCTCCAGCTGACCCCTGTCCCCCCTGACGACGCCCATGGGAATAGGTACTTAAATATTGATGGCCGGTATAATTAAACAAAGTCGCTGTACTTTATTATTTTGCTGTCGGTATAATTCAAAGATTAGGTATCTAATTGAGTATGTCGAGAGAAAAGGTGAGTGGATAGATTATAGGTAAATATACCAGTAGGTATTACTTTGATGTGAATATTCTAAGTACATTTATATTGTGGGAATGCTTAATTCGCGTCTTTGATGTAATATAATATTCTACCTTGAAGGTAACACCTGAATGTCACACGAATACTGAGAATATATCGGTGCATCGATTAATTGAACTTAAAACACTCAATGAATGAAACCTCTTCGGAGATAGAAGTACCAAATGTGATTGAAACTAGCTTGTTTTTAGGGAAGCAAATAAAAGAACTTAAGTACGTACACAAAATACTCGTAAGTCACTCAACCACATGTTCAATTAGCACCGCAGACGAAAATTTTCTTGATACATTTTTTTAATTTACCTGCTTTGATTACTTTTTTTATTTATTTATTTATTTATTTACTTTAAACTATACCTATCAATATCATGAATCGGCATTACAGCATAAAAAATGCCTTTGCGCCAGATAAGTTTACCTTGATACTTAAAATTATGTTTTTTCTTGTCTGCCTGGGCGCGAGGCCCGCAAAGGTACAAGACTCGTGGCAGCTGCCACATGTGCTACTATAGGTAATACGCCACTGGGTAAGGCGAAGGTGTTACCATTTAGATAATGGTAATAATTCTTATACCTATAGGCTCCCCACATTTGTTCGGAAGTTCAGTCAAAAAAGCTCCGACCAAAACCTCTCTCTGAATTCAGTGTTACCCTAATTTTGAATTCAGAAAGAGGTTTGGGTCGGAGCTTTTTTGCAAACGGTCTATTCAGGTAACTGAACTTCCGGACGTGTGTGGGGAGCAATACAGTATACATACAGGAAAACGGCACTTGTCGTTTACTCTTTGATAATAATTCACACATGTCGCTGGTTACCCTAAATGTAAGTATTCGATTTGTTAGTAACCAACCTTGAAGACGTGGTCGCAAATTTGTATCATCCATTCAATGAATCCAATTGGTTTTATGCCCCACTCAGCATTTCATAATACATAATGTTTAGGTCAGGTAAGTTTGGACAACGTACCTACCTAATATTGATTTGTTTAATTTTATATTATGTCCCAATTTCAGAGAATCGGTGTCAATGTTTTGTAAAGAAAGAAAATATGCTTATGATGTATTTCTATAAAATAATACAATAATGGATATAAGTACCTACTTACAGTATCTACTACTTTTATATATAATCAGTAGGTGTAAATATAGTATAGTATACGAGAACATTCCTATTTTTTAAAAAATATATAGATTGCCTATTTGTTAACATTTTTTAAAACTCGTTTGGAGGTTGACTGAATAAATGTTTAAATATTATTTTAACCAGGAATCAACTGAATCAGTATACGATACCTACCTTGGGGTCTGTAAGGTAAAAATTAACAAGTTATAAGTAGGCAAACGTAGGTATGGTTTCAAAATGAGAAATTATTTGTGAAATACTTCCAATAACTTTAGTGATGCGTAGAAAGAGTATTATTTAGCTTTTCTATTAATTTATACTGTTGAAGTGAAATATAGTTACCTACTATTTGTCTACCTATATAATCTCTATGTGAGTAGGTATTCAATGATTTATGTAGGTAAAAGACACAATATTAAACTCAAAATCACACAAAACAATTTGGTAATATAGATGTATTGTTGAATGTATGAGATGGAAATATTCTGTAGAATGGAATGGAATGAGAGAGACGTCGCGACGCCCTATAACGACGCTCATTGGACGTCGTGTAGTGGGGTAGACCACGCCTATTATATGCAACCCGTTATACACCCTCTATAGTTCTACGTCACACAAAACATAAGAAAAAATTATATTATACCAAAACTATTTCTTATAAAAGATATGAAAATGTTATACATAATATTTCCAGAGTAATTTTCCTTGGAAATCCTTAGCCATTTTAATATACGTGATGGAAGATGTGTTAATAATAAAAAGTTATTAATTGGTGCCTGGCCCAACCTCAATAAACAATTAATATTTGGCTGACAAACATACCTGTATACCTATTTATTATCTAATTACTTCACAATTTTTTTATTCATTTTATTATATTTGATAAAATTATTTTACATAATATTTAGAAAAATGTGACGCTGGAGTATGAGGAGTCTGTAGGCTTGTTGTAGGCACAACTAGCCAGTATTTGATTGGTCTTTTAAACCTTTAGATTTCATATATAAATCTATCTACAGACATTTGCAACAAGAAGGGCATAAGTGAGTACCTAATTTCTTTTTAAAATTATAATGACCTATTATCATAGGGATGGTGACAAATAATGAAAGAGCGGATATTCCAGGGCATTGGAAACATTGTGAATGAAAATGGCGTACGTTGGTGTAAAACTATTGTGCGGAAGTTTAACAGGTAGTGGTTATTATAAAATAAGTGGAGTTTCTATCTCATCATCAGAAATCTATCAAAAATAGTAAGAGAGTTTTCTTGGTTTTTTGTGTCTTAGTTTTTCTGGGATAAGGAATTCTAAAGTTTAATATTGCGATAGAAGAAAATGGCACATCGGGACTCGTCAAAGAGAGAATATAAGATGTAAGTATAGACTGATTCGAAGTTCAGGAGGCATTCGTCGTTTCAGTAACCCTTTGATCAATGACACTTCACAAATCAACCAGCCAGCCAACCATCATCAGTATAAATATACATTATTATAAATAGACTTCAAGAAAGACATGTACTCAGTCAAAGATATCGATACGATGTAACCTTCTAAATGAAAATAAACATAGAAAGAGACAGATATGTGTCAAAATGCATATCTACGATACAAATAGTAGAATAAACTTGGGCAGACTAAAGTCGACGTACCTAATGTCAGACGCTTACGTTGACAAAATCTGCTTACGTGAAGAAAGTTCGGAGGTTCACAACTTGCACTATTACTTCCACATTACCTTTTGCTGGCTTTGTGATGATACGTCGGCAGATTTTTGTAGTGACAAGGTCGTCGCTTGACTACTACTCGTACTACTAGCAGGAACTGTAGTAGTGAGGGTAGACCGCCCCATCACCGCCTAGTGAGTCCAGGAGACCCGACCCACCACCCCGGAGCCTCACTCCACCGGGAGATCCACTCTCCACAGAGCCCAGCCCCAATCAATAGCTTATACGTTATGTAAGAATGAATGAAATTGGAGTGAAATGGAAACCAAAGCACAGTGGATATTTTTCCACATTATCTTAGAAATATTAATTGTTGATTATGAGAATATTTTCCGTTCTTGTACACCTAGACCCTTGAAGATAAATTGATAAATTCGCGTACAAAGAAATTAAAGACGATTCGTTCAACGATTTTACAGCTGAAATAATAGCATATTTAAGTACAGGTATTCCGAAATATCCATACGCACACCTTTTGCATTACCTATCTATCGTCTCTCTAAAGAAGCGAGACTTTAAGTGATTTTTTCCAGGGGAATAAATTATTATCTTCCTTTGTATATCAACCTTTATACAGGCATGTTTATTCTGTAACGTCGGTGGATGTTAGTAAAAAATAATAAAATAAATAATTTTGTCTACTAATATGAACGGTTTGTCCCATCGTGCAAACGTTAGTTGTGATGCGTGAATCGGAGACTGCACGCTTGGCAAATTGTCTTTTGAGCTTTTTAAGCGAATTCCACGCCGGAGAAAGTTGAATGAGTTGCACGGTATAAATTTGGAGTACATCAGCAACTCTGTGTAATATCTAATGCTGTTCTTTAACCTTCTACTTGGCTTGCTGACGTTGCCATTGCTGTCAGGTTCAAGGACTTTAACTGTTGAGTGTTGATGTCAGTGGAGTGTTGTATTCTGATGACATGAATTCACAATTTTCGTTTTTCAGCCGTGGAAATACATCGATGAAGTTCATGGAAATAGAATTGATTCATTATTAGTGGGATAAGTTAAAATTTTATATTTAACTTTAATTCGTTTGATTATTTTTTATGTTATCTGCACATGGCACGTAGTAATCCAATACATATCCAATGCAAAAAATTCCACAAACTTATGAGATTAATAAATCGAGATTTGAATATCTTATCCTGCAGAGTGTAGAGAGTAGGAGCTATGGGTTATAGATTACGCTGGAGCCATAGTAGTTACACTGCATGGTTACCTGACAATTTGATTCAATTGCTCAATAGAGCCTGCACTCCCTACGCTATGATTTATTACAACAGGGCCATCGAGAAAGAATGCCCCTATTTTAAAGTCGGATAACTTTAGAACCATTTATGTCAAATGAGTGATTCTTTCACTGTATGGTAACTAATTAATGTAGATTTTTTTATGTATGACACAATGCGCTAGCGCATGCACAGAATGGCTGCGTAGTCGATAAAGCCAACCGGCGCTTTTCATCTACAGCCTCTCAATGTAATGGTGCAACAGCAAGCGGTGCGAATGTCACGAATGTCACGAGTTCGCGAAATCAAAATTAATTGTCAGTATACAGCGGCTCTTTGCAGGTGCTAATCCAACTGAAAGCGCACCTAATTGAGAAAAAGGCAGGGTTGGAAAAAACATTGGAAAAAACAGATCTCTCTCTCTCTCTCTCGACTTAAATCTCGAGGATCCAGTACATACAGTAATTGATTTGTAATATTACTATATTTTTATTCATCCCGAACTATAGGTACCTGTAGAGTGTGTAGAACTCGATCACCCTGTTATACCTAGTTTTTTGTTTGATTTCAGTAATCGATGAATATAGGAAAAGTGGATACCTAAGTATAAATACAAAATGGGAAATATTGATTTCATTTTCAAATAACTTGGCATATTTTTAATATCATTCGAAATTCAAAATTTGAATAGAGAATGTTCTGTGTGACAATAGAATATAGTAATATCCACCTAAATACGTATTTAATGAAGGCATAAAGTCGTAAAGCAAATAGTAATAATGGAGATGTCATTTATAGAGAATAGGAGAGACTATGAGGGTGTGCAAACACTCACATAGTAGGTACCTACTAGGACTATCATAATCCAATGTCATTATTTTGTCCCATCATATACGAGTATAGCATTGAGTAGGTACCTGTAATCAGTAATCCATGGTCACACCACACACAATGATTGCAGAACTTTTCAAGATCGATGATATTATAGATTATTTAAAAAAAATGTATTCACACACTATATTCTTCAGAAAAACGATTTTATAATAATTTCTTACTTATACTTAGGTACCAGAAGTCCTCAGAGCTATTTGTATTAACTGAGTATATTTGCTCAAGGATAATGAAAGAAAATAGAAAGTTAATTATTTCGACATTGTTAACTATTTATTTATTCTTTATGTGAACATTACCTGCATAAAACATAAAAAAAAAACAGAATATTATTATTTGTTATTGTTGTTTGATTTTATTCCAGCGGGAAAGCATGTCTATTAAATATTACAATGTTTACATTTTTATGGTTAAAACTTTTTTTAAAAGGATCTGGGCTTGCGTACACAAACCCAAATACTTTCCTGCGCACATTGTACTAGGCTAAAAGCCTGTATCGTAAAATGTGGAATACATCGCCAGCAACGGGGTTTGAACCTGGCACCTCCCGCTCGAGAGACTGCCGCCTCAACCAAGTACTCAGTTAATTACTTATATTAATTAAGTTAGATATTATTTTTATTTCCAATAAAAAAATAATACTTGGGGTTTAACATAAGTAGTAGGTACCTACCACATAGGGAATACCACATTTTATTGACAATAAAATCAGAAAATATTACAAAGAATTTAATAAATGAACACTGGAAATAAAATAGGGTGTAAATGCCAAAGACCGATAGACCACAAAAAAAGAAGAAAAAAAATGTTCATTTAAATTTTCACAAAAACGTGATTAATTTCTCATATCCATAAAACGGGTGTTGGCTGAGGAATTTGGGGGAGGGGGGGTTTGAGCCCCTTCTGCCTACGCCCATGGTACCTAATAGTATTGTATGAATAAAAACTGTTTCTAATAAAGGGGTTTTAGTAACCTTTATGCTTTAGATATGAATCGATAGAAATAAAATACTATAAAATATGGACTACCTATTCAGGATATTCTCTATAGATTGCAGGTAGTACGTTGAATAAGGGTTCATAGGTAGGTACATTGTGAGGAAATTAGAGTCTGATGGGATCATACATGACTCAATGCACACCCCACCTCTGCTCTTCAAGTTGGTACCTTTACCCTACATACCGAGAGCAATATCGCATTAGTAGTCGAAGAACCGATATCTTCACAAAGACTGTATGTCTACTGTATAGGTATTATAATACTACAGCATCATTCTGTTACCCTGATACATCCAAATCCAAGAGAAACTTCAAACAGCATCTTCTTTAGAAAGACCAAACATTGATTTGATTTTTCTTCTAGGTATATTAGAGCGTCATAATGACGTGGTGAGATATTAAGCAGGTAGTAGTTGTTTGCCTATAGTGACATTCTTGTGTCACTAGGAAAGGAGTAGAAGCTATTTAACTCAGGTTCCTTTCAGAGACAAATATACCTTTCTACAAATGTACAAATAATGCTTTATTGAGCCTTCCCTTCCTACAATGTCGCAGTAGGAAAAATTAAGTCACAAATTTATTAACTCATAGTGATGGGCATTACAATGTGTTGTTAGATAAACTGTGTGGATGCTTTAGGTACTGAGTATTGTGATGAACTGGTCCTTTCATTTTTGCATAATTACTTTGACGGTTCGTTGTTGAAAATCAAGTAGGTACCATATAATACTATCCTGTAAAAAGTGAGTGTCCGCTTATCTTCTGATATATGTACCTAGTATACCTATACTTAATACCATTTTAATCAAACCTCGGGAAATAATTTCTCTATAATGAGAAACTATAATTGTGTAACTATTCAAAAGCGTCCAGTAAAACAAAAACGAGACATTATATTCAGGTATATCTACTTATATTGATATAATAAGACATCTGTAATAATTCACAATTTGTCAAACAGGATAGGGTGGAATCACAATTTGATTGTTGAATGCATTCGCAACATATCTTGTTATAAATGTCTGATGAAGAAAAATGCGTTAGGTACCTACCAGTAAGTACACAAGATGGAAGACATGTGTGAATATACCATAGGATTGATGAAAATATTTTTACTGTGACTTTTAAAATATGTAACAGTATAAGAAATAACAGTGGGAACAATGTGAAAATCACACTTGAGAGTTTTTTTATAAAAACAATAAATGTATCGGGTTCAGTTTGCGAAGAAAAATTCTCACATATTTCATAAAATATATTTCAGTACCTGTTTTGTAAAAACATGTATTTTTAAGAGTAGACATATTGACATATTTTAAAGATTTCTAAAAATAGGAGACCTTAGATCTTGACAACCGTTACTTAATGAATGACCATAAAAGATTTTTTTTAAAAAATGTAAAAAACACATCTGATCTTTATTTTGAAAGACAAAAATTTGTTTCCTGAAAGTCGCGAAGAAAAAATTTCTTTTTGTATTGATAGTCTGCATTAAAATCTAGGAAAGACCACTTTTTTGATTGAATCGGAGTTAGCCCCAAAAAATGGAAAAAACGATATTTTTGCCATTTTATCAAGTGGATGTTCATGCGAATTTGAAATGACCGTGACGTCATAGTTGGGTCGCGAGCCTTAAATAAAGTAAATGTAAAATAAAAAATAGAGATAGGTAGGCAAGGTTAATTTATTCCACCAGCTACCGTACAAATACTAGTGTTCCATCAATGTTGAGGAAATCCGCGAAAACTGTGTGAATAAAACACACACAACATTTTGTTTGCGCAAACGCGTATAAAATTTAGAATGGTTGACGAGCCTAATCGATGAAAACAATGTGAAATGTCTTATATACGGAAGTTTTACGAACACCTAACTCTTACTAGACACTCGAATAAATGCTAAATGGATCTGATATCAAATACTGGACTAGCTTTAGCTTACTCTGTTAAAAATAACAGTAATTTATTTGAACATTTTGATTCATGGATATTTTTGTGGTTGAATCAGTGGAAGTGTCGCATTATGAGAGCTTCGTTTGTTCTCAATCGCATTTGTTGCGCGTGGCTTGCTTCCCCGGCGCCGCTAAACGCGTTAACGAATGATGGTGTTGCTTCCCTAATCCTACACCACACCAGTCACCAGTCACAGTCACCACCCATACAACATGCCTATTGCCTAACTCATGCAGTACACATGGGGAGAGAGGAACACGAGGAAATAAAGAATCGTATCGTAAATTTACTATTGTTACGGTAAATAACGTCAGTTTTACATAAGCAAACTCTCAAGTAAGTATACGTCAACGTTGCCTTGGGCATAAAGTGATCACCGAAGCCAACCAATTCTGACTCGTAAGCATCGGTATACCTATCCTGTGTCCTTTCCAAGGGAATTCCCATATTGTTGCATTGCGTGAATATTTTCTCGGTTCACTTGAGGAAAATAAAGTAATGTGATTTTAACTGCGCAATGCAAATCCAGTCGTGGTAAACAACACAAGTTTTTCAAGCTTACTGTGAAGTGTATAAAAATGTATTTGGTTTTATTTCGATAAACCCAGATTCGTTTAAAAAAGTGTAAGAATTTGGGTGCCTACTATATCCCTGAAAATAGAGCTTTTATTTTTTAGTAACTAGATAATAATAAAAACAATTTCCCCTTCATATTCAAGAATTCAACCGAAGCATTGGCGTTTCAAATGATTCTGTGACTAACTAAAGCCACTGGTACTTAACGTTCAGAGGATTAATAATAATAATTATAATTAATTCATATCTTAATGATAACGAGGCGAAGACAGGGGGGAGATGGGGATTCGAGAGTTAAAAAACTGATTTTCCCGATTAAAATTAAGTAAGAAGAGCTAACGCCACAAACGGTTTATACTTTCTCAATTATTGAGGCAAAGGCAGGATAGGGTGCCGTGTTGTGTTCTATGTCTGGGGTTGTTCAAAATAAAAATATTTTAAATAAATAATATGAAAAAAACAACTTATTATTTATCCTTTAAGTGAAAACTACATAACATATAATTTAACAAGATAATGCACATTGCACACTGACAATATATGTAAGATAAGAAGTAATGCTCACTAGGGCGAGCTTATCACTAATTCAGCAATTTCTTCCAAATTGTCAATTTATTCTTCTTCTTTTTTGGCTTTCCCCATTCCTATGTTTTCCCCATTCCATTCCTACTAACATACTTATTTATTTATTTTATAAATGTTACAGTATTTTGTTGTAATTATGGCTATTAATAAATAAATAATAAACAATAATAAGTATTTTTTAACTTTTCGCAGCGTGAATCCAATAATTTATTAAGTAGGTACCTATGCGGTTTGCGGGATTTCTGCTACGTGTATTTTGTACCAAATATCTATGAATTTTTTCGCCCCTATCTTCTACGCGAAAAGGGTGAGTACTTGTGTAGAATTTAATTGTAGTCTTTAACAATCCACCGTTGCTGATTTTATTTTTATGCGGAAAGTAGTTCTACTTAGTTATACCTATATAGTATTTCGCGGGCGGGAAATATTATAATAATTATTTTAATGTTTATTATTCTAAAATAGCGGGTGTGAGTGTTGCCAGATGATAGTAGAGGAAATAATTATAATAATTGGTAGATATTATTTTTATTGGGTGTGATTCGGTACTATACATAGCCTCGAACTATTTTCGAGCGTCGTTTCCATTTCCTTTTTCTTCTTGTCTTTACTGAATGATTTAATGTGATGTAAATGCTCAATATTAACATCGATATTGAATACCATCGATACCATTTTTTTTAACATGTTGTGTTGTATTGGTAAAAAAAAAGGATTAATTATATAAATAAATAAATTTGTATAATGTAACTCATTAACTTAATACGCTGCCGCTAAAATTATTTATAATTAATTACATTATATATATTAAATTATTTACATAAAACGATTATCATTTCATAATTCATGATATTCCAGAAATTCAAGCTGTCTAAATGTCGATCATATAATTATATATTATCCTGCTTAAAAAACAATCATTTCGCCCACCCAAGACAACATTGAAGGTAATAAAAATATACTTTACATGCCCAAATGTCGTGTGGAAATGCAGATTACGCTAGAAAATGTAAATATATCTTTTCTCCTTCGTTAATATCATTATTAATTTATACGTAAAAAATATTGGAAATCGCTTATAATTCATAAAATCCCGTGTGCGTACTTAAAATATCGATGGCTCGATGTGTGATTCGATGATGATATCACGTGCCTATGGCAGATGTAATTTAATAAAAATATATTATTTGCGATTTTATTTTAAGCGTAAAAATAAGTCAAATCATTAAATAAGCCTTACTTGTCGCATTTTTAGTCGAAATGTGCATAAATTAACAATGATATCAACCAAAATACGGAAGCTTACCGATAGAAAGATACATTACAATTTGAGGCTAAATATATAACCACAGTCCGAAAAACCACGTTAGGGGATAATAAAATGTTTTTTTTTAATTAAAATGCATCCTTAGATTAGCGAAACAATTGTATATTAACGTTAAAATATCTAATTACAATCACATTTTGACACTGTGAAAATCGTAAACGTCAAATATCAACAAAATAATACTTATTGAATTTCATGAAAACGAAGAAATGACTTCACACACATTTTCATAGTGTTGTATCGAAACAAATGCTTTTCAACCGATCGAACCGATCTAGTCACTATGACGAAATATATTTGATTAAGTACTTCAATAATCAAAGGTACTATAAATATCCGTAGTTATCCATTTATCTGATAATTTTTATTTAAATGCCTGATTTCGATATTATACCTATGTCTTGAATTTTGTTTGTGGTTATTTTAGATGTATTTGCAATATAAACTAATTATCTTTATACAAAACATCTAGGTTATAATAATTAGTATACGATTTCGGAAGAGGTTATAAGAGGTCTATAAGACGATGATTTTCATATGACTATATTGTATAACTTAATAGGTATATAAACAATGAGTATGTTCAGACTATTATATAATATCTTATTAGCGAGAAATAT
This sequence comes from Ceraclea dissimilis, assembly GCA_963576895.1. NCBI lineage: Eukaryota > Metazoa > Arthropoda > Insecta > Trichoptera > Leptoceridae > Ceraclea > Ceraclea dissimilis. The sequence continues at coordinate 12,391,178 of OY756358.1, read as the reverse complement.
TATGACTTATCTGTCGTGTTTCCAAAAGGAATAAAGGGCAAAGTAGTAGCATTATTTGATATAATCAAATGGAGGTATATACAGTAATCAAAAGTAGTTATGTAATTAAGCTGAAAAATGTATAGTCTGTGCGTATATCGACACATTGTATCAGGGCGCGATGAAATGTAAGGGATTTAGTGAAGTTTAAATACGATACGTGTAGTGTGTACCTACTACCTACCTAAGTATAGTACAATAAGTAAGTACACTTACATAATTATTCTATACTAACCCTTGTCATTAGTTTCCAATTGTTCAATATTCAGTACCTATACCTACTTACTACGAGTAAGTACAGATACTTGACGGTAGATTAACTGCTTCGTTGTATAGGACGTGTTAAATTGCACAATAGTTTTTATTTATTTCCGATTAATATGGTTATGACGATTAACGGAGAAATTTGAATTTCAAGGCACATTCAATAACGAGAATAATATTAACTGTTCTTAATTTGCAAGAATTATAAGAACACGGAACTGATGGACAGGACACTCGATCAGAAACAAAGGTAGGCGAAATTCACTGCACAGGTGAAGTGCAGGTCGGCAATACTGTTACATAGACTTATCAGCCTCATATATCTATTGAGATTCATACCTTCTCGTTTTAAAAACTGTATTTGGAAAAAATTGTAAAATAAATCGTAACTTTCAAATACAATTACTACAGCTTTTTAGATTAAATTAAAGATACCAATCCTATAATGTATTATCATTGTACTATACCTAGTGTTTTATGTGTAGCGATTAATGCATATATGATTCGCCTCCGATTATCCGCTCCGATCAGGAAGCCCCGTTATAACGATGGCTGAAGCCTTAATAGCTATAAGCTCCCTGTATATTATTTTATTCCTCGTATATCATTTCACTATTACACCGTCTATCACTTTTAAGCATAGACTTCTTCAGGTTAAACAACTTCATTAGTGACAGTAATTATAGGAAGTATTATGTGTGTTCCTTTTAATATACATTCTACATAATGTAAACGTACCATGGAACTAATATACCACATATCAATCACCCAATACTTTATTTTCTAGTAACAATATATGCGTTGGTGTTGGCTGAAAATATTCTTATATTGGACAGTTCCGTAGAATACATCTTGAGTGAAGTTCTGTAGGATACAAACAATAGGAAGTTCTATAGAATTACAGTGGTTTATGTTTAAGAAATTATTGTAGATATTGAAAATACGTGTTAGATCTCACTCAAAGACCATGATCTCACATTTTGAACATGTCTATTGATCTCTTTAGAGTTTAGAATAACAAAAAAAAAGTAAAAGTAGCACGCACCCTAAAAAAGAGCGAGTTTCTAATCTCTTGACACTTAACCACGAATTCCATTGACACTGTCCTGAATTAATATTAGCATTCAACTCCCCATACAGCAGGGATGTCTAATACTTTAGCACGAAATCCGATAAGACTCCTATAGGTACACTCTACTTACAGCTACCAGAGCTACCTGGCGTTCCGAGGCGCGGTGCTCTTGACCCGATACATTAGTTATTCTCGCATACATACATATGTTTACAATAATCACATTGCATCACGTTTGTCACAATTAGTACGTTTTTAAGTTTTCTACTGTTACTTCTGATCTGCAGGTAACTTAAATCAGATAACGAATGAATTATTTGTTACTTTAAAGCAAATGAAAAAACATACATATAAGCATAAGTTTGACCATAGATGTTCCGACGACATATAAATTGCTAGTTGGTTCAAATGTGCGGTTATTTTTCATACCTTTCTTTATTTAGAAATCGCATGACTTCAGAAATAAACAAGTCAAATGATCTCTTATTCCCATTCATTGAATATTTTTTCTACATTTCAGAGTATATCGTGCTCTGGAGGTTGCATATCATACTTGTATTTTTTTAAACTTCGACCGTTTCTTCTATAAATAAAGGACCTGGACTTATAGACACAAACTCAGATACTTTACTGGACACTTTAAACTCCTTTAATAATGTCATCTTATGGTTTGAAGGTCATTTTTGATAAAATGAAAACAATATAAAATTAAAAGAAGTAACTAGTATGTATAATACACACACACCTATAAATAATAAAAATATTATAATCCTACAAATTTCCTATAATTCTTTTTGCACAATGCACTAATGATCTGACAGGACCACTTCAAAAGGGTTGCAACTTCAAAAACGCCCAACTTGAAAGAAAATTTGTACCATATTGTTAGCCTTTTCTTGACGGATGATGTTAGGTGTGATGGGTCGCTATTTGACGGGTCGAGTTCTTTGATGGACAAATTGGTTTCGTTTGGACCTTGCTCTACCCTCAATGAAAGCATTTAGAGAATTTAAAGTATATTAGGGGTGAGAAAATAATCAGGGCTGGTTTCAGTTCAGTTCATGAAGAAGCCAAACTTATAAGATACGGGGGGGTTGGGAATTACCTATGTACCATACTGTACAATGTATTAATGTATGTATTGTAATTATTTGTGTTATGTATATGTTGAGAAGAATAAATAAATAAATAAGAGAACATATACTTTCTAATGTTATGTCCGTACCTAAATTTTTATGTATTTGGGGCTGAGATAAGATTATTTCTACAAAGGAGGATGTAAAAAATTATCCAAGGATTTTTCAGATGTATCTTACAGATATATTTTTATCAAGAGAATTTCCAAATAAAAAAAATTGCAGCGACGCGTCGGTTACTAAAATATACTCGTATTTCCAATCATCGTAGTTTTAATTTGAAGATTATACTAGCAATATTAGTTTAGAAAATACACATCTCCTAATATAGAAAGGGGAGAAGAATACATATAGAGCTGTCCTTCTTCCGAAGGGTCTTGAAATTCTTTTTATTGAATAAATATGGTTCATTGTGATTTTATTCCGCGTAAGTGACTCAAATTCTCTCCCGCAAAAGAAATATTAGCGTGTTTTGTAACGATTTAAAAAACAATATATTTTTCGAAGTAACAATGATAAAATAAGATGATCCACTTGAACCCAGCCCTGAATTAGGAATCAGGGGTGTTCATGTATAGAATTACACCCTTGAGTATCGTTTCACCTCAAAACGAGCATTTAAATATCGTTTTAAAGTTTGAAATGGGGGGCAGCATTAACAGGCTGTCAACTGTCAACAGTTTATATTAATATGACAAGCGATTATGATATTTCATATTTCTAACACAAATTATCCGGCGATGTTCGGATTAAACACTAGTCATAAAAAATCGCAATACCAATTTATTACTCTTTGATAATATTCGATATAATGCTTATTTATTTATTTCTTAAGTGAAAATTATATGAAATATATAAAAATAAACAACGTAATACACATCCACAATAAGGGGTAACTAGGGCGAGCTTATAGCTACACAGCGATCGCTTCCAAATACCCAATGTTAATGTCGTAAATGAATTTATCGTAGTTAGAGTAATTTAATCTTCTTAGCAGTGCGTGCCTGCGGTATGTCGTATGTGGTATTTGTTTTGGGCAAGCTGTGATTAGTTGTTTAATTTATTTAGCATTTTGAATATTTCGAATTACATTTTGCACCCTCTCGCCTTCCTGAGATTGCATAGTATTTGAACAAGCTTGGATTTAAAAATTTACTCTTTGCAGTTTTATAGTGAAATTTATGGTAGGTGTGTGGAATGTGTAATACAAAAGAGGATGTGGGTGTGTGTGGGTAACTTATGAATGTGCAAATACCTACATATTTCAATAATATGCTGAATACGGCTTGTTCCTATAACAATAAGTACAAAACAAACAGACATGTACCTAAAGGGCAGACACACAATCAATTTATATTATGCTACGGATTCCATCATAGATCACATGTACAATGTACTTAATACTATGATTATAACGTCGCTTATGAATGTACTATGCCAGATTGACAGCGAAGTGTCGATTACAAAGAGGTAAGTATAGATTTACTTCAAATAGGATTCCAGGAGCTATAGCTAATATTGATACAGTATGTGATTCTTTTTGTTTTAACTTGTGAGTATATCTACTTGAGTCTAGAGATTGGGTAGAGTCTCAACTCAATAATTTGTTTTCTGTGAAATGTATAAAAATATACCTGCTGAGTTTGAGGTACAGACACTCGTATTTGGCTGGTATTGGCTTAGGTTTATAGAAATATCACTGTTCTTCTACATAAGTTCGTGGCTTGTTATTCACTACTGATGTTGATGGATGAGTCAAAGACTGAAATCTTTATTTTGTCTATGTATGCCGATCAAAAGCGCAAGTTTGTAAAACATTATTACGTGCGTCTAATGAATGATACGTGTAAGTATTCCCTACCAGTCAGTACATAGTACCCATCTACCTGTCTAGCGCCTACACCTACATATGTATGTACAGTATTTTACCCGCACCATGATATGTGAACTACAAACATAAAAATCAAGGTGTAAAGGAGAGACAGAATGTGCAAACAGAACACGAAAGAATAAAACGTTTAATGTCCTTGTACTGTTCCCTCACATGAGTTTGTATGAATTGTGAACCTGCAGTGCGCCCCCCGGCGAGATCAAGTGCTGAAGATTCGCGTCTCCCGCGGTCGCGTGAAGAACAATTCATGTGATGCAAATTGTTCCGCTGGGTGTTTCATATTGTGTGAGGAGTGAGGAGTCTACCAACGAGGGGAGGAACTCATGGGGAATGTGTACACGACTTACGTCACAAATGTCGTGCGATTACGCGACGCGACAGTGTCGCGTCAATAAAAAAATGTAACTATATATTTACTTATATTCTATTCATTAATGGTGTTCTTTAAATTGATTATATGGTATGTATATTTTTATGGTGTAATTCGATACCCTGTGTTCGAATCTCTGAAAATTTTATTTATTTATTTATTCTTTGAGTGAACAAAGCATATAGTACATAAAAAAGGCTATAAAGCATTGTTAGTTACATACTTATCGCAGAACTGCGATTTCTTCTAGTCAACCCCAACATTTTGTATACCTATTTTAGCGTCAATTCGCTCGACCCTGTCACCGTTCGGTATGACATTACTCTCTCTCTCTCATGTCCTGCTCGACCACCTACCACCACCTGCGCTTGGTATTTCCACGAGTCTTCCTACTATAGGGATCTTTTGCGTGTGTCATGAAAATTAATGCGCTATAATTATAATAATTTTTAGAAAAAGCATTAATTTAAAATGTTATTCGTGTTATTGAAGCCTTTTTTTTAGATGGACCTATAAAAATGACATTGCGACGCAGTTCCACGACACGATGTCGCAACATTTACCCGACATTGTGTCGTGGCAACTAGGCGAATGTTTCTATGGGTATGTATTGAGTTGCGACACACAGGCAGCATGATAGGAATTGAAGAGGAAACTTCAATCTTCTCTCTTATCAATCCATTGACTCTCTTTATGGAGAACATGGTACGTGACATTCATTTGCATTTAAAGGGGTAATTCGTGGAAACCTTTCGTGATATTTTCTACTACGCTGTAACTAGTTGCGGAAATAATGTATAGAATTATAGTGGAAATCTTATTTTATACTTTTTTGGTAGGTAACTAAAAAAAATGATTTGTTGAATAGTACCTATTAGTATTGCTTTGGGAAAAACTGATTTTAACAATACATATACCTACAAGCGGCGAAGGGTGGATTTTCGCAAAAGGGAAGCTGGGGCTAACATTTCTTATTAGATTACGTCAAATTAGACACTATTATACCTATCTTTTTATTCAAAAGGTAACTCGATGGGAATCGTGTTCGTAGTTAGCTTCGCGCCTGATACTAATATTTTCATGTTTTTCATATGACATCAATTAGATATTTTTTAAATAAATAAATTAGATTGAATTTGTGGTGATGTAGGTAGCAATGGCGTGTGCTGGGATTCTTTTTTGGTATCGGATAAAGGTCCTGGAAGAAAGAGGGACCCGCATAAACATTACCGGAATGCCTTGAACTCCAGGTCCAGTTAAATAAGGAGCAAATAGGTACTGGAATATAACCGATGAACACTTATTTTTACAAAAAAATCTTTTTTTAGTGACCTTCTGTTTGCAGTCGAATAGAGTTGCGGGAACCCATTATATCCAATAGTTATCAGTCTACATATCAGAATACATGCGTACCTATGCATCTGTGTATTATTGGGAACAAAAGTCGTATATCATAAAATATTTAATATGGAATTCGATGGGATGTTAATATTGAACACTTTTATTGATAGAAAAAAACTAATAAGTACTTTCTTTAGTAATATGACTCAGTAGATGGATGTATTCTATATGAGTCTAGTTTTTAGCAGATAATATTAATACTGTGTTGTGGCGAGTGTGTTTTACGCATTCAGATCGCGGGCGCGCGCGGGGTAGTGGGCAGCGTGGTACAGGAATTCGGAATTAGCGTATAAAAAGGGATGCAAAATATTATTACAGATTCGAAGAAATCATGAAAAAATTATCGATGAAGAATGAGATCATATCGAACCTTTTAGTTTTTATGTTTTATTTGGCTCTTTTATTTTATGGTGGTTTTTGTACCCTGAATTGTGTTGATCTGCTCCTCCAGTGCTATAAATTGCTATTTTATTGAATCGGATAGTTCTGCTAACAGGATTTTACTATATATAACGTGTACCCGTCAATGAAGTGTGCAAATTATAATTCGATGTTTTTTCAAGTTATGGAACATATTTTTATCTAAAGTAAAATTCTCACCCGTCTGTTGAGACATCGTCGATACGATCATCGAATTGTGGCCTTTCAAAATGGTAGGAGATAATGCAAAACGAAGAACTAATATTAGTTGACAGCGTTTTATACTACTAATGGATATTTTTTAATTAGAGTTTGGAGCACTCGTATTTTGTATACTTAGAATACATTCTCTGATATCGAAGCTATCGTTGATGTTATGTATTGACGGATGATTAGCATCTCTATATCGGCACTACGAAGGTTCATATTGTTTCTTGAACCTAATAGTATGTATGATGAAAGCAAAGAATGTTCCAGACGAAGGCAATAAAATCACCTCTTTGTTCTCCATAAGGAGGGTATAGTAGGGCTAACAGATAATCGATTGTTTATAATCGAAACATATATTTGTGTATGAATTAATATCGATCAAAATTAGTGCAAGAAGAGGTATAAGGAAGCGCGGCTGGGAATGTGGAGGGGTTTCGTGACTTCTGTTTGTCATGGGGAATACTAAGAGCAAAGTAGCCCTAGTGTTGTTCCTGAAATTAACGAGTAATGTTGGCAACTATGCGGACCCATGGAATACATGAAGTAGAAGGAGATCTGCTCTTTTTCGAAAACTATTGTAACAATTAATCACGACAACGCATCAATTCATAACTAGTATTTTACATATTTTTCAAAGTCAAAATATTTTGATTACAATTATTTAAAATATTTTTTTAATGGAAATTGTTTAGTGATGTGAATTAACGATTATTCAATAAAGACGAATAATAAATTTAATCCGTCACATCCCTGATCCCTGAAGAGACTTTTTTACATTTCCGCATTATAATAAAAATGATAAAAAAACCACCGTCCGAGGCCGTTCCGTGCAAATGTCACCCAGTCACCCTCTGCTACCCTCCAGGGTCCACCCTCTGCTACCCTACAGGGTCCACCCCGTGCTTCCCTCCAGCGGACATTCGTTATTATCTCCGACATGATCGGCAGGCGGCGCTCACCCTATACAACACGCTTCTTATTCTCTTATACAATATAGCTGATAATACACCTTATGAGCAAATTTATTTGCTCGTCAAATTCGAGTAGTTTCGGAAAATCGAAGACCAATTTATTGGCATAATTTTTAAATCAAGTTTTTGTAATTATTTTCTAAGACCATTAAAAATATGCATGAGAGATTAAATCGTTTACATGCAATTTTTGATGCGAATTTAGCTGATATGATTTTTGTTGCAAAATGGAATAGATATAGGAAAAGAGACGAGTCATATGGGAAAGTACCTATAGAAAAAAGGGAGCAGAACAACGTTATTGTCGGTAATTTTGCAACATAACAATTTATGCTAATAACACATTTTACACAACCTTAATAACACATTTTTACAAATCTTCTGTATCCTTATTCTCTCTTTCATGCTTAGATTTTCTTGTTCTATTTTTCTTTTTCTCAGAAGTCTTTCTTATGGGGACTTTGGTAAGTAAATTTACTATATAATTTATTTTTTCATCATCTATGTGTCCGTCTTTCCTTTGTTAGGTATCTCCGCGTGCTATTAATAAAAAAAATTGTGTGCTAGGTTAAATTATAATTGTGCCTGATAAAGTGCTCATAGATTGTCCCTATAACTAACTGCTGTAGACTTCGCCAGTCCACTCCAATCTCCCATAAAGAATACCATCTCCTGACCGTTATGCACTCTGTGTCATTCATATAAACCTACCGACTACATACCTACACCCACACCACCACGTGGAGGGTAGGAGGAGAGACTAAATTAGATTTTTTATAACATTTCGTTTAATCCCACTTCAGTCAGGTACTAAGTAAGTACTATTATTTTTATGGGTCTCCTCATTCAATACATTTTTTTATATTTGGGGACATAACTATAAAACTACGAATACCTAGTAAAAACATAGGCAAGTATTTTTGTGATCCTCCATAACCCTGGGTTAACTAGTCTAACAAATCAACCTGACCAGGTATAGACAATGTTCGTCTATCGATACTTGTTAAATTAAAATTAAATTGTTAAGTGTTTGGGATTTCAAACATCTAAAATCTACAAATACAGTATGTATATACTTACCCCTAATATAAATGAAAATACCTGCAAATAAAAAGTTGTCCTTACATGTACTAAGCATATACACCAATGATAATGATTATTAATCAATAACTTTCCGGGAAAATCTTTTCTATCTCTAATGAATTTGTTCATTAGAAGGTACAAGATGTTCAAAGATTTCCCAACTTTTGAATAATCTTCCTTTCTTTTGCAATGGTATGTATTCTACATATTATATACATATGTCCGTATGTGTCATCTCATGAACTGAAGTTTCTCGCTGTTCGTAGTAATCGTAACTTTTCGATTTTTACTAGTATGTTTTTTCTTTTTTATATATTTCGCTTTATCTTGTTGGTTTATTTTGTCCTTGCGTAATATGTTTGTATGCGTTTTATGGTGGCTATGTTCCACCCTCTCGAGATCTCTTAGACAATACAGTGACTTTATTGCCCCATAACATTATACAGCTCATCATGAGGCTATGACGATCAACCTTCTACTAGGAGTACTACTCCTACTATACTAGGTACATATTATTGTAAGAACTACACAATATGATATTATCTACAATCACTTCCTTTTCATCTTATGTTTTCCCGATACTATTTTTGGTCCTACTAATTGCCACCCCATGACCTCTTTGTTTTATAATATGATAGTGAAGTTTTTGTTTTCATTTTTTTCGCATTTGAAATGATTTAGAATAGCCTGAATTTGTGTGAAGAGAGAAATTTAACAAAAATAATATCTAAAAAAATATAGGTAGCACTCAGATGTCTACTTTTACACAGAGTTTTGGCTTTCTCATCAAAGAATATCACGCCTCTTTTACCTGCCTCCGATTCATGACTTCCAATTCTCTTCAGTACCCCCAAAATAACAGTGGACTGAACATTATTAGCTAAAGTAAATATAAATATTAATCCATTCACCAAAAACATTATAATACCCTATGGATTGTTCCTGGAGATTATATTAAAATATTTACTTATTTCCCTTTTATCATTGTTTATCCAAGGAAGTAATTGAAACTGTTAAGGTAGAGGCACTAAAGGTTGACAGGGACCCAATGGTTGACACTTTAGACTTTTTTCTACTAAAATTAGAAAAGTATTGGATATATTTTGTCTGAATTAGCTTTTATTATACTTGTGAAACTCTCTTTTGTGAGGTGTGAAGAAACCAGCTTCTAATAATAACTGATTTCCAAATGGCGGCATTTTTTGTGTCCCATGTCGTGATTGTTGCTCATTTTTTGTGATTCCTTAACAAGTTGCTTAAGGATACGTAAACAAATAAGTAAATATTCCATTGCAATATCTTTTGCGTACACTATAATATATGGTGATTTTTAAAACAATACATCTTAAATAATGTTTTTTGCTCATTTATGTTATAAAAACACGATTAGTTTCGTTGTAATGGGGGGTGTCAACTATTGGATCCAAAAAATTAGTGAAGACCCAAAGGTTGACATAGGGTGTCAAATATTGGGGTTTGTAGAATAATTTTGAAATAAGGTTAATTTTCAAGTTTTTTCTATATGTAAAATCTAAAACATTGCCAATGGTCTAATTCCCAGTAATTTTCTATACGTTTTGCTAATTATATACTAGCTGGCCCTGCGCGCCTTGCTACGCCACAGACATCTGTAAATCTGTGAAATTACTTACTTGTTTAATATGTCAGAAGTATTGCTATTCATCTTATCGACGCGAAAAACTATGGATTGGTTACTAATATCGCTTTTTGCATACCACCCGTCCTACCCCTCTACCCCATGAACCTCCCCGGGTGCCGGGAGTATTACTATTCAACTTCGCGACACCCAAAACTGTGAATTTGACACTAATATTATTTTTTTATTTCCTTCCCTCACCCTCCTGAACCCCTACGGGTGCCGGGAGTATTACTTTTTATCTTATTAACACGGAAAACTATGGATTCGACAGTTATATCACTTTTTTTTCATTCCACCTCCCTAACCCCCCGACCCACCTCCTTCATTCCTGAAGATAACGAGAGGATTACTATTCATCTTTTCGACACCCAAAAGTATGAATTTGACACTAATATAGATTTTTACATTCCACCCCCAACCTGCCCTTCCTCCTTCATTCCTGCGGGCATCGGGAGGGTTGTAATTCATCTTTTCGATACCAAAAGCTATGGATTCGACCTTCATATTACTTTTTTCGTTCCACCCCCTTATTACTGCGGATGTCGGGAGGGTTACTATTCATCTTATTGACAGAGAAAACTATGGATTCGACACGAATATCGTTTTTTGCATTGCACCCCTGCTACCCCTCCCCCAGCGCCCCCGTTCTCTTTATTCCTGCGGATGTCGGCACGGTTACTATTCATCTTATTGATACAGAAAACTATGGGTTCGACACAAATATCGTTTTTTGCATCGCACTCCTGCTACCCCTCCCCCCCTCAGCGTCCCCGCCCCCCTTATTCCTGCGGATGTCGGCAGGGTATTTATTCATCTTATTGATAAGGAAAACTATGGATTCGACACTAATTTCACCTTTTTCATTCCAGCCCCCCCCCATTTCCAGCCCCTCAACTCTCTCGCTCCTTATTCCTGCGGATGTTGGGAGGGTTACTATTTATCTTTTCGACACCAAAAGCTATATGGATTCGACAAAAATTGCCTTTTTCATGCCCCCCCTCCTTCGTGCCCCTCCCCCCTCCCCCATCCACTGTACCACCTTAATTTTAACCCCACCCCCCTAAAAACCATCCTTGAGGTAAGCACAACCATTTGCCAAAGTTTCATCTCAATCGGATGAACGGTATAGAAGGTACTTTATTTTATAGTATAGATTTCAGGGTGTCAACTATTGGGTCACTTGGCTGTCAACCATTGGGTACTCCTCTTTTTTCAGGTGTCAACCTTAGGTGCCCTTTTAGAGGTTTATAAATGTTCAATTTACAAAACATCTAATGAATATATTTTATTTCTCTTTTCGTCATCTACTAAAGGAAGGATCTGTTCTAACATTCGGATATCATTTGTAACGTTCTATAATAAAATGTATTTTTTATTAAGAAAAAACCGAATATTTTTTCTTAAAGTGTCAACCATTGGGTACCTTCCCTTATTTATATAGAGATATTTTCACAGACACCTAGGCTTATTATATTACCCAATTTAATGCAAAATTTTCTATTTGTTACACTCCGTACCTAAGATCCAAAAGGTACCTCAATATATTACTTTAAATATTAAACCTTCTACTCAACATTAATGCAACATTTTGTCAATTATTTTCATTGTTCCAATATAATTGTCGCATATCGAAAGCGGACTTTCTGGTACCACTTTGCATAAGTGAATTACGAGTATATTACTAATGTCAATGTCTGAATGTCATTTGATTATTTAGTTATAATATAATAACATTTTGTATGGGTTCAATAATAAATCTTTGATAGGAAATAAGATGGAAAATCCATCGATTTGAATCAAGTGAAGCGACATAAGAATATGGGTATTAACGATATTGCTAGTCTTTATGGAATTATTGAGACAACATAGTATAAGAAGATTCAATCATATATAAATTGTACTTGTATAAAATGCTGAGGGTTCTTTGTGGGACAATAATATTGAGAAATCTCGGCGGAGTCTATTTAACTCGATAAATCGATAACAAATTTATGTAACGATTTGAATAATATTTTTTTTAGAAGTTAAAAAACTGCCATGGTATAATAAGGGAATCACTCCTTAAACGTCTCTGGGCATATCCATGTGCTGCGTGTCCTATACAAAGTAAAATACTTATTGTCATTGTAAAAGTTGATAAGTAGTAGGAACTCGTACATTTTTATAATAAAATTGGTGAAGCAAAACACAGCAAAATTTCAACAACTATTTTTCTATATACTAGTAACTTTGAGAGAGTCAGTTATTCTTTTTTACGTTTATTGTCTATGATTGTTCATTATCATCCTTAGGCCCTAATTTCGGGCACTTGGACTCGTCAATAAGAAAAGATAAGTACATCAATGCTAACAGAGTGTAGAACATCTACTAGCATTTCGTCTGTGGGTTAGTCGGTAGGTAGGTACTAAGTATATAAAAATTAAAATAAAACAATAATAATAATAAGAGAAGTTTATAGTGTTTGTCTGCACAAAAACTGCGTTTTTCCTTTGTCTCTAAATATTTTTTACACATTTTTCTATAACTCCATGTTTTTTATAAAAATTACAGTTGCACTCGAGAAATTGCACGACATTTCGAGATAGAGTAACCACTGACGTGATAGCTCAAAGATAGGTATATTTTATTAGTGTCCGTATATGAGAGAAGATATCTATATTTATTTCATTGGGGTTACTACATACGACTAGTTATACTACTGTACGTTTGACTGTATGTAAGTATCCACTATCCAGTTATCAAGGAGTCCGTCTTAAGATGTTCAAGTAATTGAAATTAATTTATCAAAGAAAATTTAACTTCAATGAATGAGGATAAATTACGTTTGGTAGGTAGCGATAGCCAAAATATTCTATAGGAGTATTTTAATCATATTATGCAAAGGGTTTTGGATCAACTGAATAAGAAATTCCGTCTTCGATTATGATGCCAATTTCTTTTCTTGTTCACCTAGCTACATACGTACACCGTGAGGCCTATTTTGTTATATAAGTGTTGGGCATAATATTATATTATATCTATGTGTTGGATTAAGCATATTATTTCAATTGTATCCTGTTTGTAAAGGAGGTACGCGCTGAATATATTGCATTAGTTGACAAAAGTCAATCAATGCAACATGTTTACTCCAAGAAAATAATGTATGCCGAGATGAAAAATAATCTACTGCACTCAGATGATTCGAGCATGGACTCACTTCTTTGAAAAACTGACTGAAAAACTGAAAAACTGACGATCCGAGAAGCAATATATTTTTATTTTACACGTTTTGTAAAATATATATTTTGATGGGAGTCAATGTTTCTAGTTAGATAAAAATAAATAACGTAGGTAGACAAGAGAAAAGAAGAGTTTAACATATATTGAAGTGAAACAAATATTTTTATATGATATTTTGTGAGTATCTCAGTGAAATGATTGGACATAGGATCATTAGGTATGTGTGTAATATGATGTTGTTTGCTATTATATACAAAGTGCACACACAGCACATTCAACAGAAATCAAGCCAAAACAACGAAAATTAATCATATCGTAATTTACAATAAAAACATACTTTATTAAGGAAATTTTTATTTTTGCCTCCGAAGTGTTTTAATGGTGTGTTCACTAACGAGTGTCTACAACCCCTTGACTACGAGGTCCTTATACTTATTAGTCAAAATTGAAAATAGTGTTATTGTTATTTTTATCTGTTTGATTCAGTTTTTTAAGAACTGACCTGGTATAATCCAGCAGCAATATCTTCATAATAATTATTGATATTTTGTCGAAAATTAGTGTTTTTTGAAGTGAGTGGGCATTGTGTCAACACAAAAATATTAAAATTAATAGAACACGAGATATATCCAGCTATGGTTTTACACTATTTTGTAAGATTGATCACGTAAACCAATTTTTGTATTACTTAGTGAACATACGCGAAATATTATTATTTGAATATTATCCATAGAAAAGGAATGAAAAAATTGGCCAATTTCCAGTTACAGTATTATTATATCCAAAGCTTTTGTTGATAATAATATTATTTTATTTAGTCTTTTATTATCTCATAAGCTGAGTATGAAATCGTGTAAAGATAAAATCTTGTTTTTGTTATACTTAATATGTTCCTTACAAATCAACAATATTATATTGTAAGAACAATGATATCAGAAAATAGGAGAGTCCTTATTCAGTCGTCTTCTCTTTTGTTTATTAATAAAAATCACATGATCTGGCAATATTTTGATGTTAATATAAAACTATATAGGTATCTACATATTGGGTAATTATTTATTTTATTTGACTATCTCTTTCTTCAGGCATCAAGGCACCCCATTTGGAGATTTATATATGACCAGTTAATTATTTAATAAATTTCAGAATTATTTTCACGAAACCCGTAGTTGGAAGCTAATTTGTAATAATATTCTTGGATGAAAGATTGTCCACACACAATTTTTCATACATAATTTATGACAAATAGCTTTTAAAAAATTAAGGGAAAACACATAAACTTGAAAGTATTTTTCAAAATTCAACCCAAGAAGTAGTTGTTACAAGGGATCAGGAACAAACGTACCTGAGAATACGATTCCCATCCAGTTACGTTTTGGACAAAAAAACAGTCATAATGCGGTGTCTAATCGTCATTGTAAGGGACACAACTATCTTCAAGACTAGAAAGTAGTGTGGACACCATGGGATGGCCAATGTTCAGAATTGAATTTGAAAAGGGCTGAATTAGACAGATAATAATGTGAATGCGAGGTAATTCTTTTGCAAAATGATAAAGAGAATATAATATAAAGACGTTGGTCAATATCAGTTAATTAATCGAATATCGTATAGGTCATTGATTCACCCTCATTGGCCAAACATCAAATTCATTGCAATTCCATCTTATTGTCCCATCTATTTAATGGGATGTCTTATTATTGTTGAACATAAAATGCGATAAACTAATAAAACTTCTCATTGTTAGTCTAAGCAGTACATAGAGTGGTAGGTACCTACATTAGCTCCAAATAAAAAGCATTCTTACGTACTCGTAAACTATTAATATCTTTGGTGTGTGCGGCAAAACTGGGTTAGGAAATTTGCCCCGGAACAGTCTATCGCCTAGTGGGGCAATAACATCCAGTTTGTTTATGTTTTTTATTTTGTAAATTGCTTTGTATAATAAATAAATAAAATTCTACAGTGGTATTGTCGAAACAAACGTAAAAAATTGAGCCATTTTTCACAATTGAAAGGAAGCTGATCAACACTATCCCTTCAGTTTCCCCGCGGAACGCATCAGAAGGATTAATTAGAGATTATATTGCGAAATGGAAAGCTAGACGTTCCTCTGATACAGAAAGTAATTGGTAATACTATCACGCTGTTAAGGCAGTAGGAACTGCTTAAAAATCTTAAAGATACATTTGCTTACATGAATGACTGATCAACATAATATCACGTTATTATAAATGCATTGTGGGATTACAATGTATATTGTATAGTGAGGTTGGACATTAACATTGACACTAAATTAATCTACTAAGAATGATGATAACCTTAGCAAGTTCTTTAGCATTAGAGATGTATTACAGCTACTACTTAGTTGCATTATAAATAATGTGAGTGTTATATAATGTTTGTTGATGTTTCTTATAATAATTTAATATCAACATTATTGTGTGCAGAATATTG
The DNA here is from genome assembly GCA_963576895.1 of Ceraclea dissimilis. NCBI lineage: Eukaryota > Metazoa > Arthropoda > Insecta > Trichoptera > Leptoceridae > Ceraclea > Ceraclea dissimilis. The sequence continues at coordinate 12,374,985 of OY756358.1, read as the reverse complement.
ATAGGTGTTTCTATCTGAGGGACATATAGTATATCTAATAATATTTAATAAAATACATAATAACATACTTTGTATGGCATCACATAATACGAATTACCCGATTCAAACGTATTAATAATAGAAATAATGCTAGATTGGGATTTGAACCTGCACAGTGCATATCCCAGTTGGCAGATCCGCGCCCCAATCGACGCCGACAACCCATCCATGGATTCAATAACTCGTTTACATTTAGATATATCTAATGATAAAGATATCTCAGGTATGTGTATATTGTTTATGGGTGGAAAGATTGTTTTAGGAAACGAGGCCGCCTAACAAAAACAATTGGCTCAACCACGTCGTCCAGAATCCAGATTCTCAATCTCATGTCGCGTACTGAGTAAAATGAAAGAAACAGGAAGCGTGTGTAGAGATAGAAATGTTGTTGTCCTGTTCTCTTTGCCTACCCCGCAATATACTTACTTGCCGTCTGGGGATAAACGATAATATAACATTTTTTGAGGCAGCGAACAAATGTGGGCTTTTTAAGATGTACTATGATATTTATCTTGTATTTTTTCAATTTTATTACTTTCGATATCTTAGTGGGTATCAGACGCTTCCCATATATTACAATGACATCCGGACTTTGTCCTGGCGGTGACTTTTATGGCGCGAAAACGTCCGGCTATCCGCTGACCGCCCATTAAAACTACCCTAACAATAAAAAAAACTTAAAAAAAGAAAACTTGCCCCCAAGAAAACGGGCGTTGGATTTAATAAAAAGCTAAGGCAAATATATCAACCTCTATAGAAATAATATATCTTCTTTTTTGTTATAAGAAGATTTATTAGAGTAAATGAGAGATGAATGGGAAAAAATAGTCAAAGTAAAATTCAATTAAAAGAAAATTAGATAACACCAGGATGCGATATGCTGAAAAGATTACACATTTGAATATACTAAGAGTAGAAAGAAATAAAGAATACTTCCGAAAAACTTTCGGGGAGAAAGTTTGGCATGGGTACCGATAATGTGTGTAAACCAGTGACGAATAGGTTTATAAAGAACGTATTGAATAACCACGTTTTATTTGTGTTATATAAATAACTCGTTTAAGTAATATGTCGTAGATTATAGCAACGTTTCACCCTTACGATATATAAATTTATTAGAATGTAAAATATTTGAATCCACACGTTACTCCTAAACGTCATATATAAGATTGTTATACCTTCAAAGTTCTGCTATAAAAAGCTTTATAATAATAATCTTTTTCAATATTATTAGAACATAGGTATGCCTCCCCCGATTTCTAAGTTACTGAAAGATGTAGGTAGATGCTAAGAATATTTGGGAGGGATATATTGCTCTATTTCATTTCACAGCATTTCCAAAATGTTGAAGACGTTGCGGTCCATTTGTAAATTTGCAGCACTTTTTCTTCGTCGTCGTTACTCATGAGTCATGACTGAGAGTCCTGATTGTCATCCCTATCTGCAAGCAGAAATGTTCTGGTGCCCATTCTGACAAGCTCGAATAAGCGAATGACCCATCATGAACCTTTCGCATACCGCAAGGGAAAATACCGATTATATCAAGGGCTCACAGGTTTCGCATTTCGATTCGAATATTTGCTCTTAAATGATAGCACCGGAAGATCACAAGACTTCATTGCCCATTACGGTTTTGTGCACTGCATAGGTCTTATCTCACTAGGTCTGTGTTACATGCACGCGAATTAATTATGTAGTACTTACGTATTAGGTTAAGGTTAATTATTAAGGTTCGTCATAAACAATGACTGAAAAAAATTGACGTACAGCGCGCCTCTAACTTTGAGTTTAACTGCTCAGAGGGGTGATATGTTCGCACGGAGACGTACACTGGAACAAACTTCTATGTAGGTAGGTATTGTTAGTAAGATATCTCACAGAGTCTATAGGTGGAGGGTATATAGGTATGTATGATGTAGTAGGTACAGGCGTGTAGTAAGGACAGAGGGAAGTGGAGATTAGAGATTCCCATAGAAGAGTAACTGCCGCATAACTGATTTATGCACTGCCGATATTTTATGGCCTAGTTTGTTCCGGTCGTTATTGTATTATAGAAGCAGTTTGTTACGCTGTACCGCCTGAATATATTCAGGTACCTAACTACCTACTCATCAATGAACATTGAACATACCTACTATATGTATGGAATGCTATGGATGTACAGCTATTATCTTAATTGTATATAATAATATTTGACATGATCAATTTTTTATGTACGCAAATATTTGCAGAAGTTTTTCAACGTTTCACATTTGTCAGTATATATTCATTACGTAAATAAATTAGGTTAGTATCAAACATTAGGACTTATTTTCGAAAATTAGGTACTTATTTATGACAATTTTTATTAAATCCTTAGGTATACTCTGAATCGGTACGTAAACCTAAATACCCAAGTTACGAATTTATAGTTCATCTTAAAAACTTTAAAATATTCTTGAATAAATTTAAGTTCTGTGAATTTGGGTATAATAAAATAACAGTAAGTATCTATCTCAAATTTTCTATTAAAAATTATCTACCTATAAAAGACTTTTTAATAAAATATAAATTATTCTAATTCCAAATTATGATTATAGCTTGTCATTGAGAGACTCCTTTAACATTATATTCTTATTATAATATTTCAGTTCTACCCTAAATATCTTAAGGGATGTGAAGTTATCTGCCTATCTATTTAAAGGGATTGGGGGTGGATTTTACCCGCGACAATTACTTTTCTATAAAAGTCAAAGTTTAAAATCATCCCTTAGGGTAGCGAGTACCTACCTATAATACTTTACAGGTTCCTCGACTCACCCTCCCCAGTCTACCAGACACTTTGTTATTTTTTTTATTAAATTGATATCATCCTGTTTCTCTATGAGATATATTATTATTTTATAGGGGTTGGTGGGTTGGTAGGTTCAACTCGTAGGTGACTGAAAATGTTTTATTGTAGGGATATTGGTGCAAGTAACTAAAAAGTTTTTTAGTCCGGGCATATTTTCAATTTCATAGTGAGAAAAACTTGTTTAAATGATTTATGTAACAAATTATTTTAGAAACTTCACACAATTTTTCACACAAAACTTTTAATCATGTCCTTGTTACATAGTCTGACACAACTTTCTTTTTTGATCAATTAAATATGTATCTAACTATTTTTTGTCTTGTTAATGTTTTGATAGCTTTATAATGTGACTCCTCCTACTTCGTACTCTTTATCACTCCTGACATTCAGCTTCTCTGTTTTGTGATCTGTTAAGGTAATCCATCATCCCTACATTACTCGCAGACTTCCTCTATATAGACCTTCCCTATAGAGCCCTTGAATTCTTTTGAATGGTAATTTTGTATACCTACATAACTTTTCTAATATACGTCTAATACATTTTCTTACGAAGTTCCGTTTTATATTAATATGATATTCCAACCCTTATATTTAACAAAAAAGTTGTCTCTATTGACAGTCGGACACTTAATTTTATTCATTGAGGGTGAAGTTATTTAAATCTCAGTGATGTTGTTATTTAAGGGTGGCTGCAGGGTGGTTGATCGCATGTTGTAATGTAATTTCACAGTATTCATCATCATTTAAATAACACTATTTTAATTATTACTGTGTGTTTCACCCCTCCGGAAAATACAATTTAAAATAATTCAACGCTTTGTCATATTATTCACTCTACCTACTCGTACATACTTACAATTAGGTAGGTACTTACTTGATTTGAAATTATTACAATGATGGGGTAAAAATAACTTACTATAGAGATTCTGAAAGACAAATGTTGCCATTAGAATTATTATGATTCGCAGCTATTTTATTTTCTTAAATAGAATCTGGGCTTGCATTCATAACCCCAAATACTTTCCTGCACAGCTTGCACTATAGGTTAAAAACCTGTATCGCAAAGTGTAGAATACATCGCCAGTTATGGAGATAATTGGGCCAATGGACATACTTAGAGGATGGATGCTCCTGAGGCACATTTTTTCGAAATTAGCTACTTACCTGTATAAAATTTTGTGGTAATTAATATAACATGCTTGGTAACATTCTGAAGACAGGAGATAAGTTCAGAAAAAAATATATAACAATACTGCCTTATTATATTCTTAAATCCATTCATGGTCGCATTTTTTAGATCAGTTTCGCATAAAAAAAATTAGGAAAATAGGTAGCTAGCTATGTAGTGAGATCTTATCTGCGAACTATTAGGTAGGGAGATAGGTACGTACGGAAATCACTGTAAAAGTCAGAGATCAAGATTTTATGGAATCGATGTAGTTAAATAACCCATTCACAGGCAAACTATACGACGGCATTTCAACCCTCGTGGAAAACGATGCGATCCTGGGTACGTGAGGTATACTATGTATCTAATAGGTATGTAGCTGCTTCTATACTATTCCTTTCATCCCTTTATTTTGAGGAATATCTCTGCGATAGTATTCCCCAATAAAATAAGGAAAAAACGTTCCGCAGTGACATAAATTCCTCAGTAGGTTTGTAAGTAACAAGACGGTATCGATGTTGCGAGATTCTGTCGGATAGTAGAAAACTGCAATTTTGTTTGTACCTGTAAAGTATGGATACATTAAAAGGAATAGAAAGATTAATTTAATTATGTTCATAGTACCGTGATTTGGAGATGGCTGAAGAAGGAGATTCAAAAGGCGTGTTTCCGAGAATTTGTATGCATTAAGTAAACTCTTTGAATATACCCATTAGAGGTCAGTTTCGTTAACGAGACGACACGATGAGAAATGTAAATTAATAAAACTAGAGTTAAGTGAATGATTGTTTCAGTAGAAAACAAATCCTTAGCTAAGTGGGCGGTTGATAGAATTAAAAATCAATGATAATTTATTCGCAATGTAGATAAAAGTACCTACTTTATTGTATTGCGATAAAGTTGCAGTTTTAGTAAAACTATTCGAGTGACTGAAGTGGAAAAAATCACATCGAAGGGTTGTGTTATAAATGTACAGGTGGATGGAAAAATGGGGGTAGTTTACCCAGTAATAGTATTGTATAGTGAGTAGTGTCCGACCGAAACTGGATTTTTAGCCGAAACCGAAACCGTAACCGAATATTCGGCTCCCCTTCTAGTTTCGGCCGAAACCGAAACCGAAACTTAGGAATTTCAGTTGTAATTTTGAAAAAAAAAACATTATAGGTACCCTGCTCTGATATCTAGTGTTTCCCTAAGATATTTATTAGGAAACCACGCTTCATTTTCGGAACTCAATGTAAGCACAAAAGAAAAGAACCCATTAAACTACAACTTATGTCATCAGTTATGTAGGTATCCATGGCATATATGCCAACAACTCGATAAGCCGAGTATTGTGAAGCGCTGGGGGTTCATGGTGGATCGCGTCGTAACTCCATTCTACTATGCCAACTCAGGTGGCTAAATAGGCCGATCCGAGACATACATATTTTACTGCATTTAGGGCATGGATGTTCACCTCCGGGTGGGCCAGGGTGTCCTCTGTCCTTCGGTTGATATGTGTGGATAGCGTGTCTCCACTTGGCCCGGTCCGCAGCATCTTGTTCCCAGGTGTGATGGATATTACTGTACTTCAGGATGGTATGAAGGACGTCTTTGTATCGCTTGCGCTGACCACCCTGGTTTCTTCTTCCATGCACGAGTTCCCCGAATAGTATGTGGCATGGCATAGGTGGCTAGGAGGGGGCATAAAAAATGCTTTTTTTTTCGGGAGGTTTAGTAACGGAAGTTGTAGTGTAGTTTGCTAATATGTATATTCATGGGCGTCGCAAGCCTCGAAGCTAAAGGGGGGCAACAAAAATTTACAAAATTGACATAGGATGAAAAACGTGAAAATAGCGCCGCAGGCGAAATTTTTTTGTGAGTCATGGTAAAGAAGGCCGTGATATGGTTTGGTTTATTTGAAAATGTACATAATAATTTGCACAATATTATGTACGAACAATGTTTCATATAAAAAGCAATAAATAAATAGCGCCGCAGGCAATTTTTTTGTGAAACAATTGTGTTTTGATGGATTTTTTATACTAATTTTACAAAATGTATGACATGGTGAGAAAATGTGTGGTAATAGTGTGATTTATTGTGAGGTCTCAGAGGGGGGCCGCTGCCCCCCCTGCCGACGTCGACGCCCATATGTATATTATCTTTGAACTAAAATAGGTATATAGAATACAATAATAATTTTGAGTATTTTTCCTTTAGATGCACCTAAAAGTAGCGCCGCAGGCTTTTTTTTTTAATGGCGAAGTGATGAATCGTGTTGTTGATAAGTAAAACACTTGGTTATTTTGTATCAGGGAAACGGCCGCGTAAGTAGCCCCACACGCAAAATTTTTGTCATAAGACATAAATGATGTGTATAAAATTGGGAAGAGATATAAATCTAGTTCACTTTTGTAAAATAAAAAATAATTCTAGTGTACAGAATACAAACACAAAGTGTGAACCTGGGGTGGTACTTTCTAACGATTTGCGTCAATTTCTCGCCGATATCACGCTATCAAACGTCAGATTTGATTGATTTCGTAATGTCAGGTACTATATATTATTATTCTATGGTAATGTCTAATGACGATATTTCGTCGAAAAGCCGCTGTTACTATCGAACACGTTTTTCAAATATTTTTACTATGAATGACGTTTTGAAACTCGCAAATCTATGTAAAACCGTACTCTGTAACTTTTATCTGCGTGTTTTGAATCGTATTTTGACAGAAGTAATCCCGCCACCTCTTGGGCAGGTGTATTAGAATCGTGTTTATTTATGGAAAATTAATTACCTAATTATGACATAAATATAACATATTGTGACGTAATTTTGCATAAATAGGTTAGTAAAACCTTTATTAATTGATTAAAAACACTGAATAGTCATTATAATGTGTTATTACAATGAAAACACGTATTGTAAAATAGGTTATGTTTATCATTTTGCCGTGGACTTTTAGTGATAAAAATATGTTTCTGTGTTCAAAAATCAATTAATTGAATCTTAATACTGATAAAACATGTTGATTGTTTAAATTAGGTTATGTGATGATAGTAAATTTATTCAATCTACCAAGTGTGTCGTGTAAATATTAGTAATTGATTTGTTTATTGCAGAATGACAAAAAAACCTTCATATGTTAAAGAGATATTAATGTAGAGAGCACATGAACTTTTTGACAACAAACATACTCTCCATCGACAAAGTTATGTTATATTTTTGAATTGAATATGTCGGTACGCACTTACTATTTGACATAAGAGGAACATTCCCATTCCAAAGGAACGATGTAGATGACGGACTGTCTTCCATGTGTTTGAAGCGAGTTCTTTAGAGCACATTCCCAGAAGAGACGAAGATCCTCTGCTAGATGGACTAACCAAACAAGGCTGCTACAGGTACATCGTGAAGGACAATAATCCAAAACGTATTAAGGACAAGGAAAGAGGACCACGACTCTCAACAGTATGGATACCTCGGTGCAGAAAAAGAATACCATATATAAGAGGTAAGAATCAATCAGTCGTAGTCTGATGGAAAGCCCATCTATCGCTGTGTATTGGTTGAGATAACTACTTGAAAAGAATCAATATTACTTATTTGATAGTGTCAACTAACTATACTTTGCATAACTAAAATAAAAAGACCTTAATATTATTAATAACAATGTGAATTTTATTTATTATAACCATTGACAAAATTTTAAAGTCATAAGAAATATTTATTGTGCTTCTGTATATAAATAATAAATCTTAATCGATATTTCCTTATACTCTTATCAGCGCTTATATCTGTATTACTAAAATTTACGCTACAGTTTCAGAGATGGCGTTGATCTTAGCGCTCATAATAATAAAATGATTTTGGTTTTCAGCTGATGAAGAATGTGTTATCTTCCCTTCAGTACCAGTATCAATGAAGATTTTTGGAATCTGTACACCTGTAACGAAGAATGTTCAATAATTAAAATAATATACTAAAAAATTGCAATTAATGTACTTATGTAAGAGTGTGTTCATTCAAGAAAAAAAAGAATGAAAAAGTAAAAAAAACAAATTGAAATATAATCAAAGAATAAAATTGATTACATTTTTCTTCTTTCTATCCTTACACACACTTCAGGCTTCCTACACATTCATGCAATTCCTCATACACACTCTACGATTCTTTTTACTCAGAACGCGTACATCCTGGAGAGTCTGGTCATGGTACGGCCATGTGGTTCATGGACGGCCGTGCTTCCTTACGCCTCTTCTTTCTCGCAGGTGTATTTCCTTTATTATCCTTTCATCATTCATTTTCTCTACATTCTACATGTCCCAACCATCTCAACTTGTTCACCTTCAATCTAGTCACAACATCCGTTCTACATTCACTCCCTAATCACTTCATTTCTTATCCTATCTCTCAATGTTTTTCCATACATTCTTCTCTGCGATAACAGGAAATTATATCCTGTGTGCACAACAGCTGCGAAAGGAATGGGTTAAGGATGTATGTCCATAAGACGAAAGTAACGATCTTTGAAAGTAATCCGATAAGAACGAACTGTGAGTAAAGAGATCACTGAGAAGAATGTTTGGAAAAACGTTATATATACGTGCAATATTATTATGAGATACAATATATGTGCCTGGTATGATTACTTACAATTGGAAGTGGAGCAATGAGGTGTACGTATGCCCTGGAGAAATTCCCTCTAATATTAGACTTTTGTAGATCATGTGTCATATTTCCATAGCCGTTCAATGCTTTCAATCACTGCTGTAAAGCCATCTCTTCCACTAGCAGACTGATCGCCCTGCCACCCTTGCTGAAGAAGATTCCATTATTTTTCTAGAAACAGTGTTTTATAGTAATAACATTACAAAATGCGAATAACAAAGCTAATAACTTAATTAATATTTATTAAAAGTTTGTGTTCGTAATCGTACATATGTTTTGGCCTTGAAATGTCATTTGTTTGTGGCGTTTTAAAGTCGTTAAAAAACTGTATTTTTTCGCTAGGATCGGCTGAAGGTGGGTCTGGTAGAAAGCCTAGGCCCGCCCGCAGTCGAGCAGAGTGAAAAAATGACGTTTTTGGCGATTTTCTTAAGCAAAATACTCTCGACAAAAAGTCGGCGCGAAAGAGTAATATTTCCTGGACATTACACACACATAACAACATAATGACTCTAAACTATATGAAGAAGATGTTTTTTTTACTTCTAGGATAAGATAGATTGAGGAAAGTCAAACGTACTTACATGTAATGAAAAATATACTCAATAATTATGTTAACAAATAATTATGTCAACGAGTCAACGACATGACGCCAGCGATTAGCAAATCACTAACATGAATAGCGAGGCGCATGGCGTGCGCAGACCCACATTTCGTTAGTCTGCGCAAACGATAATACCAACCACACAATATAAAAATATTTCCAAAGAGGACTGCGAATATAGCAATCTTTTGAAACACGTTTGAAATTCGATCGATTAGACAGTACGAATTATTTTTGAAACGAGATGAGATCGAGACGAATAAAATTTGAAAACGTAAAGAATGTGGGTTTAGAAAGTACCTACCCTGGTCCGAAGATTCCCGACAATGCTCGATATAATACGGATGCTAGTTTCGGTTTGGCCGAAGGTTCGGCCACTTTTTGGCCGAAACCGAAACTGGGGCCGAAACCGGCTATTTTGGCCGAAACTGGCCGTAACCGAAACCGAAACCGAATATTCGGTCGGTCTCTAATAGTGAGTAGTGACTGGAGGCCTGCCTACCCAGACCCACATAACAAGCTTCATTTTCATTCAAGGAAATAGCGATACTTGAATCGAATACCTACTAAGTACGGTATATTTCCAAAACGATTTCTGCGATCTAATATGCATAACATATTCGCATAATACAATTTGTGCCTGCAATATGGTATTTTCTATCGATTGGTATAATTATTTTTTATATTACAGTTGTAACCGACAAGAACATTTATCATATATTCATAACTTCTTATTAAAACTATGTTCATTGAGTAGATATTTTGACGTTATTTGGGGTTTTCTTTGAGGAAATGTGTATTTTCTTTCTAAATTTTACAATACAACTTTACGATATCACATCTATTTCCGGAAAATTCTTAGTCGAATATCCTCAAGATATAATATAATAGCAATGTCCTACATTAGTATAAGAAGGTAAGTACATATAGTTATAATATCTCAGGCAATCAGTTAGAGTCACCCTCGTATGGTTGTGTTGTTAGAGGGACCCTGGGTCTTGTCTCAAATTGGTGGTGTGTTCGCGATAATAACATCAGTCTATAGTGGGAGTGGGACATGTTAGTTACCGGCCACTACTGGTTACTACCAAATACTGTTAGTGACACGAGACAAGAATACTGATTAGGACATTGATGATAATGCGAGGATTCAAAGTAGAAACATTCCTATCCTAAAAATAGGTAAAATCTTTTAGATTGTACGATGAGCTAGTTCAGTGCCTCACCTATCGAGATGTTGGAGCTAAATCTCATCAAATTTTCTATACTATTCACAGCGTGTATGAAACTGTTATCGAAATTGTTACCTGTCGATAACTTACACAGCACACTAGATATTTTATTTATTTAATCTATTCAGTTATAGGTACACTATGTATGAAAGCAATAACTGAGGCGAGTTCATCCTTGTTAAAATTTCTGATGAATTAAATGCATTAAGTAGTTTTTGTTCATTGTTTGCGTAAATAGTGAAAACGACTAAATAATATAAATAGCGCTTATAATATAAGGTGTACGATACAAACAAACCGTTAACGATAAAATGAAGAAAAGTGGACTCGTGCCTTTTCGGATCTAAACAGTTCTTGTAGCACGTGTTATAGATTGTACCGGTTTCACTTGTTATATTCCATTTTATCTAAAAAGATTCTACTGACAGTTTAATACTAGAGAATAGTTCTACGAGTGTTTCTGCCATTCCGCCTTCATATTTCTTATACATTTCGTGTACGGAATGGAAATAAATCCATCGTCTAATTACCGATTTTATATACGTGCGGAAACATTTCAGGATGTGGGATCAGATTGTTACAAGATCTTAAATAAGAAAGAGTCACCAAGTATGGAATATTGTGTTTCATTTAGTACCTACCAATGATTTTCAAATTACGTCGAATATCGGAATAATCGGACCATTATTCACTAAATAATCGTGAAGACATGCTTTTGTACGTGAATATTGTAATGCATCCTCCAAGATTAATAAATAAACGGTCAATGAACATAGTTCCCTCTTCAGACTGCTGAAACAGAATACCAACTGATATAATTATACACATATTGCAAAATACCCAAATATATATAGCTGGTTACATTTTAATATTAGTAATTAACACAACAGGTCCCAGTTGGGTCCATTATCAATACATGGCGAATCAAAGCCGATATAATAAAGAAGATTCTGCGTTACAATATGTGGGTATCATAAAACCTAAATTATTATTTTCACCGGCATGGGAGGGAAAAATATATGTGACATATCAATAGAGTATAAGAAAATACTTTCACTTAACTCAATTTCCCCCTATTTAAGGAATCCTACCCGTATTTCCTTTACACATTCAGTTCACGTTATATGATTTAGTAACGTTGATTTCCTTTCATTTAGTCACGGAAATATGTGACTACGATACAATTTCATAATAATTGTAAAGTGTAAATAATGGAATAAACCAGAAATTTCCCTAAGCACTTTTGGTAAAAAACATCAGACGTTTCGCCGTAGTAATATTTTTATGTCAATCCTGGGTTGCTGAGATATCAAGGCAATTACATGTCAGCAAAAATCTTTAGTGATTATACGAGCATTGAGTATGGAAATAGTGACTGTAATGTGTGTGAGATAATTCATTAAATAATCATTTACCATCAATTCTGATCATTCCAGTACTATGTTTTATAGAACCTAATTTCTAGATATCTTATCAATGAAGACTGAGGAGTGAGGATGTTGTATGTTTTGAATCGATTCATAATAAATTTTGTAGTGTTCGACCGAAACACGATTTTTAACCGAAACCAAAACCAAATATTCGGCTCTCCTTCTAGTTACGGCCAAAACTGTAACCGAAACTCGGTCGGTCTCTAGTAATTTAGTTTTATACATCTATAACACGATTGTCTGATGCACTAATAAATTTATCGATCGCCTCCTTGTCCTTTGCAAACAAAATGCATATTTTTACACAAATTCTATGATTTTGTAAAGAAGATGCATGGCGACGAATGTATTAAAGTATTTTTGTTATATTTTTGTACTTGTAATTCTATTTTGGGAGAAACACTAAATTAACTTTATATAGACATAATATCACAACAGTATATGTAGGTAAGAGTTATATATTACAGCATAATATGTAGGTATACTATATATAGGTAGTTATATTTTTCTATAGGAGGCAATCCCGTAGAAAGAAGATTGTAATCGTTTTGCCTATTTACTGAAACAAGGCGCGGGTCCCGCGATGTGAGGATAATAGTATGTACGAGTGTACCTATAGGTAGATATTTATTTGTACGAGTATAAGAAGAGGGAACACAATTCTATAAAGTGATTCATATCGCGAAATTTTATTTCCCTTTTTCGCGAGATTTTACGGGTGATTTGAGAAAATAAAATTTTCAATGTTGCGCGAGTAGTATAGAGTATTCATACAACGGGGAATAAAAAAATACGATATCGTAATATAATGTCTTATTTGTTTTCATGCAGTTGCAGTGTATCGTTACATGTTTAACATACGGATCGAGTTTTTCGTGGACTCGATTTTAGGTAGATATAGATAGCCATTGAAAAGTTGTCATATTTGCGTTTGTGTCGAATGTCTGTTATTAGGTTGTCTTGTATTAATTGTTTGTAATCATTCATATGTCAGTATTGCTAACCCGTTGAAAGTCCACGCATAAAATAAAGAAAATTAAAACAGTACTAATAATTAACTAAACACTAAAAATAAGTAACAAAGCGGGGCAAATGTTAATGAAATATGAAAATAGTAACCTCCTGCTTCAATGATGATCCAGCTGCATTAAAATATTTAGGTAAGATATTTTTAAATGTTCAAGAGTTACCAATTGATAAAATTTCTTCTGCCTTTGTGCAGCCAATATATTTGAATTGAAACTACTTCAATTCATTGAATTTAAAATGATAAAATTTCTTGTTGAATAATTTTGATTAGTACCCACTACATTTCATATGTGAAAATTTAAGGGTGCAAATATATACTGACCTATCTGTTGCTATACATTATTCCAATTAGATATATGTTTCTTCATTACACAATAATAGCCTGCATTTCCCTTTACATTATTGGAGCAGATACCTTGTGTAATAATAATATTTCATTGATCTCTGTAATCTTAAAGGCAATAAAGTCAATTGACATAACTATACTGCGGGGTTAGGGGCACACAGGACACTGGGATCTGGTCAATATAATATTATTTTGCTACACGAGGAATGGCCACATATGTGTTTCTCAATATCCTATGATATGAACAATTGAATAGTTCTGTAAATATAAAACACTTTAATAATGTATACATACATTTCCCAGACCAGGACATCGTACAGGGATGGCTAGTACTTTATCATCTGATGTTGTAAGTAAATGCATAGGATATTCATCTAACTATTCATGTGTTCGTTATTTCTTCACAAATAATTCCATTCCTTAGAATTTGCTTAAACTATATTATGTATATCTTCCCTGGACGATTGTATTTCCTTCTAATTATATTTGCAAGTTGAAAGTATGTTTGAGAATCCAGGCTGATACATTATTATTTTTTATACTACTTGCATTCAGCCAGGTAGGTAGGTGACATATTTCAGAGGAATTTTGAGTAAAATTCAGCAAGTGTGAAAATTTGCAGAGGATCGGACGACAGGTAAAACCCTCTGGTGTCAAAATATCGCATTTAATAGGAGTAGTTTTCTGTTAGCTAGTTCCAGTATTGGTTTCCGTATGATATATTTGATGATATTTACTTGATTACACCGCCATCCCGCGTGATGTTAGACCGCCCCAAATGCCCCAAAGCCATTCTTCACGGAGCTAATTGAGCGTGGTGTGCCGGTCGGCCGAAAGAAAAAAAAACAGAAATGGAACGACTTTCCTTTTATAGGACAATCAATATAATGAATGCGACTTTCCTTAAAACGTGTTATTAGCTTTGGAATTTTCATTTAGAAGTTTTTAGCCGGGTTCAGGTATAACCCATTCACATGATGTTAAGGTAACTTATTAGGTATCTATGTATTTTAAAAAGGGTCAAGAACCGGAAGGAAGGAAGAAGAATGAAATCCTAATATTTTTCTGTGATTTCAGCAAGGTAGCATGGTATTGTGAACTGATGGAATATGTTGTCAACACCTAGATTCGAACAGAGGCCAACCATATACATAAATATGTACCTACCAAATTACAATTTTCCCTATATACAAACTGCACTGATTTCAAAGCGTCAGTGATGACATGAATGGAAAATATGAACATGACACAAAAGTCTTGGCAATAAGAAGGTGGCGTCACAATTAATGGAAGTGAAGATGTACTTATTTTATAACTGTTAATGTTCCTCACTTCACACTACGTATCTTCATTCCAACATGATTATGAATACTTCTTAGTATTATTGTTATCACTTACTTAATCGTCTAAAAGGCCTTTACATCCCCTGCTTTCAACCCCTAAACAAGAAACATTTCAGGGTTAATTAATTGCCGTTGCATAAGCCACTTATTCGCGTATCACAACAAAACAAGAAACACACCCTAATCAGAATAAAAGGACCTAAATAAATTATTAGATTTCTTACAAAACTATCCCCTTTGCCAATGAGATGTAAGACTCATTTTCATTCACAACGATGCGATGTTGGAATGAGGTTGGAGAAAATGGGTTGTGAATTAACATTGACTTGCTAATTAGAAACACGGTCTTAACGCCATAGTAACTAAAGGTTGTGTTTAAGTAATATTTCTCTCAGGTATTCGTATTTAAATTATACTGCTGAAATAAAACTTGCAAGTGTTTAATTAACTGACTATATTATGAAATATAAACTCGGGTACAATAATGGAAGTCCTTGTTGCCCATTACATTATCATGCAAAGGTCAGCTAATTTTTACGAGAAGTTGTTTAATTTGTTTATATGTTTAAATTTACAAGTCATTTTACTGTGCACTGAATGAGACAGTAAAATATGAACAAAAAATAAGACACCCTCAAAAAAATATATCCAAACAATAATTAATCAATATTGTTTTCTAATAATAAAAATATGTAGGTACCTGATAGGTACTGCAGGAGTTGTGCAATATGGAAGTAGAGAAAGGTGCCTAACTACATGGTGTAGAAGTCATGGTCAATCAAAGCACTATGGCACAGTGAAGTGTGTAGGGTAAAGTATGAAGTAAAGGAGCTGGATATTCACTCGTTTACAATGATTGGATTACATCCCACACTTCTGCCTCCTCAACCACTCGGTAAAGGAATGAGGGGACGTTTGAAAGATTCTAAAATATTTCGTGGAAAAGAAGAAAAGAAAAGGTTTGTAAAAATGATTTTATTTTAAACGCTTCACACAAATGAGCTCGATTCTTGTAACAATAATCAAGTTGATTGTTGGATGTTTTATAGGCTACTATTGTTTTTCTTTGGTTATGTGATTGTAACGTTTAAGCAAAAATGATATGAAGTTTAATATTAGATACGTACATTTTTATGGCAAGAGATCCTATGTATAACCGTTGTCGATTCTTAGAATCATTGAGCAAAACTGTAGATATACCTATATATTGTTGGTATTGAAACTATATTATATAGTCAAGCAGACCTAAAAATTGTTCTAGTACCTAGATAAACATTATTAGTGAAACTCTAAACCTCTGAATCTTGCAATGAGTGAGAAATGTTAACATCACCTACAGTTTTAGAAACATAGTTTTTGTAAGTAAAGTCTGAGGTAATCGCGATGATGAGTCCCACGGGAGAGAAAGGGACTCTGGAGACCTTAATGACCCCCGGCGACAAATAGAGACGGGGAGACCTTTTTGTCGTGACCCGACTAGAGACAGATTTCCGATCAGGGAATTGTGTAAATGTCACTTTATCTCAACCTCCCCCTGTGGATTTTTTTACTCATTAACAACATCCATGTCATATCCTGAAATGTTTAGTTTGTGTGATTGGTTGTGTTGGGTGAATCTAATAACTTCAGTTCAATAGTGGATGCACTTTATTATATCACGAAATAAAATAATACTCGTATATCTCTACCTAATAATATAAATCAAATCGGTTGATTATTACCTTTTGGCGCATGAAGATTGATTTCTGTCTGTAACCACATGCATTCTTGACAACCTCATTTTTCCGTGGGTAACTGTTGATTGGATTATAGGTACTATATGTATAATAATCCGTCATAAGTTATAAAATAATAAATAATTTTTATTGCCTATGAAACATTATACTTATACCAAATGGCGGATTTATTGTCTGCCAACCAACCACTTGTGACAATAAAATAAGATAAATTGTACACATGACTGATATAACATACCGGAGCACAATATCTGAAAATGGTGCATTTTAAAATGAATTGTATAGAAATTAATAAAAATAACTTCGTCATGTTATGTAACATACCTTAAGCTAAAATTTTACAAAAGTGCATCATTTTATTTGTTGGCAATTGAGTTTTATTTAAAAATAAAAAATCTACTTATTTTAAACACCAAAACATGGGTGAAATGAAGTGGGGGAATTCCTTGGTAGAGAAGAGGCAATAAAATAAATATCAAACACTACACCACTGTGCTGGGGGTGTGAACTCCACTAAGTAAATAACTGACTAAGGACTTTAAAAAACATTGGCATATCAAGAAATTTTACTCTAAATATGTCATCTACAATCTGTTAGTTTTAATTCTTAATGTTAAAAAGACATCTCACGACTACAATGTGCTTTAAATCTAAACTGATAAAAGGTATAGCAGAATATTGCTCTTTAATACTGGAAGCAGAAAGGCAGAGGATGATGGTGATTGTAAGTCGTTTTTCAAAAGCGTTGGACAAAATCAATGCAAATGAAAACGCCAAGAAAAATTGTGAATATTGTCGTGTAGGTATAATAGGGCAGAGATGATATCACTCAACATGACTATACAAGATCTTCTAGTAAAAAAACACTTAAGGGCTTGATACCAAGAATGACGTCACGGTCATTTCTCACGGCATTAATGTTCAAAATCTTTTATGGTTATTCCCTAGATAAATGTTCAATGCAACTACCTACCTTATTTTGTTTTAAAGCATATTTAGTTTTTAGAAATTTTTGACGAGTGGATGAGCGCAAAAATAAAATCCGTGAAAGACATTGAATAAGAGGAAATAATCTACGAATGTCTTTCTTTACGCCTCTGTGTGCTGTCACCCCACGACTCTGTGGGATTCGAGTTTTGTATTTTCTCAATAGAGACAACTCCTAGAGGTACCTACACGTGCTACTTATAATAAACTCGTTATTCTGAGCTTTGTATATTGCATTGTATATCTCTGTAACTCTATTTACACTAACAAGTAACAGTCCATATCTAAAAAAACATACTGTTATATTGGTTCTGTACTTTCTTACTTTACGTGTCCGGGTGGGTCATACCCTGCCACTCCAATATAGGTTCTGTTGTACGGATACATAGCAGTTTTATTTTTATTTTATTGCTATATTTTCTTTTAGGTGTATGTACAAAAAATATTTTAACCTAACCTACGAAAATGTTTTATTTCTAGGCAGAAACGTGATTATGTATCCTGCAAAAGAATATATCGACATGTGAAATAAATTATCTTTGTTGGAAGAAAGTTTAGGGTCTTAGTTAAAATTTAGATAAAAAATATGAAATTGATATTGTATTAGGATTATATGGGTAATGTTGGTGTGGACTGTGGATAGAATGTTTAGTAACACCAATATAATATTTTTATGAGGGGATTTATCAGACACCAGCTCATTTCCCTGTTGGTCAACAGTCCACACTGATGCGATGCACTGAGACAGAAGCCGTTATGATAGAGCGCTATATGTCGGGTCAGGGTGCCTCCTACCCCTTACCCCCTTGTATGATAATATTCCATATTTTGACCAGTCTGTATGTTCCAGTTAGAAATTATGTGGTGATTCCATTGTTGGTTTTAACCCTTTTTAGTATCAATGTTATTGTTGTGTGCTGAGTTAAACAATATAAAAGCAACATATGGAGTTATCAGACCAAAAGACTCACAACTTATTCACCAAGTTTTCTTAATATATATATTTTTTATCTAGGTAGCACCTAAAATTCTTTTTTCGTCCAGACCATAAATAAAAAAAAAAATATTTTACGCCTACGTCACGAATTAAACCCGTTTTTTTGTGAATACGAGGTGTGACGTGCACGTGAGGTGTGTTTGCTATAGTAATTGTATTTCGTAATCTCTTAGGTTCGTTATTTTTATTTGATATTTTTGGGCTTTTTATATTTTGTCTCTATAAAAACAATGTCTAGTTTGATGTGGCGAAAAAAAATATAATGAACCTGTCAAAGCTGACGGTGGTATACACAGAGTGTCCACAACCTCACATTATTATATTTTATCATAAAGCAAGACTGTGAGGGCAGTGGATGAGATGTGCGGTGCTATGAATCACATGCAAATCACATCTCACTGGTGGCTGGACACAAGGATGGAAGTCCTGCTGTATCCTGAACGAATAAATGACCCTTAATACCTTCAACCAAAAGGAAGGGTTTACCTTGCTCACTGGAAAGAGAGCTTATTTTGTTTTTATGTTCTATTTAAATGGCTTGCTATTATATCATGATATGATCTCGTTTCACCTTGTGAGGGACTTTATGTGTGTGCATTCAGCATTGAAACAAATAATTCCAGCTTTCATGGTGTTACAGTTACCCGTTTCTACTCCCTGTTCTCTGAAAAACTCTGAAAATAATGACGAATTGCAGAGATATCAAAGCCATAAAGTTCTGAAACTATCTACAATATTCTTTGACTAAGTTCTTTTTAATAAAAAAATGAATCTGGATATATCGAAATAAACCCAAATACATCTTTGTACACTTCACAGAAAGCTTTAAAAGCTTGTGTTGTGAAGTGGAGTAGGTCAGGGATTGAACCCACGCCCACTGGATTAACCGTCGAGCGCTACCAACCACCTCGTTATTATATTAACGTAAGTAATTGACTAAGTATGTATGGTTTTGTTTATTTATCTGGCAATCTGCCATCACCTGAGCGATCACCAAGTTGTTTATTTAATTTTAATGGGCACCCAACAGTAAGTTAAAATTAAAAATGCCACTCTTTGCCCCTTATAAATTTCCTTTCATTCAGGGTGACCCTCCGAGACTATTTTCCACACACCATTGCCACTGGTTGATGTACCAACATGCATGAGATTTATTTCCATGTAGTCGCTTTATGTGGTGGTGTGTGACCAATAGGTACATATACACATGTGACAAATGTATGAAAATAAGTAGGGATAATATGGTGGATTGATAATGTTTTAACTAAAACTTTTTATCTAAATTGTTCGCCATAAATAAATGGGAAAATAATTATTAATAATAAGAATAAAAAAGTAGTTATACTAAATCTGTCTTTCGATTCGGTCAATATGAAACAATACTATCTATAAGAAATTATTCTTTCGAATACTTATTTGGGGGTCTTAAGAGAAGGCGATTAAATGTTATACGTGGACTAAAAAGCGATGGCAAAGGTTTCATTGTCAAAATAAGTAGTATGTATCGAGGTTTGTAAATACAAACCCAAATATTTTTCTGTACACTTCGCACTAGGCTGCATATATGAAATGCGGAATATAACGTCAGCGCCGGGATTTGAACCCGGCGCCTCCTGAGGCACACTTTCAACCTGCTACGCCAACCAACCAATCTATTAAATGTATTATCCTGATTATTTTTTTTTCAATATAGTTTTAATATGATTTAGTTCTGTGTGTAGGTAGTTCTTTCAGCCAAAAACTAGGTTTGGATAAAAATGTATATATTTAATACATCAATCAACATAATAATGAATCTATCATAATATAAAAGCGAATGTTTGCAATTTCCCTACGCATGTAATTTGTTATTCCAAATGGGTTATAAAAAGCTATAAAAATTGTTAGAGACAGAATATTATTCAACCCCCACATCCCAACTTGTAGTAGTCTCATGCTGTCCGAATCCTTAATAAAAAACTAAGGGTTACCTCTATCTTGTCCTTATTATGATAATGGCTGATGACTGCATATGATGATGAAGGCCTATTCGGGAAGGAGGGTGAGGAGTTGGAACTCTTGGCTCATACGAAGAAGGGATGAAAATAAGATACGTGGTCAGATTATAATATTTTTTTCTTACACCTTTTCTTTATAACTATACTTGTTTATTTTTATTCTTGGCTGTGATTACTTCGCATATGTCAAAAATATAGTTTAAATCAGACATGAAACAGATTTAGAGAAGTTGGGTGACGCATAGAACCTATTATAGCCATATAGAGATTTCTATCTAATCTTCCTATCCTCTCAATATGTCCAAACCACATTCGATGTCATTTATTTCCATTTAATTGATTCAGTAAGAAAGGTTATCCTATTGTGTAATTTTCCAGTCAATTGTAAAATATGATCCCTATTATAATATTCTATTGAACTATTTCACGTTGTCCATTTGTTTGTAAATTTCTATTAAATCGTATATTGTTTTTCTCCGGAATTCAACTAATTACAAATTAAACATGTATTTCCATGAATTATACAAACAATAATTAATAAAAATATGCATATCAGGCAATTTTGCACGTGTTTGTTTTACAGGTAAACTTTAGGGATTGCAGTGATTTCAATGCCGGAAATTTGGCTTTCGTTTTATATCTTTTGATTCCATCATACATACGTTTCAAAATTACAAACATACAATTGCATAGGGGAAGGACTAGCACAAGGATAATCATAAGTAAAAGGACTAGAGATAAATTGATATGTTCTTATTCCATCGAGATTCGAGTATAGTAATTTGAAAAAAAAAATGTAGTACATATTATTAGCTTTTGTCAAACTGATTTAGGATTTTACAGTTTTGCTACATGACAACTAATGACAGCAATGATTAGTCATAATATTCTATTCTCGATTTTACTAGACCCTCAAAACAACTCATTCTGCCAACCCGTTTTAGGATTGCTTAATTCTATAAGAAATACGAGTAGATAGAATGAATGAACTTGTGGTGAAGAGTAAGTAAAAGATATTTATTTGTAATGTTAACACATTCCTGTGTCTTGTTCACCAGAAGTGTTAATAAATAAAGACCCTCAGTCTGTAATAATAATTTGGAAGAACTAAATGTTGTCGCATTCATTGAATACCATATTACTGTACGATTGTATTGCAATCCCTATTACTTACGCTATGAAGATCAAATACGGAACCGTTATGGAATTAATTAAAAATGCTACGTAATGAAATTTTATTAAAAAAAACAAAGTAGGTGCCTACCTACATACAGAATCGGAAACATTTTGGAGTTTAGAAATACTTCCTTTTGAATATATTGATTAACAAGGCTGCAGTTGTAATAAATATGGGATTTGAAGTGATAGACATGCCTCATCATGGCACTTTCGAGTCTTGAAGTTATGGGAAAACTGATGCAAACTGTATACGTTATGAAAACTGAATAGATATGTATGAATATTTGATATATTACTACTTACATAAAACGACAATAATAAATAAGAAATCAATAGAATCTACATATAGAATAATAATACAAGTATACGTTTATATAATTTATTAAAGGAAGAGGTCAGAAAGCAAACAACGACATGATTTCTTTAATGCGATTGATAAAGATTTATGTGGCATATTGATAAAGAGCTACACAGTGTTTTGCTTCATGTCACCCCATTCCTATAAATATATTAGGCAACTATACTAGTATATGTAACAACTACCCTCAATCTACTACAACCCTAACGGATATATTATGTTTACTGTATCGCCTACTACGGTTATCATATTATGTCCTGTAATCTCTAATAATAAACGAAAGTGCCTGACTGAATGAATGACTGAATGACTGACTGAATGACTGACTGACATACTCACTCATCAACGCAGAGCCGAATTGGCTAATCCTAGAGAAGTGAAATTTTGAAGGCAGATAGGTTTTAATACAAAAGCTTCCACTAAGAAGCGATTTTTGGAAATTCCGCCCCTAAGGGGGTGAAAAATAGGGTTGAAAGTTTTTCAGAGTATGCGAATATCTCGGAAACCAGACATTGTACGAAGTTGAAATTTGGCACATAGATTCTACTATTAAAATTAGTAATAGGCTGTTTCGCCGTTTTTTTTTAATTTTTATTTAAAGGGATGAAAAAGGACATAAAGAAAAGGGGTGATTTTTAAATGCCTCTTAATACGGTAAAAAATAATTTTATAGGAATTTCCAAAAAATGGATTCCTAAGAAAGGGTCAAAATATGATATTCTGTCCAGAAAAAGAGTCAATCCTTAAGGGTTAGGGCGTGGGATTAAATTTGCTTTGATAGTAACGTATCTCGGTAAATACTGAAGCTACAAAGCTGTAGTTAAACAGTTGCATACTTCTTTTAAAATGAAAAAAATTCGTCTTACATTGTTTAATCAAAAATTGAGGATAAGGGCATGAAAAGGGTACTTTTATAGTTGTTAGTTGATATAAGTACTCTCCTGTATACGTGAATATATACACGTTTTTATAGGTGGTGAAATAAGTGTATTGTTATGCGCTCAGTGAAGCATGGACTCTGAGTAAAAAAATATTTGCAATTTCGTTAATTGTATTTTTTTCATAAGCCGTACTAACTGTATTGCCCAGCATTGCCCGTCTAGCCAAGTTCTACTTGTGAAGCTCTTTTATGAGACACCAAACAATGTGGTATGTGGTGACTGGATTCTCTCGATCACTCTGTGTCTCCCGATGGTCTGAGGACGCATAAAAATGACTTTCTGAAGATTTGAATTTCTTTTCTAACGCCCTTTCATACCATACCACACATGCTCCACACAACCCTTGAATCCCCTCATCAAAAAAAATTTCACAGAAGGTTCTCAATTTCCAGAAGTTTCTACCACACAGTATTGGTTTCCATATAGCAAGGCATTTGCGAATATTTAACGCAAATATTAAGTAGTAGTTGTTATTTTGCTGGACTGACTATACTATATTTTACCGTACTACACACGTCTATACTTATGTACACAGGTGGGCACACAGTCATCAGTCTGTTTTTACATACATAATATATTGCATAGTGTGTTTTATCGATTGTGAAATACATATTATTAACCCCGCCCGTTGGAACACCAACGGCGCGAAATTTAAATTGCAAAATATAAACTTTTAAGTAAAATAATATTCGTAATTTTGTTAATTTGTTAATTTCAGAAAAAAATGTAGGTATATAAATTTTGATGATACGTATTAATTAATTCAGACAATTTAGATGACAGATTGTGATGATTCCCAATAATAAATATTTTAGTTCGTACCTATGGTATATACCTAACATTTTTCACCTTCTCCTTTATAGACACCTAAACCGTTCATCCGATTGAGATGAAACTTTGGAAAATTATTGTGCTTGCCCCAGGGAATGTTCTTATTGTGGTAGGGGGTACGAGGAGGGGGACACTAAGGGGGCACGAAGGGGGGGGGGATCCACACAATTTTTCCGTAGCGAAGCACGGGTAATACAGCTAGTAGTTGGTATATAGGAAGATACATTCCTTTACCACTCATAATACATGCAACATAACATTATTATTTCATATTCTCTAAAAGTTACTTACTTGTAAAAACTTTTAAACTGGACTAGAAAGACTGGAAAGAAATTATGCGAATAAAATTAGTAAGACATTCATTCCATTTGCATCCATCGATGTGCATTAAATATTTTTTATGCGATTAGGTAAACATTGATCAAATGGTGAACGAACACTTCTGTAGGTACATAGTAAAATTGTTGTGCACATGTTAACTGTCTTAGGGCGGCCACACACGTACGGAATGTTATACTCTAACATTCAGAATTCTGATTCAGAAAATACGGAAATGCATACAATTTAACTATTCTGCACACACGTCCTGATTGTCAGATTAATCTGATTTCAGATTGATTTGTCAGAAGTCAGCACATACAGATTTTTTTTTATTCGAGTGTCAAATTGTATTTTTAACCTTCCATATGTATATAAAAAAAAAATAGAAAATGATAGGTTAAAAATATAAATGGTCAGGACAACGACAGCACTTTAATTGTTCATAAACATGTTCTAACCTCTTCATGAATGTATTCGAGGAACGAAAGCACTCTATCTCGCTTAAATATTTTTTTATGAATAAAAAATGTATAGAATGTGTATAATGTGTAAAAATGTATCTTGTTGCGTAGAATGGAAGCTTGAATTATTAATTACCTAATATTGAAATCAAAAACTACAATAAGTAACAAGGAATAACATAAACGATTATATATTCCTCCCTGTTGGTAATATAAGAATTCATAGGTAGGTATTCGTATATCGACATATGTAGTGATTTATAGCAGCGACTAGCCTTATCTTGTCCCTGAAACGTTTGTTTGTTTGGTTGCCCGGTTTTATAGCCTTCCTCGGCCCTTCGACCGATCAGCCGACTATATAAAGCTACCCACCTACCTATACTAACTGTTGGAAGTTTCGGTATGTACCTATACGTAGCTACTTGTGTAATAACTAGTTTAACAAAACTTTACATCTTCCTGATTTATCTTTGGTAAGAAAACACTTGAATTTTATAATGAACATTGATTATACCAAACCAAGATACCTCTTCATGTGAGAGACAAGTCTCGTTTTGTGCTATACGATCGCATATTTTTTTTTTAAATAAAAAGGATCTGGGCTTGCATGCACAAACCCAAATACTTTTTTCCACACCTTGCACTAGGCTACAAGCCTGTATCGCAAAGTGTGGAATACATCGCCAGCGCCGGGGTTCGAACCTGGCACCTCCCGCTTGAGAGACTGCCGACTCGTCCAACTGCGCCAACCATGTACTCAAATACCTACTTTTTCTGGGGGCCGAAATATCCAGCTACTTCAAAATAAGTAGTAAAATATCTGATGATTTCACAGATTTAAGCCCTTTCTCTGATGGCACCTTTTGTGAAATACTGTTCTAGCTATAGGTATATAAGTATTTTTTTTTCTTTCATGCATTATTTTTAAGTTGTATACAGTAACATACATTAAAAAAACCAATAGAGTATAAACTTCTCCAATTTTGATTTGTAAACTCAACTAATTTCATCATCTGAATTTTTAGGCAATAATAGAATGCATTTTTAATTTGTTTCATTTAGGGCAGACTTTTGTTCGACCGACTACATGTAGCCAATTTGCTGACAGTGTTCTAAGATCCTACGGCGGGCTACGCATTCTGTCTGTTATATCAACTACATACTAATAAGTAGGTACTACACACATAGGAGACTACGATACGTTACGCTTCTACGAGTGACTATACAATATACATGTAAGTAAGTATAATATGTCTACTTACACTTACTACTGCATGAGATCTACAACGGAGTTACTCTTCTTGTCATAATATGGAATTCTCTCCCAATATTATTAATACCTACTTCACGTACCAATAAAATATATTGTGACCAATTCTATGAATTATGTACTAGTACTTATATTACTACTAAACATAACTTTTGTGTGAGCATTATAATATTTCAGTATAATGGTGAATATGATTTTACGTTCGCAGAGAAATGAATGAGTTTGTTAGTAAAACATAAAGAATTCGCAAATCAATGAGAAGTATTAGATATGAATTACAATTTTAACTATTTTTAATCTTCCACGTTCAACACGGGAACGCAATGATGTCGACAGGCTTCGCCATTTAGAAAGGTTTGTGAAATGCATGATGGAATTTATTTAAGTAGGTAGATAGGTACCTAGTACCTACCAACTACCTTCAGATTCAATTATTTAAAGTAAATAAAAGCGTATAGAAACAATCTTCTTCTTATTCAGCCCTGGTCTCTCGACTGCTGGATGTAGACTTCTCCCAAACTTATATTTCATTCGTAAAGCTTACACCCAGCATCTGTCATTCCATGGATTGTTGTAGGTATTATATAGGTATATGTACTTCAACAAACAAAAAAAATGGTCTTTCAAAAATAAAAATGTCCATATTCACATTCAAATTGAAAATTGACATTTGGCAATTCATTTGGCAGGTAATAATAAAATATGTAATATTCTTCTCTGCTTCATACAAAAGGGTGAATCTATTTGTGATACAAGTCACGATCATATTATGTGGGGAACAGTGAGTGAAGAAGTCTTATGAAATAAAACATTATATTTCCAATGGTACCTACTCGGTATTACTTAGAAATGTAAATAGGTACCTACTTGAATTAACATCATCATATAGGAAGGTTTTTTTTTGTTATGTATTAAAAAAATTACAAGTTGATAGACCGTCTAGCTGGTCGCAGGTGAGATTATTGGATTTGACTTTTGAGGCGAGTTAATTGGGGTACTACACTAGCACTTGCTTTCCTCAGATGTCAGTTCGAATTACAGAGTTTAAAAACCGGATATCTGATTGTCCTTCCTACTTCTCAATCACAACAAATCTTTTCTGCTTCCGTATAAACTCAGATTCTCTCTTTTACTAGCACTTGACTAATTTTTGTGAATACGTTGTCCACGCTGAGATTCGATCACGGATTTTTCCATTAGATATTCATTTTAAATAATGCAAATTAGGTATTAGATAGATAATTCCATCTGCTTGTAAAGTTAGCAATAATTTTTAAACTTTATTAGGAGTCATGAAGAATTAACCACTGTGAGATTCACTTAAAAAATACAGCAAAAAAATTCAACCCTTTAGAACGTGGAATTTTACTCTCTTTATAAATTGGGGGAGAATGGGGTATTTCGTACCAGTAAGTTAACAATGTTAACCAGGATAAAAACACGACCAAATATTTGCTTAAGATAAAAAAATCCCATTTATGTAGTGGATTGGGATGGACGCTGGACAGTGGACTGGACATTATCAACACTTTACCTACCATAAGGGGATCGAGTGGATGTGAATACGTAAAAATGTTATTTTTTTCGTATTAAAATTGGTATGCATTGTAATGATTCCTTATTATATTTTTACATATTCAATATCACTGGTTAATTCTATGTAAAATTTTGTATGGGTATTATAATAAGCTTGATGCACATTAGCATAATAAACTTGATATTAGTGTGCACTCAGACTTAGAATGAAAGCAGAGGGCACGTGCACGCGTCCTGATAGGGTTGGACTGATAATAAACATTAGGCAGGTACCTACCGCTGGTGTCATATAACATTGTTGGAATATCGAAATGAGAGCATTCTTTATCACAAACCGTATGTTGTAATTTTATTTTCAATTCATTGCTAGGTGAATCAGTGGCGTAGCGTGGGTTTCTGCCGCCCGCACAATAGACCCTCCCATACAAATTAGCACGCGGAAAATACAAAATTCACACTTTATTTTTGGAAAAATAAATGTATTTCCAAATAGCTAGATAAATGTGGAATCCAAAACTACCAAAGAAAACACTGGTGCATCCTTTAGGTTACTTTGACAACATCGCGAAATACAAGTTCACGCGCTAGATCAAATTTGAGAACAATTCAATTCGTTTATTGCTGTGCGTTAGAGAGCATTTTTCTCAGTAAATTTGTATTAAACAGTTTTACTTTTTTATGTCATTTCGAATTTCAATAAACATAATGTACATTTGAAAAAAAAATATCTTGGAAATATTTTCATATTATGTACTTAATTAATTATAAAAAAAACTCATATAATTTGTCAATTGAGAATATATAAATATTTTTTTAAAGGCTTGTAACTATTTTGCTACACCGAGCTACATTTTAGTTTTTTAATATTTTAAAGCCCCAATATCTCTACTAATAGTGGTAAAAAAATTGGCTGCCGATACGTGCCTAAACAAGGGTTTTTGTAATTTGTGCTGAGCGAAGTCGCGCTATAAATCGCCTAGAAATGGTTACGTTTCTTAGTCAATGCGGCGATCTTCAATCGTTGTTCTATCATTCTCAATTTTTAAGAGCATACATTCATAATAAATTAGGTTTATCTGATTGAGGACTGTATAACACATTAAATAAGAGAACAATATATTCATTTTGTACACATTTACGGAGGAAATTGTATAAATCAAATCGCACTTCGAAATTATTTGTAGAGTAATTTTGTACTTTGCATGCATTTGGGTATTCATTATATATTTTTGTTAATTAATAAATAAAAAGTATTGGGTATAGCTTATTAACTTTTTTATTAGTAAAATAAATAGTTTTAGGGAGTATTCTGGGTAGTTTTTTATTATAATAATAATAATTTTGGCACACTTAAGTATTATTTTATAAGGATAGACATACTCGTACGTGTTTACATCATATGGGCATTATATAATTGGTAGTATTATGTGGAAAATGAATCGGGTATAAAAAAAATGTGCAATGACAATGCTAAATGGTTATGTTTCAAGATTTGCTGCACAATGTTATTGCATTTTTTGTATGGTGGATATCCGTGATTATTGCGAGAGATTTTTGACTCTAGGCCTTACCTAAAAGTGATGTTATGTTCATAAACAAGTGTTAAACAAATAAAGGATGATAATATTGATTAATAAATCGAAAATTGGATCATTTTCCAGTTCCGGAACCAGGTTTTATGAAAGCTGCCATTCACCGTATTTTTTCCATTACATAAGCCTACGGTTATATGTGCATAGCATGTACCGGAAGCATGCATGTTGAGTGTAATTACGTAATATCTATAAAATAATGTCTATTTAATCATCGTACATCAAAAAATATATAAATTTATTGATAGTTCGACTGTTATGATTTTCTGATTTCTAAATCCTCGAAAGAATCTACTGTGGCCCGGGGCGGAAATTAAATCCACCGCCCCCTTATTTAGGCATAAAAATCCAAAATTCCCAAAAAAATACAGGAATTATAAAGAACTTCTAGGCTGGAGTGGGATAACTAACATTTTGGTATTGATATGGCTTAAAAAGAGATAAAATAGCGCCGCAGGAGAAGTTTTTTCAAGTGAGACAACTAAAATTTAGATATTGCTATGGTAAAGAAATATAAAAATTGCGCCGCAGGCGATATTTTTTCCAGTTTTTAATGAAGCAAATGTGATTTAATGGATTTTTGAAATTTTCCCCAAAAAATACCGCCCCCTAAAAAGTGCCGCCCGCCCGCCAAAATAAGTTCGTTGGGTATAATATTCCGTCATATTTTGGTCGTACCTACCCTACATACTTTCAATATGCCTCAAAGTCACTGGACTCCTCAGTCCACAGTAGGTACACACTCAGGGGCATTCCTACACATGCATGTTTCGTGATTTCTGTACAGCTGTCACCGGTTATCACACATTATGGGACATGCCGTTATACGGTATAGACGGATGTAACTTTATGAGGTGGTTGGTAGCATGGGTTGGTAGGAATGCATTTAAATTTCCTCCAGACTAAAATGTTAATATTATGCACAGTAAAATAATAATATCGTGGTTGAGGGAGAAGTAGGGGAGAGTGGTCAACCAAAAAGGTAATTTCACATAACGACTTGTAAACAATCTGAGAGTGACCCGATTAGGACGTGATACCTCTATAAAATATAACGATATGATAGCCACGGTCACTTTTATGAGAACCTTCCACACAGTGATTATTAAATCGAATTAACGACAATGCATAATATTATACTTGTACAGAATAATGCATACAGCTAATTAAATTTACTTGTTCGATAAGACACCTTGGGTTTTATCGTCCCATTTCACCCCATTTAACCTTGCATAAATAATATTTCATCAAAATTGGGTCATAAATCGAGTGACCAACGATATTATGGGTGAATTTCTGCTTCAAGTGTGTCCGAGTATGTTTGATCTGAGATTAGGTGAATTTCAGTCATTTGGAATAGAAAGCACACATTATCATTGGACAAGGAGTTTGGTGTCAGCTGCCTGCCAAATTCAGATCAATATTACTTATTTGTCGATAGGTATATCTATCTACCCACGTTAATTATTTTTATTTTTACACTCTTTGCAAATGTAATATTTTTTTTAAAATAAAACGAATCTGGGTTTATCGAAATAAACCCAAATACATCTTTGTACACTTCACAGAAAGCTTAAAAGCTTGTGTTGTGAAGTGGAGTAAGTCGGGGATTGAACCCGCGCCCACCGGATTAACAGTCGAGCGCGTTACCAACCAGGCTACTGAACACCTCATGAATATAACCATCGGCATCGTACATAACAATGAATTTCAGCTGAGCTAGGTACTGTTATATTTTTTAAACATCTTTTTTAGCATAGCGTAAATTTTTGTATAGATAATGCCGGATTATAATAGATTCACTGATGTTCAGTTCAGGGTAAGACGGACGACCGATCATTAGTGACACTACAAAATTATTATTTCGTTAAAAAATATATTTACGTTGTTTTCGTACAGAACGGTGGAAAGAAAAACTTTGGACTAAATGCAATTAATTTACTTAGATAGTTTCTATGTAGCTTAGTTACATAATTGTGTAATAACTTGTTTGTGTTAATTTACGAGAGAGTTTAGTGTAGATTATTATGCTTATTGTGTTGGAGGAAAAAGTTTTCAGTAGTGGAGTAAAGTAACTTATATTAGTTGATCTCTTAACTTTGTGGGGGTAATTCTGAATATGTATCCACATAGTTCAATATACGATTGTTTGGTAGACACATTGCAGAGGACAAAACAAAAATATTATTAGGTTGACTGATGAAGAGGCATGGTGGAAATTTATTGAAAAACCGCTTATGAAATCATGTTAGTAAAATCTAATACGGTTGAGATAGGGTTGCCTTTTGAATCTAGCAGAGCGTCGAGTTTCTAGCGTTCGCTTACACCACAGGCTGCTCTTTCTCTCACCAAAGCGCCACGTTAACAGTATGACGAGATCGGAGATATAGTCCGAGAGCCCGCTGCTTAATTTATGACGTATCTGTTTTTTGATCGAAATGTGGTATAAACGATAGCTTACCAATAGGGTATTACATCGCACTAGGGTTGCCTATCAAAATCTTGCCGCAACCACCCCTGCCCCCCCCGAAAAGGTCCCTCTTCGCGGTTTTTCGCATTTTATAGGAATATGGTAAGAGATAGGAGAAAGTAGTCAATGACAAAAATAATCCTTGCTAAATTCTCTACAAAAAACATTCAGTCAATTTTTTCATAGGACTAGTAGTTTACCCGTAATGGCCGGTCAAAAAACAGGATATTTTTTGAAAAAATAAAAAAAAAAGTTTGATTTTTTTCTTTCACATTCTTCCACCCATTATTACTAACATTTTATGGAAAAAAAAATTTGGCCTGCGGCGCTATATCTCTGGTTATTTTATGAAAAACTAAATTTTAAGAATTTTCGTCACTGAGTTTTATTGTAATATCTCCGAAATTATTAGATGTATGAACATAAGTTATAGCTCGTTTTGTAGCTAAGACTATGGTTATTAATTCGTTCTCTGACAATTTTCCTGTAGCTCTTATAAATTTTCAACCAATTTAGTTTAAATACATTTTTTTAGAATTTCAAATGAATTTCGGTTTTGGACCGGCCATTGCGGGTAAACTGCTAGTTCTACGAAAAAATTGACTTAATATTTTTTGTAGATAATTTAGCAAGGATTATTTTTGTCATTGACTACTTTCTCCTATCTCTTACCATATTCCTATAAAATGCGAAAAACCGCGAAGAGGGACCTTTTCGGGGGGGGCAGGGGGGGTTGCGGCAAGATTTTGATAGGCAACCCTAGTGCGATGTAATACCCTATTGGTAAGCTATCGTTTATACCACATTTCGATCAAAAAACAGATACGTCATAAATTAAGCAGCGGGCTCTTGGACTAATACTTCTTGCTTCAAAAAGGAAGCCGAAGCTCAACAGTTTTAGTGCATATTTATTGGCATGTTTTTTTACCGAAATTATTGTTTCTTCTACAATAAAACATATTCATTATTCATGTATGGGTTAAAAAGTCCGTTCTTATGGAAATCTAATTACCTATCAAAAATATTTATGACGAAGTGGGTATTCGTTTCTCTACTTTTTACGTAACTTCATCACGAGCCAATCATTTTGTCGAAGGTATTGTCGCTAATGACCATTTGTCTATCCACGCTGACCCTCACATGAGGGGGCCGGGACCATTGGGTGGGTGAAGTAGAGCCCCCCGAACCAAGAGAAAGGGGACGGAGTTCAAGAAAACTTTTGGAAAGAGATTTACACGCCATAAAGTTGGATCAATTTATTACACAATATAAAGAGTTATCATTTCGCTTTTCATTGTTTTCTTATTAGTATGTAATTAAGATGTTATTGAAGGGAATTGGGGGACGACGGGACATAGAAATATAAGTTATTGATCGAGAAAAAAAATCGATGTACTTTAGTCATATTATTCCGTATAAATTTCTTTACAATTACGTGTTGTGAAATGTATTATAACTTTACCTACAGCATCGTCAAGATTAGGATTCGAACCCTGATCGTCCACTATAGCAGAGGGACCACTGGACCAATTGACCCAACCCTTAATAATAATGAAGAGATGGTTTAACAATATAATACAATGGAATTTGAATCCGTGAATGAATTTATGCCTCTAAGTATTTTTCTATGCTATGTTCGCAATAGCACAAACACAGTTGAATAAAATGCTAGGAAATTGCTGTAATTATTCATCAGTGTCTCTGTATAGAGAATAATTAATAATTCGCCTTCATCCATGGGAACATGTAGGATGTAGAAGTGAATTTGGGGATTATTATGTCTACTATATGTACCCTGACGAATGGAGTTGTAATTTGCGGTTGGCGGAGCGAAGCCGCTATGATGCACTACTACCGCACCGCACCGCATTACCATCTGTACTACATATCTACCAATAAATAGTTTAAACTAGGGATGCTACAGAATTTCATGGACATGAATCATTTTCCGGATAATATATTATGTATATTTCGTAACAACATTCACTTCACTATTTTATACCTAGAGTTTTTTTTAATTGCAGTTAATGTAACCATCAGTTTACTTGCTCGAATATTCCAACGTTTTTTTCACCAGCATTTCAAAATCTATATTAAGTAATTTGTAAACAAACGCAATACTGTATTTTTTTTAGAAAAACGTAGGTCAAAAGGTACAACAAATTACAAATTCATAGAAAAGTAAAATTTTGGGAAAATGATGCGTGAATTGATGGGTTAGTGATGATACCTAATGAATAATAATGCTTTCTTGCTCATACAAGTCACTTGAAAACATAATTATTGATTAAAATAAAATCTTCTTGTACCTATAGGTTTAGGTAATCTCGCATCATAGAAGAGGGTTGGTACCTTATGTTTAATGTTAAGGACTCCATCTAATCTTTATTCATATAACAAACCTTCCTTTTAACAACTCACGATGACTCGTCAATTTTGGGAGTTTCAAATGATTTAATGATTTATATCCTTTTAAAATACCTTCTATATAGAAATATAATATATAGTATACACAAATAATTTCTTTCTGTAACCCAAATTGAGAGTGACATAAACAAAAAACTTGTAAATTGAGCGTATTTATATAAGTTATTCGTAGTCTTCCAGGATATAATAGGGAAAATAATAGGTACAAATAAAAGTCTGTAGAGGTACAATGGTAACACTAAATAGGAAAAACGTAATATGAAAGAACCAAGATTTTTTGTAGGCAGGAATGAGATAGGAAGGATCTGAAAGGGAAAAGGAAGTGATGGTGAAATTATGGAGTAGGTAGATATTAGATAATTGGTTGCCTATTTAATCCAAGCTGAAAATTCCAGTGCGGGTATACCTAACTCTATTATCTCCAGTTCTGTAAGTTGGTCATAAAATCATACGGTGATTGTGGATGGCCATACGAAGCTCGTCATAAATTATAATTGTACTTGTACTGCGAGTACGTACATACTTGTGTGATAAGATG
Source organism: Ceraclea dissimilis (assembly GCA_963576895.1). Taxonomy (NCBI): domain Eukaryota; kingdom Metazoa; phylum Arthropoda; class Insecta; order Trichoptera; family Leptoceridae; genus Ceraclea; species Ceraclea dissimilis. The sequence goes on along the minus strand of OY756358.1, from coordinate 12,340,666 downwards.
TTAATACTTCTCCTTCAAAGGAGTGAAATCTTTATCTTCTCTCCTCCCACTTGATTTCACACATCTTATGAATTACTTATGATGATTAACAACCATTGACAACTCGTAAACATGCGGGGAGATTTTATTCATACTACTTAAAGTACCTACTTAATATATATAAATAAATCTTTATTGGCCAGAGAAAATATTCATAGTTACAAAAACAAGACAATTATAGTGTGCGAAAAGGCGGACTTATTGCAAAACCAATATCTTACAGTCAACCCGATATGGGCAAGTTCTCTGAAAAATGACTGAAAATTGAACTAAAAAACCTGACATACACGGTAATACAATATGAAGAAAATCCTGTGGTACGAACTGAATACTCAGCAAGACTAGCTTGTCGCGATATTTTCCAGATATTTGACACCTTTGTATTAAAACAATTCAAAAAGTGTTGTTAATAGCGATACCAAGGAACTTATTTAAGGTTTAATATAATGATTCTGCTGTGAATAAACGATGAACGGTTTTTCCAGATGTTGAAGTAAAAAATATGTTTTCAGAAATAATAACCTACTTCCCTGATATTTCAGGATGAGTTCACACTGTGAATGATAAAACACTGAGAAAATGCAAAACACGAGAGGATGTTTGACATCAAATGACTTGATTAATGGATTCACGCAGAATAAGTGGCGAGAGGGAGAACAGAAGAGATTGTGAAAGTAGGCAGATTAAGTAGGAAGGAGTGGAGTGATACTACCTCCCCACCTACATGTCCTACCTACCTACGACTTTATAACACCAAAATTCTTAAGATATCAAAAAAACCGCGAATTATTTTTATTCATTATCAGTTCAAGCAGTTGAACAGCAAAGTCTTGTGAATTATTATACATCAACGTTTTCCTAAACTCCTAAGAGGAATACTGAATGGCAAAGTGATAGAATGTCTGCAAAATAATAAACTATTATATGAAGTTTTAGTTCAGGACATTTCCTCAAAAATCAACAAATTTTGTGTGACGTAGTAAGAGCAGTAAGAGGCAATGTTCTCATATATCGTAGATACATATACTAAATACTACCTATATCTAATCTATAGGATGGTATAGGGCTGTTGCGGAGTAGAATAAAGATATAGCTTCACATTACTAAATCGACCCGACCTCAGGAGCCTGTGGGTAACAAGTGGGAATTGCGATGTCGCATTGTAAGTTACAATAGAATACTTTATCACATCAGAACGTTAATAGAAATATTATTTTAAGCAATAATGAACACAATATATGTGGTGTTTTCTTTACCACCGCACTCAGAAAACAAAATGCTAGTACCGAAACAGCATAAACAAATAGTAGATAATAAAACTGGGAACAGCGTTATTTTCAGCTTTAGTTCCAAATTTTCCCATATGCAACCTAATTCTGTTACGTTTCTACACCAACGCTACGACTCTACACTAGAGTAGGGACCTCTGTAGTCTGTAGTAGGTGTAATGTGGGCTGTATCGGGTCTGTGTGTTTATTAGGTATAGAGTAGAGATACTCTGCCGAATGGGAGGGATGGAGAGAGGAGGTTGTTGGAAGTAGGCGGCCTTTCTGCTGACTCGGTATAATTCTCCGCCCAAACTTACCCCCCCCTCTAACACCCGTCTCTTACTTCACCCCTGAAACCTCGCACAGATAATAATATAACGTAATTTTGGTTCTACTACGCCTCTGCATTTCTACGCATTTTCATTTAAATATTCATTACGTACCGTAACTTATAAAGTACGCACGAATCTGAGAGTCGTGGTCAAAGAAATCATCAGCGTGAAGAACTGCGTAGGTACCTACCTTATTAATCTTTATGGAAGCAAGAATCTAGTAATGGGTTGTATTTTAGAATACTGTGAAAATTATTAAAGGAGAAATCTTCTAAATATTGTTTCCTTATAATATTAGAACATTACAATACAATACATCATACAATACAATACATATTACCTCCAAATCTACAATAAACTTCCACCAAGCTTTCGTTAACAAAATTGAACTTTCTTAGAAATGTGTTCTGATTTCTTTTATATTATTTTAGCATAAGGTCGCAGCCAAGTTTTTTTTCATCGGCCAAAATGCCGCCTGCAGAATGTGCCGCTCCGGGTAGTTGTCTAGCTCATGTGTATGGTCGCGTAAGGTAAAAATAGTAACTTCGTGATAAGTTCGCCCTAGTGAGTTACTTTTTACAATATTTTGTTGCATTTTTTTATCTGATGCTTCACACGAAGAATAACTAAACAAACAGGGTATTAGGATAAACTCTATGTAGGCACCTATGGTAAAACAGGAAACACACGAAGCTTCAATACTTTCTAAATGAGTTTTGTATCTAGAATACAATTAGTTGTCCTTCTCTCAAAGAGTAACAAAAAAAACCTTAGACGTGTTCTCAAAAAGATAAAAATAGATATAAACTTAAGGTTAGGTTAGTGCCCCACTTTTAGTATAAATTCCTGAATCTACTGTATTATGGAAGTGAACTGAGGGTATATTTTTATCGATTTCGCAGCTGAAGGGAAGAATGCTGATTCTGCAGAAATGCTTCAGAGCTTAAAGCTTCTCTGTTCATAGAAATATTAAACTAGACTGACAAAATCATACAATTACCTAGCAATTTTTCTATGTTTATGTCTACAACTTTAAAAAGAGATGTGTTTATTTTTCACTTGGGCATTGGCGGATTATGCGGTACGCAACTGCGTAGGCCCCCCTGTATTGGGGGCCTCCCAAATTAGGTCAGACTTCATACAATATGCAAAAATAGTTATAATGTAGGTACATAATAATTAATATATTTTCAATAATAGGTACCATGGAATCTCTAAAAAAATCGTCGTGGCGCTATTTCCTTATATTTTCTGTTACGTTTATGTGAGGGTTACGTTAGAGTGAGTGGGCCAAAAACTGTTGTTGCGTAGGGTCCGCGGATACCTTAATCCGCCACTGCACTTATACTTATTAAGTTGTTAAGTTACACTGTTACTTATTAAGCCATGTTCTCTCCCTCTTATGGCATAGGCACCCACCCAATATTTAATTATTGTAATTCGCATTGGTTTAAATGAGCAATTTCTTTCAGGTGCACCCATGGACGTCGCCAGAAAAAGTAGGTATGATTCCACCAATATATAGATAACTAAGCTACAATATAACGCATATACATAGTTTTGTAAAATAATTTTCATCCCATATAATAATACGGTGCCGTTAGATTGCTCTATGGAAAGTTGTGGGGTATTGTAGTCTAGATTTCATTCATTCTATACGTTATTTGGGGTGCTGAATCCGAATCCGAGGTTTGCCAACTAAATTTCGTAACGGAACATGGCCAAAAATGGGAAAAATGGCGAAAGTTTCCATTCTCTGGCGAATTCTGGATATGAACTTGAGAATTAATAACTTTTTGTACCTATGTTATCGTTTTAGCAGAATGAAAGCACATAAAATTTCCTACAAATGTGGCAAATAATTTTTTTCTCAAAAATAAATAGCAGCGGCTTCCAAAATCCGCCCAATTTTTTGTTATTTTAAAGTGAGAATAGAAAATGTATGGATAAAATTAATCTTGTTGGATTTATCACCAAATTTTAACAATTATTTTTTAAATTTATGAGACATATTTTACCTCGTTGAAATCAGTAAACATGAGAAAAGTTTTCAGGATTAATTTTATTTAAAAATAAAGTGAAATGTTTAAGCTAACAAGGTTTAAACATTTTCAACCTAAACGATTTACTGTATTTTTAAATAAAATTATTTATACATTTCTAGCTCAAATATTTCACGGTATTTTTAAATAAAAATTTCGGTAATAGCTTTCTTTGTGTTTTCTGATTCCAACGAGGTAAAATATGACTCATGAATTTGAAGAATAATTATTAAAATTTGCTTATGAAGGCAACAAAGTGAACTTTCCCAATACATTTTCGATTCTCGTAATATAAAACAGTATGAAAATTTTGCCATTTTTTGGACCTTGACAGCTCTATTGCTATTTATTTTAGAAAAAAATGTTATATGGCAATTTTGTAGTAAATTTTACGTACTTTCATTTTGCGTAGAAAGATAACTTACGAAAGTTTTCAGTTTTCGAGTTCTATTAAAGAAATCCCCAGATAATGAATTTTTTGTATTTTTATCCATGTTCCGTCACGAAATTTTGTTGGCAAACATCGGATTCGGATTCAGTATCCCAAAAAACGTATAGAAAGAAAGAAATCCCGACTATCCCACAACTTTCCATCGAGGAACTCATCATCATCATCAGTGGCTCTGATTCTGACTTGAAAAATAAATTGTGACTTAAGAGTTTGTGTTATCACTGCCATCTACAGAAATTTTCCAGAAGTAAAATTTCTTTCTAAGTTTGTCCTCAGGATGGTGACATATTTAGTTGAACCTCTTTGCAAGGTATTTTCCTCACCACATTTATTGCGCTCTGCTGTTATGCACAGACAAAGGGGAGCGTCAAACAATCCAGATTTCGAGCTGGCGTGGAGTGGCACTTTTTGTGCAAAATTTCTATATATAGGGACTTTCTTCTCTCAATCTGTCGAAAAAATTTCGCCTGCGGCACTATTTTCTCTTTTTTTATACCTCATCAATATATTCTACTTGCCCTACTCCAGTTTCAAAGTTCTTTAGAATTCCTGGAAATTTACGAGCCTTTTGGAGTCATGCTTAAATATGGGGCGGCGGATTTAGCTTCCGCCACGAGCACCAGAAACCAACGCTACACCATTGTCGAGAATGTTTCGAAACTAACCAATTTTTCGGGCACTATGGCTACTGTCGACTACTATTTTTTTATCTCCCCTATTAGAACCACAATGTGTTTTAATATTATTAAACACTTTTATCCAAGTCAGTGTATTAAATGGAATACATATCCAGTTCATAGGAAAATAATTCATTAATAATTAATTTAAGACTGCTAACATTTGGTAAGCGTTATAAAACTTAGTTTACTAAAATAAAAAATAATGATGAGAGTTTCAGTAGGTTATATTTTATTAATTACAAAATGTGAGGCAAGTGAAATTATTACATAACTAATAATACATATTTACAGATAAGTAATAAGAATTGGACCATCTAAGTAAGACAAGACAAACTGGTCTCTATAATTACAGATAGAAAAAAGTTGGGGATAAAGAGAAATAATTTGGAAGTTGTTAAAATTGTTAGGAGTAATGGATACAAACTGTACTTCACAAATTTTAAGGTATTGAAGATAGTGCGAAATGAAAGTGAGATGCAAAGCAATCACTATGATCCATCATATGTAAGTTACTATTAATCTGTAAGGCAAATTATCCCTCAGCTTGTGGCTTTGGTTGATATGATGATTGTGCTTCCGTTATATTAATACCACCAACCATACTATGTGGGTCAGTACACATATAGAGTGAGTTGAATTCATTGTTATTACCAACAATACTGTTCACTGTGAAGACAGGCGGTAGCCATTCATTCTCTATCACTGACAGTGGATTTTCTAACACAGATTCTTCACTGCAATATTGCTGAGCCAGGTGAAGGAAAAATATCTGAAATAAATAGACAACAGAAAATGAGATAGACATTAAAAAAATGTTGACATAGCAGGCAACACTAACAGAGGGACAAACATTGTGTTATGTATATTATACATCAGTTATTAGGAATTAAAATAAAATAGAAATGCTAGAACAGATAGGTACTCACCTTCTCAGCAGAACTGCTTTGCCAAATAAGTGTATGATTGTGTAAAGAGTTTTGATATCTCGACTCCAAATAAGATTCATAAGCGTGCTGTGCTCCATACACGGATGACAACAAATCTCTCGCTGAATATTTTGTATTAAACTAAAAGGAAAGAAAAATCTATGTCACTGTATGAAACCATTACCCATATAATGTTATGGGATCAAGTCCTGCTTGTGGAAAGGTTTCCTGAGTGTGAAGATGAAATATTGAGTTGGTGATGAGCTAAATGTTGAATGTTTTGGTGTAAAAAAACGGATGATTCATGTTAACTATAGATGCCAGTCCAGTAGTCTACTTCACACTAATTTAAATTAATTACAAATGTAACTTAATCAATTAATTCTTCATAAAACAGACTTCCCAATTCCATTCTCAACAACTAATAATATTAATAACACTGTAGGGATGTTCCTGTTACTGAGAATAATAGAAACTAAGATTTTATTATTGTTCACTTACGGCAACTTCTGCATCTTGATGATTATTACTGGCAGGAAATTGGAAGAACACATTCGTGTTGAAATTATGCATTACATTGGTTTTATCTTGTGGAGTTAAGAAATAGTAGATAATTTCTTTAGCCAGTTTGTATCCCAAATCAGACATTGTAATATACGCTGGGATCTTAGAAATCACTTTTCTAGTTGGAATAGAAGCTAATGGTAACACTGAAATATGAAACAATAATTAATACTAATTATCATAAATAAAATAAATCTTTCCTTTTACTTAGCTAATTAAAGCTAACTAGCTAGCTAAGAAAAAAATCCATGTTTCAATATTTGTGAATTTGTGAGTTCAAGATGAAGATAAATGATATCTAATGAAAATTTGTGAAAACTATTTATTTATTTGCTAAACATTTATTTTGTGATATAATGTTACCACCAGTTCTGGTAAATGGTAAATATAATAATCACACTGCTTTTGAAAGTTTTACAACCATGAAATTTAGAAATGAAACTTTGTAATTTTATAGAGAACTATGTAGTTCCAAAGTGGACAGAAATTTGCCTTTTATTTTAATGGTTTTAACTGCAGCTTTGCAAAATTATTTTTATTATATGTAATACATATTTTGTTCATTTGAAAAATAAATAAAATAATTTGTCACATACCAATGTAAGCTTTATCATCAAACCAGTAGTGTGTTGGTTTTGTGTCCATCGGTGATGAAATAACCGTCCAACTAAAAAGTACGCAGAATAATTCAATATACATAATAGATACTTACTGTTAAATTGCTTCATCACAAAACTCTGCAGTAAAATCTTGATAATTTTTCTCATAATAATTTCCTTGACAGATTTTATTTATGTATCTATTTAAAAAATTAGATTTACCGGAAAATTTATACATAAAAATGCAAAAATCGGTCATTATTAATACTTGCAATATTGTAAGACGATTCCTAAATACTGATATTTCAGGCACAATGCTTGTATTTTAGGCCCCGCGCATCTGAGCCTAATCCTGTGATATCCGTGATATCTGGATAGGTGAATTTTTCCCAGTATTAGGCTGATGAGTTTATATGTGAATCATGAATGATAATATGTAGACTCTTCTGGCTGATAATACTGAGAAGTGTGTTGGCAAAGTCATGCCTCCGCGTATAAAAACACTTTGTTTGACATGTAAACATTTCAAATATAAATGACAACTGCATTAGTTCACTAGACTCTTATCGCAGTGCACGATCATTGCCAGCTAACCCCTGACTGAGGTCTAATCAATATCGCAGTACAACTAAATGTGGGAGTATGGAGAGAACTGGGCACCACTTAGGCTAATTAGAATGAATGAAAATGAATACTTACAGATTATTTGGTAATAATGGACTCTCTCCTAATGTTGCATACATAAGTTTACGATAACGTTCTTCTAGTTTGATTGTGTTTTCAACAAAATCAACACATGAGATGTTTACCTGTAAAATAAAAAAAACATCAAAATAATGACTGTTTATTCCATTCATTCATCCGAATCCTGCGTAATATTATCATGGAGGCCCGGTTTAAGTGACATTTGGCGATGATGACGTTACCAAAGATTGAAAGAAATCTATGGAAAAAAATATTCCGTAACTCAAGTGTTTGTCACTGAGACAAGGTGACGTCACCATAAGAGTGGGGTTACAATGGTGATGTTATTTGAATGGGAGGGCTTAGATAATATATCGAAGGCTTCGATTCATCCGAACCCGTCATTATTATCTAAGCCGTGATATACAAATAACATCACCACCCCACTCTATCATGATGTCACTCTTGTCTCGGTGACAAACAGTTGGTCTACGGAATATTTTTTCCTACACATTTCATTCAATCTTTTGTGACATCATCATCGCCAAATGTCACGTGGACCTGGCCTTGATAATAATATTACGCGGGCCTCGATTCATCTATAATACTGTCTTATCATTTACTTACTATTAAGTACATATATTTTTGTCAATAAAGTTATAAATAATAATATAGAACAATATTGAAAACAAACAACTTACATTAGCAAATCTTTTCTCTAATTCTCCCTCAGAAACCCACGGTGTATTCTTTTTTACTGTCAGTAGATCGAGTTTTTGGGGAATAGCACCATTTTTGAAAGCTTTCCACGGTATATTTATATCGCTATTTAAGTATTTATTGATTGCACTAGATATTTCATAGAATGTACTACGAGCATAAGTATTTAAAGCATCCATCTGTCGTTTGTCGAAAGTCTTGATGTAAAGTGAAGAACTGACATCATTCATTAGCTTAGTAGATAAACTAATACAATACTCTCTACGATCACATATACCCGATTGAGTCAGAACATAATCTTTGTACAGTTTGTAGGCATACAGGGCTAATATTGAATTGTGTTGTTTGCGTCTGAAATAATAAAACAGTTTTAAAACAACAACAAAAGCAAAAGTTAGGTAGCTTCCAAATAAATAACTCCAACTCGATGCGGTAAATATCTCAGTAGCTGTTTCTTTACTAATTTCAACAGGACATTCATATTTATTTATTTAATAGAGTATAAAAGACCTGGACCAGCTTAACGCCTGGACTGGCCCTTAGCGCCAGTCCAGGTACAGGTATTTATATTTCATACCGCTAGAAGCAGGAGTTGTAAATATGAAATGTTTGTTGTTCCTCAATATTAGCATCAATTACCTTTGATCTACCCGCGTTCCACTCGTATCCATTGCCAGAAGCATTTCCTTCAAATAATTTAAATGATAAACTCGTACTTTTGTCTTACTGTCTATTTGTATTTTTTCATCATTAACAAAATTTTTAGAAATGTGTGTCCAGTTAATCTGCAAAACATACAACAAGTTAGATTAAATATGGTTTAAAAAAGGATTTTCAGTCAATAGCCTATGAAATGAAAAAAAATCTTTCCATGTGATTAAATCATAGACTTTTATATTAATTGATTAAATAGATTGCCTTATATTTACAAGTCATAACATTCTTGCTCAACAGAGGTTTGAAATGCAAGGCTAAGAAGTCAATATATATTAAGTAATCAGGCTCACACAGCACAGCTATTACACTGCAATTTAAATGCACCAGTTGCTTTCAGTTATTGTTCACGAGAATTGCATACAGTCTGTCTAGGAAGATATGGTCGCAGATTAATTGGGAACTACAATCATGCTTGCTAGCAATGATAACATTTCTTTCATAACAGACTTTAAGCAATAAGTATGAATGGGGCTTTACATATTTTTTCTTGTACCTACCTATTCTTCACACATAAAATTCAAAATTAGAACAATAATAAAGAAAAAAGCGAAATGTACTATTTGAATATGGACAATAATTGACAATCAATTTTCTTTATCTTTAATTTTGATCATATTTTGATGTCATTTCAAGTTTTGCAATAGTTTTGTGAAATAAATGTAATTTGTTGTGCTATGCTGATATATTCTGAACTAAAACCTGACTCAAGGTGCGACATGGTAACAAACTGTGAGTGTTTTTTATAAAAAAAGATCCGGGTATTACTAAGTATATCGTACTTTCATTCATTCAAACAGAATATAATTCGTTTTCATTTCCAGAAGGATATGACTGTTCATCAGCAGGGATAATTAATGTCACCCAAAAGCAGGTTTGTTGTTAAATGAATATGAAGATGGTAGATTATATCTTGGGAACACAGATTTTTCTTTAATATTGCAGTCTGGATATAACTAAACCATTCTTATAGTATCATGTATATATTCCCAACAAATGTATACCAAGCGATGGATCTTCTCAGTGTTGGCTTTCTCCACTGACCACTTTCTACTATTTCTTTCCTAAGATTTACATAAAGAAAATAAATAAGAAAACAAATTACATGATTAATTTGAAGATTAATGTATGATAATGATAGGAATTCATTTGTTTTATCTGCACGAATCCTTTTCCTTTCAGCAACATTCATGTCAACCTAAAAATAATATGAATATTAATACTTTTACGAGTTCTACATGAATGATGTAAATCTATAATACAGAAGACTGACACCTCCTGACTAACATAATATCATAAATCTATTAACCAATCTACAATTTCACCACTTTGTGCCTAAATTTACGATGACAGTGTGATTGTGAAAACAGATCAATAGAAAAAACCTTAAGGACAATCCAACCTAAAACTATTTCTTACCGGATGTTTCATCATGAGTTGCTCAAAGTCAAACAATAAATGTTGCAGTTGAGTAGATCTCACAGTAGAGTTTACAAACACATCAAGGGTTAATAGAGCTCTTCTGACATCGGCAATAAAAAGTCTCTCACTACACGCTTTGTATATTGAATAAAATGTGTTTGAAGTTTCATTTGATTGATCCATTGAGTGCATGGCTTCCTTTATGCAAGATTTTTCATATATCTTATAGTCTCCTATTGCATCATTCACAACATCTTCGTAGAAAACTGGTTCCAGTGACAAACTAAATGAAGATTCCATTTCTGATTCGGCTTCAACTTTAATGTCAAACAATGCAGCGAAATTTCGTTCTAATAATTTCAACAGAAGGTCTTCCAGGGGAGGTATTTTATCCAATTCAGTTTTTTCTTCATAAAATTTGTACCCAAAATCATTGAATACTTTTTTAACTGAAACGAAAACAGAAAACGCATCGCATTTAATTTATAACTACCTAAATAGTATTTCTCTATATATGTACTATAATAGATGAACAATTATTTTATTCAGTAATTACAAATGTAGCCAATTGTTATTTATTATTGGATTTCACAATTTGCACTCCTGTCTCAAGTTGTAAATAAATTTGTATTGAAGATGTATTTTAAACACACAAAAATTCCTATTAGATTGGAGAAATTCTGCACATGACATCACTCTAGAAAGTGGGAACTCTATGCACAGTTGTGTCGTTGGGAAATCAATAGGTTAGTATGATCTGATAGTAAAATACTCCTTTGCATAATATTTATAGGAGTCAAAGTTGTTTGATAATCGCCTAGCAATGTACTCATGACATTCTATTTAATGATCATCCTTCGGCGTGGCATGCATACAGTTGAATCTTTAACTATGCCGAAAATGTGTTTTTAATGGAGATCGGCAGAAAATATGAAAATACGCAATCTTTCAAAAGAAGTGAATATATTGCGCAGTTCGTAAATATACCTACATGTACAAACCACAAACGGAATGTCGACTACTAGTTTTCTCAATGTTTTCTACATCTCCTGAAAAGTTGATGTATCACTTTTCTGGTATTGCATGCCAAATTATGATATATGTTATTGCCATTCATTATTTTTAAGTACCTGGTATTACAATATCTGTATTAAATAAATTGAGGAATCATAAAGAGTACGACTACGGGATAATGATGGTATTTATTGCTGAATCCAGTTGTGTATTTATAAATCAATACATGGTTATGATTTCACTTGTTTATAAGAAGCTACACAAAATAAATATACAATTAAACCCACCTTTTTGTATTCCATCCGTAACTTGATAATTCATGCAAGATTCGTAATAATTCTTATACATTTTCAAATAATTTTTACTTGAATCATTAATCGCATCCAATTTTACTGTAACAGAAAATAATGGAAAAAATATTGAAGTGGATAAGAAAAATCTAATAAAATTGGTGGTCTGTTCTATGCAAAGTTAGTTTTGGCAATAATATTGGTATATATTAAGACTAATGCATCCATAGTATTGGATAAATGATTTTACCACCAACCTTGAATTCTCTGATGAATATCTTTCAAATGATCACTTTCTTGAACATAATCTTGAGTAATTCCTTCGCAAGCATAATTATAATAATTTATACAAGGATTTTCTGAGAAGCTATTAAGGGAGAGCATTTTTGATGAAATTCTTTTACACTCTTCTGAATCACAAAACTCTTTTTCCTCAAAAGTTTCCTTTTTGCATTCAACTAATAATTTATCAGCTTCCTCTCTACGATTATTAATTACATTGTAATTAGGAGGTGTTGTAGTAATTTCAATTAGCCTTGAATTATTGATTGTATAGTTATATTCAGATGGAGTTGTGGTTATAATTTGATTTTTTGTTTCATATTCAGTCTTTGTTATCATTTCATCAACAGCAGTATTATGTATTACACTGGATAATACAGTAGAATCAGATTGTTCTGTGCTAGTATATATTTTATTCCAGTTTTCACCAAATTCTGTGGCAGTACTATTCATATTTTGTTTATCATCATCATCAAAGAAAACAATGTTATCATTTTGGCTTTTGTCAATGGTGTGATTATCTTCATTTTGTGTAATATGTAGATTCTCTGTTATATTTGTCTCAATTCTTTCTGTACTTGAAACATCCGTGACGCTCTTGTCAATATAGACATTTGTGTAATCACCATTCTCTACCATTGGCAATTCACTATTCCATATTACAGTATCTGCTACGGTAGTTTCACCTGTTAGAGCATCACTGTAAGAATGAGTGGTTATTCCGTCGTTTTTATTTACTATTAATTCATACTGATGATTTGTTTGGGTTGTATTAGTAACAACATTTGTTAAATTTTCATCAGTAACATCAACAGAATTATCCGTCACTCCATTTTCAGGTAGGTAGTAGTGTGTTTTAGTAACATTCACAGAATCATCAGTTGTAATAATTTCATTAACATTATATGTATCAGTAACATCAACAGAACCATTAGTCACACCAATTTCATTTTGTTTAGCAGATATAATTTCAGTCACTATAACTGTATTTGGATATTCAGTAGAACTAACAGAATTCTTAGTGTGTTCATTATCAGCTGTAGTAAATAAATATAACTGGCCTTTCTCTGTTACGTCATCCAATGTACTCTTTCCATCAAATTCTGTCTCACTTGTATATTTTATTAATTCAATTAATTTTTGGTGTGTTTTATTAATGACTACTTTATCGTTATATATCCTTTCAACTTCATTCCTGTCGTGACTACGAGGATCATATTCTTCAGGCACATCATAAAGTTGAGTGGTGGACTTTGTATTATTTAATACATTTATTTCTTGAATCTGTTTTGAACTGCTTCTAATATCCTAAAATAAACAGGGCGTAAAATTCACAGTAGAATGGAAAGGACAGATTATTAAATAATCAATGAGGTAATATAATATATGGTGGTTATCCAAATTTAACTGATAAAATTCTTCATTAAAATATAAGTAGTTACTGAAACATTTAAGAGGTATAAACTAATTCTTACGACATCAATATCTGCTAAACTTCCCTCCGCATACCGCTAAGTATTCAAATCTTTACCGTACCCCACCGGCCCTACATAAATAGAAACCAAACTCATCTTTATTTTTACTATGAATGTGACATAATTTATAATAATTTGTGATGACGTTATACTATAAAACGGGAATTTTGGAGAGTCGTAGATTCGACGTCCAAAACCCTCCATAGGTGAGGCAGGAATGATTTGAAAACGATGCATGTATGAGAAAAAAAGCACGCGTGTTGATGGAATATTCTGAAAGTGTTTTTTTTCAAATTTTTTTAATAAATAATTTGCTATAATCAAAAATGCGCCAAAGGGATCCACTAGGTATTAATAAAATCTATAACTACATGCATTTTTTTTTATCTATGTTTTGTAGTTTTTGCTAAAAATGAGTTGAAAAAATCGTCACAGGTTAACTTTAGATTTTTTTTCTGGAGAATCCATATATTTTTTAAAAAATCCGTTAATAGGATCCACTAGAAAAAGGTACCAACTAACTATTCTGTTAACAGCTTACTAGCCAATTATGTACCGGCGACCAGATATTTATCTTGAAAAACCCCCTATTTGGAGAGGAAGACTCTAAACAAACCAGTAGCACAAGTAGTTTGAGTTAGACACAATATGGCCTCCTAAAGTCTATACATGCAAACATGATTTAATTAATTCTCTCACGTCAGGAAATATTGGAACAATAAAAATCTATGTAAACTTACAATGTCAAATGTTTCAGAATCATCTTTCAATGGCAACGCAATCAGAAGGAGGATTAATGCAAAAACTCCAAGAATTATCACAGAACATAGAAAAGTTTTCCAAAATGTAGAATCACTTGCATCATTACTCGCATTTGTTTTTACTGGACTGTAAACGTTATATGAACCCCTATGCATTTTGGTATTCAAATATAAACTGACTTCAGTATTTGCATAGATTTATTATCTGACCAAAGTTAATCGTTACATTAGAACAGAGTCAAATTAGGAATTGTTAAAATTCTAAGTTCATATGTTGGTACAAAACATTCAGATATCAAATAGGAATACATAAAAGATCCACTTCAGAAATTCTCAAAACCTTCAAATCAAACATTTGAATTCTTAAAATATCCATAAAAACATTACAATATTTATGAGAGGTAGAAATGAAAGACGAGTCAGAATATAGTTTCAAATCCACATACTAATGTTTTTACTTTCCATCGCTATTAATCATCAGTAAACAAGATTTACTTTCAAGATTTGTTAAATACAAAAAATAACATGTAGATTTTAAAGTATATAATAGTCTTTCATTTTCCTTTCTAAAAATGGACATCTACCAAAAATCGACAATGGATAATTTGAATATTAATAAGTATGAAGTTTTATTCACAAGCTGGTCTCTGATTATTTTACAGGAAACTAAACCACAGAGATAAATACAATACCTATTTATAATACTGATTTCTTTTCACACCACATTCACCAGAGTATTTAAGGAAAACTATGATAACAATGATTATGCTACCAATAAATTATCCATCCATCAAATACATTTTAGGTAGTCGTTTGAGAAAATATACCTACTTAAGTATATTTTCAATTTTCAATTTCAATTTATTAATCTTTAATATAATTTCAAGTACGTGTAACATTAAAACATTATTTGCATATATTAAACAACAAGAATGACAACATCCCCAGTCAGCAAATATTTTGCTGGTATAAGGGGACGCAAAATATTCCGGAGCAATTGTTTTTTACAAGTTAAGTAAATAATTATAACACACAAAATCACACACCACTCTTAACAACGCGTGCTTCAAAAACACTCCTTTTAACTTTTTTCTTAAATAGTTCGATATTAGGCACTACTTTTATTTCTCGTGGAAGCGAATTAAATATTGATATTGAGGTATATAAGAAACTATACCTTTCTCTGTTTGTCCTTGGAGTTTTGCACCTTATGTTATTTGCTGTTCTCGTATTTCTCGAGTGTATGTCACTGTTTAACTGGATACTTATGTTAGTCTTCATTAGTTTATTCTTTATTTTGTATAACATTTTAGCTTTTTCCACATAAATTATTTCTTCCAGATTAAGCATATTGGTGATTTTATAGACCTCTATAGTTCTGGTGTACTTATTTAAATTAAAAGTTATCTTCAATGCTTTATTCATTATTCTTTGAATCATCCCTCTTAAGTGCTGGCTGCAATGCGACCACACGATTAACCCATATGTAATGTGGGGTAGAATGAAAGAGTTATAAATCATTGCTTTAGTTTTATTGTCGAACACTTCACTTCTTCTCATCACGCCCACCATTGGCCCAAGCTTCTTTAATATCAACTGTATATGGTTTGTCCAGGACAATTTTTCGTCTAATTCAAGTCCCAAATATTTTACAGTCTTTGTTTTTTCAATCTGTTCATCCTTTATTTTGACTATCAGATCAATGGGAGTTTTATTTTTCTGTCGAAGAATCATATATTTTGTTTTATTAATGTTAATCGTTAGATAGTTTTTATTGAGCCAGGAAACAAACTTTGTAAGGTCGCTATTGATAATACCTTGTAACACACCTTTACTATATCCACTGTATATAAGAAGCGTGTCATCTGCATAAATAAAATACTTCGCTGACAAATTATAATATCTCAAATTATCTATATACAGCAAATACATCAGAGGACCCAAAATTGAACCTTGCGGCACTCCTATGTTTATTGCTATTTTTTCACTCAGGTTATTAAAATTTTTTGTCATGGCTTCTCTTCCCCTGATATAACTTTCAATCAACTTCAATGCATTGCCTCTGAAGCCCATTTTATACAAAGAACACAAAAGTCTATCGTGATTCACAGTGTCAAAAGCCTTTGACAAGTCGATGAATATGGGAATAACATATTTGCCTTTATCCATCTCTTCATTTACAAAATTCATGGCATCCATCAATGCTGACGAAGTGTTGCTCCCTTTCTGGAAGCCGTATTGGTGGGGATCAAAGCCATCATTTTTCTGTATAAAGTCCATAAATCTTGAATGTAATACCTTCTCAAAAACTTTACCCAAAGTCGGAAGCAAACTTATAGGTCTGTAATTACCAGATTCACTTTTATTTCCTGCTTTATGTATTGGTATTATTTTAGCAATTTTTAAACATTTAGGAAATTCACATTTTTCTATACAGCCATTTATTAATATAGACAATGGTTCTGAAATTATACCCTGGAGGGTTTTTACGTCTTTTGCCGAGATTTCATCGTAACCACAGGCTGAACTATTTTTAAGCTTCTTGATGATGTTCAATATCTCTGTCCCGTCAGTTGGAGCAATAAATATGCTATCACGCATCGTAGGCACTTGATTGGTCCCTGATGTATTTCCTGTGTCATTTTGTTTAAATTTTTCACTCAGCTTCATCCCGATTGAACAAAAGTATTCATTCATACTATCAGCTATTTTCTGGTTATCTCTCATAGTACCCTAAGGGGTAACCAATTCATCAATTCCAATCATTCCGTCTCGTTTGCGATTACCGATCGTTTCATTAATTATTTTCCAAAATTTTTTGCTGTCACCATTGGCCTGTTCTACTTTTAAACCTATGAAATTTCTTTTAGCCTTTCTTATTTCGTTAGATACCATATTCTTACATTGCTTGTATGCCTTTTTTATATCCTCGGAAGTATTTCTCGTTTTTTGCATTGCATACAGTTTATTTCTTTTTTTGATCAATTCCATAATATCTGGAGTTAGCCAGTCATTATTAATTCTCATACGAACTTTTTTTATTGTGGTTGCCGATGCCTTTGATTCGGAAATTATCTTCACTAGGTCTTCAAAACTGTAGTTGTTCATTTGTGTTTCGTTTAATCGACTCTGCACAAGCTCCACGAAGGATACAGGATTCACCACAGTTTTCTCAATTAATTGAAATTTACATTTTCTTTTTGACATATTGTTTATACAGGTATTTATTATTTTGTGATCAAGACCCGTCCAATCATGTAATTCTAGAGAAAATGATTTTCCCGTACTATCTAACACATGATCAATTATAGTTCTTGATTCGTCAGTAACTCTTGTTGCACATTCGTAATCAATCTTATTAATTATCTTAAAGTCATTTGATTCCACTGCAAATTTATAAGTGCACACTTGTACAGATTCGTTATTCAACAAATCAATATTCGTATCACTGAAAACTATCATCTTTTTGTATTTCTGCAGAATTTCATCAATATCTTCCAAAAATTCATTAACTGGATCCTTTGTAGACGATCTATACAATGTACAAATTTTTAGTCGTTCGCCACCTACAATTATCTCAATTACAATGAAATTATACTTAATGGATTCATATAGCACTTTGAACTTTAATGTGTCTTTGATGTAAATTGCAGTTCCTCCACCTCGGTGATCGGAATTCCTACAATTAAATACACTTTTGTACCCTTTGAGATTATAATAACTACATTCATCAGAGAACAGCCACGTTTCATTGAGGACTAGAACATCAGGAGCTGAGAATTCTTTCAACATTATTTCTACTTCGTGCATTTTATTTCGAGTGCTTCGCATATTAGCATACAGGATATTAAATTTTTCATTATATTTTGGAACATCTGGTGCTACTTAACAGTTCAGTCCATAGTCTGTGAGCTCTCTAATTCGAGCATCCATGATCGAGTATATGACTGACAATTAATGAGTATCAAATAAAGATAAATATATAGAGAAATGTAATGCTCCCACCGCACGCCCGTCACAAGTCCGAGCAAATGGTGTTCATGAGTTAAAAGGTGTCAACCGTTGGCTACGTACACGTCAAGATAAACATTCCATCCACACTCTTTTTTACTCACGAACACCACTCGCTCGCGATCCACGACGAGCATGTAGCGGGGGCATAAGATCAATAAACAAAAATCAAGTACCTAGATAATATATATTCATATAGTTACCTTATAATAATATGCAGGAAAGATGGATTTGCACTGGATGGTCGTCGAAGTGAATGTGAAGAGTGTGGAATTTGAGTCGACATTAAATAGCTCAACTAGTAAGATAACCTAAGAATATATGCAATAGTAGGTGATTCTGTTTCTACATCATGTGCCTCCCTGCACAGGAACAATAATAATTTCTAATGGAGAAACATGCGTTTCCACACTCACTTTGTTGGAGTGTATTTTGACAATATGTTGATTAAGTTTATCTGTTCTCGTAAACTCCACCATGCATCCCAATTCACTTCTATACGGACAATGTTTCCACTGATCAGGATGATGAACTTTAGAATGCCTCAGAAGCAAATCTTTCCTCTTGAAGTCTTTATCACACATATTGCAGGAAAATTGCTTGGTTTTACTATGCGTAGCTAAATGTGATGACAAATAGTGTTTCATTTTAAATGATGCCGAACATACATCACATTTATATGAAACAGACTCATTATGCAGATGAAGATGCTTACGTAATGATCTCTCACTGACAAAACACTTATTGCAATGTCTACATTTGTTAACGTGATCCACTGTATCCAAGTGATGCTTTAGGCTATAATTTCTTTTGAATGTTGCTTTACAATGAACACACTGGTAAACTTTCTTCCTGATGCCTTCATCAACAGAATGTGTCAGCTGATGGGCAGCAGATTCCACTAAGGATGTTAAAACACTTGTACAAACATGACAGTGATATACAACACTATCGTGTGTAACATTTATATGAGAATGTAAGGATTCTAAATCAACAAACATGGCTGCACAGTTTTCTTGAATACATTTAAAAACCTTTTGATGTTTGTGTTCTTTTAGGTGTGTTCTCAGATTAATGTAAGTTTGAAAAATTTGTTGACAGTACGGACACACATGACTACGTTCGTTTGTGGTCGAGTCCTTAGGCAATGTTTTCCCAAGGTTGTCAGGCCATACTTTGTGGGTCGACATGTGTTTCTTTAAAAAAGATTTGTCAGCGAATATTCTTCCACAAACAATGCACTGGAAATATTTTTCTCGAGACTCAACACTAGGCTGGGAAGTTACTTGTGAATCTGTTTCGAGATTAGAATCTATTGATGTGTATGTTGTCGGATCTTCTTGAATGACAGATTCTAATGAAAGATGACTTTGTGTGTGTGATGTCAACTCAATATCAGATTCAAAGCACTCACCACAAGACGAACAAGATAATGGATTAACAGTCTCCTTATCTGCGATGAAAACTAACGGGGAATTTGGTTTACATTCCAAATTCTCAGTTGTCTCAACAACAAAGTCAGATTGAACGAAAGGTTCCCGACTGCCAAAGTTTATGATTGTATTTGAAGTGTCTAATAAGTTAGCTTCACATTCACCAATTTCTACGTTATCTTCCTTTAATATCCATATTTCATTGGAAGGCTGTGACAATGCAATGATATTATTAGGAAACACATTCACCATGTGACACACTCTTTGTTCACTTGAGTGCTCTTTTTTGTGTGATAGAAACTCTAAAATGGAATAGAAATTTTGTTTGCATCTTCCACACTGAAAAACATCACCTTGATCTTGATAATAAGGAGGCATTGGTAACAATATCTCTTCACACAAGGGTAATACTTCTCGATCTAAAAATCGAATCAACTTAATGATACACTGTATGACATGGATGCAGAAAGGTAAAGATAATACAATATTACCGTTGTTATGATCCATTTGTGATAACTCTTTGAAAGAAGTCAATAAATAGCATTGAATTTATGGTACCACCAGGAATAACTACTCAATCATCAATGTTATTATTTTGTTAAACCCTCAAACCCACCTCAAACGTCAACAGATGATCTCAAATCTGTCATCGTGCTGTCATCGAAGAAGCTGACCATAGACAAACGCAGCATAGAGAGAACACAAGAATACGAGGGTGGATTGATAAATCCTGTAAAAATGAAACAAAAAGTTGCTTTTTTCGAATTGATGTCATTTATTTTTCAACGAAATCCCTTATTAGAATTATACTCTTGGTTAGATGATTCTGGAATTTTTTGATCCCCTCTTTGTACCTAGTAATCTTTTCATTTTTTCAAATCAGTTCCAAATCTTCTTCCCACAAGCTAGTGTTGCCATCTCTAAAAAGTATAAAGCCGGACTTAGCCGCTAAAAAAGCCGGACTTTTGGGTCCCAGGGCCGGACGCTAAATAAAAAAACTTTATTGACTAAAAAATCGAAAATAAAACATTTTCTAACAAATTTTTAGTCCGTATCATTTACATATTCTCCTTTGGCAGAAACCTGCTTTAAAAAGCCAATTTCTTTAGTAATTTTATCATAAAAGTGTTTACAAATTCAGCAGTAGTTAACATTATTGCAATAGTTTCTGAGCAAGCAAAATAAAAAGCCTAACAAAAGCCGAACGGGCCGGACGTAGTCAAATTTGGCCGGACAAGAGGTCAAAAAGCCTAACACTGTCCGGCTAAAGCCGGACGGATGGCAACACTACCCCCAAGCCATGTTTTCATGTTTGGAAAAAGGAAGAAATCACTGAGAGCCAGGTCAAGAGAATATGGTGGATGGGGATTGGGGAAGCATTTCGTAACGTAACTCCACCAGCTTGGCCGTGACTCTACCTATGGGTTCCTTAACTCCGCCGGTGTCACGTTTTTGGTCAATCAACAAACGCGGCACCCACCTTGTTGAAAGCATTTTCATAATGCAAATGTTCATGTAATATTAATTTAAAAAAATTATATACTTAATTACGGCTTTCAGGCCATTTGAAAAAAAATATGTTGATTTTTATATACAGTGTTGGATATCTCTTTAAACTTCACTAGTAGATCTCCCAATACGATATCGAATAATTTCTGGAGTGGTTACGTTACCTCAACTGGACGTCCTGAGAAAAGAGAGGCGTCTTCAGTGCTTGTATTACCACGAAAAAAAACCAGCAATCTACATACCAAGTTTCATCAAAATTAGTTTAGTAGTTTTTTTGCTCATGACGAAGTAACCTATACACACACACATTCACACTTTCGCAGTTATAATATTTTAGGGATAATTAATAAAATAATTGATTACCCAATTGATTGATAACTAAAAAATTATAGTTATGAATTATTTATTTAAATATTGGTATCTACTAATCACATTGAATGACAAATGTTAAAAAAAAATCTACGTCTACATTTTTGTCTTGCGAAGTTGTCAATAACATCGTCATAGTTTAAAGATTGTAATAAGTTTGATTCAATGTTAAGTATTGCTAACGAATTTAATCTCTCATCTGCCATGGTTGAGCGAAGATAATTTTTCACTCTCTTTAGACAGGAAAAACTCCGCTGACTGCCGTCGATACGCACATTCTTAAGGCTATGTCAATGTTTGGGTAAATTGTTTCAAGTTCTTTATTTCTTAGAACCTGTAAATTTGCTTTGGTTGTTCGGGGCAGGGCACCTATGAAATGCAACATGCAACTCACCTACGTTAGGTGCCCAAATATCTCCGCCCAGAATCTCCCCAACTAGGTGAGTTGCATTTCACATGGATTTATTCCTGCAAGTACGCTCCATAACTAAATAAATAGAATATTATCTCTGTTTTTGTATGGAAATTTCTTAGGGCTCTCCTTCCCAGGTGGTAGTTGGTGGGATTGGGCATTAATATAATAATGTCGTTGAATCGAACATTCAGAATTCTAAACCATATAGAGCGCGAAAATGTTTACAAATTATTCAGATCAATCTGAATCTTTGCAGATCCATCTGTTTTTTTTATGCGTTCCGTGCTCAAAGGTTCAGATTTCTGAATGCTAGAATACAACTTTCGGTCTAGTGTGTGGTGGGCTTAAGATATCTCTGATAATAATAATTGTAGGTACACTTGAAAAATAAATAGGTACACACTAAACAAAATATTTTCAATTTGTTTTTATTAACAAACCCAGTCACATAGTATTTTATATTATTTGGTATATAATAAACGAAAATAACATTTTAATACATTAATTAGCATAATCAAGTATAAAACATCCATGAGATAATAATCCCAATTATTTTATTACGTATCATGTGATTTTAGAGAAACACAACAATTTTTTATTATTTGTGTAAATTCACCTTTACAATAAGTAGAGTAAGTAGGTAACATTTAGATAACCAATAATATCAACATTTATTAATTTAGATAGGTACAATACCTAATACATAATTACAGCAATTATAAATTATCCTATTTAGTGCATATTTACATATTCATTATTTATTTTATTTTATTTCACATAATTTTTTTATTAATTTGTATTTTCTATCTAACTAATTATTATGATATAAAATTATTTGACATTTTAAACCATTAATATAAAACAATCCATTTTGAAATAAAAGTCCAAAAGACAGAATTTAAGAATTCCGTACCTCAACAGATACACGGCAAAGTATGAACTTTCCATCAGGCTTGATGACTGATCGTCGGCTGGCGGCTGGCTTAATGTGATTAACTCCGTATCTGTTGATTTTTGAAGGTAAGTCGTCAATTATGTAAATCTGTATGCCTCTCAATAAAAATGTTAACAATTTTCAAAAAAATATGGAAAATGTTAACGTCGTTGACAAGTTAGTGTTTAACACTTTTCCTTCCCAGGCATTATCAACTAATGTACTTTGTAGCTGAGTATAGAAAGTTAAGCACAGATTAGTAAAAAGCATAAACAAAAAAAAAAGTAAGTAAGCCAAGTTAGTTAAGTACCAATCTACTTATTTGTATTGCATTACACAATGACTTCATACGAATTAGGTAATGTAAAAGTTGCATAGTCACGTACTTTATAATTTATATTATTTACTTTATAAGTAACAATATATAATCTTAAGATCAGTTTCACTGTTATAACATAATTAATATTAATATCTAATAAACTAATATCACCCTGCTATTGGTTTAGTTTCAATTATTTACATTAGTAATTGATTTTAAATAAATAAAAGACATTCATAAAAAAAAAGAAACACGTAATATTTTTATATCTTTTTACGTATTAATAGTTTATTTACAATATTTCTATAATTTCTATGTACACTTTCACATATTTTGTATGTACATTAATCATGCATACCTTCACTCATAGAGTCTATAAAAATATACAACACTTAAAATATAGAACAATAAATATTCCTGTTATGTTCCTGTTTCTATTGGTATTAAACAAAATAACAATAAATATAAAGGGTTATAATAATCTGATTGGTTGTGATCTAAGGTACCTACGTACATTTATGTTTATCCAGTGGCGTAGTGTGGGTTTCTGCCGCCCGTGGCGGACGCCCCCCCCCACGTTACGCTGATGTGTTTATCCAATCCATATGGTCCATTATCTGTATGACATGCAGAAGGCAGTTCTGCTGCCTGGTGCTTCATGTG
This sequence comes from Ceraclea dissimilis, assembly GCA_963576895.1. Classification (NCBI taxonomy): domain Eukaryota; kingdom Metazoa; phylum Arthropoda; class Insecta; order Trichoptera; family Leptoceridae; genus Ceraclea; species Ceraclea dissimilis. The sequence continues at coordinate 12,316,750 of OY756358.1, read as the reverse complement.
AGAGAATATTATAATTCCAATATCGTGAAAAATTTCACGGCATTCCATAGATTATAAAATACAAACTTACTTAAAAAAATCAACATCAACATTTTTATTCCCAATTGTGGCGTCCATCCAATAGTACGGCGTAGGCCCAGAACCAAAGTTGTGAATATTTATGTAAGTAGGTAGGTACCTCTCTAATATACTTAATGCCTTGTTGGTCAACAAAGCCAAATAACAGTCAAGCCTATTGCTGCTTAGAGGCAGGTGTCTATATACTCGTAAATAAAGTCTATTTTATGTGTATAGTTGTATACCATAACTAAACAATAAATTTATTAAATATTTTATTTAACAATATGCATACCTTTTTAAAATTATTCTAACAATAAATATTTGATATAAATCACAGTTATTTCATAATACTCCTTAAAAATTAAATTAAAAATACGAGCTTTGAGGAGGATATAGGTATTTTGTAAACTATGAAACTTTTTGACCTGTTTTAACTTTATGGGTGGGGCACAACACAGACAAAAAGTGCAAACTCGTAGAATTAATGAACAAACCAAGCAAGGGAGAGTTTCTCAAGACTTTTGCAGCAAGACCACAAAAACTTGGTCTTCATTCACGGGGTATCCTAAAGAGATTAGTCAATTTAGGAATAAAATGACAACAAAATTAGTAATCACATTTTTTACTAATTTATAAACAATAGATGAACAATAGATAAATAAATTGTTTCGTGAAGCGAGGATTTTCATTATAGATAATCTTACAATTGAAAAATTACATTTAAGCAGTTTGAAAAATACGTAATGGATAGAAAACCTGCGGAACAAAACCAAAACATCACAAATATAAAATAAGATAAATAAGAATGTAGGAACCTACAGGTTCATATAATAGGTAACTATAGTTTATTATTTTGAGATCAACTAAATTTTAAAAACATTTAATTTGTAATACTATTCAGGTATTTGTTTTTATTCATTTAACTATTTGCACTACTTAATGTTGGCGATCTTCTTTAATATCTATTATTATATTAACTTTTATGTAGGTCCACGTTATTGTATTGTTCCGTTTCATTTTTATTTAATCACTATGAATCGTTACATTCCAAATCTGTTTGTCGATAAATATCTGCCAGCTTGCAAAAGTTCTTCCCCCAGCCATCCAAGTATCTGTAGTCTTGTCTGTCATCATCCGTTCCTAAAAATAATAAACATTATAATAATTATGTATAATCTGCAATACTCTAAACTAAAGCATCCAACTCGATCGTAAAAATCTTTGTTTTACAGAGAATATGTGAGGTGAGTTGAACTGTCAAATTTCTCGATATACGATCCTAAACGATCTAGGAAATTTTACAAAATGCCAATTACCTCGGCCCCCTATACAAATACAATGCACGTGTGTTTTCGCGTGACGTGAGGAATTTCAACAATCGGTCGATTGTGGAATTTATACACATCGTATAGGGAGCGACAAAAGTTACAAAATACCGATCTAGATAATTCAGTTCGTACCCACGTATATTTATATCACGGACCCTCCAGTTTTCTGTACGTCCGAAATTGGCTATCATACGTAGGAGAGCCACGAGATTTAGTACCTATGTAATCTTAGAAACGATACTCAGGACGAACATAGATAAAAATCACAAATCGATAAGACATTTCATTTTGCAAAACAACTTAAAATTATTCTAGACATACGTTGCCATAGTGTCAATCATAACACCTACTAAACGTTATTATTATAAAATACTAGCTGAGTTACCCGTGCTTCGCAACGGCAAATTTAACAAACCAACCCGGCATACTTTATAGGCTTGAGCTGGACAAAATGTGACTTAAAATCTGAATTCTTTTTCCAACGCCCTTTCATACGATACCACACTCGATCCCAAACAACCCTTGGATCCCCTCATCATCATGACATCTCCTAGGAAAAGCTTTGTCTCAAAAAACCGGCGACGTTAGGACACAGCCTATATTATCGAAAATGTTATTCTAAATTTTCGCAGCAATCCATCGTAAAATGCGGGAGTTATGCGAACTAAATGCGAACACTTACAAAATAACCAACTTATTTTTATATACATATAGATAATTTGAGGTTGATAACTGATAAGTTACCTGATGCTATCGAGCTCAAGGAGCCTGCTATGCTGCCCCCTCCTTCGAAGGCATAATTTCTAAGGTCATCAAAAGGTGGAGCATTTGGATCTATATCGGTTGTCCTCTTTTGATCTTCCAAAAACTGTTTCACACTTGTGCCATTTGCAGATGTCAAGGTTTTAACTGGAATAAAATAATATTTTTTTGTAATCACTTGGTACCTACAGCATACAGTATGTTCAGTGATCTTAACTTTATAATTAATATTTTATTTCTCTTTTATGTTTTCGTACTCGGAGTTTTCTTGAATTCTAATTAACTACTAATTAATTAACTAACAAAGTAGTTTGCATAGCAAAATGTAATTTATAAATGATATGTAAATATAATATTACGAAGAAGCATTAGATACTTGAGTTTTGATTTAAAATTAATTAGACAACCATTAAGACGTCTTTGAAATTTATGAAATCGTATAGTACGAATGTTTCTATGAAAAAGTGTCAAGAACTTTAATTATATGAATTTTTTTTATTGTAAAAACCAAAAGTAATTTCAAATAGATTTGGCGCATAGACGTACCAACATACTAAGTATATTTCAGAAGAATATAAAATTGTATATTTGTTATAAATTACAGTAGTAAATTATGAAAGTTTTGTGTACATGATAATAGTTTAGCTGTTTGACTGGGGGCGTTCTGCCAAAGGTATTTGTATAGTTTTAATATCAAAAGCAATCATATCATCCTCACCACCCCCTTCATCCTCATAGTTGATGACATTTTCTCTAACATCCTCATCAGGACATGGCTCCTTGATATGTGTTTGTCTTCTCTTCTTGTTGTGGACAATCAAAATTATAATAAATACTGAAAAGTAAAGAGAATACGATATTAGTATTAAAATATGTATGTAAGTCCCAAAATTACAATAGTAGCAGTAAACTGAACATTTTTCATACAAAGTTATAATAATAAAGTTGGCATTAATTAAACTTACAAAAAATAATAGTGAGGCATAAAACTATAGCAGCCAGGGCCCCCATCCCCAGCTTTAAGATTTGTTCCTCCTGCATGAGTTCGCAGTTTTCGCCCCAAAATCCATCTGGGCAGATGCATCTGTATCTTAACTTAGGTTCTTGATTAATGCACTTTCCGCCATTTAGACACGGTTGTTCTAAACATTCGTTCTTATCTGTACATCCTTTGCCATCTGGTGCCATAACCCGTCCAGCTCCACAACTAAAAATGTAATTGAAATTGATCAACTGACTAATGAGGTACAAATAGTATTTTCACGACGTAATGTAGGTTTTCATTATCTAGAGTGAAAAAATTAATGTAAACACTCACGTGCATTCATATTCATTCCATAAGTCAACACATTCAAACGGTTCTGGGCAACTGATGGTGATGCATGGACTGCTTGATGCACAACCTCTCTCTAGATTCCTCGCCATTGTTGCCTGACCCCACTGTGATCCATTTATAGCGGGAGGTAGCGGTAAATGTTTGCCTTCAAATCTGATGTCGTCGATACAACCTTTTTGAAATCCTGTGTTTACCTCAAAAGTTCTTACACCGGTATATTCTGGTTTTCCGCCAGCGTAAACACCTTCCTGTTTATCAATAACCAACCATTGATGGCCTTCGAAAAGAAATGTTTCATTGAATCTCTTTCCCTCCCCGCCATCTAATTCTAAAGTTGCAGCACTTCCATATCTATTAACTCTCACTACATGCCATTGTCCATCATCTACAGATACTGCACTTAACCAAACATCCTTTTCTTCTTTCTTTTGAGAATTTAAATTGTATCGAAATCTTAATTTTGTGTCTCTTATTTCAAGAATGCCATATTCCTTATTATGTTGATCGCTCATCCGGAATAATTCTCCGACTGGTTCCCGCGTTCTGAATCGTAGTTGCAATTGTGTACTAAAACGGTCTGGTTCGAAGCTAAGAGCGAATTTTATGTAACTTTGTGGTTTAAAAGTTGTTGGCATGGTAGGAGAAAGACACCCTGGTCCTGTCCATCCTGGATCACATTCACATAATGCTTCAAAATAGCTTCCTATGCATGTGCCATGTTCCCAACATTTTAAAGTGTTTTCGCTTTGGTTGCAAATTTCTTCAGTTTGTGGACAACCTGACACCGAGTTTCGAGAAAGTGCAGGGTGGGCTAGATCGTATAGTTTGCTATTCAAAACTAAATTTTTTATACACCCATCAAAACCTCTACCTACGGGCATATATTTCCAGTTGTAATGTGCTGGATCAAACTGTTCTACAAAAATTCCACCAATTTGTAAGGGGGTGTTGACATTTAAATATTCGTTGAAAGGTGGTATACTTCCTTGAGCTTGGCAATTACTGTCATCAAATTCCGGTTTCACACCATCATCAAGTTCTTCCACAGAGGCTGACTTGCAATAGTCTACAATGATTCTTACCGTTTCAGTGTTCCAAAAAACATCCAAGCGGTGCCATTCTCCGTCATCAAGTGTGGTTTTTGTCTTCACGCGTAATTCTAAAGTTCCTGAGCCGAAATCAATCAAAAGTCTTGGGTATCCTTTTTCTAATTCTATTGAAATAAAATCTGAAATAACACTTTCGAGTTTCGGGGGAACGATTGGGCCATTATATATGAATATTCCATCTGATTTCCTCGTAATAAATTCAAAACTTAAATGTGAATTATCACAAATTTCCAGGGCTGGATACCACGCCCAGCCAGTTCCTTTAAAGCTCCTAGAAGTCTGTTGACATTTTGCCCCCGTAAATCCAGCAGGACAGGCACAAGAAATACCGTGTCTTCCTTCTATACATCTTCCTCCATTCAAGCATGGATTTATTCTACATGTTTCTATTCTAGTAATATTTCTAGCTCCACATGTACATCTCGGTTGAACATAAACTCTAACGCCAGCAAAGGCGGTGCGGTTGGCATTAATCATGTAAGGAACATTACTTATCTCTAAAAAATTTGTACAAGATCCTTTACACGATTCTCCCTCAATATAGCATTCATCAATACCAACCATGATGATATTTATTCCTACCTCATCTTCTATTTGACTTCTATGCATTAAAACTAAACCATTCAGTCTCTCTGCTTTATATTTAGGTGAACCTTTAATTACAAATCTAATATCAGTAATGGGTGGAACTTTTTCATGTGATTGAACACTAAATATATCGATACTATTTTTTTCTAAGTTTAAAATATTACCTAATTTGATTCTTAGTAACTCATATTTACTCTGTATAGGGGATTTCGTTTTAATATCCCAGGTTTGTATAAAATCTTCTGTAGTTATTCCGGACAAACGAATAGATCCGGAGTTAGCCACAATTTCCCCCGTTATTTCTCGGACAATAACTGTCACATTTGCAGGTATATCTGACTGTCCATGTTTTCTGTCATACACTCTCGCCTTCAAGTAATATTTACCATTTCTTGTTCCCTGTTTCATTTGAATCATCCCAGTTTCTTCATTCAATCTGAAACGCGAATGTTCACTTCCATCCCAGTAAAACTTTTTGTCAGGAAGATCCCAGTCATCAAGATCGTTAACATAGACACTCCCAATTTCAGTGTCGGGGGCTTGACCTTGAAAGTTGTAGACTAGGATCTCCTTTGTTCCTGTTTCCATTTTATTATCGTTAATATCACCGATGACAACAGTTAATGTACTCGTTCCAGTCATTGCAGGATTTCCGTGATCCTTTATTATAATTGGTATTTTGTATTCTTTCTGCTCTTCTCTATCAAATGATTTTAGAGAAGATATAACCGCAAAACCATCGCCTACTTTAGAACTTTGATTTTGCTCCACTTTAAATGCTGCTCTGATTATATCATCGGCGCCAGGATCGAGTCTAAATAAAAATGGTGGACCATTTCCTCTGTGTCTATCGTCCTTATCTGTTGCACGAACTTCAACGACTTTTTGTGCAGCCGAATGCTCTAAGAGGACGGGTTTATAATCTTCTAAAAAAGTTGGAGCATTATCATTTATATCTAAAACTGTCACAAAAAGTGTAGCAGTCGATGTTTTAGGAGGAGATCCATCATCTATTGCTAGAATTTTTAGTTCATGTCGAGGAGTTTCTTCTCTGTCCAAAAAGCGTTGAATGCTAACTACTCCATCAGAATTGATATAAAATTGTCTTTTTGTATCAGAACTACGATCTATCGCATATGTTATTTTGCCTTTTCCGCCTTGGTCTGGATCGCTTGCTTTAAATTTTTCTAATATTTTTCCTTTTTCTGCATTCTCTTCAATAGAAACATTCAAGACGGACCTTTCAAACTTAGGTGGATTATCATTTATATCTTTAAGTTTAATTACAACCCATGAGTAAGCTACATGATTTCTATCATTATCATTTATATCATACTTATCATTAACTTGTATTCTAAATCTAAATCCGTTACTTTGCATACTGTCTTCATAATCAAGTGGACTGATAATTTTTAGTGAACCCGAACTATCATTATTTTTGAACATCATAAACTTTTCAGCACCGAAGCCACTGTTTTCAACAACTTTATAACTGAAGTCATTTACTTCATCTTCATCTTGAACTGTTACTAATAATATTGGTTCTTCCGGTAAATTGTTTTCATCAGTTTCATCAATTTCTGTTATCCATTCATCTTTAACAAAATGTGGCGGCATATCATTAATATCCTGTATTTTAATTGAAGCTGTTCCTGTACCCTTGAGACCACCACCATCCATTGCTACTATTTGTAGAGCGTAGTCTGGTGTTTTTTCTCTATCCAAACAGCAAACTGATGTCCTTATAACACCTGTTTTGGATTCAATTTCAAATATAGGTAAACCCGTTTCTTCTTCAATAACATTCTTCTCTATAGAATAAACTATCTTAGCATTACCACCCTCTGCAGGGTCATCGTAATCAACAGCACTCATTGTCATGACAATAGCGCCAGCTGTGCTGTTCTCAGTGACGTTTCCCATATAGACACCTTGTGGGAAAATCGGCGCATTATCGTTTACATCTTTTAATGTCACTTGGACATCTGTATATCCAACTAAGCCATCACCATTCTCATCTTGAGCGAATACTGTGAATCTCCAAAGAGGTCTTCCATGGGGTTGATCTCTGTCCAGGGGCTGAAATAAATAAAAGACTTAATTGGTATATTATTGTTAAAATTAGGACGTTTTTCATCTTTTTCAGTAATGATGCTCACTACGCATTCTGAATATCACATTAATTTGGCTCAGAGTTTTAGCATACAAGCAGCATTTACTGGTGTACCGTGAATCTAAGTAGTACTACCACTAGTATAAAATATCCTCCTTTCTTTTTCAGAGAACCTAATCTGGAATATTAATGCGGGTAATGCATTATAGGTATAATGGAACAAAATTCAAATGAAACCATCCAAAATAAATATTAGTGAAATCTTTTAATCGGAAATTATTTAAATAGGTACAAACAAACCTTCAGAACGAAGATTTCTCCTGTAGTTCTATTGACATCGAATTTGCTATTTGCAACATTATCGGCATCGATTCCTTGTCCAGTTGGGAAATATACTATGCTGTGTGGTCTGTCTTTATCTCCGTCGTTGGCTTTGACCTGAAAAATAAGAAAATGCTATTTTTATATATTTTTTTTAAATGTTACAATTTATTTCTTTGTGCGAAAACATCGTATTTTCTACATGTACTTAGTTGAATAACAAGTAAGCAGTTATCTCTACAGTGAACAGGTATACAGCGAAGGATGGACTTATCATCGGCTGTTTTAATAATATTCACCTCACTTTATGTGCACTTAAGGAACATTCACCAATTCCAATCCATCCATCTTCGCGGCCGGGAAGCGAACCCAGACTTCCAACCTGATACAGTGGTATCCTAAGCGCTGTACTATAAATGTTGGTGGCCTTAAGGCGAGAAGACACGTGTATAGGTAGTGCAAAGTAAATTAAAAGTAGATTTCGAAGAATCGATACACATGTTTTATTCTAATTAGTTTCTTCATTTTTTTAGTATATTTTTCTGTCGTATAAAATCCTCCAACTCACAATTAATTTATTTAATTCTTTAATTAGGTACCTTAACGAATGACTGTTAATATTTATTTACAAATCTAGTGTATCCTTGAAGTAATGAGTTTAATTAACTTCGGTATTAAATTATATTACGGCAGTTAGGTAAGTTTAAAGCTTCATTTAAAGAGGCTACACTGTAAGTAATTAGAATATACTAATTATTATAAATCTTCCGTCCTACTAAAAAAACTTTTTGTCTACTATGAATGTCTTAAGTATCTTAGAAACCTTTAGGAAAGAAGAAGAGTCTAAATAATTTTAAATTAAATTTACTATACATAGTTACTCTGCTCGAACTGTACAAAGATCTAAAAAAATAAATACGAACATTACCTTCTGGATGGGAGAATCTTTCTTCTGAAAGGGAAGCTAAGTATGTAATGCGTGTTTGGTTAAGTATATTATCTCATAGGAGTTTGAGATATATTTAATATTCCTTAACCGAGCCTAATGGCCCCTATGAAGAGGGAGAAAGAGATGGATGCCATTGTTTACTCTTGAAGAAACGATGACAATGGAGAAATGAAAGAGTAAGAATGATGGGATGAAGGAATGTACGTAGCAGCGTGTGAATACAAAAGAAAAGTTATAACAGTCATTTGTTAAGTCTTATCGATGGTGTTGAAAAAGAGTTAGGATATTTCCCTGGTGTCACTCCATCCATGGTTTAATATTCAGTTCGGGGAAGTTAGCGATATCGGTATTTTACGAAAGCAAACAAACTAAAAATAAAGTTATCATAATTTCGAGAAATACGTAAGTATCTTTCGCTTAAATTTTCCTAAAGCATTTTTTATTTACAGACAGTTTTAATTGAGACACGACACAAGAAGAAGAAAAATATGATACATAGATAGGTATAGGTATATTTTGAAAAATAAAAGTATCACAATTCCTTTTTTTTAACTCTTCAAAATGAGTGGTAGCTGTCTGAGGTATAATTTGGTTTGCACGACATTTCGAGAAATATGTGGAGGAATTATATTTATTAAATGTAACGATTTGAAAAGAAATGTTAAAAGACTGATATGAGGCGTTGAAATGTGTGATTTTTTATTATGATGGAATATAATATTTTTAGAGGGTGACATGCAACTAGACTAGGTTTAGAAATTATATAGGTACAGTTAGGCACTTATTTTAATACCCACTAATAGTATCAGTTCTAGTAGGTGTAGTACCATATTTCAAGACTCGCTGGGGCAATTTTTAGAAAACTGCCCGTAGTTTATAGAAGTGTTTTCTACACAGATACTTTGATATTTATTATTCACGACGCGATTCAAAGACAAAATATTTGTGAAATACGTATATATGCAATGCAGGTATAAAAACATTTAGGGAACATTATTATCTGCCGTAAAAACGTTTTCAGTATATAAAAATGGAAATTTAAACGAAATCTGTTTATCAACGATGTTAAGATAAGCGTGTAACACATTTATTCCACATTGAAAAACTTGTATTCAATGTTTTCTTTATAGTTAGGCGTGGTATATAGATGCCTCCCTAGTAAAAATAATGCAAGTAGGTGTACGAGTATGTCTAACAGAAAGCTTGTTGGAAATAATATTACGTAACAGATGCTATGGATGGTGCTGTTAAAATTGTAAATTGAATTTTCCAGTGGCATGTAAACTAGACGACATACTTGTTGTTGGTAGTCTAGTCTCAAACCACCAACTTAAACATGGATGCGGAGATTTAGGTTTATAGGATTGTAATGGAATCAATGCATAAAATATTAAATGGGACGAAACATTTCATAGAGAGAAGATTAGAATGTAGTAGAGATTTATCATTATTGTTAGTTATTCTTCTACAATATTAATAATTAAATATCTGAAGATTATAATAGCTAGGTACTAATACTTTACTTCTTTAAACATTCCAAACACCTAATGATCAATATTTTTCAATTTCCGTAATAAGAGAATGCCGCGAAAGAGACAATGCGAAAGTTTTGCATAATTATGTCGACCTGAATAAAGTAAGATTTGTGATAAATCTGGATAAATGAAAAAAAAAAGGATTAATTTGTGATATACCTACTATAGGTACTAAGTCTTATGGTACGAACTTTTTAATTTTTTTTACGATTTTATTTATCAGATCAGGCCATGGATCAGAACCCACACAAATTGTATTCTGTAAAAATAACAAAGAAATACTGACATACAATATTGCTCTTATATAAATTCTCCAGTTCTTGACATTGACAAAGGATAACCTCCATGATTGAAGAAACTTGAAAAAAATACCTAATCCAGGACAGACAACAAAGATAAGGAATTGTCCGGAATTACTCGAGTAGATTTATTTTTTTAAAACAATGTTACCTTGTTTTATTGTGAAGTGAACATTATTCATATTTTTTAAAGCACTTTCTCTCACTTTTGTGACTCATGTGTGATGAGCGACGATAATTTTGAAATTAATGACTCCTGTATTTATGCAACCTTTAGTTACCAACTTTATCGCGATATATTCATGGCTCTGTAACTACTATAATACCTACATAAATATAAATCTTGTGCTACGTAATGTAAACAATTTGGAATATGTCTTATAATGAATGACCTCGTCTGATGAATGTTTGGTTCTACTACCTAGTATAACTTACTGTGTTCGGTATATTCGATAGACATGTGTATGGAAGTCTATTAGGCTAGAGGGTACCTATTTGAGATTAGTTATGTAGAGTATGTTTCACTAAAATTCATGTAGATGTGTGGAAAAGAAGACGATGCGGTGGGGTGAAGGGAAAGATAATATATTTTAACGTTATTATACGAGATACTGAAGCTAAAATAAAAGTGGAGACACAACACAAGCCTTTTGGGAGATCTAACCTATTTATTATATCTATGTGCTTCATTATCGAAGTAGTATTAGTAGTTATTAGGTATGTATCTACAAATTATTAATGAAAAAATATCTAGTGTGAACTTTTATATACTCATTATAATTAAAACAATATGAATTTGTTTACACCACTTTTATTTTGACCAGAGTCAACATGTTTCGGGAACAATGTTCCCTTCTTCAGGACTTAACAAGAATTTCAGAATTCAGAAATCATTCTTGTATAAGTCCTGAAGAAGGGAACATTGTTCCCGAAACATGTTGACTCTGATCAAAATAAAAGTGGTGTAAACAAATTCATATTGTTTTAATTATAATATAATGTCGCCACAAAGTAAAACCTTCAAAATCATAGAAGTTTTATATATTAGTTTTTAGGTCTACTCGAAGAATGACGAGAATACATTTCGTCCGTTTATAGGGTTTGTGTGTTATACACGCTTTTTTTAACATCGAAATAAAAATTGCTGATTTCATAATATCTAATAGTTTCCATGAAACACAATAATATTAAAAAATATATTTGTGTCTCACACCAGTTATATATTGACGCTCCTTCGATCCTATTGGTTAACATCTGACCAATCACAACGCCTCAGATTTCAAGGGATATTTTTTTTGAAAATCCACTGTTTGCGTTTTCACTGTTGCTATTACAACGAGGACGTTTTTTTAGAGAAAGCACTTTAAACAGATCTGTCTAATTTAAGCGGGCACCTAAAGGACACCATCAGAACCAATCAGGGCTTGAAAGTAAGTCTTCTAGGTTGCGTACGTCTAAACTTCACTTGAAATCTGAGGCGTTGTGGATTGGTCAGATGTTCACCAACAGGAACGAAGAAGCGTCAAGATATCACTGGTGCGAGACGTATGTAAAAATATATCTGTATTTAAATTACACCAATTCCCGGTGAAAACAGTGTAATAATAAATTGTAAAAAAATAAATCCAACAGTATTTGTTTATATTTATTATAATAGTATATTCGATAGAGTGTAGACAATAGAAATATTTTATTACTGGATAAATAGTGATACTTGGAGTTTATTATTTATTACATTATATGAATGCGTATTATACTAAGTTATAAAATATTTTATTGTGTCTGAAGGCAATTTAGAGAGAACATTAGTGTTTATATTGTTTGTTTTAGTAAAATTACTGTCATAAACCATAACTTGAAACAAATTTATTACAAAATATTGTCGATAGCAATTTTAAGGTAATTTTTATCGTAGGTATGTAATATTGGATGCTTTATTTAACTTCATGTCTGCCCGGAGTTTGGAAATATATTTTCACGAATAAAAAAACACTTACTATTTAACAAATAAACATAAATACTATCCAAAATTATCAAATTTCGTATCACTTACTTGACTTTGATTATACAGATGACATTCTATTATAGTAAATTTAATTTAATTCAAAATAAAAACTATAACTTACAATTTACTTATTAGGTATAAAATGCAAAAATCGGTAATTATTAATACTTGCAATATTGTAAGACGATTTCTAAATACTGATATTTCAGGCACAAATCGCAATGATTGTATTTTTCCCGGTATTGAGTTTATACGTGAATCATGAATGATAATATGTAGACTCTTCTGGCTGATAATACTGAGAAGTGTGTTGGCAAAGTCATGCCTTTGTGTATATAAAAAAAGGTATAAAGAAACACCATGTTTTGGGGGTTTCACTCCCTATTTTTTCAATTCATCAATTTTATTTACAAGGGTACGGTGTTGGATTCTTGATGTCCGCGTTTGGAATGATTATTGTCTTGATTAAGAGGGCTACAGTAGCAAACATGGCGATTTTAGTGATTTTTCAATCGATATTCCCGCGTTATTTATTGTCGGATTTCGATGAAAAAAATATATTATATAGATTGAACTTTAACGAAGCGCATTATAGAGTAATATAATTAATATACTATATAGTTTCTTGTAAAAAAAAAAATTGTAAACATCGTTTTTCATCGTTTTTTTTATATTCCAAGTGATTCGTCCGTCGGAATGAAATAATTCTTCTTTTGTCTTAAAGAAAACTAAAAAATCTAGCGCATTATAGAGAGAAACGTTAATATTTTTTGTTTGTTTCGCGTCAAAACCCAAAAAACGTCAATTTCATAAAAAGACTCCGTACCAATATACTCTATCGGTTTTAGCGTGCATGCGAATATGACACTTATAACACGGGAATTACAAGGAACGCAGTGTTTTTCGTTACGCCACGGATTCAGTCACCCGCAAGACTGTGGACTGGTAAGACGTGGATTCTGTGCTAATTGAATTGACGTTCCGTATTTTAATCTTATTGACGAAAGTTCGCATATTACAGAGGACGGCAAACATTGGTAAGTGATTTTTATTTTAAATTATTTTCACACAATATTACGAGTAGGTAGTTCCCGCATGTTTTAGTGATTTGTAGAGACTTTACATACTTATTACTTTAATGTGTATTAAAGTGTAAAGGGTTATGCGTGCCAATTAAGAGTGTGCATACCGACATTTCAAAAATTTGTAAAAACGGGAGACCTTCTATCTCGACAACCGTTACTAAATATGCTTTGGAACAAAATAGAGTAGATGCATTGAACCTTTATCTAGGGAATAACCGTAAAATATTTTTTATATATTGTATAGATTTTTCAAAAAAAATAATTAAAAACACCTCTGACCTTTTTTCCGAAAGACGGACATTCGTTTCCCGAAAGTCGCGGAGTAAAAATTTTTTTTTGTAATGATAATATGAGGTAAAATCTAGGGAATAACCGTAAAAGTTTCTTGATAGACGCAAAATTAACCCCAAAAAATGGAAAAAAACGCTGTTTTTACCATTTTATCATGCGATTGTCACGCGATTTTGAAACTTAATGCCGTGGGAAAATACTGTGACGTCATTCCTGGTGCCAAGCCCTTAATGATGTTATACTGGACAAAACTAAACTTTTTTTTCCAAAAATAAGTAGACACCGATTACCATTAGGTGCACTTTTCTATTTGGATATACCCGGGAAACCTAGACATACAATGTATGGCCACCGTGCAAATCGTATAGTAGTTCTGATTTTTGGATATGTTATATAGGTCGGCCCTGTGGTTAAGAATCCAAGTTTGTGACCTCCTAACCCTTGTGCGTTCACTAGGGCGAGCCAAAAACTGACGAAATTTCGGTCATTTTTTAAATTATTGATCATAACTTTTTAATAATGCATTTTAGAAAGTAAAGCTGTATGTAGAAGTTAAAGAATATTAAATTCTCTGCAACTTGAGCCTACAAAGTTTTTTTGTAAAACTATTATTTAAAGAGTTATGTGATATCCAAATTTGCAATTTTTTCTGAAAAATGCTGTTTTTTTACAAAATTTCTCATTTTTTAAATATATTTCACGAAATGTACGTTGTAGAGAAAAATGTTATACGTAAATGTTGTAGATCGTTTAATTTAAAACAAGTTTGAGGTGAACATTTTTTCTCTCGGACCAATAACAACAGAGTTGTGACCTTCTGAAAAAATATCCGACGAATATTTAAGCAACATTCAGTATAGTAGGTATGATAATAGTTATAAAAAAAATGCAATCAAAGAAATTATTTTTTTGTAGGTTATTAAGGTTAGTCTCGTGGTTCAGAATCCAAGTTTGTGACCTCCCCGCCCGCGTGTATTCACTAGGGTGGGCCAAAAACTACTGAAATTTCGTTAATTTTTCAGTTAATTGTTTCTATTTTTTTTAATTATCCATTTTAAGTTAACAATTGTAAGTAAATATTGTAGAGTATTAAATTTTCTGCAACTTAGGTTAGTCACGTTTGTTTAAAAAGCTATTATGTAAAGAATTATATAACAAATAACATAATAACAATAAACATATAACATTGTTATTAGTCCAAGGCAAAAAAGTCTAGTACCATTTTTTGTTGCAAATTTAATATCCTATAATATTCGCTAATAATATTTTTTCTTACTATGTACCATTCTGAAAAATAATACAAAAAAAGAAAAAAAAAATTTTTTTCGTTTAAAAATTATGTTGGCCAACACAACAATTGTAAACAGTATTATTGTCAAGAACATGAAAATGACGATTCAGCGGAAGAATTTATTCAAAGTGCCCTGTTCAACAGAATTCAATATCTTGTCTCAAATTTAGCAGCCCATTCTAGGAGCCTAATACATGACGTAGACAGTAACATCGTTGAACAGTTCCACAGCATTGTCGCAAAATTTATTGGTGGCAAACGCATAAATTTTTCACTGAGACAATCCTACCAGGCCAGATGTGCTGCAGCAGTCGTTTCCCATAACACACGAAGACCGTTGAGTGTCTTACAAAAATCTATTATTGGTTTGACTCCACGAAACTCGATTAGTAGACTGGAAAGTTGGCGTATTAAGAGGAACAAACTCCGAAAAAGATATTCAAAGAGAAAAATAGTTTTCTCTAATTTAAATAAAAAGGACAGTAATTATGGCGAAAATAGCATGGAACCAGATATGTCGCAGGATATGTATGAAATGGCTAAAAAAGCTTTTTTAGATAATTTACAAAAGAATGCTATTGATCGAGAACGAATTGAGCGAGAAACTATTTTACAAAGCGATTCGAGTGAATGGTTGGAACTTCGTAGGAATATGCTAACAGCATCTCTTTTTGGCAAAATCGTCAAAAGACGCCCAGACATAAGTTGTTCTCGACTAATCAGATATTTGTTATACAAGCAAAGTTTAGATCACGTCGAGTCTATTAATCATGGTAAAAAATACGAAAGAATAGCCATTGAGCAACTTGAACAGCAAGAAAATATTTCAATCGCTCCATGTGGGCTTTTCATCGACAAAAATTTCCCGTTTCTTGGTGCGACACCCGACGGACTATGTGACGGTAGCACGATTGTTGAGGTTAAGTGCCCAATAACAGCTTTCAAAATTGGAATAGAAGAATCAATCAAACAAAAAAAAATACAAATCTGGAAACTCGACAAAAGCGGAAATCTAATTATTAACCAAAACTGTGATTGGTTCATGCAAATACAAGGGCAGCTGCATGTGACAAAAAAGAATAAATGTTTATTATTTTGCTGTATGGTCTGGAGAGAATGTACCTCTTAAAACGGCAATAATAGAACGCGACGATAGTTTTTGGATGGGTAAAATGGAAAAAAAACTGGTGTCATTTTACATGGACTGCATACTACCAGAATTAGTGGACCCTCGACACCCCAGGAACATGGCCATAAGGGATCCTCCGTATATAGAAGAGGCAATTAAAACAAAAGTTAAAAAAAGTAAAGTTAAGGCAAAACATGTCAATTCTAAAGATGGAAAAGAAAATGAGACTATACTTATGCATTGTGAAACAAATGATTTAAGGAACGATACACAAAATCGAACTCAGAGCAATGAAGCAAATCAAGTGAACAGGGAAAATAGCGATTGCAAAAGAAAAGTCCTTTCTCCAGTGAGAAATTTTGGCAATGATTTGAAAATCATAGGACAAGAGGAGCTCAGAATATCGACAGAACAGGAAAACAAATATCTGGAAGATGCAGACCATAATGAAGAAATTTTGGCTCATTCTTCAGAGCGTCACTTGGGGTATTTTCAAACTCCAAAGCGCCGGTGCTTGGATTTCGATGAGTTTTAAATAAATTAATTCTTGAGAAAGTTGTGTCGTGAAGTGCAGAATACATCTTCATCATTGAGATTCAAATCTGGCGCCTCTAAATAATTAGATTGCGTGTGTTTAGTTTTTGGAGGTTTGGATGAGATTCTAATTTATTGTGTATTGTGATAAGATAACATGTCAAACTAAAAGACGTGCCAAAGATATACTAGTCATAGTAGGTACATATATATATTCGTACATACAAACATATTTAATAGTATTATGTTGTTCAATATTGACATTGTTTATTTTTAACAACAGAGTAGGTACCCACTTTATATTTCATAATTTGGTATTGAACCAAACGTATCTTTCATCCTATAAGAATATTGTTTCCTTCATTTGGTCGTCGTCGAATGATGTCGTGCCCTACATATATGGGTGTTGTGGCATACTATATGTAACTTGCATAATGCATTTGACTAGTTATTCTACTGCTATTCTATTTCCATATTATTGTATGAGAGACATTCCTCCAGAGAGACAACATAAATCCATTTTATTGTATCACTCGTCGTTACATTGTATACCTATAAGACATTTGTATAGTAAATATAATTTTTAATATTCAATTTATAAAATATTCATTTAAGAAAAAAAAAATATTTTGTGTATATTGTTTCCCATTCCCATTTTAAGAATTTGAGAAAAAAAATTGAGAACTTTTGGTTTAATTAATGTTGTGAACTTTTGGTTTTAAAAGGCTGGTGAATGCAATGAACACGTGAATGTGAAAAATTCACATGTTTAACAGTATCGCACAGCCGTTGTTAAAAAATTCCAAACACGTGTTAGCTATTGCAGTCAAAACAACTTTAAAGACATAGAATTATAAAGGTTGAATATGACCGTATAATAAATTAATAACAATGGCCTAGAAGACAATGGTCTTAATAATAGTATATTTTGCCCTTCGCTTAGAAATGTTCTTTGATCTTAGACTTCTTTTGTGCATAATAATATTTTACTCCTAACTCAAAGGTTACCTACTCCTAACTCTGCTAATGCATACGTTCCAATGTGGTGTAAGCGGGGCAGGGGAGAGGCCACGCCTTAATTTTTATGTCCCGCCCTATATTGACCTTGAGCTAGCAACTGTAACACTCTTAATTGCATATGTATATGTTACACGAGTACGTGTCCATTCAACTTGTTACTGTAATTGGAATCGAAGTCACACACTTGATGCTACTGTGTTTTATTGTTTGATATTGTTATTACTGCCTTAACACAAGCATCAAATTGTTTAAGGACAGCATATTTATAAAGTACACTAATAGGTATGTATAATATGAGTAATGTTGTTAAGTTAATTAAGTTCCATGTTGACTATTATAGGTACACACTTATATCAAAAGAATTAATTACCTGCAACATGGGAGGATGATTGTGTATGTACGGACGTCGAATCTAAATTTGATGTACCTTCGATAAGAGCTTTCCTTTTAAAATCTTATTTCCCCAGAAATATTTTTTGCATTACGAATAATCTATCAAAAATTCACGTAGAAGAAAGTTACTATTTCAGAATATTTAATATTTTAAGCCAGATAACTCATCATATAAAGAGCTCTAAGTACTTAAAGTAATATTGTAAACTTAATGCTTGAAAATATCCAGATGTCTGGGATATAAGAAGATTAGGCTCAATAGTGAGGCATAAAATACGAGCTTTAAAGCACAAAGCGTTCGTGAAATTTCAACAATAATATTTATGTTAATGTTCCCAAACCCTGATGTTTCCATTTTTGGATATTAAATTAAATTATATTAATTTAAATATACTATTTGTCACGACCTATTGGGAATAGTGAAGCAAGTAAGTTAGCACACACATCACACAAATTTCAATCAAAACAGCCCAAAGTTAATGTACCTACCTGCATACACATATTGTCAAATATTGTATACTGCGTCCAGTGAAACCGGCCTACGACTAAAAAATGAAATTTCGTTAAAGGTGATTTTTTTATTATGATACGTATTAATTAGTTCAGATAATCGTAAATTGCAATGAAATGACATAAATAATGCAGGATTAGACTTTGATAGGTAGACCGAATATTTTGAAAAATATGAAAAAAGTGTAAGTGAGTACGACGGTCGTTATTAGGAGCACGTTAACCCAAGCAAGTGGATTTGAACAATCTAATAGAAAATAAGCAACTTTTTAACCACGAATGTGCTTATTTTGCATAACTACTCTACCTACCATTGGTTATTGAATAAATACCATTGGTGTTATAATTAAGTAGATTCAAACTATACAAAATTAATTAATGGTAGGTATTCACTATTCTCTATGACTATTTCTTGCGTATTCTAAAGGGGCTTATAATTTGAGATAGGATTTAGTTAAAGGTTCCAAACTTATTCAACTGGAATACAAGGAAGATTGTTATAATCCAACTTGTATATGGATTGTGTAATGTATGGGCAACTTGTATGGAGTATTTAACTTTGGATAGATTCTGTCACTAGGTGAATTAACGCGTTATAATTTGATATCGTGTCTAAATTACAAACCATTCTATCAATATTACACTTGTGTTGGGATGTTGATAATACATCTCGTATAATACAAGTGTACTCTAATCAAATATAGTTGCAATACCTAAATATTAGACACGTACGACTTACGTATTTACTGTACAAATGGTGTACACTCTACATCGGTGATGATTTGATGAATATAATGAGTGTTAGCAATACACCAATGAGCAGAATGCGACTGAAATTGTCCCTGCTTGGAGGGACAACTGAACCTCAACATCTTAAGAGTCATAATTTCTGCAAAGGTTCTATCAAAAGGAAGGGATGAAGAATATAGATAATTACCAACTGTATATAGATGCAAATGTATATACCTCTCTGAGATGTTTCGATGTATATGTTATCTAATAAGAAGGTCTTTCATCTCTTTGACGCAATCTCTATTTAAAGATTTCGAACTAAGAAAAATAAATTTGTTTGCGAAATAACAAAATAATCTCTGTTGTATTTCTTTTCTCTTTGCCAATGATTTGATACCTTCTACGAAAAATATACCTAGAGTTCATATTAGCAATTATAATAATATTCTAGAGGATGTAATTGGAGAAATTGTAGACAAAGAATCAAAAGAATACCTATGTACATTGTTCAGGTGATAAAAACGAATTTTATTACAGCAGCAATGAAAGAATACCAACGCTTTTTAATCTATTCAAATCTGTATCCCAAGGAACCCTAAAATGGAGGCTATTCATCATTTCTGTTAGCGTCACTAGTAGCTACTCGCATCTACCAATATCCGAAGGAAAGTATGACCCTCACATTTTTTTTTGAAATCCCTTAACAATTGGAATGAAAAATAGACTAGATAATAATTCCCTTTTATTTTCATTAAAGTCAGCCTAAAATGAATAACGAATTGGATTTTTTTTTTATCACAAACTAGTCTGTGCACCCGGCGTAGCTCAAGCACATAATCATGCATGTAGATTTGTAAAACATTTATTCTACATAAGATTGTGTGCGAGTCCAAAGAGCAACCTAAATAAAATTGTGTGAAAATCAGTAAGTAAATTTGACACTTGTTATAAATCTCATTAATTTGTTCGCGTGTTTAAGTTTATATTGCTAACTCGTCATAATCATCCCTTCTCCTTCCCCAGAGAATCTACCCTAAAATAATACCCTCGGATCCCCGAGGACAAGCTTCTAATTAAATCATACCGTTTCCCTTACCTTCCAACTGGAGATATCCACCCACTCAAGAGAGATTACAACTTCCTTTTTAAGTTACAATCTATCCTGGATGAACGACGGTTAATCATTCAAATATAATGAGGATTAAACAAACTACAAAAGATCAATAAAAGATTTAAATAAAACTGTACTTTTGATAAATACTTCAAACGAAACGGCAAGGAAGGTATAGAAAATTGGTATTATATAATATGATCCTTCTTTGAATCTAATCTGGTTAGTGTTTTTATGACTAGGTGTATCTAGGTATTTATTGAATGCATAAATCCTGACAATGCTTCAGTTCAATACTGATAAAAAACTAAAATAACGTATTGATTGTTAAATATTCTGTGGATTTTTATTGTGTAGATTATGATGTAAAATGATGGTTTCGACTACACAGTACACAATATCCTCTGTGAAGAAATCGAAGATTTTTTTAGACTGTGGACATAGATACTGTGAACACTGTTTGGAAAACTCTGAATAAGGAACTCGTGACCTATCTGTTTTCTCTAGAGGAGATTTGACAGGAAAATAAATATTAGCTACTCTTACAATATTGTCAATATTGTTTTCTAGTAGGTATACTTTATATTCCTTAGCGCCGCCGTTTCATATTACTTGCTTTTATTTATTTATTTTTATTTATTTATTTATTACATTACAAACGGCCAAAAGCCTTTTAAAAATTTATACAATAAGGTCAATAAAAAAAATATATAAAATTATTACACAATTCTACACAACCTAGGAAAAAAAGGATTATTATTATTTTTGTTGGGTAATGACCTCGGTCTACATATTACGCAAACATAATAGCGTATCAAGATTAAGTTTAATAATAGATAATAACAATCTACAATATCCGATGATTAGGAATGTCTCCTATTTTAATCCACAAACAAAAACTTTCAGCAGTAAAATAGAGATTTTGTGGTTAGTAAGTATAGGATTGAGTTCCTATAAATGTTGCTCCCCAATTGTTGATATCAGATACCAACTGAAAAGGTTCGAGTAAATCAAGTCGAATACGTGAGAATTTTTAAAGGCATTTTTTTTAAAATTGTACTTATGTAACACAAAATGATCATTTTGTAAGTGAAAAATAGTAATACTTTATGCCTTTATTTCTCATGTACAAATAATTTGAGTTACGTCCATACAATGATTCATTACATACATTCCATTGGTATTCCCAGTTCCATGCTGTACCTACATTATTTTTCAAATGGGATACACATACATACCTACGTACCTACTAACGCAACGAAACCAATATACTCGTAGGAAGTCGGTATCTTGAATCACTCCACAGCTATAGATGTCATCAAGTTGAATAATCTATCTATCTACCAATCCTTCCACGCAGCGTCCTTTGCGAGGGAGGCAGAGAAGACGGAAACCACACTCCCCCATCCCTACACATACCCAATCCTTATTTCCGTCACAATCCTCAAATTTGTCGTATACACTCTCTGATTCCTTTTACTCAAAACCGGACCGTTGTTAATGATTTGTAAATGTATTGAAATGAAACATACGCAAAAGCAAAACGATAAAAAATATTATATAAGCAAGTA
Organism: Ceraclea dissimilis; assembly: GCA_963576895.1. NCBI lineage: Eukaryota > Metazoa > Arthropoda > Insecta > Trichoptera > Leptoceridae > Ceraclea > Ceraclea dissimilis. The sequence continues at coordinate 12,294,678 of OY756358.1, read as the reverse complement.
AAAATAAATTTTATTTTATTTTATTTTAATTCTGTAAAGGTTACGTCTCTCTTTCGTACGGCTACATAATAATTATTAATCTGTAGATTAAAGGGCTTTTTCCAAACCACATTAATTAATCATTGAGGAAAAAATAAACATACAATTGTATCAAAGCAAATTATAAATATCACTATTTGTTCAGTGAAGATACGAGTACTAGTTTTTAATTGATAGGAGCTGGTACTTCTTATCAATAATATAAGTCGTTGTTGGCTGAATACGGTTGCTCAATTGCTTGGTTTCTAAGATCTCCCTACGATCAAGTAGAAGGTTTAGCTTCGTATCGTTATATATTATACTCGTACGTACCAAGATGGCAGCGATTTCTAGTTAAGGGCTTGGCACCGAGAATGACGTCACAGTCATTTCCCACGGCATTAAGGTTCAAAATCGCGTGAACAATCGTATGATGAAATTGTAAAAACAGCGTTTTTTCCATTTTTTTGGGGTTAATTTTGCGTCTATCAAAAAACTTTTACGGTTATTCCCTAGATTTTAATGCATATTATCGGTACAAAAAAAAATTACTACGCGACTTTCGGGAAACGACTTTCCGTCTTTCGGAAAAAAGATCGGAGGTGTTGTTCAAAATTTATTTTGAGAAATCTATACAAGATATAAAAAAAATTTACGGGTATTCCCTAGATAAAGTTTTAATGCATCTACGCTATTTTGTCCCAAAGCATATTTAGTAATGGTTGTCGAGATATCAGGTCTGAAGAAGATTATTGAGGCTCCAAATATAATTAATGCAATTTTTTTACAAGTTATAGGTAGGTGTAGGTTCTTTAGGTTGAGGTAATATACACAATAATATACAACCCCTTTGATGTTTGATTTACCAATACATAATAATAACTACCTTATGTTAACCCAAACATTTTGGATAACGAGCCTTCTATAGGTCGAAGGTTGTATACAGGGCCGGATCCACTAGTTTTTGCGCTGTGGTGCAAGAAGAAAACTTGCGCCCCCCCCCCATCCTCCAACAATGCATCACCAATTAGTTGCGAAAGCGGATAACATCCTAATTAATGGTTGGATACCTCGCATGTTTTTAATTTAATAATTTAATTTTCAATATTTAAGCCTGTTAAATGATAAAATTGCGAACATCCCTATTTATCATTGGCTATTTACCTGGATCTTCGAAATCACAGAGATTTTGGAATGTAGATTGCGATGTACTCGCTTCTGGAATATTGTGCTGAGATTGAGAAATTTGATGAAGGGATGTATTTTGATGGCAATTTGTTTCCATAAAATTATCTATTTGTTTCCATGAGGATGGAATACTTTGGATGGAATAAATAGTAGTCTGAATACTAATTGAAGACGTATCAACATTGACTGGATTAGAAGGAAATAATTTACATATAGTAATGGGGATCTGTTTCACTTTTTCGTCAATTTCTCTTTGTAACTTGATGTTTCGGAACTGTGCCCCAGATAATTTCTTTTTGGGCTGAGAAGACATTGTAATAATAATAATGAACAAACAATCCAGGAAATTAAAACAATATTGAAAATTATTCGAACACCTGCACCTCAAAACAACGTAGTAGATGTAGATGATTTATTTACAAATATCGAACTGTAAATCAATCTTAATTAAACGAATTAATTAATCTAATAATTACTCGTCAATATCAATTTACTTACTTGTTTGCTGAAATAATTCTCTTGACCATCAAGATGCGTTTACTTCACGAATATTAAAAAAAACTTTTGAGTGAAGTATGCAAGAAAAATCAGAATATTATTATTCACAAAATACTTACTGAAAAACCTTCTTAGACTTATTTTCACTTCGATATCAGAAAATCATTATCTAAAACTGGAACTATCAGAAATATCTAAAATGATTAATATATTGTTTGATAGAATGATCTATAGATCCTAGAAGAAACTGAACGCCTTAAACGTACGCCACAAACACCAAAATACAACGAAATTATCAAAAAACTGACAAAAACCAAAAGCACAGTCGTCTTACCGCACAACCCGTTAGAAAAATTATTAAGAGTATTATTTTACAAACATTAAATCGCAAATTTTTAATTACTTCGCAGTACTTCGCACAGAATCTGACATAACTAGTACTGGGATGATAGAATGAAATAATCGAATAATTCGATCACCAGTATTATTAAGATAATCAAATGTCATTCGATTATCATTTTAATGATTAAAACGATTAAAAAAATAAATATCTATATAACGTAATTATCTTTTTTATTCGACAAGTCAATGTTTTATTACAATTACCCAAAAGCGGGATTTTCTCCCTACTCTTTATTGCGATAATCGACTTTCAATTATTCAATTATTGGGGTTACCCCATCACTAATCAAAGACATTGAAAAAAATCGTACCAACTTTCAAATACAAAAACATCTTTAAAACACGAGTCAGCACGCATAGACAATAGAACGCCAAAATACGCATAGTGAGCGAATCGCTCACCCTTTTATAATTGCTATAATTCTGTTATTAATTTACATATTACTACAAAAATCCACCAATACATACCTTAAAGTATCTACTACTAAACTGCATATACCAAAATTCTGTAAATTTCAACATACAATAAATAATAAATATAATGTGAGACCAATCAACTTTCACAAATATCAAGACACATTTACCTACCAGGAACACACGCGTGGTGAGAGATTCCCCGCGTTTATTACTTTACTCGGAAGGGCTATCTCCAGGCAACATCGTGTATTCTCTATTGTTTCGGGCGCTCAATACATTTGGCGCAGGAGATTTTTTTGTTGAAATGCCGACATAGTAAAATAATAAAACAATCTGTGTTGTGCCGTGGTAGTATACTTTTATGAAGACTTCGAATAATGCCATCGTTTATGACTTACTTTTAGTAGTTGGAACAATGATAGATATTTGTATAAATACTCAATGAAACAAAAAATTTCAATGCAACCGACATTTCAAAAGAACATAAAAACCTAGGAGTAATAAATTATATTATTTCGTCGCTAATAAAAGTAATAAAAAAATAAATAAAGTCGCCTTGTTTCACTTTTGCAACTAGTATTTTTTTGTCGCAATGAGAATATCTATCCTCGTTTTATTATTACGTTCGCCTTAGAAAAATAAACAAAAGCCGTCCTAGAATCGGACCCTGCTGTATAGTTTTTATACCTAGAGGACAGAATAGTACCGTCGTGACACGCGTAGGCGGTGAATCTCCGCCGAAAAAATTAAAACTCGAAAAATACGTATAAATTATAATTATAATCAGCGAATTTCACGATAAACACATGTTCTATAGTAAAGTAGAGGATATCCTGAAATGACAAAGTGTAGGGTCTCGTTGTTTTAATTTTATATCAAAAAAAATCTCCATAGCGGCAAAACGCCGCTGACGCGTGCGAAGGAGTGTTAATTACGTACGAAATTCATACTGGTGCAAGCAACCAAAAACAATCAGCTAAAAAAAACCAACAACGATATAGGGTGTCACAGCTATTATCTCTATGTTTGCGGTCGCGTTTAGCGGAAATCAATGTATTAGTGTGATGGTATTGGGCACCACCCAGTAGGAACTTGGTAGGAACAGAATACACATACATGAACACGCATTTGTATACGTATATATGATGTTGGAGCGAGATGTAGTTTCTACAACGTCCGACGTGTGGCGTTGTAGGTCTTACTTCATTACTTACCGATTCCCGCGAATTACAAACAATATAGTTAAGTACAGACTCTGAGAATATTATTATGCATTACTTTGTATACGCTTTGCGCCCTCATACACTTTAATAGACTTTACGCCCTGGTGGTTTGCTCCATTTGAACCTAGGTAAGATCCGGCCCTGGTTGTATATGAGAAGTAGGTAGCAACCAGTATCAATTAATAATTAATTTGTATCAATATACATACAGTTCAATAACTAATTGATTTCATCGTACCTACATTAACGTTTAAGCAATAAAGTATATTTAGTAACAGACAAACTATACATCGAATAAATACATTTATTTAAAATATTTTTTCCTCTGAGATCACGAGCTCCCCCACAAGAGAGAAGGCGGAAAACACAAAACGTCGGATTGTCAACTCCTCTTTTAGCTACACTCATCCCCATCTATGCAATTGGTAATACCTGCTCATACATCATATGTATATCTATCTATTAATCAAGAGATCTTCGTGCCTAAGGCAGTAGCCGCAGTGAGAAAGAGTAGGGAGCTTGCCCTTTGACTTCTGACTGAACAGAAAAGTCTACCATCCTCAGGGGGTAATTGAATACAAGACTGATGTCGTGGAGACATATGACTAACTTAAGATGATATCTGCGGAGGCTTTCAAGGCCGGAGTCGTCATATGATGGACTATGTAGGTGATCTTTCCGGGCTTGGAGCCCGTGGTCGAATGGCCGCTTGGGGTCACTGAAAAGTGTATAAGGATTGCAATATCTATATTCATGAAGATCAGTATATTAGAATGAGTATAAGGACCTATTCCAATGCGAAAGGTAGCAAAGTATTTTTAGAAGGCAATATTTACGTAGTCTTACGTTACTACGAACGAGTTGGAAGAAGGTCGGTAAACATAAAAGGTTAAAAATCAATATAGAGGAAAGTTTGTTCTGATACGATAAACAACTTAAATGTGAATTATAAATGTCGCTCGGACGTTAAAGTTTGAACGAGTAACTGAATTTAACCCAGAGAAGAGGGTTTGGCAGAGGATGATACAGGTAGGTTTACAATATACATACATCTGTGGAAGCGGTGAAGGAGAAACCATGTCGGAGAGTTTTATGTAACAGAAACGTATAATATTAGCATACCTCACCATGAAGTAATAACGCCTATCAGATATTTAATTTGTTTGCGAGGGTAACGCAACGCAGTAACCTTTGGATAGCTAATAATAAAATAATAAAATACACATGAGTATGAAATGAGAAAGTAATGACGTGAAATTTTGTTTTATATGTATTCATGCTATCAATGTTTTAAGTTAGGATTTGAGATTTGAGACTGGTTTGCAAATACGGTTTTGAGTTTTAGAGAGATATTTAATTTTTTTTTTCGCTGATGTTTCAACAACATGCTCTAAACGTAAACTGTTGTGGTGGACGGAACTGCAGCGATTTAAAAATCTAAATTCAGTTCACGGACGTTGACATAATTAATGATAAGGCGTTTAGTGTTTATGCATTATTCTCTATTAAAATCAAATGTCTTCTTGCTATTATGTACCTAAATTAATTATCTTGTGAAATCTTGTCACTTTCGTTGCTGAATTTTTAATGAACTTTGCCGTTTTAAATAATAAAAAGACAACAGTTAATGATTTTAGTCCACATCTGTAGTAATTATGGTAAATATTAGCACCAGAAACTTGCCAACTGTAGTGAGTTGTTTGGAAATAATGGGTAAAATCTTAATCTTTGGTGTGAAACTATAATTTGGAGATTCTTGTGAAGCTTTATTATATTTAATCTTAATAATTATTAGAGAGCTTCTTAATAATTATCACCACAGTGTCACAGGGTTGTATTAATTCCCAAAACTTTGGCTACTGAATGATACTTTATTAATATAATATTAGAAACGTAGTAGTACACGTAAAGTTAGAGAATATTTACTATGGATACGGGGGTGAGGTTCTTAATGATTTTGTAAGTGGGACACCGATCCCACAAAATACTGAAACTACTAATGTACCTACTTAATATACTCACTTGCAGAAACAGATTTTATAGTTTGGTATCTATAGAAAATGTGTTATATTCTTGATCTTGTCGTCTCAAGGTAAAACAGCTTTGTAAAAAATTTAAACATTTTGCTGAAACACGTTCAATATTTAGGTATAGATTGTAGCTGGCTAGGTACATGAAACGAATTGGACATTTTTATTTCTATAGCTGGAAGATTTTGAATGACGGATGTGACTAGAATATAAAGAGCGTCTGGGAAATAATTTCATCAACGTCGGTCACTTAGAAATTAAGAAATGTTTTATATACATGTCTCGTACACAGCTTACGATGAATATTTTTTATTTCTTTATTTAATCAAGAAGTTTTATTTTTTAAGAACTCGCTTCTACACACTTGCATATACCAATAAAAGTGCGTAGTACGCTTTAGCTTCCCAGGCAACAAGGTCACGTCAATATGACGTGAATTGAAGGTCGCCAATTTTCAAATGACGTGATTGCGCATAATCGACGTCATATTTGACGTCATTTTTTTACCTGTGTCGACATTGGTCAAATCTCGACGTCATATTTAACGTCATTTTTAGACGAGTGTCGACATCGGTCAAACCTCGACGTCATATATGACGTCATTTTTAGACGTGTCTCGACATTGGTCAAACACAACGTCATATTTAACGTCATTTTTAGACGAGTGTCGACATCGGTCAAACCTCGACGTCATATATGACGTCATTTTTTGACGAGTGTCGACATCGGTCAAACCTCGACGTCATATATGACGTCATTTTTAGACGAGTGTCGACATCGGCCAAACCTCGACGTCATATATGACGTCATTTTTTGACGATGGTCGACATCGGTCAAACCTCGACGTCATATATGACGTCATTTTTTGACGTGTCTCGACATTGGTCAAACCTTGACGTCATATTTAACGTCATTTTTTGACGTGTCTTGACATTGGTCAAACACAACGTCATATTTAACGTCATTTTTAGACGTGTCTCGACATTGGTCAAACCTTGACGTCATATTTAACGTCATTTTTAGACGTGTCTCGACATTGGTCAAACACAACGTCACATTTAACGTCATTTTTAGACGTGTCTCGACATTGGTCAAACACAACGTCATATTTAACGTAATTTTTAGACATGTCTCGACATTGGTCAAACCTTGACGTCATATTTAACGTCATTTTTTGACGTGTCTTGACATTGGTCAAACACAAAGTCATATTAAACGTCATTTTTAGACGTGTCTCGACATTGGTCAAACACAACGTCATATTTAACGTCATTTTTAGACGAGTGTCGACATTGGTCAAACCTTGACGTCATATTTAACGTCATTTTTTGACGTGTCTTGACATTGGTCAAACACAACGTCATTTTTAGACGTGTCTCGACATTGGTCAAACCTTGACGTCATATTAAACGTCATTTTTAGACGTGTCTCGACATCGGTCAAACACAACGTCATATTTAACGTCATTTTTAGACGTGTTTCGACATTGGTCAAACACAACGTCATATTTAACGTCATTTTTAGACGTGTCTCGACATAGGTCAAACCTTGACGTCATATTTAACGTCATTTTTTGACGTGTCTTGACATTGGTCAAACACAACGTCATTTTTAGACGTGTCTCGACATTGGTCAAACCTTGACGTCATATTAAACGTCATTTTTAGACGTGTCTCGACATCGGTCAAACACAACGTCATATTTAACGTCATTTTTAGACGTGTTTCGACATTGGTCAAACACAACGTCATATTTAACGTCATTTTTAGACGTGTCTCGACATAGGTCAAACCTTGACGTCATATTTAACGTCATTTTTTGACGTGTCTTGACATTGGTCAAACACAAAGTCACATTAAACGTCATTTTTAGACGTGTCTCGACATTGGTCAAATACAACGTCATATTTACCGTCATTTTTTGACGTGTCTAGACATTGGTCAAACACAACGTCATATTTAACGTCATTTTTTGACGTGTCTCGACATTGGTCAAACACAACGTCATATTTAACGTCATTTTGGACCAGATAACCAAAGTTGAGAAGTATTGAACCCGATTAATATTTGGATGGGTGACCGCTTGGTATTTGATTTTAATTCGAAAAAATATTATATAGCGAAACACATTTGAGGCAGGTCGTAAAAAATCATTAGGCATTTTTAACTCGCTATAATTACTTACTTATTATGTCTTCTTGACATCATATTCTGTTTGATACGATATAGTTATATTTATAATAAAGAAAGACTATTTAAGGGCATGGCACCAGGAATGACGTCACAGTCTTTTCCCACGGCATTAAGGTTCAAAATTGCGTGACAACTGCATGATAAAATGGTAAAAATAGTGTTTTTTTCAATTTATGGGGTTAATTTTGCGTCTATCAAAAAACTTTTTCGGTTATTCCCTATAGATTTAAATGCATATTATCAGTACAAAAAAAAAATATTCCGCGACTTTCGGCAAACGAGTTTCCGTCTTTCGGAAAAAAGGTTGAGAGGTGTTTTTCAAAATTATTTTTGAGAAATCTGTACAAGATATAAAAAATCCTTCACGGTTATTCCCTAGATAAAAGTTCAATGCATCTACCCTATTTTGTTCCAAAGCATATTTAGTAACGGTTATCGAGTTAGAAGGTCTCCCGTTTTTAGAAATTTTTGAAATGTCGGTATGCATTCTCTTAATCTAATTAGAATACAGTGTACCAATTCCCATAAAAATCTAATAAGAATATCGCTACCAGTACCTACGTTTTACATGTCTTTCGCACCAATAGTGACGGATATCGCTTTTCGAGTTTGGGTTTCGACTTCATTGACATTAAATTTTACAACGATCTTTTTCTAAGACTTATACACTTGTTATGTATTTCTATTATATTATGTATTTACACCAACAGTAACAACCATTTCTAATCATCATTTATGTGTAAAACTAATCATTCAACCATTTTTATCATCATTATCATGTTTATTGTTTTTGTGTCTTCTTGTGAATAAATTTATCATCTACCATCGAATTTATTATTTCACAATCCCGCTGGTCCACAACACACTTAAAAACACGATATTTTTAAAAAATGTATATATTTTTTTTTCTTTCACATCACTAACATTTTATGGAAAAAAAAATTTGGCCTGCGGCGCTATATCGCTGGTTATTTTATTAAAAACTAAATTTTAAGAATTTTCGTCACTGAGTTTTATTTATTTAAGTAGTTTAAATTCACTTTTTTAGTATTCTAAATGAATTTCGGTTTTGGACCGGCCATTGTGGGTAAACTACTAGTTCTACGAAAAAATTATCTCAACATTTTTTGTAGAGAATTTAGCAATGGATATTTTTGTCATTGACTACTTTCTCCTATCTCTTACCATATTCCTATAAAATGCGAAAAACCGCGGAGAGGGACCTTTTCGCGGGGGGCAGGGGGGGTTGCGGCAAGATTTTGATAGGCAACCCTAGTGCGATGTAATACCCTATTGGTAAGCTATCATTTATACCACATTTCAATCAAAAAACAGATACGTCATAATTTAAGCAGCGGGCTCTCGGGCTACAACAAGCCTACAACTTTTCTAACAACATTTTTCTCTACTACGTACCGTTCTGGAGATAAAAATTGAAAAAATAAATGGGTAGTAGGCAGAGAGGACAGAACCCCAGTAATCATTAAACTGAAAAATGGACGGAATTTCGACGGTTTTAGGCTCGCCCTAGTGAACGCACAAGGGTGGGGAGGTCACAAACTTGGATTCTGAACCACAAGACTGGCCTTTATGACATATCCAAAAATCAGAAATACTACTCTTATTGCAAGCTGAAATCCTTTATTTCTCGGAGTAATAGATGGACCATCCAGATTTTTTCGCTCAATGATTTTTGTGGCGGATGCAGCAATATTTTTTTGTTTGTTATTATTTCTAAGAAAATCATTGACACTGCATGATGCTTATGGTGGACAGCCAACATAAAAATGTGAGTATAACAATACCTACATGTGTTCTACTGTGCTTCCTAGCAAACGGTTCCGTTAAAACTTAACAGGGCCCTTCTCGGTTCTCTCTACTTATAAAAATAATAGGTCCCACTCCCAATTATTTAAATGCTCACGTATAAATGGGAGTAACCATAACCATAAAAAATTCTTGATTGGCAAATTACAAAACGGTACGTATAATGAAATATCATGTTTTGGAATTTACTGTGTGGATTATTGTTTTAAAAGGTTGTCATGAACCTTATTATTATTGAAAAAGGCTGTCCGAAGTTCAAGCCGTAGTCCGCGTACAGAGCCAAAAGTTCTTTAATTTTCTCCAGTGGTTATATGTACCTCAATTAAAAATTGCTGTATGAAAATAATATGAAGAATGAGTAACCCGATTTTTAGAATGGGATATTTTTCAGAAGACAACATCCTATTTCTCTGTGGTCAGCCCTGATCATTAGATAGATATACTCGTATGTATTCAATATGTATTATTGTTATTTATTATTCATTTGACTTGAAAAAGATAGAAAAAATCGAACATTTTATAAAAAAAACTAATGCATTGAGAACTAAAAGAATTTTATTGTTTTAATGGTAGGCAATAGAGCTGTACGTACAATATCCATTGTTTGCATTTGCACAACAGAACTTTATTATTACAGCTTCAAAGCAAAACACATATAACACGAAACCTGAAATGTTCATTTGTTCAATATTTAGGCATCAGTGACCAAGAGTCACATATTCTCATAGGCAATCCGGTAAATACTTTGATTATTGAAGTACTTAATCAAATATATTTCGTCATAGTGACGGTAAATATAATCAACTAGCTGATGAGTTACCCGTACTTCGTAACGGCAAATCTGATAGGTGAAGTAAATCGACAGTATGACACACACATTCATCCAGCAATGTTCGATTAATCTGCACAACTTTCTTCAAGGTTATACTAAGTTCGTTTCACCTTCCAGAAGATTTGAATTCTATTCATTCTCAGAAGTTTGTAGAAGGTTCTACAATGTTCGATAAATTTCCGTATATGTACATGTATTTCTAGATTTCCGAAGGCTGAATCTCGATTGAAGCTTTGGGTGACCACAATCAAACCAAAAGCAAAAAATAATAATTATGTTCTGCCAATTTTCATGAGACTTGAAGAAGGATAATAAAGTAGATACAAAATAAAACTGATGAAAGAAGTGATGTTGTCCCGTGAGTGGAAATAAAAGAGTAGGTACCTACTTATAGTCCCATATGCACCGAGCAAAAATCTTTCTATTATCGCCTCAACTTTATTTTGTATGTGCGCCACACTGGCTCGTATTACGAAGCCCAATTTCCACTCACTTCACATATTCCCATAGAAAATAATCCAGAGGGATGTGTGCCACTGGACACAGTAGCACCAGAAACAGCTATAATTGTGTAAAAAAAAGTGTTAAATATAAAAAAAAAGTAAATATATGTTCAAAATTATATTGAAACATACTCGTAAATGGCAAACTGTAAATAAAAAAAATTAAATGGACATTAGCATGATTTTAAAGAGTTTAATTTCATTCTAAAAGTCTATACTTAAATAAAAAAAATCAGTATCTATCTAGGTATTACATAATATATAGTATAGGTATCTGCATTATTTGTCTAAGAGATCTACATACTACCAATTATTTTTATCGATTGTCCCACGCGCGTTTGAATGCACGCTTGCAATAAAAGGTACGACTACAGTAGACTTTTGTACTAAAGCAGTTTATTTGTAATATACATCAGCTTGATTTCTTTGGTTATTCTGTAAATAGAAAGGGAAGCTAGTGAAAATTGGATTAGTATGTCTCCTCGCGCCTGTTAGGTAGATAATATGGTTTACGTATCACGTGTGTACTGTGTATGTACCTATTTTTCGTGTTTTTTTAATACAGCCGTACACAATTATTCCACTGCATTCTTAGGAACCCTAAAACTTCTGGTAGGTATAATGTTTAGTTCGTAATTTCGTATACTAGCTGTAACCCCGGCTTCGCTTGCGCGTAGTTTTTTATGGTTAGGCAGGAACTACAGAATTCTAGATTGTCTATTTGACATGCTTCGCTTCTAACATCAATTACATTAATTAATTTATTTCATCACAGAATTCATTCAATTACAGAAAAAAGCCAGGGAAGGCTTGTCTATATTACTGAGATACCTACCTAAAAAAACACTGAGAATCAAAACGTCGTTGAAATCAATTGATTGATTGTATTAAATTGCAAAGGATTTCTCATTAATATTCATTTTACTAGATATTAAGGTCAAGATGCTGGCATGAGACTATAGGTACATCTCAGCAGGGAATAAGTCAGTAAAAGAATTCCATTACATAATACTCGTAATATCCAAATCATGTAGGTATGTAACGCTTGCCCATTGGAAAATTTTGCAAGCATTTTTCAAGTATTTTATAGATATAGCTTAATATACCACTGCTACGTTCACTGGTAAACAATAATGAAGTATAATATAGTACATATATAGCATAGAATTACTTAATGGCCCTTTTTTTAAATGGGTACAACTAAACTGCCAAAACCTAATTTATTATTTTTATTATACTTGTGACTATTACGTAATACGTATGAACACTATCACTGTGCAGTCTGTGCACGTGTTACGTAACGGTCATTGGGATTGGGATACAGGATACACATTGTATCATTATACCTAACTGCTCAACTATTGTTATTATAGTTTATAGGTACTATCCTATTTTCGGAACGTATTTTGTCACAAAAAACATTTTATTGTTTAAACGCACATGTTGTTTTCATGTGGGCATCATCACAGCTCTCTTCTATCAGGTCCGTGAGAATGTCTTGTGATTATAAATTGCAATATTTAGAAAAATATACTTTTTTGCACTTGCTTATTTTGTATATCTAAACATGACATGACTAGCTAAAAATTAATTTATTTATTACAACGCACACGCCACGCACAGAGAAGGTACCTACCTAAATTCACTAGGGCGAACACATTGCGGAGGTGCAAGGTTTCAGGTCTCTATGTAGTCAGGAAGTGGATGAAAAATCGTTAGCAAGTTTGTCCACAAACAAAAAAAGGGTTTTTAATGCTATTATTTTGTTATGATGTATTTGTTCATGTTCATGCATATTAGTTATTTAAAATCTCCAATATGCATGAGCAATATTTTTTAAAAAGATTATTTTTGAAAATCGCAATTTATTAGCCCAGTAGATATATGATTCGTTAGTATGGAGACCCAACATTAAATCAGGTAGCCGTGAATTTTTGGTATGTTATGTAGGACATCGGAATATCGGAACATCGGAATTTTCTACATGTCGCAGTTGAATATATAGGGTGTCTCAGTAAGCGTGCACTTTTTAATTTTCAAATAAAAACAACGTATTTTTGAGAAAGTTGTGATATTTTTTATTGGGATTAAAGAAGACATGTTCCGATTTAGTATGTAATAAAATATCCGGCAAATGACCCCCACGATTCTTATATCAGGCCATTACTCTTGGCATGAAATTTTCCATGACTTTTTCACAGAGATGTGGCTGTATCTCACCGTTGACGCGTTGGATCTCGGATTTGAGCTCAGGAATTGTTTCTGGTTTACTCGCAGAAACCCTAGATTTCACAAAACTCCAAAGAAAAACTTTTAAACGGGTTAAATCGCACAATCTTGGTGGCCAGTTGACATCAGAATTTGTTCTGAAAATCGTTGCTGCAATAAATCGATTGTTTCATCCGCGGTGTGGCAGCTAGCGCCGTCTTGCTAGAACCACATTTCGTCCAGGTCCATGTCGTCCAGCTGTGGCCACAAGAACTCGGTTATCATGTTCCATGCGTCATCAGTGAGATAGAGCCAAATGTATGGGAAAAGGTCATGGAAAATTTTATGCAAAGAGTAATGGGCTGTTATAAGAATCGTGGGGGTCATTTGCCGGATATTTTATTACATACTAAATCGGAACATGTCTTCTTTAATCCCAATAAAAAATATCACAACTTTCTCAAAAATACGTTGTTTTTATTTGAAAATTAAAAAGTGCACGCTTACTGAGACACCCTATACTTTATTTGAATATAATTTAATACCTACTTATAATAATTTATCGTTGCCCAATGTCCAACCTTCAAACTTTTTCCTTTGAGGGATGTGATATTCCCAATAAGTAGCAGACAAGAATGATTTTAGTTAAAATTTAGATAAAATTATGGCATATTAAATTTTCAGCAGTTCTATAAACTTTTTTGGATTGGACTTATTAAAAAAGCGTTATGAATCTGTGAAAATGTATAACGTCAATATTCAGACTGATTTCAGTAGAGTAGGTAGGGTTGGGAGGTCAGAAACCTAAATTCTGAAGCCGAAGATCGGATCATACCTTCAAGATATAAAAAAATCCTGAAGTTTGTTGTTACTTTGATCATACCTACTCTAATGAATATTCTGCTTGCTGCTGAAATTAGTTTTATAAATTAACAACGAAAAAGTAAAAAAAGTTCGATACAGGTCGATTCCACGGAAAATTGGACATGACAAGACTTAAAAGTGTGGATAAATTATTATTTGTAAATGATTATTTTTATGTCAATATTTCAACCAGGGTCTATATTTTAGTGTGCTAAGAAATTTTTAGCCATTTTCAGACATTTAGTATACTATCCACTATTTTGAAATCAGCTGAAAAAAAGCAAGGCGCAACGAAATAATTTAGAGTTTTTTTATTATTATTTTATGAATAAGTTTACATTGATATTGGTGTTTTTGCTATTTATATCGGTACATGGGTCCTTTAATGATGTACTTGAAATGATTTTATGGATTTTGGATATTTACATTATGTAAAAGAAAATATATAAGCCGATTAAAATTATGTGGATTTCGTGTTACGTCAGTGACAAAATATTGGTTTTGTTTTTATTTTTATTTTTTGATGGGTGCAATTGTCTCTGCATTTCTATTCCTGAAAGTATAGAAGGTAACTCATTGTTTCCCATTTTTAAGTTTTTCAAGTCTCATACAAAAATATTTGAAAAACGTTGTCACTGACGAACAACTTTTGAGTGAGTCCGTGCGTAACCATAGCCATAGTTACGTGAGTGACAGAGATTTTCAAGAGTTTTGATTAGGTTTGATGATGATATCGTTATATTTAGACTGAAAAATGAGAAAACATACATGGCACATTGCTACTACTACTATATCGCCCTATAATGTTCCTCAAAAGGAACACAGAGAGGTCATATAGGTGTTTGCCGTCCAGAATGATTTTTTAAAGGGCATATTTTCAATTTTCATTTCGTTTTAGCACTCTAATGGTACTGAAAATTAATTATGTACAGTATGTATGTACATCGTATGGCATTGGAGAGACCAGAGTCAGATATTAAGGTTATGAGAGCTCAAAGCTATGTGCAGTGAAAGAGGGTCATGCGTAGCATTCGTGACCAAAAAGGATTAAATGGATTTTTTTATTAACTTCAATCTGACATTGAACCTGGATTGTCGAAGGCAGTCCAAATAACAAAATTATGGTCATCCTGGAAGAATTAAGGGCGCCAACATAACTAATGAATGATTTTTAATGGATTTAATGCACATATGCCATGAGGGTTTATCGCGCCCAGTATCGCATGACTAAATTGAGTAATTCCAAAAAAATATTATCAAACACGCTAGTAGACGGTTTTTCTACCCGATAAGCTCAGTAAAGAGGTTCACCACCCACTTTGAATGTCTCATTTTGGGATGCAAAGAAACATTTGTATGGGCATATATGTATTAAAATGAGCATATCCGCACACTTGTCGTTGGTTACCCCAGACTGTGGAAAATGGCATAATGGTAGAGATGTGATGGAATAATCAGATCCTGATACCGAAAAAGGCATTCAGAGGAACAATAATAATATTTTTTTCTCACACTACTCTCATTGTTTTTGTGGCTGGATGTGGCCAATACCAAGTGATTAAATTTGGTGTTTAATATAAAAAAATGCTTAAAAAGATTGAATAACCCGATCCTGTTAATAATATAGGTATATAATAAGCTATTCTGATACAATTTAGACATATTTTCTCTCACACAATTCGCAGGCGTTACGTCAGTGACAAACTCATGTTACGTCAGTGACACGATTTTTATTTTCTATTTATTTTGTTTGAAACATTTTTTGAAAATTGTTTTGACATTTCGGCAAGCAATTTAGTTGTGCTAAACATTTAATACCTCAATAAACACATATTTATTTATTTTCAGAGAAATTTTGGTTTTTCTGCGATGTCTTTTTGGGCGTTACGTCAGTGACAAGCACATTTTCATATTTTTCGCCTTTAAATTTTGAGAAATTTCACGTGGATGTTTCATAATAAAGTTGAATACACTCTTAATGCAAATCTTTATAAGAATAAATAACAAAATGTTGTCTTTGAAGAAAAGCAAGAAAATTTAACATCAACATTATTGAATTCTGGGAACAATCATTTTCATAATAATCACTAGATTGGCGTAGATATATTTTGTGTTAAGAGTCAAGATAGGTACCTACTCTAGTTAGGTTAGGTAAT
This sequence comes from Ceraclea dissimilis, assembly GCA_963576895.1. Classification (NCBI taxonomy): domain Eukaryota; kingdom Metazoa; phylum Arthropoda; class Insecta; order Trichoptera; family Leptoceridae; genus Ceraclea; species Ceraclea dissimilis. Next base: position 12,278,320 of record OY756358.1, on the reverse strand, counting down.
ATAAAGGTAACATACCCACTCGTATTAGTACCTAAAAAAATCAAGCAATTTTTTTGGTATGTTATAAAAAGCTGGCCATTTACACGCCATTTCCTTTAATTTTGGAGCCAGAATTTGAAAACAGATGATTTTATTAATTATTTATGAAATGTTTTATGAGCGCAAAAGGTACTTATATAATAGGTATAATATTAAGATTTTCGACCAACGGCACATGGTGGAAGTCCATTTTTAAGGTAATAATAGGAAAACTTATGCATATATGTAGTTTAAAATTCACTTAGTCGTTGAGTTTAGATTTTAAACTTTATATATCGCCTGATGGAGGTTTAGCTTAATACAATTGGTAAGTAGGTATAACAAGAAAAAAATTCTTTAAAACTTTTGCTTTGCTATGTTATGGTTATGATGAAAAGCAAGTTTTTTCATTATCTTTGTATCTTTGGACAATAACTATTATATGAATCGTCAATATGGACGAGAGGCATTGCAAACTTGCGGTCCGCATTATGTAATTTTACTTGTTTATTTTTAAAAGTAAACCCTAAAACCTAGGTTCATAATAAATATCATCTGCTTTAGTGTCCAACATCAGTAATATGTATTACGCGAAACAATTGAGCTTCACAAAGTTACTTCTTTTTTTCCTCCCGCCAAGATGATCCCGCGATTTCTGTATTAAGCCGGAATTTCGATTATTTTTTACTATCGATTTCTATTAAGCCATACTTTTAAAAAATGAACTTAATATAATCTCCCAATATCAACATCTATGCCCAAACTACAGTTTATTTTGTAACGTGTATCTATACGTAATACTTATACCTATGTAACGTAACGTACAAAAAATTGCGCTACGCAGGTCTTCTGCCTTTTACATCTAATAATTGAACTATTGTATTGTCTATATGTCTTGCAGAATAATCGGACCAAGTGGTCGATGCGGCCCATGTGTTTGGCATGATGTGCCTAGACCAGGCCTGTCCAACATAATATTGTGGAGGGCCAGGTTTAGTATTTTTGTAACCGTGGCGGGCCAACAGAAATGCCCAATATCGAAGGTTTAACTAAGCATTCTCCTAGCTAGCTATTAAAATATAATAATAAAAATAAAACACGATGGTATTTTTCATTTTCCATTATGGATGATTTATTAAAAAAGAAAGCCTCAGTTTTACTTTTTTTTTTAGCGAGATATGTGAGTATATTGATATGTATATTTAACGCGCGTGCTATATTTACCCACCTACATATTATTTTAAATAAGTACCTACAACCATGTACATGTTATTCATAGCCGGTAGAAAGATGATTGAATTAACTACCTAATGATGGAAGATTTTTTTTAACTATTCGCGCAATATCTATTGATGTCGTCGCGGGCCGGATGTAAGACTTAGTATGCGGGCCACATTGTGGCCCGGGGGCCGTATGTTGGACAGGCCTGGCCTAGACTCAATCGTAGATAATAATAATAATATAAAAATACATATGTTTGAATATTCTCTCCTTGTCTCTAGCTCTCTTTCAAGTCCGAAATCTACTGAAAGTAGGTATAGGTACTTAAAATTCCTGTAGTTTCACTTTGGATCAGGGCCGGCCGCTATAAATGACGTAATGAAATTAACACCTCAGGCGATTTTTTTTTAATCGATAAACTAAATTGAATAATATGTAAGTATCAGTATTCTTAATTTCCCGCTTAAGGCCAGCAATTTATTGGTATTAATTTATTTTTATTTCTCTTTATTTGTAATAATAAATTAATAACAATACCGTGCATCTATCATGCTGTGCACACTCTTAATTGGAGGGTTAAACTGAATTTATTATTTCGTGTATGTAATTATACAGGGTGTTTGATAGATGGATACAGATATCTTCAGGAGTGATAGTAGAGGCCATTTAGGATCTTTTGAGCCAAACTAAGCTTAGTCGAGAGTCGCACGATTCTCGAGATATTCGAGATTTTAACTTTTTTTCTAAATACCCCGAATTACTCAAGTTTTAGCCCGATAGCATCGTAATAGTAAAGGTACCTACTTAGTTATATCATTCTTTTTTGTTACCTGGGTATGTGTTTAGTCTATCTGAATCATAAGTTTCAATTGTAAAACAATCATGTTAAAAAAATATCGCATTAAAGTTTCGAGAAAGACATATTTCAAAAACGAGTTACGATTTCGGAGAGGATTTTAGGTAAGAAAAAAATTGTCCAAAGATTTAGAAATCTGAAAAAAACTTCTCTGGTTTATGCGGTTTCAAATGATTTTATTTATTTATTTCATAAGTACAACACAGACACTGAATACACATAGAAATAGAATGGACATGGAGTATTTATATAGTTCGAACAGCGACCTAATTAGTTTGTACAAGTTTAGTCAATATTGTATCGTCAATAAGTAAGAAATTAGAAGCTAATCTATGATTAAATATAAAATTAAATAAAAAAGTCAAAAGAAGAGAACAAAAAAAAAACAACAATCTAACCTAAAATTAATATGTCAAATTAAATTATAAAACTACTTATACAAATACATTAAAAAGAAAACAATGATATGAAATGATATACAAAACATTATAAAAAACATTATTTTCATAGATCTATGATACAAAAACTTAAATAGATCGCTACTATTTTAAGCAAATTTCCATACAAATTCGGAAATAGTGAATTGAAAGAAAATGTGTTTTTCACTATGCAACTGTACCTATAGTAAATTTGTATGGAAATTTGCTTAAATCAGACGTGATCTATTTAAGTTGGTTATTGTATCATAGATCTATGAAAATAATGTTTTTATTATGTTTTGAATATCATTTGAAAGAGCATAAACCAGAGAAGTTTTCTGAATCTTTGGACAATTTTTTCTTACCTGAAATCCTCTCCAAAGTCGTAACTTGTTTTTGAAATATCTCTTTCCCGAAACTTTAATGCGATATTTTTTTAACATGATTGTTTTACAGATTGAAACTTATGATGATTCAGATAGACTAAACACATACCCAGGTAACAAAAAAGAATGATAGAACTAAGTAGGTACCTTTACTATTACGATGCTATCGGGCTAAAACTTGAGTAATTCGGGGTATTTAGAAAAAAAGTTAAAATCTCGAATATCTCGAGAATCGTGCGACTCTCGACTAAGCTTAGTTTGGCTCAAAAGATCTTAAATGCCCTCTACTATCACTCTTGAATATATCTGTATCCATCTATCAAACACCCGTAAACGTACGAGTGTGTCTGTTAACTTTCTGTGGGTGTTCTTCAAAAACACACTCATCAATCTGGGTATTCTAATATGTATTTCTTTTATTATCTGGGAAATTCGTTCTAGTACCTAAGGCCGGCCCTTTTTAGGCCATCAGAATAAGCGAATGTTATACAGCTGTAATATTTTCTAAATTTCTAATACAATATTATTCTATTGAAACGTGTCGAGTGGAAACAACGCCTGTTTTCGCGCCATTTTAGTGCAGCGAGTGTTTGTTAATCAATTAGTAAAAATGTCTGTGAAAAATGTGTTATTTTGGCCGAAGAACAATGTACGGAAGGAGGGAGGATGAGTGTGAGGCCTGCGCCTCGCTAGCGCCAACAGAGGCTTTCTGGCCTAGCACAAAAATATGGAATTTTTCGTAAATCCCTTCATCAACAAGAAGAGGATGTTTTTGGAGACGAGTAAGTATACCTACCTTAATTCTAATACATACATATTTTCCATAGAAACACTCCTTAATTACTTTCCGCTCATGTTTTTTTTACTTTGTTACAGATTATTTGACGGCTAGGAAGGAAGGTGTGGACGCAGATGGAGGATGCCTTCGTCCAGGAGTGGACGGGAGTAGGCTGAAGAGGAAGTAGAGTTTCTTAACAACTTGACGGATGAGGAAGGAGAAGACACCTCAACCGTAACAGCCCTGATGATGAAGAGAATATCTTCAATAAGAGAAGCTTTCATTAATTGAAAATCCAATTGGAAATTAATAGTGTACCTACTTAAAATACTAAATGGATCGCGCCACCCTAATTTTGTGTCTTATTATAAGACATCACACGAACTAGTAAATTATTACAATTTCTTCCCATAATTTGCACGTACACGGTGAATAGTGATTCTTATTTCTATATCTTCACATTATTACATATAAATTTTAAAATTATTTGGGAATATATATCCTATTAGATTCCAATAAAACAGTGAAAAAATCCAATACATAAGTATGGATGTGCCTTAATCAATGATTATGTTTTTCTATCAGCTAACTCTATATCGATGTGATGTTCTGATTGTAATTACATTATGTTGTACGTTGTTCTTGTAATATTGTATTTGATTCAGATATGCTTTACTATAAATATATGTATTATGAATTATACCATTTTTCTTTTGATATGTACCTTAAAAAGACGTCAATAATGACGTTAGATTACCCAGTAAATGATGTCTAAAATCACGTCATTTATTAGGTTATTTACTGTCACTAACGACGTCTCGTTAGGTCATATCATGACGTCATTGGCGACGTGCCGATGTCACAAATTATTACGGTATAAATCACGTCATTTATTACGTAATTTACCGTCATTAGTGACGTTAAAATAGGTAATAAATGACGTGATTTATCCCGTAATAAATTGTGACATCGGTACGTCGTAAATGACGTCATGATATGACCTAACGAGACGTCGTTAGTGGCGATAAATTACGTAATAAATGACGTGATTTATCACGTAATAATTTGTGACATCGGCACGTCGTAAATGACGTCATGATATGACGTAACTAGACGTCGTTAGTGACGGTAAATTACGTAATAAATGACGTGATTTATCACGTAATAATTTGTGACATCGGCACGTCGTAAATGACGTCATGATATGACGTAACTAGACGTCGTTAGTGACGGTAAATTACGTAATAAATGACGTGATTTATCACGTAATAATTTGTGACATCGGCTCGTCGTAAATGACGTCATGATATGACCTAACGAGACGTCATAAGTGACGAAAATTACGTAATAAATGACGTGATTTATCACGTAATAATTTGTGACATCGGCACGTCGTAATTGACGTCATGATATGACGTAACTAGACGTCGTTAGTGACGGTAAATTACGTAATAAATGACGTGATTTATCACGTAATAATTTGTGACATCGGCACGTCATAAATGACGTCATGATATGACGTAACGAGACGTCGTTAGTGACGGTAAATTACGTAATAAATGACGTGATTTATCCCGTAATAATTTGTGACATCGGCACGTCATCAATGACGTCATGAAATGACCTAACGAGACGTCATAAGTGACGAAAAATTACGTAATAAATGACGTGATTTATCACGTAATAATTTGTGACATCGGCACGTCGTAAATGACGTCATGATATGACGTAACGAGACGTCATTAGTGACGGTAAATTACGTAATAAATGACGTGATTTATCCCGTAATAATTTGTGACATCGTCACGTGATGTATGACGTGTTTCTGGACCAAAAAATCACGTCATTTATTACGTCACCTTGTTGCTTGGGTTCATATTTGACCACTTTGATTTCACTTCTCTTGAAGGGTAGGTAGATGAAATTTTCTACACAATTCAGGCAATTTACAAAGCTTATACAGCGTATTATGATAAAGACTCTACAATCAAATAAACAATAAAACTTTAGGTGTAACTACACCGCGCCAGTAATACCATTATGGAAATGGTAACTCAAATCGTAATAAATTAGAATCTGAATACCTGGGCAATTTATTCACTTTTAGACCAAGAGCGTAAATATTTCAATAAGTCGGTGGGGCATTCTATCGAGACGGGTGAACTGCAAAAACATGAACTGCAAAAACTGACAATCCGAAGCGGAAGACCATTGAGGATATTGCGATGGTTATAAGATAGTAGAAATAGAAATGGAATTGACGAACTTTGAACACGATTTAGCTGTACATACTTGTTGTATGGATGTATTATTTTATAGAAAGCTTACCTGTAATATTTTCTTGGGTAAATTTCTGTCGTCTTCTTCCGTGATCTGCGTCCTATAGGTTGTCCTCTCAAATATGGGCGGGTTGTCGTTAACATCCCGTACGTGTATGATGACCGTCGTATAATTTTCCTTTTGATTATCGATCGCCGCCAAACGAAGTTCATACTGAAACAAGTGAGATATGTAAACCATTAAAATAAGTATGTATAGTTCATAATTATATTTTCTGATCTTTCCCCTTATTTCTGATGTGTATGAAGTCAGTAAGCTTTTGCCTTGACTGATGAAATAAGACTGAATACCTATTGAATAATACGAGTAGATATTTTTATGAATTTCGTAATCCCAAAGTGTAATTGGTCAATTCTGTAACTGATTTAGAGCGTACAAGCGTATAAGTTAATTAAATTAATTTATACGAGACGTTATTGTTTCAATTATTTCATATCAAAAATTTTTCAACATAGGTTTCTAGAATTGGACCTTATAATACGCAAAGGAACTTTTTGATTTAAAAGTTTTGTATTAAAATTATTGTGCAATAATATTGTGCTAAAACGCTTTTTTAAAATAATAGTTTGTCTATCAAATTTGCCTAACATTATAATATTTTACCTCCGAGTTCCAAAACCGTTTTAAATTCATAACTTTTGTAAACGTTTATCGGGCACAAACCATAGTTTCTAATAATTAAAATAAGGGTATAGAATAATCTATAGAAGATATGAGACTTGGTATATCACTCGCGAACGGGTGGAGGCCATTTTGAAATAGACGAAGAAGGGATTAGACTAGAAAATATTTTAATGTTATCTGATTAAAAGTAAATTTACTAATTCATATTTTTTCTAAAATCGATTAGTAATTGAATACCTAGTTGGGCAATTAGAAAATATAGTAAGTAGTTGAAGATAATATTCATCCATAATATTATAGTAAAAACTTTGATAATAAAACTCGTCTGAATGTCACAAAAAATAGAATGGGAATAAATATATCACAAAGTAACCTCGTTATTGGAATGATTTGTGTTGTTTAGTTTTAAGTACAAATCTATATTTTTTTAATGATGAAAAGTAATCTGCATACTCCGTTCCCGCGGTGGTGCGATGTGGGGGAGAGACAGGGAGAAATTTAATGAAGGAATAATAAAAATTAGATGAATTTCGTTGGAATAAATTTAAATGAGATTGCGATGATATTGTTATTTATATTGCCGGTTGGTTTTATTGATGTGTTTATTGATTTAATGACAAGACTACAGACAATTCCCTCTTAGAAGTCCCCTGGTGCAAACTTGGTTTAGTGTTGCTAAATGTGATAATACGATATGGCTAAATTTTTTGCTACTTTCAAATTATACTTCAGAACTGTTGCTTAAAACAATTTGCCAATTTTCGAATTGTTAGAAGAAACTGGCAACATTGTTTTTCTAACTTGTGATGGCGGCTCGAAAGAATTATTGTTTTTCTTTTTCCAACTCGCAAAACTATCTTTTCTTTAAAATGATTTCTCTAGCGCTACTCTGTAATATTTTCGGCACTGTAGGTTACTTGTAAAAGATACAATGTGAGAATATTGCGAACCTTTGACAGCTCTTATGACAAGATTCGACAATCAGGGCTACCAACAATTACAATCTCCGCTTGCAGGTAACGTCCGCACGGTGGCTAAGAGGGATGGAATTAATAATATTGTGATATATTATGTGCTATATGAATGTTGAAAATAAACACTTCCCGCGTAGGTACGACAAGATTATTCCAAATAAATAAATGTGGAATTCTCATATTATTACTAGGTACCGATTGTGTACCAACTATATAAATATATAAAACTGAGAAGATAATGTAATGCTAATATATTATGTCATTAAATGAAAATAATTGGGATTCAATGAAAGGATAATGCAAAGGGATAATCAAACTACACACTAAAACTTTATTTTACGGTAGAATTATATTGGCGATTCCTATAAAAAGAAACGGATGTCTGGTTATAGATCTCTACTAGTACTAAGACTGTTTTATTTCTGTAAGACTGTAGTAGTAAAATGTTAATAATAATATTATGCCTGAAAATTATTGTCATGAAAATCAAACACTAATGCCACTGCAGTTCAACGTGGAAGTCCTTCTATGCTGTCCCGAGCTCAAATCCCTATAGCAATGGGTGTTTTCTGTGCCTGAAAGTGCTACGTGTGTTACACTCAACATTACCCAAATACGCATTATATCACTATTTGATTTATTATCCGCATTTCCAACGGCAATAGAAGACTGTGTGTATCTAATGCTTGGAATTATTATCTGGCAAACAAAACATTTGTGTATTTAAGAGTAGTTAATAATAATTTCATATTATGTACCTATATGTTTCGTAAAATGTTTGCGAATCACAGTGAGCAACGTGAATATCAAATAGATCTGCCTCTCTACCTAATGTCAGGATATATCGAAACAAGTCCATACTAGTCCCAGTATGAACAGCAGTCTATTACACAAAGTTTCAGCTTTGAAAAATGCGTGTATGTGATAATAAATAAACAAAGTATATTTATCCGGCTTGGGCAATGAGCATGGTTGGCCTAAGGCAGATTAGGATGGGATAGATGTCTTCCCTTATT